>CM075210.1:31467433-32067433 GCA_037577465.1 Liposcelis bostrychophila
GCCATCTTCATTCCAATCATATCCTTATCATGCATTTAGTTCAGGATCAAGGCCGGAAATCATTTTTTTGCATATTAAACGGACAGTCTTTAATTTAGTGTTTTATACATTAAAAATTAAAAAGAAAAACTCAAAGATACTTCATATGAGTTTTACAAAGAAAGCAGTCTGTCAGATAAATGTCGCTCTTCAGAGTATTTCCTATTGAATACTACGTTTTTTCACCAAATCCGGAATCTAGTTCACAATAGAAATCCGTCTTAGACCCGACAATGGCGGCAATAATGACCATTACAAAAGAAATAATTATCGTGATTTTCTATCCAGATTCCTTATCCTCCGAATCTTAATTAATTTTTTAAAAAATCGTTTATTTTTTCACGCAATTAATTGCCTTGATTTCTATTTCTAAAAAAAATCATTGATATCATTTCTTTCCGTCTAACGTGAACAGATAACAAAAATGTACGAGATAAACGTAAAAAAAAAAATAGTAATAATCTTAAAATAAAATTTTATTTACAAACAAATAAAAAAAAAAAACGTGTGTAAAGCGAGATTTTCCAAATGAGACCATTTTAGCTTGATTGCTTTAGCCAATACCTGTTCAAGCAAGTTCACTTTTTTTTCCGTCATTAATTTTGGCGGAATATTTTAAACATTTAACTTTAACCTGTGAATAAGACGGAAATTTCGGATTTTTTCCAAAACGAATATCTTGGTAATTTATAGACCTACGAGCAAAATCTAAAGTGGAAAACCCGCCCTCAAATGATTACAATCGAGGAAATCCCCTGTAATCTGCACGACAAACTCTGACAAGTCCTGACAAGTTCGGACAAGACCTGGCAAGCTCTGACAAGTTTTAACAAGATCTGGCAAGTTCTGACAAGCACAGCAGAAAAAAAAACCTGAGCTGAAACCGGGAGGTATATATTCAAATAAAATAATATAGAATGGCAAGTGAAAAAAAAAAAAAACTAAGGTAACCTTATTACAAGCACATGGTCGATTTTATATTCGTCCGATAAAATTATTATTTTCGCTTTCGTAATGAAATCGAAACAGACTAGACACCAGACTGAAAAACACATAAAAATCCTAGATAATTGAAACCATGTGAACTAATTATAAAGTTATACATACCGGTTAAGTAAAACAAATTAAAACATTGTAATTAACCGGTAATAATTTTATAATTAGCTCACACGGCCTCTGTATGCTGCACAAGTATCTGCGACTCTTGTGCAGCATATAGCCCATCAATTGTCAAGACTTTCGCTTCATCTGCTGATCGAAACTTTGGATGAAAACGTTCGGGGACCTCCCCCCCCCCCCCCCACCCCCACTCCACAAACATGCTTGGGTGATTTACCGGCCAACCCCTTTTTATTGCTTTGAATTTGGATTATTTTGAGGCTAAATGGATTCTTGCAAAAGTATTAAATAATATACAAAAGAAAAAATATGCAACTAAGGGGGGAAATGATCCCAAGACCTTTAGCTTGTCTCGGATCATCCTCTGCCCCATTATTGCACTAGAATTTCTCTGATCACAGTAAGTTAGAGCATGACCTGCGAAAGGTTATCAGATACCGGTATGTTAGCTCTAACATATGTTTGTCGAATATATCAAGAGAAAATTGAATTTTGTTCATTTCCTATTTTTCCAAATCTTTTCCCTATAATAACATTTTCCACATCATTCCCTCGAGTCTTCTTTTTTTATCTTCTCTCAATAGGGCTGGGGGGGACGCACCCTAAGCGTTATCGTAAGTACCATGAGTTAGCGCAGGCGCATGTTATTCTAATAAAATGTAAATTATTAGAAATAATTGAGCAATTTTAAATAATTGAGCAATTTTCTCCCAATAGTTTCAAAACCCAGAGTTCGATTTTAACTGGGAAAAAAAATTCAAACCATCGATCTGGCGCTGTAAGCGACTTTAGGGTAACTCCATTTTGAAGACTGATCGAATAGAACCGTTATTGACGAAAGCTAAACATCAGAAAGAAGCTATTCCTTACAAAATGGAGTTACGCTGAAGTCGCTTACAGCGGCAGCGGTTTACCCCTCAAATTAAGAGTTTAAAAACGACTGTTTACTGTAGGTAAATCGAACGAAGAAGGCGAGGCTGATATGCAGAGTTGAAGTATTTTAAAATCGAAGCGGAGTAATGTGCCTTTAAATTGTGATCGGTTCGACCAGGACGTTACCTGAAAACCCCTTTCCCTGAAAAACTTGATTAAATTTACTAAACAACTTGAACACACACAAAAAAAGGCACCGAGATTTAAAAAACGGAAAATTATAAAAAAAAAATACCAATAAACATTCCGACATGTTGGACCCGGGGAGTTTCTTCTCTCTTTCTTCCTTCAATTTATGTTCAGTAAACCGTCGTTTTTCAACCCTTAATTTGAGGGGTACGCAACGATGGTTTAACATTTTTTAAATAATGAAGATATCTCGTTCCTAGTTTCAATATTAAACAGCGGATTTCGGGATTAATGGAACTTAGAATTAAGAGAAGGCTTCAGATACTTATCTAAATATACCAAAATATTTCCCTGGCCTAAAACATTTTTTTGGAGATACAAATTAAAAATCTGGCTTCGTAGCGAACTTTATATTCATACTGGCATCTTTCTTTCAAAATTTCAGATTCTCAGGTTGTAAAGAAACTCCGGAAAACGTTTTCAAAAATAAATGTCGGGAATATATTTTCCAAAGCGTTTTCCGGAGTTTCTTTACAACCTGAGAATCTGAATTTTGAAGGAAAGATGCCAGTATCACTATGAAGTTCGCTACGAAGCCAGATTTCTAATTTGTATCTCCAAAAAAAAGTTCTAAGCCATGGAAATTTATTTTGGTATATTGAAATAAATATCTGAAGCCTCCTCTTAATAATTTTTTCCTCTTCGCCAACGCTTCGCTCTATATTTTTAAGCTTCATCAGGGGCTAAAATGTTGAACGGCAAATTACTACATTATACGAAAAATGAAATACATTATTTTAAAGTTAATTAATTACCTTGAAAAAAATGTTAAAAAGCGATTTGCGTTTGACATCCTATTTTTTAAAAGCAATAAATAATACATAATTGCGCGTATAAAATTAAAAAAAAATTGCATTTAAAATTTTTTTTTTTCTGTTGAAATCGAATTCTGCGGCTTTGAAACCTTGGGGTGATCCATAAACCACGTTAGCACATTAGGGGAGGGGAGGAGGTACTCAAAATTCTAACTTTTGCTAACAAGGGGGGAGGGGGAGGGGTTTTTATTTATCTAACATTAGCATTTGTCTCATATAATAAACATGCAAAAATGAAAAAGATTTGCATTCTTTAAATTATGCAATCTAGCTCACTTAAAAAAAAAAAAAAAAAAAAAACTTTGCAAAATTTAAGTATCGAAGAATTCCAGATTTTTTTAAATGTTTAATATTAATTAAAAAAAAAAAATTTTTGGTTGTAGGACACTTTATAACGCGTCAAATAATAACGCGACAGTTTATAACCGTCAGTTGGTAACACGAAATTTATTAAACGTTACCAATTGGTAACGCTACCTTTTAATAACGGCGACATATAATCACCCCGTCATTTAATAACATGCCAAAATACAGGGTGTCTACTGATTCATAAAAGTTAAAATATAGGACTTTTATAGGACTTTTATAGGTCCATTTTTTCAAAAAATATAGGACCCAAAACAAGCCATTTTTAAGAGAAAAAAATTTAGGCACACAAATTCTAGAGGTAATTCTGTCCTCCAAAATTTAGAAATAAAGAAGGAAGAAGAAAAAAGGTAAAACTTGTAAAACGGGTAATTACTAAAAAAGGTAAAACAAAATTCTACAAAAAACATTTTATAAAAAAATCTTGGGATCAAAAAATCCCAATCAAAAAAAAAGTTCAAGCCTCTGCAAGTGTTTTTCAGAAGTCCCCAAGGTTATATGAGTAGTTCAGAAAATCCGCCCCAAGCTAAGAGCTAAAAAATTTAAAATTTTATAAACGTAAAAAATTTTTAGACTACACGTAAAAATTTTTGAATCCTCTATAAGCCCGAAAAATTCCACAATGATTCCATAAAATCGAAAATATAATTTTTAAATTTATAAACCTTCTTAAAAATTATTTGAACTGGAATTAGTTTAAAAATTAATTGCCTAATGGAACCCCGCCGTCAAGATTTAAAGAAAAAATTTCCTGAAACATTGAACTTTCTTTGAAAATTTCCCCAAAGTGCTTTTTCAATTATCAAAGCATAAACTATGAATCGTTCGTAGCCCAAAATGATTGGTTTTCCTCGCTTTTCGGAATCTTTAAAAATCTAAATTATGGCAACCTGCATAAATCGAGCGAGGCCGAAGGCCGAGCGAGAAAATTTGTTGGAAAAATTGAGTGAAAATATGAAAATTAGCTCACTTTGAATTAGGAATATAGGACCAGTTGTGCCTGCTCAAAATTACTTTTTTCGGTTAAATTATAGGACTTTATAGGATTTTATAGGATATAGGACCAAAAAGAAAAATATAGGACTTTTATAGGACTTTATAGGAATATAGGACTAGTAGACACCCTGAAATATAACCCGTCATTTCGTAACATATAGATATTTGGCGGGCAGTATGCATTATTAAAGAAACACTAAATTGTAAAAAAAAAAAAAAAAAAAAAAAAAAATTAGGAAATCCTATTGTTGCCTTATGTAAAGCTTACTTCTTACAAATTCTGATGTAAGTTTATTGCTAACTCTATTGGTAGCTTATATAAAGCTAACTAAAAATGTTCGTGAAAAATCATTAAATCACAGGGTTGGCTGAACTAATTTTAGTCAAAGTGGATGGCAATAAACCACGTGTGCATTTTATTTTAAATTTAAATTACCAACGAATTTTTTTCTTAGTGCAGGTGCGTAAATACTTAATAAATAATCGTGATATTTTTACTGAACGAGGAACAATTATTTCAAATTTGTCCGCCCCTGCATATATATATGCAAATAAAATATTTTTCATTCCTTGGACTGAAAAATAGACCATAAAATGTGTTTTCCTCGGAATAAAAAATATTTTTCTTTGCAGGTATCGAAGGTAAATTTCAAGACTCGACCAATTACGGCCCTCGGCTTCGCCTCGAGCCGTAAACTTGGTCTCGTACTTGAAATATTTACCTTCGACAACTGTAAAGAAAAATACTATTTATGAAGAAAATTTGTTATAAAAATTCGAAACAGGCAAATGTTACGAAATGACGCGTTATATTTTGGCACGTTATTAAATGACGATGTTATTATATGTCGCCGTTATTAAAAGGCAGCGTTACCAACTGGTAGCATTACTAAATGTCATGTTACCAACTGACCATTATAAACTGTCGCGCGTTATTATTTGACGCGAATTTGCAAAATTTTCCTGCTTTGCGATTTAAAAAGATTTATATGCATAGGAATGCAAAAAATTACGCATACCCAGATTTTCATGCATAAAAAAATTATGCATATGAAAAAAAAATTATGCACGTTCAAATTTTAAGACTGAAAAAAAAGTGCATAAACGTTGAAAAATTATGCATGTCCAAATTTTTTGTATAAATGATACAAAAATAATACTTTTTTTTTTTTAATAAATTGTTTGCATTTATTTCGCAAAAAATTTTATACGAGTTTTGCATCATTTTTTCTTACGGGATAGGCTTTCAGTATATCAATTGCAATAGACAAGTCACATGTTATGAGATTTTCGCTGGAAACTAATGTATAGCATGTCCTTAATTAAAAACGAATATTTAAACGTGAAAATTTTTCATCAAATTAAAAAAAAAGGAAAAACAAAGTCAGGAAAAGTTTTTGTCACGTGATCACTCCTTGAACGATATTTTTATTGGTGTGACGTCGTCTGCCTGTATCGAAGCGAGATATCGAATTTAAAGCGGAACATGTCTTGTTTGTAAACATTACGCATCGATCGATGCCGTTCAGAGTTTCAGAAACGAACACAACCACTTTTAGGCAGATGACGTCACCTTCCTTCACGTTCCGTTTTGGAGGGCATTCAAATTCAAATTTTTGTTTTTTCTCTTTTCGGGGGTTAACCGTTTTTTTTACTAAGTCAAAATTACGCTTTTTGGACTATCTCCCGTAGCACAATTAAACGATGGAGCCATCTCAAAACATGTGACTTCTCTATTATTCCTAAGAAGCTTATAATTCCGGAAAACAATCGTCTGTCCGAAACAACAAAACGCAACGGTTTTTGAATCGTGCGAAAATCACTCATAAAAAATGCAAACACGAATATGACACAAATTTTCTCAGAACGATAATAATTAACAAGGTCTAAACGATATGTAAAATTATTTATACGACCTAAAAATCGCATATATATGAATCCTTAGGGAAAGCCTCATTAATTAAATTATTTAACCTTTGTTAATGAATGAAAGTTGCATTATCGATATTTAAACTGCCTTCCATCAAATAGAGGTGTTCATTAGGCCCATTAAAAAAAAAAAAAAAAAAATTAATGAATTCAAATATCTTTTTTAATCGATTCCGATTCCGAAAGCCCTTAAGGTATCGATCAATTCTTTTTTTTTTTTTATCAATCGAAGCGTCCTTGTGATTTCGCATTAATTTCGTTTACAAATCAAAATCCCACCTGACTAGTATATACGGTATATGAGGCAGTGCACTTTACAATCATAATAATAATAATGATGATAAATATAATTCCAAAGCAAAAATTATAAGAAAGTAAATGATAAACATAGTCGCAATGTTGTTGAGAAAAAAAGTAGTAGTTTTTTTTTTTTTTTTTTTGCATTTGATAACTGAACAGAGTGAAATGTTAAGAGAGTTGATCAGTGTCTTCTGTACATTCACATGAGTTACATTATCTTTTCGAGGGATTTTAATAAACACGTGGACTGCATTTTAAAAGGAAAATAAAAATTGTGATAACGTTTTAAAGAGTGGATTAATTTTTTTGTTTTTGTTTTCGGTCTTTTTTATTTATTTTTTGTTAAAAAGGAAGCGTTTTTGGACATGTTGTATTTCCACAAGTTTGTAAGTATTCTTTTCATTTTTTTCTAACTTCTTTGAAATAAAAGAATGCGTTTTAAGGGAGTTTAAAGATTTTTTTAAAACGGGGCTAAGTTCCGATGCTGAACTTTGGGACTTCATTTGATGTTAAAACCGGGTTTCATCAAATAGGGATTGCTTTGGCTTAAATAAAATTTTTTTTTTATGTTAAAGGATTAACATTTTGTTAAATAATCTGATAAGGAAGTCTGTCAAGAGTTTAATGTTCTTTGGTCGGTTTTAATAATTTGTTTTTCTAGTTAATGGACGATCAAAAAAAATTTTGGGTTTGGTAGGTTTTTATTAGGCGTTAGGATTTTCCGGGAATTCGGGAATACTGAATGCAAAAACCTTAAAACGAGTAGGAAAAAATGTAAAAAAAAAAAATTCTCGGATCTCGAGCACTGCCATGAAAACTTTTAAAAAAGTCGGAAAACTTCCAAAAAGCTCGAGAAAAATTTTCTGGAAATAAATCTGGAGTCCCGAAAAATCCCGGTGCGAGAGTTCTCGAAGACAAACGTTTAGTTCTTATCGAAAACAATAAATTGAATCGAACTGGATCAATCCGGGGGAAAAGGATTAAAAATCTAATACCAATCAAAACTGGATTCATGATCCATTTTCTTGGCTCTCGTCATCGGTCAATATTCGGGATTTAGAACATTTCGGATCAATACATTTTTTTCCGATCCTGATTTTGCCAAATTTAATTTTTGACAAGGATGTCGCGTCAATTTATACTTTTGACAGAAGCCAAAGTTTTTGAATTTTTTTAAAAATTGTCATTTCCGGGATTAAGATTCCCGAGACTTTGATTTTCTAATTCCGAAACCTGCCTTATTTTTGGCAGAAAAAAGTCTTTTTAGCTGTTGAGCAAGAATTTAAAATTCTCAGTGAAGAGCCCTAAGACTGAAGACTGAAACCTTTTTTGAAGCTTTAGGTCTTTCAAATACAAATGAGGGATTTCAAAAGTCCCAAGTAGCGATTATTTCAGGGATTTCGGATAATGTTTCATCGGGATAAAAACCTAAATCGCGGGGATTGCAATCCGGGAAATCGTCATTTGCTGGCTTTTGAACGTCAAGGTTTTGAAAAAAAAATTAAAAAAAAAAAAAAAAAAACACCGCAGATGCAATATTTTTTCCTCAAAAAAATTTTTTTTTCCGGTATTTATTTTCAAAACCAGAGTCTCCATTTTCGGCTTAAGAATTTTTTTATCAACATTGAAATGCCGGTTATCAGAGTTATAAAACAAGTTTTGATTAGAGGGTAGTCTCAAGTATATTTCCGTCTCATTATTTTCAAATATTTCAATCAAAGATTTTTTTACTATTTTAAAAATTTTTCAAGTCTTGTACCTCAAGAAATTTATTTCTCGTGGCAAGAATTTTTTGAGAAAATTTCAAGAGTTTTTAAATAACTGCGAAAAAAAAACTCATTCTTAATTCTCCGGAATAATTAAAATCTCGATTTTTTGCTAGAAAAAGCTTTTGCTTTTAGATTTTTAAATTTATAAATATCTCGAGAAATTCAACCTCTAGTTTTATGTCAATTTCGAGATGGAACATTTTCTGACCCAAAAAAACCCGGAAATTAAGAATATGGTCAGGGATCGAAGTATCAAATCCCAAGTCTCCAGTCTCGGCCCAGTCTAATTTTTTTAAAAAGACATACATAAGTTATTAGAAGTGATCTCGTTGCTAAATTTGACCAAATTTAATAATTTGAACTCGCTAAAAGAATTTTAAGTAAGAAAAAAAAAAATGGTAAAAGTTTTCTACATATTAGGGTGGCCCTTATTTTCCGAATTTTTGAATTTCGGCGAACGCGCCCCCTAATTTGTTTATAGTAACCGAAAAAAGATTGCCTGAATTTTTTCAGATTTTTTGGACTTCGTTTAGCCATGTCACCCAAGACCTAAAAATTTCGAAATTCCCACCCAAGTAACATTGGTTGGTTGAATAACCATCCCAGCAACGTTTTTCCCCAACGTCAAAAAACGGTCGGCGTTAACGGGTATTTTTACGTTGAAATGTCCGGCCTAAATAACGGTCCTGGCAACGGTTGAAAAAACGTTTATTCAACTACGCCCTTGACTATAAACCAACTATGAAAAGAAAAGAAAAGAAAAAAAAAATAATGCATTTTGATATGACTATTATCGCACCAACATGAAGAGTATTGTATCTTTTTCTCTATAAATAAGCATTATCATAACGCGAACTTATCCGTAAGTATTACGGAACACTACATTTTACCTGTCTATTATAAATTTGGAACTTCTATATATAGTGCAAAAGAGCAAAGCAAACTGTACGCCAAATACCTAATTTTTTGTCTTAAAAATCAGATTCCAGGTATTTTTGTGTACTATTAGTATTTTTTTATAGACCTGTTAAAGGTCCTCAAGTTGAGATTTTGCGATTTTATATTTTGACTTTTCCAAAATCCGGGAAAACTTTTCCCATAAGCTAAACATTAAAATATACATAACGAAATTAGACGTTATTTAAACCGACTGCCCGGGTATTGGTTAGTAGTTAACGTTGTCTTGTAGTATTATTCAACCTAGTTGAAAAAACGTTCGTTTAATCGAAGGTTGATTTTTGGGCTCTGACGTTGATCGTCGCAATTCAACGTTGCTGGGATGGTTATTCAACCAACCAATGTTACTTGGGCATAAAGAGCGAAAAATAAAAAACTTTTATTTTTATGAAAAATGATGGTTTTCTAATCAGATTTTTATGCAGATCAGAAAAATATATTATACTGCACATATTATGCATTCATATGGTTTTGACGATAGAGACCAAAATAAGTAAAAAAATCAGCAAAATATGCTATAGCTACAATTTTTTGCGAAATGCTTCATATTTTTGTCCTCTGGCACAGTAATCGTCGGTCATGAATAAATCCTAGCCACATTTTCGTAATCTGCATAAAAATAAAATTTTTTACTTTTCGATCCTTATTTTGAAATTTTTAGGTCTTAGGCGACATGGCTAAAGACGTCCAAAAAATCTGAAAAAATTCAGGGAATCTTCATTCGGTTACTATGTAAAAAAATTAGGTGGTTCGCTCGCCGAAATTCGAAAATTCGCAAAATAACGGGGGACCACCCTAATCGGCATTAAATTAGAATGCCTTTAAATTTTTGTGAAAATACAAGCAATTCAACCTCGGTTATAAGGCCCTCGGTTATTCGCGGTTTTTTCGAAGGTCCCGTTAAAAATCCCATAATCGTCCTTATTTTAACCCGGATATAACGCAGTGTCACTTCGGTTTGAATCATCGATTGTTAATATTCTCGGAATTTTTCGATCAGGAATCTTTTCCACGACAGTTTTTTTTTTATTTCTGAGGAATGCCAATAAATGTAAAAAGTAATAAACATTTCCAATCAAACTTTTCCTCTGTTTAAAAAAAAAAAAATTATGAGTTGTTAAGTGGGAGCATACTGAGTATGAGGAATTTATAAAATGTTTTTAGCATTTTTTTTTTTTCGTTAAAATTGTGGTCATTTATTTATTAGCCTTGGTTATAGCTATAGCTTTAGCTCAGAAGCTTGGGTGATGTTTTAAATTCCTAAGAATCTTATCTCTTTGTTCGGTTTTTTATTATAAATTTACAAGCGCTGATCTGAAACGCTTTTCCATTCTATGTTCAAACATTCTACTAAAACCAAAACATTTCCCCGCATGCAAAAATTAATTTTCACTGTAAATTTCTTGGAATGAATGCTTTCAATCGTCTTATGGCAATGCTTTTTTTCTACAAAAGAAAATGATCCATTTTTTTTATCTCGAAGCGACCTCTAAAATATTTAATAGGGAATATTTTGTAAATATTTTTTGTACATTCAGCCAAGCAAATATTTGTTTTTTTGAGACTTTTTGTCAAAAAAAAGGCGTTGTCAGATCGGTTAAATGTCAAATTCAAACCCTCAAAAAAACTTTTAAAAAAAAATCATGGTCGAATTTTTGCTTCTAATTTGAAAGAAACCATCGGGGGAAAAAAAGTGGTTTGAGAAATTCTGGTCGTTGCAATAGTGGAAAATTTGCAAAAATTAAAATCAAAGTTTCTCTAATTTGAAAAAATCCCGAATCGGGATTTCTCGCGATAGGATGGAGCTTTATTACTTAAAACTTTTTTCTCGAGAATTTTTTCTCCCTTTTTTTGTGGATTTTCCTGGCAATTTTCGGGACTGAGAATTTTGGAGACTCAAGCAACTTTTTTTTTCCATTTTTCCGGACTCGAGATTTGTACATACGACCTACAGTATTGGCGAAAAAATTTGCCTCATATGGCGCCGTTCTAGAGAAGTTGAAAAAAAAACATAATTTTATCCCAAATATCAATTAGCATTGATTTACAAAATTTATGAGGTACCCCCAACTTGGAGGGTAAACTCCTAAAGGGGTATTGGGGCCCCAATCCAAAATTCGAACCCGGGACTGCGGCACGTGTTTTCTTATCAGGTTCAAGCCCAGAATCCGATTCCGAGTAAAGAAAAATTTTCAATATCGATATCTCCTTCATAGTAAAGCTTTATCTCAAAATGTTATGCATATTCAAATTTTGGTGCTTAAAAGAGATGCATAAATTATGTAAAGTCGTGTCTCCATTCGCGATTTATCCGATTACCGGAAGTACTGAATTTCTTTTTTGCTTTTCCTTTGTGGTTTTTGAGTTGACTTTTCCGCGGAATAATTAATGAAAAACACTTTTTTTAAAATTGATTGTAGAATCTTAGGAATAGGAACAATAAATCACTTTTTTTAATATCCCGCACGCGAAAAACAAAAACAAAATACCGAATACGCCATTTTTATTTTCAAGTTCGAGTTTTTTCCTAGTGTTCGAAAGTAAAGTACTTCCGGTGGTCGGATAAATCGCTAATGGAGACACGACTTAAAAAACACATAAATAAATTGTAAATAAAAAATGCATAAATTATGTACAAAGAACTCCAATTTCTTATTGGAAAATGTTTTTCCATCCTCCAATATAACTATGAATAAATTATGCATAAAATGGAAAAAAAAGTTAAAGCATAAATATTCGGAAATTTTCCTGCTTTATGATTTAAAAAATTATGTGCATAAATATGCAAAAATATAAAATATTTAGATTTTCATGCTTAAAAATATTGGTTAAGGTAAAGCACTTGGGTTTTTCTATGGCAAGTTTATATATAGATTATATATAATATAAACTATATTATAAATTATAATCATACTATAAACTGTATATATTATGACTATAAATCATTTATATAAATATAACATATAAATTGTAAATGATAAAAAAACAGTTTATATATATATAAATATATAAATTATGTATAATTTATATATTTATATATATATATATATAAATTAGTTTATATATAAATTATATACAAATAGTTTATATATAAATTATATATAAATAGTTTATATATAAATGATATATAAACTATACATAATTTATGAATAAATTTGCAATAGGAAAACCCAAGTGCTTTACCTTAAGGTGACGCAGGAGTGATTCATTTTTTTGAACACCCTATACTTCGAAATATGCTAATATTATCCTTTTGGGGCTAGATATCAAAATTCCGCTTCCGAGCAACAATTCTTATCAATCTTCGGCACCTTCAAGAAAAATTCCATACCTGACCGTACAGCACTTTTTTAGGAAGCCTTAATCTACTATAAATCCCGGAATTTATCCTGGATTAAGGTTTCCCAAAAAGTGCTGTACGGTCACGTATGGAATTTTTCATGAAGGTGCCTAAGATTGATAAGAATTGTTGCTCGGAAGCAGAATTTTGATATATGGCTCCAAAACGTTAATATTAGCGTTTTTCGAAGTATGGGTGTTCAAAAAAATGAATCACTCCTGCGTCGCCTTAACGAAATATTATGCATATTCAAATTTTGGTGCTTAAAAAAATATGCATAAACTTTGAAAAATTGTGCATATGTCCGTCCAAATTTTGTAGAAATGATATACAAAAATAATGCATTTTTTATGTTTTGCATTGTTTTGCAAAAATTTTATACACTTTCTGCTTCACTTTTCGTACGGGCTGTAATAAGTAGGGAAGTATGCTGCTTCTCCATTATGGTCCTAAATTAATTTTACAAAATTAATTTTATAAAATTACCGGAAATTATGCGCTTTTTCTTTCTTTTTTCATAACATATTTATTTTTTACAGATTTCTTATTCTTTTTTGTCATCCTCATGTTCGATTAGTAAAATAAAAGCATTATTCCCAATAATTTTATAAAATTAATTTTGTAAAATTAATTTTGAGCCATAATGGAGAAGCAGCAGTAGTGATGAAAGAAAATCAAAAAATTAGCCGGGGAAGAGCTGAAGAGCCCAGTGCCGAACGGGGGTGGGGTAGGGCTGTCGACAAAAGCATATTGTTATAGAACACTTGGGGTCCTCCCCTCACCCGCTAAAGCATTTAAAAAAATTAAATAAAAAAAAAAAATAAAAAAGCTAACATTCACATGCAGGAACTGAGCTGACAATTTTGTCCCGATACCTCGAGGAGAAAGCCCACAATATGCTGATTCTAATCGAAACCACACGACAAGGCCATAGAACCAGCCGGAGAGATACTTAGTCGACTCCCCCGCATATTTCATAATAAAAATATTCACATATGATTGACACTTATACCGGAAAAAAATTTAAACGATCTGATGCCCACTTATCGGTATAGAACAAGCAAAAAAAATAAAAACACACAAAAAAGAGCGAATCAGAACAATTTACAAAACAATTTTGCGGTAATAAAGATTAAAGAGGGCACGAATTTTATAATAAAGTCTAATTGAATATCAAGTCAGGAGTAAATTGGAAGATTGGACTGTTGGAAGATTTTTTTTAACAAGTTGCTCGTTTCCGATCTTTTTTTTTTTTTTACTTTCATACCCCGCCAATTTTTTTTTTTTTTTTTTTTTTTTTTTTTTTTTTTTTTTATCTTTAACCCAAAATCTAACGGAAGATAATCTTTTGATCTATACTATATTTAACGAGCTGTTACTATTTTTTTTTTCGAATTGTAAATGCGACATTAGTATATCATTATAATATTAGTAATTAATTAAGAAGTTTACCTTTGCGAGTTCGAGATCAGGATATTTTATTTCTTTTATGCTAATTTTCTTATTTGAAAAAGAGATCGTTAGCAGACTGAATGGAGCCACGCGATACGGAGCAAAAATAAATAGTTTGTAAAATAGAATCATAAACGAATTCAGTTTTATAACCTCTTATGGGTACTTATAACTAGTAAACAACTTCATTTAGAGATTCTTTTATGTCTCCTCCGAGGGGTTTTTCTTTTTATAATTTTGAATGAAATGTATGATGTTTTTTTAAGACCTGTCACAACGTCACGAAAATGACATGATTTCAATTTTCTCGTGAATAAAATATGGAAATAAAATATGGAAATTTTATTTAAATTCTTTTAAGTTGGATATTATGTTAAATATTTGATGGAACCCAAAAGTTCCTGAAAAGGTTCAAGGTAAGGCTGGACTGTTGCTTGCAACCTTGGGTAAGAAGCCTGCAGATTTGGTCCGTGATGAGACTAGACCAGACCGACAGCCTTGGGCCATAAATTGCAGATTTCATTTTCGGAGCAAACTTAAACACTGCCGTACTTCTAAGCCGTGGAGCTCTCCAGTCTGTTTTTTTTTTTTTTTTTTGTTTTCCCCAAAAAATACTTCATTGAATACCTGTTGCGTCATGTTATTTGCAGATACTGTGATTAGCACTCTTACCACATCTGCTTATTTATTTAATCAATTTACGGGATGAAAAGTTTTATTTCTTTTTCGAGAATTTTTTTGTTTCCCGGGAATCTCGAGACGTTTTCATTCCGCAAATCTTCAGAAAATAATTTTTTTTAAAGAAACGAAATTTTTGTGAGATTGCAATCTCAATATTTATTCTATTCCCCTGATCTTTATTTTCCTATTCTCTTATTCCCCTGATTTTTTTTCCCTTATCTTCCTCATATATGCATTCCATTCAACTCATCTCCAGCGCAAATCATTTCCTCATTCTTTTCCTTATGCTTATGCTTATCCTTATGCTTATCCTCATGAGTATGAGTAATCCTTATTCTTACCCTCACACTCATCCTTATGCTTATGCTTATGTTTATGCTTATTAGGGTGGGTCGAAAACCAAAAATTTTGGAATTTCAAAATGCCTGATAGCGCAATCGCTGTGACTTATCTTTTGTAAAAATTTTTTCCTTTTCGAAATTCTTTTTAAATGGCGTCTTATTAGTGAAGCGGAAGAGGGCCAAATTTTGAAAAATAATATAAGGAATGAAAATTCGAATTTTGGTTTTTGTGAAAAAAGACCGTATCCTATCGGATTTTTAACGAAGATTTAGAAAATGAAATCTGTCTGCGTCAAGCTTTTTATGTTCTTCAGATACAGGCCAAGTTCGCCATAAAAATGTCAAACTTCTTAAAATTTCAATATTTTTATCATATTTTTTACAATAATTCAGGAACAGAAATAGCCGGACGCAAAACCGACTTAATTTTCGAAATCTGCGTTAATAATCACAAAAGTCTAAAAGTCGAATTTTCATCCCTTACGAAGTTTTCCAAAACTTGACCCTCTTGCGCACCCTCAAGACGCCGTTTTAAAAAATTTCAAAAAGGAAAACATTTTTGCGATAGTTAATTTATTAATTTATTTATTTATTTATTTAAACCGCAGCGATTGAGCTATCAGGCATTTTGAAAATCCAAAATTTTTGATTTCCGACCCGCTCTAATACCCATCCTTATCTTTATCCTTATCCTTATATTTATCCTTATGCTTATCCTTATGCTTATCCTTGTCCTTATCCTCATGCTTATGCTTATCCTTATGTTTATTCTTATTCTCATCCTTATGCTTATGCTTACCCTTATGCTTATCTTTATCCTTATGCTTGCTTATCCTTATCCTTAGGCTTATGCTTATGCTTATGGTTATGGTTATGGTTATGCTTATGCTTATCCCTACCCTTACCCTTATCCTCATGCTTATGCATATCCTTATCCTTATGCTTATCCTTATCCTTATTTTTATGGTTATCCAAGACATCCTTATCCCTGATCCCTATTCTTATCCTTATCCTCATCCTCATCTTCATTCTCATCTTTATTCTTCTCCCTTAACCTTACTTTCATCTTTATCCTTATCCTCGTTCTTATTCTCATTTCAACTTAGCCTGCATGAAAAAGTGATGAAAAAACAATTTTTGCAAAATAAATGGAAAAAATTTATATAAAAATGTATGATTTTTGTACCATTTATACAAAAATCTGTATGTGCATAATTTTTTCATAATTTACGCATATATTTTTTTTTAATCTTAAGGCAGAAAAATTTGCAAATATCTTATTCAACTTTATTTCCATATTCTGAATACTTATATATATAAATTATATTGGAGAATGCAGAAATACTTTTCCTGTAAAAAAAAGTTAAGTTTTTTATACTTGCATTTTTGATGAATTCCTAGTTTTTGTATAGTTTATAAAAAATTTTTATATAATCTATGCATCTTTTTTTTGTACGAGCATCCTCCTCATTTTCAGCAAAAAAACAAAAAAAAAAAAAACATCTTAAAGGATGTGTTCCGCACTCACCTAAATTCAAAGACCAATCTCAGAAATTTTTTTTTTAAAATCAAACATAAGCCTACTGGATGCCATGATTTTAATATGCAAAAAAAATTCACGGTTAATTATCCTTTTTTTCGTACGCCAAAAAAATTTCGCAAGGCATTGCGAAGTCATGGCCAGTTACAAAATTTTTACTACTGAAAAAAAAAAAGTGAATTGCTCGATGATGTATGAATCATTAAAAACCGTTTACCGATGCACTCGAGTATTTAAAAAAAAAACTTCTTTTCCATTTATTTTCTTTTCAAGGGCACAAAAAAAAGAAAGAAAAATAAATAAATCTCTCCAAATTTTTCCTAATTTTTCACCAAACCTACGCCAAGCGGATTTCGCTGAAAACCTCAGCAATGCCCTATATACGCAATGGCGAGAAGAAGCCAATCAAAAAAACATAATAATTAAGGCACCGGGAGCAAACTAATGAAGCAAATAAAACCTCAATTTGTTTTGCATAAACTACTGCGACCTTAAGGGAAAAAAATGAATGGGAAGATGATGGTTTTTTGGTTCACGAATTCACTTTTTTTTTTTTTTAAAAACAAATGTTTACGAATTTTTTTTTGATTAAGGGTTTCCAATTTTGTAAGCTTACAAAATAACAGACATGTTTTCACACCGCTTCACAGAAGCACGAAACCTTGAAAGTAGGCAATCACGAATGATTAAAGTTTACTTACCTAAACCAAACTTTTTTCTTTTCACGCTGAAGATGTTCCCATAATTTCGATTTAAATGTCATATGTTGAATGTTTATAAACATTTCGGCCTTATTTTTGTCTTGCAAAATCTGCTAGGAGTTTCGCCATTATTTTAAGCTTTATTCTGAAACAGAAAAACACGAGACGACAATTAAAAATTAAAATAGGAAAATTTTTTTCAGTTTTGTTTTTCTCAAATGATTTTCCATGAAAATTTTTCCCAAGGATTTTCCATCCAAATAATTTTCAAGAACAATTCATTTCGTTGTTTTCAAAGTATTTTAAATAAAAATCAGGATAAGCATGAAGCAAGGGGGGGGGGGGAAGGATAAGGATAAAGACACGAATGAGGAGGATGAAAATGAGAATCTGAGGATGGGGGGGATGAAATCGAGCTTGGAGATGAGGATATGGAGTTGGCACTGAACGTTAGGGTGGTTCGAAAATCAACTTTTTGGAATTTCGAAACTTCTATATCGAGAAAAGTTACTTTATAGGTAAAGTGTCAACTCAAACCAAAATTTTGATTCCTAAATTTTTTTCCTAATTTTAAATTTTCCCAAAATTTTTTGATCCCTAAAATAAAATTTGCTAAAATGAATATTTTTCCTAATTTTTTTAAATTCTAAAGAGATCGTAGTAAATTCTATTTTAAGGATTTTAAGAAATTTAATTTTAGGAATCAAACTTTTGGAAAAATGGATTAGGAATTCATTTTTCTAGGAAAAATGGATTAAGAATTTATAAGGAATAAAAATTAACATTTTTTTTTTGGCATAAAAGACTATTGGTTTCTATCGGAAATTTTGCGTAGATTCCGAATTTGAAGTCGAAAATTAGTTTTAGTGTACGGTTCTTGAGCCACAAGCAAAATGCCACAACAAGGTTTTCAGAGCTTTCAAATCCGGCCTGTAGCTCGAAAATCGAGGACCAAAACTAATTTTCGACTTTAAATTTGCAATCTACGGAAAATTTCCGGTAAGGATTGGTGGTCTTTTAAGCCAAAAATAAATTCTCATTTTGGTCCTTAAACGGGCTGTTTGGAAATTTCAAGGCCAATTTGTCACCTCAAGATGCGTTCCAAAAATATGAAAAAATGCAAGGCTGATGCCGCTTCTCCATTATGGCTCAAAATTAATTTTCTAGAATTAATTTTCAAAATTTCCGGAAGTACTGTGCTTTTGTTATTCTATGGATTTCTAACCCAAGATTTAAAAATGGAGTCGGCCATTTTTACTACATTGTATTTTTTGTATTCTTAATCCATGGTCGAAAATTTGTAGAATAACTAAAGCACAGTACTTCCGGAAATTTTGAAAATTAATTCTAGAAAATTAATTTTGAGCCATAATGGAGAAGCAGCATGACACTCTACCTAAAGAAACTTTTCCCGCCCGACATAGGAATTTTGAGATTCTTTACCATTTTTTCTAAAAAAAATAAATCCCTTAGTTTGTCTCCACTTGTGATTTAAATAGAGGATCGAATTAAAGAATCGTCCATTTAAATAAAGCACCGGAAGTACTGTACCGTTCCAAATTCAAAAATTAATTCAAAATGGAGAACTCCGGGATTTTGTTTATATTTTTGTAAATTAATTTTAGTAAATTGTAACGACTAAATGGAAAAAGAGCTTAGTATATAGGTTCTTAATTACTGAGAAACTATTTTCAGAAAAAATTATGGCTCATGCAAAAAGTTTTAGGTTTGTCGAAAGAAAAGGAAACATACAATACTTCCGGTGCTTGATTTAAATAGACGATTGCTTTAATCCGACCATCCATTTAAGTAACTAATGGAGACAAGACACCTAATCCATTTTTCCTAAAAAAAATAAAACCCTAAACCCTTTTTCCTAAAAAAAAAAAAAAAAAAAAAAATAAAAAAATAAAAAATAAAAATAAATCCTTAATACATTTTTCATCACACGGTACTGAAAAGTCCACTTTTCAGTACTAGTCAGTTTATTTACAGACTATTTTACGCCGTGCCTTGTGATAAAAAATATCTTTCAATGCAAGAAATGCAAACGACTTGCCCGTCTCGACCTATTTAAGGCCCTCGGGCTTTCGGGCTATACTTCGGGCTATACTTCGGCTCGGGCTTAAAACTCGGTCTCGACGGGCAATTTTGTCGTTTGCACTCCTTGTATTGAAAAATACTATTTCCTAATAAAAAAATTAGATCCCTAATCCATTTTTCCTAAAAAAAAATAAATCCCTAATCCATTTTTGCTAAAAAAATAAAACCCTAATCTATTTTTCGTAAAAAAAAAAAATAAATAAATAAATCCCTAATCCATTTTTCCTAAAAAAATAAATCCCTAATCCATTTTTGCTAAAAAAATAAAACCCTAGTTCAATTTGAAAAAAAATAAAACCCTAATCCATTTTTCGTAAAAAAAAAAAAAAAAATAAATAAATAAATCCCTAATCCATTTTTTCTAAAAAAATAAAGCCCTATTCCATTTTTCCTAAAAAAATAAATCCCTAATCCATTTTTGCTAAAAAAAAATAAAACCCTAGTTCAATTTGAAAAAAAATAAAACCCTAGTTCAATTTGAAAAAAAATAAAACCCTAATGCATTTTTCCTAAAAAAACAAAAAAAAAAAAAATAAAAATAAATACCTAGTTCATTTTTCCTAAAAAAAATAAATGCCTAATCCATTTTTCCGAAAAAAAAAAAAAATCCCTAATTGATTTTTCCTAAAAAAAAATAAATTCCTAATCCATTTTTCCTAAAAAAAAAAAAAATAAATAAAGTCTTATTTTTCCTGAAAAAAATAAAACCCTGATCCATTTTTCCTAAAAAGAAAAAAAATAAATAAATAAATCCCTAATCCATTTTTTCTAAAAATATTGATTCCTAAAATTGTTTTCTTAACTATTTTTTTTCTAATTTTTAAATTTCCTTAATTTTTTTGATTCCTATAATAAAATTTCCTAAAATCCCTTTAGGGATTTAAAAATTTTTGGAACCAAAATTTTTAGGAAAAATGGATTAGGAATCGATTTTTTTAGGAAAAACGGAATAGGAAAAATGGTCGGGAACGAAATTTTGAAATTCCAAAAAACCTTGATTTTCGAACCACCCTAATGTAAAATCCACGCTTTTCTACACCTTATAATGTTTCCATTACGAAATTATCTTTTTCAAACGAACATTCATAATCGATTCAATTACGAACGTTATTAAATATTAAGACATGCGTTTTCCCCCCAATTATACACAAAAATAGCAGCGTTTTTCATTAATTAATCGTTCTAATTTTTCGGTCTTCCGTTTAAAAAGAAAAGAAAAAAAAAAAAGAACAGTAACCGGGTCTTTTCTCTAATTATCACTTGCATAAAACGGTATTATTTTCAGTTACATCATTACTTTAAAAAAAATTCTTTTTCAAACCTCGCGTATGACAAAGAAAAATGGAACTTTTTTATTAACCACGATAAATGGAGGTTGGTTGGCTATATTAAAATTTTTAATAACAAAATCATGACTGTGCAAACATTAAAGAAAAAAAAATTCGGTCATTTGAAATGCATAATTGAAATGATACAATATCGGTATTATCCCCAAAATGCGAAATTAAAACAAATAAACGGACCATTTAAGGTCTGGATTAATTGGTTTCAATTTACCATTTCCTTTAATTAAAAGAATTTTTTTTTCTGGAATTATCATCCAAAAGGATGTTGCGCGCGCAAAAGTTAAAAAAAAAATGTTTCCAAATACTTGTTGTCGTCTAGGAACGTAATTCGTTACAGTTCGAATAATTTACTTTCATTTAAATGGTATGAGCGTCATATTTTAGGCCTAAGCCGTTAATTTCGACGAACGGAAATTTAATATAATCAAGCTTTGTGATCAGCAAGAAGGGTAGGAGGAGGGGGGGGGGGAGGGGGGAAACCGCTCGGTTATTTTTTTATGAAATTCGATAGGAGACGAAAATCATTTTACAGGTGAAATTACTGCATGTTTATACAAGCTTGAATCATATAAGCACGTTAAAAATTCACATAACTGTACGAATCATAAATCGTGATTAGGAAAGAATGAAAAAAATAATTGCGATTCGTAATCTACATATTTCTAGATTTCTTAAAAACTAGGTTGAATCACTGCATTGCTTTTTTTTTTTTTTTTTTAAGTGTGAAAAAAAAAGTTAGGCAAACATTTTCATTAGTTTAAAAATTAATTAAGTTACAATATCGCAGACCTGGGTGGTTTTCCTATGTTCGAAGAGAATTTGTGACCGATTATCTGTGAAAACATGAATTTTTATTTTGGCAAGTAAAAAATTTACCGGATTAGGCCAGGGGTCCGAAGCCGGTAAAAATTGCTTGGAGGCGACGCCGGCATCGGCGCCGAAATATCCAAAGTGCCAGAGCTGGCGCCAGCGCCGGCACCGAAATAGTAAATTTTTTTACGCTGGTGCTGGAGCCGATTCCAGCATCGGTGCAGCACCACCATCAATTTTCTCAGTTTTTTTTTTTTTTTTAATTTTTTTAAAATTTGTCTACTGCCTTTTTTTCGAAATATTTTTTTTTTGTATCAAAATACCTTTGAACACTTGACTTTTTTTTTTTTTGCGATTTTTAACATATTTGAAAGATAAGGCCTAATCACATCCAAGGATAAATAAATAAAAAAATATTTATTTACCCTCAGTTGTGGGGCTTATCTAATACTTTTAATAATAAATCATAATTTTTTATTAAAAGTAATCATAATAACAATAACGTCATCATTACTTCAACAAGATCAATGAATAGTACCGATATGATTCCTGATTGATAAATCAGATATTCTACACTCTATTAAATAGACGAGACCGATTATTATACACTTACGATTTTTTATTTTCTGCGTACGTGCCCATTCAATTATTACGTAATAAGCACATGACTTTATAATTTTTTTCGACCAGCCATCAGCAAAGAAGTATCCTGAAAACCCTTTTACCAAATCAAAATCTTATATTTTCCTCAAATACTTACAAACCGCTTTAAAAAAAACCGGGAAGATAATTGTAGATTCTAACAAAGGGATCCCCTTTTGATAAGAATTTGTAATCTTGTAAATTAAATTTGCCTTACAGCAAAGCCTATATATCGTGGGTTCAGTATTATTTTGTTCTAGATACACTTCCCGGGTTGACACTAGTCCCCTGTACTTAGCTTATGAAAAGCGCGTGTCAACCCGGGAAGTGTATCTAGAACAATATAATACTGAGCCCACGATATGCCTTATATACGCCCTATATATGCCTTATAGCCGTGACATTTTAACCGAGCCGAAAGAACGAAAAGCTCTGACGACTTCGAAATACTAAGCATTTTTCAGCATACATTCATATACAGTTTGCAGGTCAAAACACGTTTTTCAAGTCTAAATATCACCATTTAAAACTGTACAAAACATGTTTTCAATAGGGTTGTTTCACCAAAACTTTTTTTAATGGCCCAGAAATTGAGATAAAATGATCAGAAAACGAACTTAAAAACTTCGTTATAAAATTTTATAACAAAAATTATTTTCAGTTTTTTTCTAAGTTTTTTATTTTCTTCTAACGCTTCCCGAATATTTCTACTTCTGTTTTTCTTTATTTTTGTCAAATTAGAAGTACAAGAAATAAACCGAAAATTCGGAAAAACCTGGAAAATATTATAAGTCAAAATAATTGGTAACTTAAGAACCATATTTCCGCTTTTAAAAATCAGTTGAATAATGGTGTAGTTGATAAAGGCGGCTGGTAAGTCGACCCCTAGCCTGATCGCATAAATGTTTTTCCCTTTCTCAAACTCTCCGTGAAATAAGCAGTGCAAGCCAGGAGTGCTTTCGAAGTTTTTGTTTTTAAAGCTCAAATCCCGACTTGTGATTTTCCTAAAAACTCAAAATGAGTCACAAAGCTATGGAATCACGCAAATCTTGGGAGGGGTTTCGCCTGAAAAATCTTTGCAAAAACCACACCGCAATAATAATAATAAAAAAAAAATGTAAGGCTAGGCCTTAGATTTAATTGCACGCCAACAGCAGAAACCAATGCGATGTAATAAAAAAAATCTTAATAGACGAATACAAGGTCTTACCTCAGAAAAAGAAAATTGAAAATCAATAAATTAAATTTATTGAAGCAAAATTGAAATTCTGCGGTTAGCTATTTAAGTTTTCGCAATCAGATGTTTACTTGTTTTAAGTTATTATTTTATTTATTACTTGTTGTAAAGTCATTTAAAAGTTATGGCTAACGCCACCGCTATGCTGTACTTATACTTAGATTTGATATAGGCAGAGAAATCCCTTAAAATGAATCATAAAAAATATTTTCTTTCGAATTTTCCTTGTGAAAAAAACATACTTTTAAAATTACGACCGGAAAAAAGTTTTTAAAATATTCAGAAAGAGGTTTGTTCACTATACACGGCGGAACAATTTTTATGGCGGTGTTTCCTATGTTTACCTTAGTAAAATCAGACATAAAAAATTGTTCCACCGTGTATTTCCAAAAATTTTTTTAATGGTCCAGAAATTTGCGGAAAAATACCAGAAAACAAATCTCATTGGTTATAGTCTCATTGGGGATGTTTTCAATTTTTATAATTCAATGAAAAACCGGCCAACAAAAATTCATCACAATTTGAACGTTTTCAAATAGCGCGAAATAAAATGGCGTCGGTTGTTTTTATCGTTCCGTACAGATAACCATTTCGAAATAGCAGTGAGTTAAATGTTTAAAAATTTTTAATGGCGGTTTACCGAAGAAAAAGTGAAATAAAATTTTAGAACTATTTATAAATTTTTATATTTAAAATTTTTAACCGAGCAATATATTAATTTTATGCTTGAATTGCACAATATTTAACATGTGGGGACTTTATAGGCTCTTTCATAAACATTTTTTATGAGAAAAAAAAAAGAAAAAACAAAATTACAATTTTTTGGAATAGAATCCGAGGCTCTATGCCGTTGACTATCCCGAGAAGGTCGTTTTACTTCGGGGATTATTTCTCGTTCAAACAACTCATTTTGGAGGGGTGGGGGGGGGATGGACGCCAACCCTTGAATAGAGACCTTTTCAATCCCTAGTAGCATTTCTAAGGCAGAGATTGAGGAGAGCTACCACCAGCTACCCCCACAAATTATATAACCAGGGACGGCAAACCACTCCAAAAATCAAAACGGTTCGGTTCGGTTCGGTTTCTTATTAAGTAAAAAAGTTGAATTCAGTTTGGATTCGGTTAAAATACTGTTTATCAGGAAGGGTTTGGTTCGGTTTGGGTATCGATCTAAAATTTTTTGAATGCTGTTCGGTTCGATTTTTGTGTTTTTTGTTTTTGCATTCGGGCTCGGTTCATGTTTTGAAATTAACTGGATTCGGTTCGGCTACGGTTCGGTTTTTTTTAAACGAAAAAGCCGGTTTCGTTTCAGTTCGGTTTGGTTTTTTTGCTAAAACCTCCCCGATTTTTCCGTACAAAAATCGGTTTATTCGCTAACAAATACCCGGTTTTGGTTTGGTTTTTGGTAAAAAAAAAAATCCGGTTACGGTTCTGGTGTTCCTACCGAATCTTTTTTTTTTGATTTTTTTTCTAAACATAGAAAGAAAACGATTTTAGTTCAATTTGGTCCTTCGGTTCAATTTTTTTTTTTTTTTTTTTTTTTTAAATAACCGGTTTTGGTTTGGTTCGGTTCGGTTTTTCTCCTAAAGGGTTCGGATTCGATTTCGGTTAGGGATTTTTCTTTCACTAATTTTGGTTCGGTTTTAAACTCTTTATAAATTTTAAATGGGTTCGGGTTTGGGTTGCGTTTTTTAATAAAATTTTCAAAAAAGTCAAATTTGGTTCGGTTTTTCTGAGACAAAAAACCCTGGTTCGGTTCGGTTTGCCGTCTCTGGACATAACCGACCACCATAACAGATTTTCCGTGAAAAGAAAGGGAGCGTTCAAGTATTACGTACGACCGGAAGGGGGGCGAGGGGGTTCAAGAAATTCTTACGATTTCTTACATGGGGAAGAAGGGGGGGGGGGAAGTCCGGAAAATCTTACGCAAGAATTTTTATTATTATTTATGGGAACGTTCAAGTATTACGTAAGATTTTTAGAGAGAGGAGAAGGGGGGTCCGCATTAACCATCTTCGCCATAAGCTAAGTATGGCGTAATATCTTACAACCGGGAGGGGGGGGGTTCAAATTCACCAAAATCATGCTTACGTAATACTTGAATGACCCCTACTGTTCAAAAAAGTTCAAATGTAATATAAAAATGGACACTCCTCCATTTGCCACCATTTCTAAAAAAAAAAAAAAAATTCTTAAAATTAGAGTACAATTTTTTTTTAAATTCTGTAAGACATTTTTAAAATTGGCGGTAAAGAAAAAAAAAGGGGGGGTCAGCGAAAAATCTTACGTAAGTTAAAGAGGGGGGGGGTCAAAGGAATCTTCTAAATCTTACGAAAGGGGAGGAGGTGGTCGGAAAACCTGAAAAAAAGTCTTACATAATATTTGAGCGCTCCCAAACCAGTAATGGAGTGGCCCTTTCTTTCCGAATTTTTGAATTTCGGCGAAAGCAACTCCTAATTCTTTTTGTAGTGCTCGAAAGAAGATTGCCTGATTTTTTTCAGATTTTTTAGAAGTTGTTTAGCTCTTTCATTTAATGCCTAAAAATTTCGAAATTCCCAGAAAGACCGAAAAATCAAAAATTTTATTTTTACGTAAAAACGGTGCTCCCCTATTCGGATTTTTATGCAGATCACAAAAATATATTACATATATTATAACGCTTACGGTTAGGTCAAAATAAGTAAAAAAACTATCAAAATATGCTATAGCTACAATTTTTTGCGAAAATCTTCATATTCTTGCCCTCTAGCACAGTAATAGTTGGTCATAAATAAACTCTAACTATATTTTCGTAATCTGCATAAAAATCCGAATTGAAAGCCACGATTTTTACATAAAAAGAAAATTTTTGATTTTTCGGTCTTTAAGGGAATTTCGAAATTTTTTGGTCCTTGGGGACACGGCTGAACGACGTCCAAAAAATCTGAAAAAATCCAAGCAATCTTCTTTCGGGTACTATAAAAAAATTAGGTGAATGCGTTCGCCGCCATTCAAAAATTCGGAAAATAAGGGCTACCCTAACCAGTAAGTGCTAACGACCAAGCACTGAATCATCCGTTAATCCCATTCTCGTAATAATATTTTTGTTTTTTTTATATTATTATTATCGGTGATGCACGAGATTACACGGTTCATTGAAAATTTAAATACAAACTACACGTCAATGAACAAGAAATCGACTTCATTTTATCTAAAAAAGACAGTTTGATGTGTTTCATTTCACAACATTCGGAAATCCCCTAAAAACCGAAGAAACGAATCATTGTCATTATCACCTTGGAGGAACATAACGAGACTCGCAATTTCAATCGATTCGCAAAATCGTAATCAGGTCATACGATCAAAAAATAACAAGCCTGACTGTGAAGAGAATTTCATTGAAAAAAATATGGCCCTAATTACCATTATGTCACTTTTATTTTTTTTTTTTTTTATGATACTGTACACCAAGTTCATTAAAGAAAAGTCATATAGGCCGGTGTGATATGTGTGACTTTTTTAACCTCTTAAAACATACGAAGGCACGTCCTCATAATCATAATAAATCTCAGAAACGGAACTAACCGTACTCAGACTGAATCAATCATGCGCGTCAAAACAAAAGATAAACGATAACAAGGAAACTAATAATTTTTATTAATTTTTGTTGTCTTCTCTCGTTACAGAAACATGTCAAGCCACGAGAAAGCATCCATTTGCAGTTGCAAGGATCCGAAAAATTGCGAATGCGAAGAAAAAAAAGACGCGATATCCAAAGTCATCGGGGATTTCGGGAGATGGCAACTCCAGCTCACGTTCCTTTTATCCCTCTTCAACTTCCCCTGCACTTGGCACATCTACGCCATGACTTTTCAGGCGCCGGAGGTGGAATTTTGGTGCTCTCCCCCGGAGGGATTAGAAGCTTTGCCGCCGGATCTTTGGAGAAACATAAGTCACACGCCTCCAGTTTCTCACGTCAGTAAGAATCGACTTTTAACTTTTTTTTTTCTGATTTTTTTTTTTCCTACCCTGACAGTGCGGTACTTTTCCGGTCTTGGATGGTACTTGAAGTGTATTCCCAAAAGCACGGGACAGATGTTATAAAAATCTAGTTTGCTTAACGGGCTTCAGATTTGAACCCCAGAAAGAGGGAGTCAAATTGTCGCGAGTCAAACTGTCGCAGTTCGAAATTTCGTGAGTCAAATGTCACGAGTCAAACTGTCATAAGCAACTTATTTCCGATAAGATACGATGGTTCTTTTTTTTAGAATTTAAAAATAATTCATTTTTGGTTATCTAATGAGCATTTCGAAGTTTTCAAGTTCACGGAGTGGCCTCAAGACGTCAATATAAGAAAAAAAATTGGCCAAACACGGAAGCCATGAAGAGTCAAAACTACTTTTCAGTTGTGTCGTTGTTTGTTCTGGAATTGACATTTGTTTGTTCCGGAGCAAACAATTTTAGCGCTGTTACTTCCGGAACTTACAGTGCTTGTTCTAAAACTAAAAACGTCTGTTCCGGAACTGACAATTCTATCCCTGTTCATTCCGGAACAGGAGGTGCTTGTTCCAGAACTGGCAGTGTTTGTTCCGGAACTGACAGAGCTTGTTTTGGAACTAATAGTATCTCTTCCAGAACTAACAATTTTATCCCTGTGAATTTCGGAACAGGCGGTGCTTGTTCCAGAACTGACAGTTTTATGCCTGTTAATTCCGGAACTGGCAGTGCTTGTTCCAGAACTAGCAGATCTTGTTCCGGAACCGACAGAGCTTGTTCTGGAACTAACAGTGTCTCTTCCAGAACTGACGATTTTATCCCTGTGAATTTCGGAACAGGCGGTGCTTGTTCCGGAAGTGACAGTGCTTCTTCCGGAACTAACACTGTCTGTTTTGGAACTGACAATTTTATTCCTGTTAATTCCAAAACTGGCGGTGCTTATTCCGGAACTGACAGTGCTTGTTATGGAACTAACAATGTCTGTCCCGGAACTGACAATTGTATCTTTGTTAATTCCGGAACAGGCGGTGCTTGTTCTAGAACTGGCAGTGTTTGTTCCGGAATTGACAATGTCTGTTCCAGAACTGACAGTTTTATCCCTGTTAATTCCGGAACAGGCAGTGCTTGTCCCGGAACTAACAATGTCTTTTCCAAAACTGACTATTTCATCCCTGTTAATTCCGGAACAGGCGGTGCTTGTTCCGACTGGCAGTGTTGAATTGAAAATTGCTAGTTTCGGGACTGGCACTGCTAGTTCTGGAACAAGCACTGCCAGTTCCGGAATTAACAGGCATAAAACTGTCAGTTCTGAAACAGACATTGTTAGTTCCGGAACTGACAGAAAAATGACTAGTTAAATTATCGGACATTAGAAACTATCTCATTTTTTGAGGGTAAGCGATTTGGGTCAAAATAAGGGATACCCTAGTCTCTAGTGATCTTTTACAAGTTCTACGTGTATCCTTTGGGTGCCATTTATTTGAGCAGTATTTTATATTGAAAGGGGCAGTATTTAATTCAATTTTACAGTCAGTATATTTTACTGTTTTCGGGCAGTATTAAAATTTAAAAGGACAGTAAAAATAATATATGGGCAGTATAAAATTCAATATTAGGTAGTATAAAATTCAATTCTGAGCGGTATAAAATTCATTTTTGAGCAGTATAACATTCATTTTCGAGCAGTAGAGCGTAACCAAAAAAGGAAAAAAAAATACAAATTACCCCTAATCAACTAATAAAGCTTGAGTAGCTTTTTTTGGCCTGCCCCGTTTACGTTTTTCTTCAATTGGGACAGCTTTGACGGCCACCGGTGGTCCTTTGCCACGTTTAAAACCGATATCCAGAGACAATTTTTCGCGGAAAATGTATTCTTTTTTAACTAATTTTTGTTTACTATAACGGACGTGAGGGATCTTGGAAGGCCAAAATAATGCTTACGCAATACATATATGATGGATCCCTAATCCATTCATTATACTGTAGACGGAACGAAATGAGCTCAAACCAATAACAGCGTGAATGAAGCCATTCGTTTTCAAAATATTAAACAAAATCCCTTTTTTTTTTTTTTTTTTTTTTTTTTTCCTCAATTATTTTAAAAACATGGTCCTCCTTTCGAAATACTTCCTTATCAGGCGCGAAATGTAAGACATCAATATCGCTTATTAATTCTTCCCTAAATTTCTTTTCAACCAAAATATCAATTTTTTTACAACATTTAACTTTTAGCTATTTTATTATTGATCCTCCAGAAAGGTGCCTCTGTAGCTATTTTTTAAATGATTTCTTATAGAATCACATGGTTTCATATTTTCATTGGATTGAACATAATCTTTCGTTATTATTTCAAAAATAATTTTTTTTTTCTGTATCGAAAATTTTTTTTTGCCCTTTACATGCCATTTTATTTAAAAATACTGACACTTTTTGAAAAATACTGCCATTTCAATATTTTTACTGCCCATTGCTATACTGACCATCAAATACTGCCCCTTTCAATATTATACTGCCCGTTCAATATAAATACTTGCCAAATCGATAAAATAATAATACCCAATTAAATATTACCCATATCCTTTCAAATATATTCAATTGTTTTTTTGTCCCATTCCATGTACTGTAACCGCCGAAGGTCCACTTCACGGTAAGTATATCCTAAAAACACCTAACGGAATCTCCTGCAAGTACCATCAAGGATTGGTGTTAGGGTAGTAAAAAAAAAAAAAAAAAAATTGCGGCGCAAAGCGCCAAGTAAAAAGCTGACGTTTTCTATTTATTTTGCAGAATCCTAAGCAAAAAGACAATCCGTGCAAGATATGGGACGTTAACTACGATAATTACAGCTACGAGCAATTAATAAATGCCGATTTCGCTCACCAAAATGTAGGGATGAGAAAATGCGAAAAGTGGAATTATTCGGAATCCGATATAAACGAAACGATGGTTAGCCAGGTATGTCGTTAAATTTTAATTCGTTTCTTTAACTGGATTGCATTATAGTCGATAATCGTCAACAATTTGAAAAAAAAAAATTAGACTTTAGGTCACTGATATGTATTTGCCGAACTTGTAATTTTTGCACCAAAAATGCCCCGATAAAAGTGTTGAATTCGCACGTGGCAGAGGGAGCTTTTAGAACCACGATAGGTGTGGCTCCGTGAAGTCAGCAGTACAATAAAAAGCTCAAGTTATAAAACTAAGGATTTTGAGCTTTTTTAGATTTCAGGAAAATCAAATTTCAGAATTTGAGCTTTTAAAACAAAAGTCATTTGCATTATCAACTTTGTACTGCTAACTTCCCGGTCAATACAACGAAAAGATCAAATTTTAAAATAGACACTGTTTGATGCCCCTAAATTTGAGCTTTCAAAAAATCATGTTCCTAAATTTGTAGCTTCGAAACAAAAAAAGTTGTGCGTTGTAATACCAAATGTCCTGTCTCCATTGACCAATGAGGATTTTTACGGCAAACTAAATCCGCTAGGGGGGCTCTGGTTGCTATCATGGTAAAATGGCGGCCGGCTTCGGATTGGTCAATAAATATTCCCTTCTCATATTAATGTCATTTATTAACCAATCCGAAGCCGGCCGCCATTTTACCATGATAGCAGCCAGAGACCCCTTAGCGGATTTAGTTTGCCGTAAAAATCCTCATTAATCGAAGGGTACAATTAATTGTACCACCTGAAATGCTGAATATCTTTGGACTTTTTTCTTCTGCTACAACTTTTTTTATTGTTTTGATTATTTTTTCGAACACTAAAAATAATGAAAACGAAAAAAAAGTGGTAGCAGAAGATAAAAGTTCAAAAATATACAGCATTTCCGGTGGTACAATTAATTGTACCCACCAATTAATTGTCCAGTGGAGACAAAGCAAAAGCTACATATGAAAATTGAGCACTGCCAGGATCACACCTAATATTTTTTGAACTTTAACTGGAAACGGCATTTATGTTATTCTAGTAAATTTGAGCTTTCAGAAAACACAATTTGAGCTTTCTTTTCGGAAATTTGAAAAAAAGATTACAATATCGTAAATATGCAGCACTGCCAAATTCACGTACGTTTTTTTTTTTTTTTTTTTCAACTTAGAAATTTACAACTTCAAATTTATCCCCAAAATTTGACCTCGTCGACCCCCTCCCCCCGTCTGTGCGTGCACAATACTTAAATAACCCATGCAAGGCATTTTGTGTGTCATTTGCATTAGTTTTTTTTTTTTTTTTTTTTACGTCATCGTCACCAACATATTTTAAAGACATAAAAAATAAAGTCCTGCCCTACCTCTCAGTGGGAAAATTGGGATACACATCAAGGAAAAAGAAGCAACATGTGCATTGTGCATAATAATGGGGAATGCGAATTGAGACATGAGGGTGCCGCGTAACCTCATACATAATATATGCCTAGAATTTCTATTCTTCTTTTATTCGTGACGCCCATTTTTGATTAAGTTTTGTTTCTAAGGCGTGAAAAAAAAATTTTCAATTGTTCCCGACTTGTTTCGAGAAAGGAGTTCAGGGTCTTGATAACATTCTCCGTACAACGAAACCGATCGAAAAATTCGTACCAGACAAAAAAATCAAAAATCTGGATCGAGTTTACAAGAAATCTTTCCTTTGGTAAAAAAAAAAATAAGGTCAAATCGTTCATTGCACGACAATTTGAACAAAGAAGCAAATTCCCATGAAAATGATTTTGTCGGAAAAATTACATATCTGGTTCTTATACTAATTTAATCAGGGTCGGGTTGGTTTCCTATGCAGATGCAAAACTTCCTCACAATTACAAAAAAATCAATTAATTCAAACAAATTTTCCAATTTCTTTTTTTCCCCACAGTGGGATCTGGTTTGTGATCGTTTGCCTTTAAAAGACACGGCAGAAATGACGTTTCTTGCCGGCGTCGCCCTTGGTGGATTGGTCTCCGGAATGGTGTCAGATAGGTAGGAATTAATTTTTTTTAAATTCCCTCTTTCAGTCCAATGCAATCAATAATTTTTTTTTTTTCCAATTAATCGTTTTTTTTCTGATCTTTTAGGTTTGGGCGGAAGAAAACGCTAATGACCTCTTTATTCCTGCAAATTATAATTGGAGTGATAATCTCGTTTGTACCGTGGATAGAACTCTTCCTGTTCTTGAGATGTATTTTAGGATTTATATCAGTGAGCGTTGTGTTCAGCGGATTCGTTTTATGTAAGTATAAATAAGAATAAAAAAAAAAATAAACAAGAGATGAAAGGAAAGTGATGCCACCTAAAGCAATAAATCTCATTACCATAAATTGGTCAAACCTAAAACCGCGACCTTGAACTTGTTTAGCGTTTGAACTTGAACTTATAAATGAAATACTTTTTTTTTTTTTTAGGTATGGAACTCGTTGGCGGGAAATGGAGAACAATATCCGGTGTATCTTACCTTTTTCCGGTTCCTCTGAGTTACATAGCGTTTGCCGGCATTGCGTATTTTTTTCGAAATTGGAAGGAAATACAGATTGCCATAACAACTCCGGCCATTTTTCTTTTATTTTTTTGGTGGTAAGAGTTCCTGAAACAAAGAAATAATGAGTAGTATAGAAAACAATAAAATTTTCCGTGACTATTCAAGTTTTATCACGTCGTTTTTGCAATAATTTTTGACTCCCTTGCCCCTTAAATTTCTCAAAAACTGACTTCCTCTTATGGAGACTTAATATTGGCATCAACATTTAGCGGACTCCCTATCTCCCTTGAGATGAGTAATATTTGAATGAGGGGGGGGGGGGGGGCACGCCTAGGTAGGACAATCTAGAGTAGTGTGGCCCCTATTTTCCGAATTTTTGAATTTAAGCGAATTCACCCCCTAATTTTTTTACAGTAACCGAATGAAGAATCCATGAATTTTTTCACATTTTTTCGACATTTTTTCAACGTAGTTTAGCCGTGTCCCCGAGAACCTAAAAATTTCGAAATGCCCATGAAGACCGAAAAATTAAAAATTTTATTTTTATGCAAAAATGGTGGTTTCCTATTCAGAATTTTTATGCGGATCACGAAAATAAAGTTAGAATTTATTTATGACCAACGATTATTGTGCTAGAGAACAAAAATATGAAGAATTTGGCCAAAAACGGTATAGCAATAGCATATTTCGCTATTTTTTTTTTTTACTTTTTTGGCCTCTATTATCAAAACCGTATGCGATATAATATATATATTTTCGTGATCCGCATAAAAATTCGAAAATGAAACCCCCATTTTTACATGAAAATCAAGTTTTTGATTTTAAGGTCTTTACGGCAATTTCGAATTTTTTTGGCCCCCAAGGACACGGCTAAACGACGTCCAAAAAATCTGAAAAAATTCAAGCAATCTTCTTTCGGCTACTATAAAAAAATTAGGAAGTGCGTTCGCCGAAATCCCATAATTCGAAAAATAAGGTCCAATTACCTAGAGGGTAAATTAAAAACTGCAAGAAAATAGTGCCATCCAACGGAGAAACGTTTAAAGCCACTTAAGGGTCGTTCGAATTTAAATTTTGAAATTCATTGTTTATACAGGGCACAAAGGTGACGTCACGAGCTATTTCCCCGTTTTTTAGCGACCATATAGTTTTGCACTCGCGAAAGTTTTACATTACCTTTAAATGAGACAACTTTTTAAAAAAATTGTTAACGGAAAAGTGAACATTTAACATTTTTTTTGTTGGCAAAAATGGATCGAAAATCATTATGTCTACAAAAATAAAAATTGGTGTTTCATAAAATAGCGTCTGTGATTTCCAAAAAATTTTTAATTTTTTTTCCCATATGAAAGTTGATTTAATGCAAAACAATATGGCGGCCCACAAAAGTGGTTTTGGAATTAAACCTCTTCCCCCACTCCAGCCTTTGTATCCTTTATAAACAATGATTAAAGCCTGAGTTAATGCCAACCTTTTAATTTTTCCGACTAAAGCTCAATACTGAACAATCGGCGAAACTGCTTAAGAATACGCAGTACCCGTGGCAGCAGATAAATCGTATTTTTCATTTTACGGAAAAACGAAAAAAAATCTTGGAAAGAGAAAAAGATAGAAATCTTGAGAAAAAAAATTTCAAAGATTTCTATCTTTTTCCCTTTCCAAGATTTTTTTTCGTTTTTCCGTAAAATGAAAAATACGATTTATCTGTTGCCACGGGTAAAACTTCAATTTAACGTTCAATTTCCATTATGAATTCCATAACATGGCGTCTAAAATCCCGACCATTAAATCACCCGTTTCTTTTCACGTAGTCTCTAGCGCAAAGAGCCCATGTGACTTAACCCCACTCTTAATTTTTGTATTTCTTTTCTTTCCAGGTTCATACCCGAATCTCCGAGATGGCTCCTTGCAACGGGGAAAGTCGAAGAAAATGTCAAAGTGTTAAAAGTAGCAGCTCGAACGAACAAAAGATCATTGCCGCAGAACATAGAGAAGTTACTGCAACAGGTAGAAAATCTAATTAATTTACCCTTCCTCCAAGCATTCTGAAAAGAGAAGAAAAAAATATATTAAAATTTTGCTTCCTTTTTTTTTCTGTTACAGGCATCTCATAAGAATGAAACTGAGGGAGAAAATAAAGTTGGGATCATGGATCTTTTTAGGTATCCAAATATAAGAAAAAAATCTTTGGTGCTTTACATTATATGGTTCAGCGTTTATTTTGTCTACTACGGCTTAGTCATGAATTTAAGTAATATCGGAGGTGATATTTACCTTAACACTGTGATATCAGGTAAAATATTCTTCGACATTTTCTTAATTCATAAATTTGTACGCGGCAGAATTAAAACTTAGTATCGGCAATTGAAACCAAAACGTCGAATTTGATATCTTTTTTTATTACTAAAAATAAATAAGTTGATTTTATTCAAATCTGACGTTTTGATGTACAAAAATGCACCACAACTGCAATATGAGAAACTAAATCCGCTAGGGAGTTGTCGACTGCTGCAAAATGACGGTAGCTTCGGATAGGTTAACAAATAAGTTAATATGAGAAAACATTTTTGATACGCCTTCAGTCATTTTACCGACAGCATCCTAGCGGATTTAGATTAAACTAAAAATACTCATAGTTATAAAATTCCTAAATTTTAAAGTATATGACGGAGGAAGCAGACGCAAAACTGATCCACCATCGCTATAGTGCCTAATATATAATTAATAAAATCTGTAGCTAAAAAGTTGCATGGCTATCATCTTATCAAAAAAAATAAACGAACCACCTGTTGAAAGATATTGTGAATTGTAGCAGACGACAAACGTCCTGGTTGATATGTTTTGGGTCTACTTCCTTTCTTAGCTAGAATGCAGACTTGTAAAAACTTTGCATTTCAACTTTTGATTTTCTTTTATTTCATTAATTTTATATTCATTTACATTTCAGGCGTCGTCGAGATACCTGCAATAGCCATCAGTATATTAATTTTATTAAAAATGGGTCGAAGATGGCCGCTATGTTTAACTCTCGTCGCAAGCGGTGTAGCTTGCCTTTTAACATTGTGCTTTGGTAGGTTAAACTCTTATTATAGTCAAAACCTTTTTATCACCTTAGTCCTATCCACCCTGGCAAATATTTTGTCCGACAGCAATTCTTCCCACAAAAATAGTGAACTTCCAAGCGACCCACTGACTAAAAACATTATGCAGGAGTATGCAGTGTCTCTTACTAAATCAAACTTTACTAATTTCAAATCTTTTTTTCAGATCAAGTCGAGCACGAATGGGTAACAATCACCCTAGCCATGTTCGGCAAATTTGCAATATCCTCCAGCAATGCTGTAATGCCGGTATATACCGCCGAACTCTTCCCGACTGTAGTCCGAAATTTGGGAGTAGGATCATCCAACGTGTCCGCTGGTGTATCCCTAGTTCTCGTTCCATATCTCTGGCATTTGGTAACTATAAAATTAATAAACAAAAATTTAAAAAAAAATAAATTAGAAATTTACTCACCTTTCATTTTTCTTTTTTTTCAGGCGAATATTGACGTCCGATTGCCAATGGGACTTCTCGGATCTTGCGGCGTCATGGGAGGATTAAGTGTCCTTCTCCTAGAAGAAACGGCAAATCGCCCACTTATAGACACTTTGGAAGAAGGAGAAAATTATCCCAACAATAAAAGGCATAAATAAGACTAAGAGAGTGACTGCGTCCGTTTAAGCAGCTTTCAAATTCCGGTTTTTATTCCATATTTAGAATAGGGCGACTCTTTTTGTCGGGTTTAACCTAAAACATAAGAAAATAAATAAGCTTAAATGAACAAAAATCGAATCGTTCGGTTTGAGGGCAAACCGAATTCGCGGAACGATTTTTCATATGGAGGATTTTTACCTAACACTGAACTAAATTTGATGAGCACCCAGTAAATATTTAACTTTCTTGAATACGAAAAAATCAAGCAACATTTTCATTCTAGATATCAGATATAACGATCAGTTCTTGATTTCTATAGGAAAAACACAGAGAACATTTGGTAGATTTCGGTTTAATACAATCAAATTTAGATCGTATCTGCGCCAATGTTTTTAAGTCAGCAGTTAATGTTCAATATTTTTGCCTGGTTTTACTACTTAATTACCATAACTTCAAATCAATTTAAAGAAATGAAAGTGTTTGTTTTACAAAAATGGAGAAATAAAATAACAAAACAAAATAAACATGGCGGACGGATAGCAGTGTCGCCAAACTGAAATGTAGTGTCATAAGAATAAATGGGGTCATGGGAGCGAATCAGAGGTGCGACATTTCATTTCGCATTCCTATTGGCTGAAATTGGTCATAGGTTAAAATCTGTACTTGAAAGGTAAACAAGCCCAACTCAATAAGCCAAACAATAAGAGTTGGGCTTGTTTACCTTTCAAGTACAGAAATGTAGGAGTGCGCCGCCATATTTGGTTCCGATACATTTTTTTGTCTCTTTTACTCCTATGCAACTAAATAGGAACAAAATATTGCTGCTCAAGGAATATGTCTCATCTCTGGTTATATAATGTATCCACAATGTAACGTATTTGGATGTCCGCTTCTGCTTAGATAGGCTTGCCAGATATACTCTTTTTAAGAGTAATTACATAACTCTCTTTTTTTGTCTAAAAAAAGAGTACTCTCTCTTTTTTTTAAATGTACAGAAATATACTCTTTTTTTCGAAATGCAAAAAAAGAGTACTCTTTTTTTTACCAAATCTATCAATCTGTAAAACTGACTAGAATTTTTATTTGAAAACCTAAATTTAGCTTGAACTCGTCTTTATTATTTAAAATTTTATTTTCAAAAAGTCTTATTATACTGTACTCTTTTTATACTCTTTAAATCTTCTGGTTGATACTCTTTCTATACTCTTTTTTTTAAAAAAAAAAACTTTGATACTCTTTTTTCTATTTCAAAAAATGGCAAGCCTAGCTTAGAGTACAGCATCCTCTAAAAAATTAGAGGTTAAAGCCGACTCCTTACTTCTATTCTCCTTATTCGGGCAAGAAAAATTTGATATTGTTTTGATGTCATTTAGATGAAAATTTTGTTGAAAGAGATTTTGATGCTGACAGGAGAAAACAATTGAATCGTTCATTTGAAAAGGAAACATGGTGATAAAGTAAACGTCTCCTTTTTTAAATTAGCGATTCAGTTACTGGGTCAATCGTCGAATCGCCAATTTTCAATCAGAAGGGAAATTTTATTCAAATTGGCGTCCATTGCAATTATTTAACGAAAGACAAGTAATGAGATATGGAGATTTATAAAGGATACCAGTCCCCAGTTTGGTTTGTCTAAATAGTGTTAGTCACGCATATGATTTCCAATTTTTGTAATTTATTGTCTTCCCGTCTCGGGACCCCTCAAGTATTATTATTACATACGCAAGGTAACTAGGGAAAGGAGATTGGTGAAACCAATTCGAAGAGGGAGAAATTGGAAAGAGGGAGTTTCCAAAATTTTTAATTTTGCTGGCATGGGGGGAAGGGGTGAAAAATGGTCCAAATCATGCTTACAAAGTATTTGATTGCCCCGAGTTGGAGCAAGTTCGAGATTCTATGTGAGAACCCTGCAGGCTCCCTTCTGGGAAAACGTAAGAAAAAAATTAGGAATTGAAAAAAAAATGCAGTAGGTAGGCTTGTTATGAATTATTACCTCTAAAACTTTGTTGAAACCTTGTGAAACTTTGTTGTGCCACTAGTCCGTATAAAAGAGAAGAGGTTCAGAATGAATATATGACATGATCAGTGACAAAATTTGGTAGGGATAAGGCTTATAAAGCTACAAATCTGAATGCCAGTAGCGTTATCAGGTGGAAAAACTGGAAACTGCGGGACCATATCCGACATAGGAAAATCCAAACCTAAGATCTACGACTTTCATATCTCCGTCACTTTTAATTTCAGTAAGCCCAATTAATATAATTAAATTTAAGCAAATACATTAATCGATATAATGATTATATTATGTTGGCTTAATTCCAAAACGGTTACCATTATAAAAATATTTAAGAAAAAAGTGGATTTAATTAATCGACACACTTTTTGTGGATTTTTATTGATATGTTACCTGTTGTTCCTTTACTCTAGTTTTTATTTAGCTTTATTATATTTTTTTTTTCTCAAAAATTTTATTTTTAAGAAAATAGTGAAAGTAGATGATTTTATACTAAAAATATGTACTTACATAATAAGAAGCAAAACCGAAAAAATATTATAAATAAGATATATATTTTTAAATATAACGTTTTTGTACATATGAAACCGAAATTTTTATTGATTGATGATCCTATTGGGAATCGGAGAAAGAGAGAGAGAGAGAGAAAGAAAAAAAAAGTCAGGAAGGTAGATTAAATAAGAGATAAGGAAAACTTTCACTTTTTTCAGGGGGACAGCTGGCTTCCATGCAGTAAGTTACTTTGACATTTTTGTTTCAGAACTACTGAAGCAAGACAGACGAATGATTAAAAAGAGAACATTATATGCTTTAGTATACCTAACACTGACCTAGTTGAGAAGAGACTGTACCTGGGCGTTGGACTACATACCACACAAACATTCGATTTAACTTGAAAAAAAAAAGTGCATTCTCATTCACGTGTTAATTTTTCTATAATTTTTCTGCAAGTCACCCGGTAATTGATCCAATTAAAAATCGTAAAAAAAAATTATAATAAAAATAATAAATAAATTTTTAAAAAAAAGTCCGTGACAATATTTTTTCTTCTAAAGAAATTCCTAGGGTGGAATCGCGATTACATTTTTCTTTAAAGACCAAATCGCGACATTTACCTGTCAGGCACCTTATCGACACCTCCGCCTCGAGTGAGAATGCGGTTACAAACTTTATTATAACTTGAAGAACCAAACAATGCGTTATTGTTCATATATAAAATAATAGCACGTTACATACTCTCTAGTTTGACATGATCATACCATTGCGTAAGGGATGGTTTCACTTCCCATTTCAAGGAAAAACCCTACGTTTTGTAGAAATGTTATGTGATGAGGTCAATGCTTAAATGCTAAAGCTCAGCGTACGGAAAATACAAGTCGGATGTACAACTGTGCTCTATAAAGTTAAGAAAAGCATTAAGCTAGGGCTAGGGCTATAGGTAAGTTAGGGCCGAAACACAGGGATGAAAAACCGGTGCCAGCCAAGGTCGGATAATTTTTTTCTTTATTTTGAAGATGATTCCGGTCCCAAGTAATTTTTTAAGATTGACTCGTGCCGATGCTGATTATACGAAAAAAACATATGCTGATGCCTGTTATGCCGATTGCTTTCAAAGAATGCAAATTAATCGATTCCTCCTTCTCCCCCCCGCCCCCCGCCCCTCTCCACAAAAAATCAAAATCTACTGCAGCGCGTTTAATGGTCTTAATTTTGGTATTCGCCAAAATAAATTCGCCCCCCCCCCAAAAAAAAAAAAAAAAAAAAAAAAAAAAAAAATGTACATTGTAATGCAATGCAATGCACGTAATGCAGTGAGTTGGGTCTACTACATCTAATGAAAAGATAATGCATTCTGTAATGCAGTAGCAATGGAAGTTCGTTGGAGATGCAAAATTCGTATATGCCAAAGTAATGCAAGTTAATTATTATAAATGTAAATATGAAATAGTATATTGTTAACCTAGGGTGGAAAATGAATTTTCCCGTCGAGGTTTTCATTAAACCCGAGCGAAGCGAGGGTTTTAATGAAACCGAGTCGGGAAGATTCATTTGCCACCCTAGAATAACAAGATATTTTTTATAACGAATAAAAATAATCTTCAAGTAATTTTTTTCTTAACAAAAATTCTCATTTCTTTGTTTGCAAGTACCAAGAACATGGTGAGTTCCATAACGGGAAAGCGGCATTCCCTCCCGCTTTACATCGATGGGAAAGGGCTCTTCCCATCTATGAGTTATGAAAACAATTTTAAGTCAAGAGTACACCGAAATGAACGAGAGTAAGCTCTCGGTATTGACTGATTCTGAGCAATAAAGAGTCCTAAGGGGTCGTCCATAAATTACGTAAGCATGTTTAAGGGGTGGTTCCAAATTATCGATCTTACCCATAATTTCAGTTACTATAAGTAGGGGCCGTCCATAAATTACGTTAGCATTATTTTGGTAATTTTTGACCCCTCCCCCCTTGTAAGCTTATAGTTTGCCCCCCAAAAGATTTTATTGATATGTCGCCCCTGATTTCACCTAGAGTAAATGATAACTTCAGCCATTCTGCTCTGTGACAATTCCTCCCCCACCCTCTCGTAATCCCACTCTAAAATGATGACGTTCGACATATTTGATTGTTCCCTCAGTGGCGAGGTAAAATGAGTCCAGGTACTGCCTGAGGCTCATGGCTGAATGCGCCGCTACGGAGGGAGGCTTTCCTTCTCCGTAGAAAATGTTCCACTCTATCCTGACACGCTTTTTTTAAGGAATAAGGTGCACCCACGGCACACTGAATTCCCTTGAGTTCCTTTTTTCCCCGGCCTGGGTACGGCGCTGCTGTGTCCCTTATAGTTGTCACCTTTGATGACTGCATCGCATTTCTTTGTCACACGATTATAATAATTCGAGTGTCGTAATCAATTTGCATTCATTTTTCACAAGATGACACTTTCGATGTAGGATCAGGATCATATTCATAAAAATGAACACACCTACATTGAAGGTCGTTGTTCCTGCTAGTGGTACGCCTAATGAAATCAAAAGTTAAAGAAAACCGTAAACCCAAAGCCTGTCAGCTCAAGCACAAATCTGCGGAAATCGTAAGCGAGTTGAACAGCAACAAGATATCGAAATGAACGACTGAGCGAACCAGGCCGTAACGAGCCGTCTTTCTGCACTACTAAAGGGTGGTCAATAAATTATGCAAGCACATTTAGGAGGGATGAGGGGTCCCCAAAAATCCTAAGCAAATCTCCCTTAAAAAAAAAAAAAAAGCCTAAGTATTCAAAGAAAAAGTATGTTAAATAAGTGAAAAGTCAGTTAAAAGTATTGAAACTTTTGAATACTGCGCGGTTTGGGGAGGGGGGGGGGGGGGTAGCGAGGCTATCAAAATCGTAACTTATGGACGACCCCTAGGGATCCTCTTTTAAGTCAAGAAGCTTGCGTCATTCGAATTCGTCTGCTATATTTGAGGCGGCGGGTGAAATAAGCAATGATGACCTTTTCCGTTTCTAATATTTACCTTATGGTAACAAAAAACCTTTTCGTTTCCGTTTCTGAACTTACATAAGCTAAACATAGGCGCTACAAAACGTTTTTCCATTCGAACCATCAAAACCCTCTTTCAACCGAACACTTTATTACCTAAAGGATGTTTAATTCTGAATCTATTCTTTTTCACTGTCATCCCGATCTGAAAATTCGCATAGGACTGTTTCAACAAAGTCAATGGATTTTTGTCGGAGTTTTCATCTCGGCATAGGAGTAAATCAAAATACTTCAAACCGGCACCGGAAGCAGAATCGTATGTTTTTAACCTACTGCAGCAGGGGGCCGTCCATAAACCACGTAAGCATTATTTTGGTCATTTTTAACCCCCTACCCCCATTTTTAGCAAAGGTTAAAATTTCGGGACCCCCCTTTTACGTTAGATTTCAGTAACCCTCCCCCCTAACGTGCTAACGTGGTTTATGGACGACCCTCAGCATCAAAATCGCTCCAAAATTTTTTTTTGGAATCGGAATCGGCATCGATTACCTTTTAAAAAATAAATAAAAAATGAAATGCCCGTTATTTCAATTTTCTCGAAAATATATGCGTAAAAAGTATCCCGCATAGAGTAAAGTCGTAATAAATCTCGAATTGTTTACCGCCCCCTCCTTAAATATCAATGTTGCAGAAATGTTTGTCATCTTTGGTATCAAGGCCGTGCTTTCGTTTTCTTTTTCTTCCAGTGCGCGAAATGAATTCGCTTCATTAACTTTTTTTTTTCCTCTCAAGATCATAAACCGTATAAAAATAGCATGCGTGAAATATTTGTTCAAAACTATATTGGGCATCTGAAAACGAGATGATTCATTAAAACATTTCATTTTTCGCAACGTCATTCAAAAAGAGAAGACGGATTAAAAAACGACGAATATCGACGTTAAAATTTCGTTCACCTTCGAATTCGTCATTTAAAAAAAAAAAAAAAAAAAAAAAAAATTAATTGTCATCACGAGATGACCCGAGGATCCGTGCAAAATGACATCGCCCTAATACCGTTTTTTTTTTTACACAATTTAACTCTAGGACGCACGAAGCCGAATATAGAGTAATGATAATTGTGACAGGAGTGTTTATGGGTGTAAAAATGATCATAATCCGACCGCGGTTAAACTTTCATCATTGATCTTAAAAGTTTCATAAATGGGATGGCTAATTACTATGCGAGCACATGACTTGGATTTATTATCGAGAAAAAAAAAGGTAAAAAAGTTTTGATTTCCTGTCAAGACGTTGTGGCTGTTATGTAAGGGGTCGAAAAAATGGGGCAACTTTATGTTTTGGTGTCACGGTTAGGACATCTCTTACTTTCCATTCCTTTGCTGCTGTAACTTTTTAGTTTTTCCAGATATTTGGATTAAGAACAGGTTCCAGGTTCCAGGTTTCCGGTTCCAGAACCTTCAACAACGCTTTGTTAAATAATCAAATCATTTTTCACAAAAGCTTCAATCGTGAAGAACTGGAACCATGAACCTTGAGCATATATTTTCGGAAGAGCTCGAACCCAAAGGAGAACCTTAAACCTAATCCTATCGTAGTTCGCGGAACCATTCAACTCAGAGGTTTCACAAATCTCGAAAGTAAGGATACTAAGACCCTTAATTTTGAAAAACTGGAACCTACAACCAACATTTCATACATTCGAGTTTGAAGAGCTCGAACCCAAACGAGACCGTTAAACCTACTCTTGAGCAGGACCGGACCCTAGAACCTTATCGTAAAGCCACCCTTTCTAGAACCTTCAAAAGTCCTTATTAAATGGTTCAAATATTTTTTCAAAACTCTTATTCGTGAAGAACTGGAACCATAAATCACGAACACATATTTTTGGAAGAGCCCGAATCAGCGTAGACGAAAATCTTACGCTAGTCCTGAAAAGAAGCGGAACGTAGAACCCAATCCTGTCGTAAAGCCTCCGTAAACCTTTATTTTTGAAGAACTGGAACCAAGAATCAAACCTTGAGTACGAAGAGAACATTAAACCTACACTTGAGATGAACCGAACCCTAAAACCTCATCCTAAAGCCAGCCGTTCTAGATTAACCTTCAAAAATCTTTATTTCTGAAGAACTGAAACCTAGAAACAATCCTTAACACCTCTTGAAAAGCTGGAACCAAAACAAGAATCTTAAATTTAAAAAAAACCAAAACGAGAACCATAAGTCTTCAGAAAAACCGAAAGCTAGAACCTCGCCCTAAATCCAGCCGTTGATCTCGAAAATTTGAAGAAACCGGAACCAGAACCGAACCAGAACCATTAAACAGAACTCAAACCCTCCACTTACTCTTCAGATTCAACATTATTGCAAAACTTTCGGAGACCCCTCCACCTTAAACATGCTCACGTAACTTATGGACGACCCCTTATTCTTCAAAAATGTGCACCTCAGTTGTGGGGTTTTCGTCATAAAAATATAAAAATTTTTTTTCAATCTTTTTTCAAAAAAAAAATCGCTCTTTTTTTTATTCCTACCGCTCGAAATGATGAAGAATGAGATTCACTGCAAAAAAGTAGTTTTCAATCGCGAAAAAGCAAGTGGGTGGCCCTTAATCTAGAAAATTTTTAGGAAAGTGAAAAAGCGATGGTTTTTTTTTTTTTTTTTTAAGAAAAACAGATGTACCGTGAAAAAAAAATTAAGTAAAGCAAAGTAAAACAAGCAAAAAAAAAAAAAAAAAAAACACAAATAAATCGCTGTTATTTTAATAATGAGATAGCATTAATACTTTCTTCATGCGTGAAACGAGGGTTAATTACTTAAATTACATTAAAAGATATGCGTCAGACCTATTGTGTTTTTATTTATAAACTTGTTCCATTAAATATTATTCTACTTTTAGTTGGTTTCATTTTTTTTTATTTAACTATTTGTTTTTATTTGTTTATATCTTTTTCGTGGAATTTTTTTTTTCGAAAATAAAATGGTTTAAAAAAAGAAATTAGGCCTATATTTTGGAAATCGTTGAATCTCACGTTTAAGTCAGTGTCCAACTAAAAATAAAGTGAAAACTCTGGACCCTTTGGATCAAGAGTACTGATTACATATATATTACGGGGCAGGCGGTTGTGCAAAATTATTCCGGTAGAGGGCCGTTATAACTGATCAAAATAATGACAACAGACTAATTGCATTTTCTAATTGATAGGTAAGAGATAAGTCCTCCAGCGGGATAGTTTTGCGTGTGCCATCCCCCTACTAAAATTATCGCTACAATTTAGACCACAGTACACCATAGGCTGTCTATTGCTCAAATATTTTTTCTTCGGTTTCAAAATTAGTTCCTTGAAACCGGGAGCATGTAATGCTGCCTGCAAACTCTAAAACAGTTTTTTTTTAAATAATTTTTTTAATAAAAAAATATCAATTTATGAAAATGAACTAATAATTTCACTTTCATTCGTCACTATTCCTTCCGAAAGTTAAAAATTCGAAAGAAAAATTACCTCCTTTTTTTTTCTTATCAAATGCGGTTTTTATAATTTAACGGTGGACTACACTTTTTTTTTAAATAATAAGGTAAAATCACATTAAGGAGATTCTTCGCTTTCAACTATTTTGTAACACAATATAAATTTAAGAAAAGAAAAAAAAAAAAAAAAAAAAAAAAAAAAACTTTTGCACACTTAGGCCTAGCACACCAACCCTAAAGGGTTCTTGATCAACTGCAATTGTTGTCATTACGTGATACAAAAATGTGAAGTGAGTTTTAAACCATCAGTTAAACTTTAACAAGAGGTATGAAAATTCATCTGCTTGATTCTGGTTGTAGGATGTGTGTGACACCGTTACATTCACAAAATTGTAAGTAATTAACAGGGTTTCGAAGCCGATGCCGACGCCGGTGCCGCGGCTGGCTAAAAACTTAGGTCGGTGCCGATGCTGGTGCCAGCGCTCAGCACCTGTGCTCCTTTTTTTTTCAAAAAACAAAAAAAATTGACAAAATTGATGGTGGTGCTGGCACCGATGCTGGAGTCGGCGCCGGCACCAGCACCAGCGGCAAAAATTTTTGCTATTCTAGTGCCGCGGTGCCAGTGCCAAACTTTGGGTATTTTGGCACCGATGGCGGCGTCGGCATCAGGACAACTATTTTGGAAACTTTAATGAAAAGTCTTGGGGGGAAAAAATTAGAGAAATAAAACGTCAAAAAAATTAGGAAAAATTCAGAGAATCTTCCTTCAAAGAATTAGGGGGTGCGTTCGCCGAAAATCAAAAATTCGTAAAATAAGGGCCACCCTATGCCTCCTCATGTTACACCAGACGAAGATATTTTTGTCCAAGCAGGGGCCATCAGGGGCGGCATTTTAAGCCCGACACGTTTTTGGAAAATCAAACTCGCCAACAATTTTTTCATATTTTCAGTGTTATAAGGGGTGTATTTATAGCCTTCTCAGGGGCGAATTTCACACCCTCCCCCTTCCTCATCCCTCGGCGGGCTGGATACCAGCCTGACCAAGAGTCAGAATCAGTATTAAAAATCAACTGCCCAGCGAAAAAAATTACGTACGTAATGAAGACGTCAACCATAAGTACCGGAGACGTCATCGGTCATGGTCACTTTCCAGGACTATTTTATGAGATTTCCGACGTCAAAATGACGTCATTAAGTATGACCGATAACGTATCTCATTGAATGACGTCAATATGACGTCTTGTTGACGTCATGACATTTGTATTTCGAAATGAGTTGGCGTCAGTACGACGAAAGTCAGACGTCAAACAGTCACAGATGGGTAATTCTTGAAAGAACGTACCGTGACGGGAAAGGACAAATATTGCACTTTTTGGTAACAAAAAAAGGTTCAAAAGTCATTAATTTTCTCTCAAAAAAAGGGATATCCTTCTTTACCTTCCAAAACACGAATTCACAACAAAAAAAAATTGTTTTCGTTGCATCCTTAATGAGAAACTGCTAACAAAACAAAACGTGACGGTAGGACAAATAATTCACTTTTTAGCTAATTAAAAAGGTTTGAAAATAATTTTTATATATTTTTTTTTAAAAAAGGGATATCATTCTTCACTTTCTAATCCACTGTAAAAATAATTTTTTTTTTTTCAGTGTGTTTGATAAGATATTAAGCAATATTGCCTAAAAATAAATATGTACGTTTTTCCAAGAACTACCCAAATATTACTGGTCGTACTGTCTTGACGTCATTATGACGTCGAAAATCTCGTAAAATCGTCCCGGAAAATGACCATACCTGGTGACGAAAATCGGACGCGTCACCTTTTTCGCTGGGGGGTTTCACTGCCTGGAGTTGCGTTCTGATTTCTGATCCAGTTCAAAATGTAAATCCGATCGATCCGCTGGATTTTTGAGTAAAAAATCCACGATGGCGTCATCGTAAAAGAATCTCAAAAGAAAGTCAAAGTACAAAAAAAAAAAAAAAAAAAAAAAAAGAAGATACAATGTTTCTGCGGAAACATTAACGAAGGTGATTTTATTTTTAAACGCCGGGTATTACGTCACCCGTAACCCAACCCCAAAGGAATAAAATTTATTTTGCACCCACCTTTTCTGTTTTTTATTCCCGGCTTTTCGGCTCCCAAAATCTCTTCGAAGAAAAAAAAACGCATTTTCATTCACGGCAGGATCGATCTTGTCCTGAAAAAAGAAAAAGAAATTGATAGGAAAAATCCGAAAAAAAATTTAAAAAGCAGAAAAATACCTGAAAAATAATCCCCACAGCTCAAAATAGTGGGAGATAAATATAAAATCAAATGCATAATGGAGTGGGGAATCATTCACAATTGTTTCACTGTGCCAACTGCTTTCTTATATTGGATTAACAATGAAATCGTTTATAATTTTGGTAAGTTTTTTTTTCTGTTTTCCAATTTAAAAAAAAAAAAAAAAAAAAAAAAAATCGAACCTCAAAATAAGATCGGAGGATTTCCTCGTTCATCGGGACTTCAGTCTCATTATTAAAAGAAATTGCCAATAATTAAACCGCCGAGACTGGTTTAACCTTAACTGTCAACAAAAACGCATTAAAAACAAACATTTTATTTGTTAAAACTGCACTTGATTTTACAGTTATCAAATTGTTTCCTGGTCAAAAAGGAATTCCAAGATGATAAATTCGAATCGATTATCCTTCCCAAGGACTTAAGTGCATAAAGCACGTTTTATTTATTTTTTTGTAGCATGAAAGTTCTTGTTTACAGTTAATTAGATTCAGTTCCAGATGAAGTGTAATGAAAACGAATTTTTTTCGCATCTTTTTTTTTTTTTTTTTTTTTTTTTCTTCGAAAATTAATAATGTTTTATTATGTTAAATATGAAACCGTGAGAATTGGAACCCGATTTTTTTTATATAGAATATAAAAATGTATATGCAGCTCACGGAGAAAGTAATTTTATTTTTAAAAATTGGACAGACATTCCGTACCGTAATAAAAACTCAACTTTTTTTTTTTTTTTTTTTTTTTTTTTTGAAATTGCCATGCAATCTAATATATTTTAATCATTCATTTCTCATATATAATAATAAAAAAAAAGTCGACCGGGGCTTTAATTTTTTAAATTTAAATCAGATAATCTTAATAATTTGTTGATCATTGTAATGAAATCAGTGAACTGTGTCAGTACGTTGCCATTGCATTTTTATTTTTTTTTATTTTCACTTTTTATTAACAAATTCAGAAAGAAAGCGTCGCCAAATTGTTAATACATATATTTTTTTCATTATTATTCTTTCCCGGACGAGTTTATCACATGATTAATTAATTCATTTTCCTATTCAAATTTCCGAACGAGTTTGTTATTTTTTTTTTAGAAGTCATTATTCGCGTCCGTTATGTAAGAATACTGGATTATTGTTTAATTTTTAGATCCTTCCAGTTGACATAATTGTGTCGAATTTTTTTTTTTTTTAATTCGGTATCATTGTACTGATCTAATTACGTCACGTTTATTTTTTTTTTTACATACGAAAAAAGAAGTGTTTGTTTTCCACATGGCGTTGAGCACGCGGAAACCGCAAATTAAAAAAAAAAAAATATATGTCTAAATGGTTAAGCGTTAATTCGTCTCGTTTGGTTTTCGGGCGAATTAATGAGTGTTTTCTCCCTCTTACACGTCAAATCTGATCGATTGATTAGAGATAAAAAGTAGCTAATCAGAAATTCAAATTACGCAAAATTAATTCTAAAACTTCTTTTAATTTTTTATAATAAATGTTTTTGCGTGGTTCTGCGATTTCAAATTCAATAACAGCTTCGTCAAACGTTAAGCTTTAACATTGAATGTTGCAACCGATCGCAAGAAGAATGTCAACCCTCCAGACTTTCTAAACAAATTCTAACTTCACCATTCTCACAAAGTATCAACCCTTGATTAGGACTTTGCAAATAAACTTAGGCTTTATCTAAAAAGGTTGGTAGAGTATCCAGGTTTTTAAAAAAATTGCATGTTTAGCTTATGAAAACGTATAGTGAGCTTGCAAGTAACGCAACACTTACGCTCAGCTATTTTTATGTTTGGGTAATTCTTTAAAAAAAAGTACCGTGACGGGAAAGGACAAATTTTATAAAAAAAGGTTCAAAAATAATTCATTTTCTCTCAAGAAGAGGAATGTCGTTCTTTACCATCCAAAGCTCGAATTCACAACATAATAGTATATTACAACACAAGAGCTGCAAAAGAAAAAATTGTCCGTCGAGGCCGATTTTGAGGCCCGAGCCGAAGGCGAGGGCTTTAAAAAGGTCTCGACGGGTAATTCTTTTGCAGTTCTTGTGTTGTAAGCTACTTTTCATCACAAAGCACAGCGCAATAAAGGTTTTTCTAAAACGCACTAGTGCGGAAAAATAAGTTTTCTGCACTGAGTGATGAAAAAATTTTTTCTCGTCGAATCCTTAATGGGAAGCTGATAACAAAACAAAACGTGACGGGGAGGACAAATAATTCACTCTTTAGCTAATTAAAAAGGTTTAAAAATAATTTTTATCTTTTTTAAAAAGGGATATCATTCTTTACCCTCCTGAAACGCCAATCCACTGTAAAAAAAATTTTTTTTTTCAGTGTGTTTGATAAGATATTTAAGCAATATTGCCTAAAAATAAAAATTTAATTTAATTTAATTTCTATTCCATAACAAGACAATAAGCGTCATAAAATATAAGATAAAATACATAAAAAAAAAACAAAGCACTGTATCACAGGCTATGGTTACAAAGATTTCCCAACAGATTGACCCTCCACGTGCCAATCATACTCGACGGAATAAATGATTTTCTGGGTCAGCCACTTCTGAAGCTCTTTATAAAAATTTTTTGTGCCCTTTAGATTTTTGATTTTGATTGGTAATTTGTTAAAAAGCCCCGCGACCTCTTGCTTGGACTTTTCCAGGCGAACCTTAGGCAGTCTGTAATTGTTCGCATTTCTTGTCATGTTTGCAGACGCTTCCCCAACTAGAGTCCCTTCCCCTTGTTTTAAAAAGAATTTGATGGTTTCAAGTATATATAGAGGCGGCCGTTAGCAGCTCGAGGTCTTTAAACAGTGGTCTACAAGAGGGAGTTTAACAGTGGTCTCCTACCCTCTCTCACCTTGTTTTCCCTGCTACACATCTCACCGCGTTTTTCTGCACTTGTAGCACCCTCTCCAAATTCCTTGCAGAAGACCCCCCCCAGAAGATGATGCTATACCTCATTGAGGATTCGAAGAGACTATAAAAGGCACGTCCTTTAACTGCATAAAATTGAAAAAAAAAGGTTGAATAAGCATTACATTTGCAAATGTTCCCGCTTTATGATTTTAAAAAAGGATCATTCAAGTATTAGGGTATAGTTCTTGAAAAAACGTACATTTTTATTTTTAGACAATACTGCTTAATATCTTATCAAACACACTGAAAAAAAAATTATTTTTACAGTGGATTTGCGTTTCAGAAGGTGAAGAATGATATCCCTTTTTTTAAAAAAATAAAAATTATTTTTAAACCTTTTTAATTAGATAAAAAGTGAATTATTTGTCCTCCCGTCACGTTTTGTTTTGTGAGCTTCTCATTAAGGATGCAACGAAAAAAAAACATTTTTTTTGTTGTGAACTTAAATTAAAAAACTATTTTTTTTGTTTAGGAAGGTAAAGAACGATATTCCTTTTTTGAAAAAAAATTAATTACTTTTGAACCTTTTTTTATTACCAAAAAGTGCAATATTGCATATTTGTCCTTTCCCGTCACGGTACGATTTTTCAAGAATTACCCAGATCATTAAATTCAGAAAATAGTCCTTAAAAGTTCTAATTTTTTTGTGGGTGGATAGAGAAGAAAATCATTGTTTCCGTGTGATCTAGGTCTAATTTTGTATTTTCTCTCCCTCCCAAAAGAGCCAGTTTTGGATATTTGATTTTATAGCCTCAAGGAATAAAAACAAATAAAAAATAAATTGAAATCGAACTTTCAGCTAATTTTCTTGGTATTTAGTCGCGTTTAGGTCCTTAAAATGGTCCCTAATTGGAGTGTTTTCGGTCCTTAATGTTCCTAAATTTTTGAGCATAAACAGGGGCCTGTACTACCGGTATCACCGGGTATCACATCACATGTTCGGTCCTGAAGGTATAGATCATTCACGTGACAAAGACTAAATGAAAGATCAATTACCGCCTGAAAGTATTTTGTTGCAGTCTTTAAATTGCTATTCACCTTAGGTCAAGGTTTATTCCATACGGGAATGCCCTCCTAAGTCCTTATTCTGCGAATAAGATCAAAATAACCAGATAAGGTTATGAAGTCTCAAATAGTGAAACTAATCGGCGATTAAGTCGTTATTGTTTTCAAAAAAAGAAATAGGCTGCAGTAGTAAAATGAAAATGACGTTATTGGTGTTGAAAATTTAAAAAGAAGGTTGGTGATAAAATAACAAGAGAATTTTAAGTTAGATGCAGCGGGACTAATTCATAAGGCTATAGCAACCTATGAGTATTAGGAGCTAAGGAAAGGAAAAGTGCTTCTGTATTTACGTACCTCAGTGAGATAGGCGATTTTAAAAAAACGTCCTGGTAGCTTCGTACGCATTTTTTGTTGAGATTAAGAGAGTTTCCGTTTATCGCAGTGAAAAAATGTAATTATTAATAAAATCATTTTTTCAACGAACATACTGTACATTCTATATTTCTCACTTATATAAAAAATACCAAAGGCAACAAGACTATTTTTACACAGCACAGGATTGCCAACTTTAATCTAATAATTTTACCCCTTGGCTTTGATCGCAATAGGCTGTGCAAGCGTGACGTCACCCATGTATTTTGTCCACGGCCGTATAAACAGGTCCGGAAACTTCCTATGCCGATCATGTCCCGCTTAACTACGCCAAAATTAGTTCTAAAATTGGCCACTGGCGGCGCTGCGATCTAGAGACCAGCAACATGTCTAATGTTTACGTTGGGACTCCCACTGGGACTCTCGTTTCGAACAACAAGAGAAAGTAGCCGCCATCACTGTTTACATTACCAACGACCAATCAAAAAGCGTCTCTCTAACAAGTAGCGCTCACGGTGGTAGAAAGAAGGAACTAATTTTGGCGTAGTTAAGCGGGACATGGTCTCCAATGTATAAGGGATAGGAGTTTCCAGACCTGTTTATACGGCCGTGATTTTGTCCCTAAGGGCCTTCCAAGTTAATATGGCTGCTAAGTACAGGATGTTATGTATTCCAAGTTGATAGCATAACCATATTGTGGAAATCGGCTGGCACATCCTATTCTAATATTTTCCAATTTTTTTTCTCGGAAACAATGCAATTCTCACAACTACCTTTGTTCTTTCTTGATGTTTCTTTATCTGCACAGTAAAAAATTTTATGTAAAAATTTACATAATTATGTTAAAATCGGTCTACATAATTTTTATGTTGTTTTTTGTTTATGTTTACCTTTTGGAAAAAACAACAGAAAAAATTTGTGTAGACCGATTTTAACATAATTACATAATATTTTTTACTGTGTGGTTGCTGATTAACCCAAGCAAGACTTGATACGGAAAGAAACTCTTTAGGAACGTGGTAAGCTTAAAGTAATAATAAGTGCCACACAATAAGAGAAATGGTACAAGGTGCCCATTTTTTCCGGTGTGTTTACACTGTGTTTATTTCTTGTGCGTTACCGAGGCTGCGATATTGGAATAGCTTACACCTGGTGTAAGGAAATGTACAGCAGTTGTACTGGATGAAGTTTTTTTATTTTTTTTGAGACTTTTCAAAGTAAGAAATGGAACAATTGGATAGGCTTCAGCAAAAATCTTCGATTCCAAGAGCATACGGTTTGGCAAGTTACAACTCGCTGATTTGACATGGCGACAGGGAGTGACCCTGAGCCTACGGCAACGCTTTTGTTTTTTCGTTTTTGTGAATGGTACGTCGTAGCTCATGGAATTGAATTTTACCATTCGACAAGCAAAGTTTGAACTGCACTCCGCTTTAGTCACGTGAGGACGATGACGTAGTCTTGAGATGACGCCATATTGTCAAAACCATTCGGAACTTACGGTTGCCAAGGTTTGTTGTAGGAACTGTGCAAGTTTTAAAATTAACCTGAACCTCAGAGTAGAACTAGACAAAGTCCATTCAGGGATGCATCTTCCTAATCTTCCTATTTCAAATCCGACTACATAATTTCGAGTGTTGGCAACGTTCAATTGCGTCTTCTGCTTAAGTATTTTTGATATGGGTACCATGCTGCTTTGTTTCAAAAATTAAGAGACAGCAGACACAAATTAGAGTTTCCAACGCTTTCAGCAATACAAAATCAGAAAAAGAAAATGTCTTGAACAAGTTTTATCTTGCAACAAAACTGAAATGTTTCATAGCAAAACAAAAATGTTTCATGAGAACGGACAGGAAATTTTTCGTAGATTACGAATTGGAAGTTAGATAGTTTTGGTGCATGATTTTTGAGCTACAGGCTGGATTTAAAAGCTCTGAAAACCTGGTTATGGCTTTTTGTGACTCGAAAACCGTGCACCAAAACTAATTATCGACTGCAAAGTCATGACTTACGCAAAATTTCGGATAGGAATAGATGGTTTTTTACGTCAAAAAAATTTTCATTTTTGACCCTTATACGAGCTTTTTGGAAATTTCAATGCCAATTTGACACCTCAAGATGCCGTTCAAAAAATCTGAAAAAATCCAGGCTGATACTCTACCTACAAATAAACTTTTCCCCATAGGAGTTTTGAAATTCCAAAAAAGTTGACTTTCGAACCACCCTAATTTGGGACCAGATCCCTTCCGGATTTGGACTCTAACGTATCTCGCAGTTATTTTCAGATTTAAAAATCCTAAAATTTATATCGCAAATAATAATTAAAAACAATAACTCCACTTCTAATTTCCTAGTTTCACATTAACCTTGTCCAGTCTCGACCTCTTCTCGCCACCTCTCACCTTTTCTAAACGGACCGTCTGGGCTGTTTCATTGTTTTCATATATATCCGTGCGTCCATATAGCAAAAGGGTGTGGCGGAATTTATTATTTTTTTTCGAATTCTTTGGAAACAGTCAATATATAAACATTATCGTTATCGTTTACCTTGAAATATTTGAATCTGAAAAATAGAAAAACTTAATAAAAGGGGCGATGCTCATCTACAACAAATCAACACCTTACGTAATAAGAATTCGGAATAATAAAAAAAAATTATCACAATTAAACCCTTCCCTTGATGCCAAATACTTCTTAATTATCCTTGTTACAATATTAAAAAATTTCACTTTCAAGCCACTCAATGTTATTGTCATGGGCTCTCCGGGAAGATGTGAACCGCGACTCGATAATCGTCTCATTTTCTCGTTAATAAAAAAAAAGAGAGACATTTCTTATTTTCGCAATTTTTACAAGGCACTTCAAGATTTCCTTTTACCTTCTCCTTATTTAAATAAAAAAAAAAATGAGTCAAACGAGGATTTGAAAACGATTAAAATTCGATGAAATAATCGTATAGAAGGGCGTGGTGAGCTAAGGACAGGCCTATAATGAAATCGATTTTTTTTTCAGTAATCTTAATTAAAGAATTATAACATCTAGATCTCAGAATCTCAAAGATTATTTTTTTCTTCAGATGTTCCAGTTCATAGACTACTAATAAGCCAAATCAAAACTTTAAAAATTAATTCTTAGGTCTCTTTAAAAGTTTACAAAAAAAAAAAAAAAAAAAAAAATGGACTAAACATGAAAATTGATGAGGATGCTTAACTGCCTTAAAGCAACGTCATCTAGTTCCGTGCGTCGGAGGTGAACTAACGTATCTCTATCGTAAATATAATTGGAGATAGTCTGATCCGAGTGTTTAATGATAATCACATGATCTTGCGACTGCAAGTTTACACGCTCATGTTGGCGTAAACTTGTGGTCACGTGACATTTCCACGAAACGTCGAAACAGACTAACTCCAATCATATTTACGATGGAGATACGTTAGTTCACCTCCGACGCACGGAGTTAGGTCATTTCCATAAACAAATCATGAAACTAAATTGCGAAATAACTAAGAATTAATTCATGTAAAAAAAAGGCCAAATGATGACTTCCTGTTTATTTCCTCGCAACTTCCTCCTCTGTTGTAAAAACTCCTTTCCACTTTAGATGGCGCTCCATGGCGGTGAAATCCCAGCGAAAAAGATGACTTACTTTCAATACGTGATATACAACAAATACGTCAATTATACGAAGAGCAAGCGGAAAAAAAGGATTTGAGTCCATATATTTGTTTTGAATGCTTTAACAAAAGCTAAACATCAGATCTAAGTACTGAAAAACAATAGACTCTGATCCCATTTCCCACTTACTCTTCATAAGTACCAGCACAGTGCAAGAACGATAATGTGCAACGATAGTGTGACCATCACCCTAGTGCAATAAAAGGATAGTGTGATCAAGCGTCGAATTAATCACGTGACGCTACGTCATTTTTGTCATCAATTTTATTTTCAACCAATCAACGAATCAAAAAAGTAAAGAAGATGACGCGTTTTACGTCATGCGCGAGCTTGGACGATTTTAAAAATTGAAATGATCACCCCTTGAGTGTGACATGTATGGTGACGTAATTTACGTCATCAAGTGGACTTTTTAAACGCCCTTGAAGTGAATCCGCCGATGAGATTCACGAATCTTTTTCATAGACTTACGTCATTGTTACATGATATCATTATCAGCCGATCATAGCCCATCCGCAGAAGCTAACGAATTTGGAATTCCTATTTGACACCCACTGCGTATTGGAGACGTCATCAAATATTGTCACTTACCGAAACTATTTTACGAAATTTTATACGTCCAAACGGCGTCATTAAGTATGACCAATAATATTTCTGTCCGTCGGAGTTGCATTAACGTCACCATATAACCGACCATATAGACAGGTCCGGAAACTTCTCCTGCCGTTTATGTCCCGCTTAACTACGCATATTTTAGTTCCAAAACGGGCCAGTGATGGCGGTGCGATCTTCTTCAGAGACGCAACATGTCTAATCGTTTAAGTTGGGACTATGGCAGTCTATATACGGCTGTGTGCCGCCACCGTCGGCATCAAATCTCAACGGCCAATCAAAAAGCGTCTCGCTTACAAGGAGCGCTTACGGTGGCAGAAAGGATGAACTAATTTTTGCGTAGTTAAGCGGGACATGATCTCCCATGTATAAGGGATAGGAGTTTCCTGACCTGTCTATACGGCCGTGACTAACGTATCTCCATCGTAAATATGATGGGAAGTAGCCCGTTTAAACATTTTGTGAAAGAGTCACGTTCCCGCAGGGTTGCTGTTTAAAACATTTTTTAATAAAAAACAGTTTAAAACGTTTTGTATTATTTTCCCATGTTTTAAAACGTTTTAAAACGTCTTTTATTCGGCCTGGTTTTAAAACGTCTTTTATTCGGCCTGGTTTTAAAACGTTTTAAAACATGTTTTAAAACACGTTCAAAATGTTTTAAATTCGTTTCTATTTTTCAGAGATAATTGTTTTAAAACAAATTGGTTTAAAACACGGTGTTTTAAAACGTTTTAAAACACCGTGTTTTAAACCAATTTGTTTTAAAACAATTATCCCTGACCATTATGAATATGAGCGGCTCATACAATCTATGGTATGGTCCAATATTTTATACAATCTATGTATAAAATGAGTCGCGGGCGACAGGAAATTTTCAGTCAAATTGCGGGCTCGGGCCTCTTAAAAATTCATTTTAAAACGTATTTTATTCACTTAATAAAATACGGTGTTTAAAACAGTGTTTTAAAACGTTAGTGTTTTAAAACGGTGTTTTTTATTCAAATGTTTTAAAACGTTTTAAAACACCGTGTTTTAAACCAATTTGTTTTAAAACAATCATCCCTGCGTTCCCGCATGACTACAAGTTAACACGAGTCTGTAAACTTGTAGTCACATGATTTGCAGAAACAGTCGAAACACACTATCTCCAATTATATTTACGATGGAGATACGTTAATTCACCTCCGACGCGATCCAAAAAAACTGAGCCTGCCTCGTGATTAGCTTATGGATGCCCATATAAACATTTTCTGAAGCTATTGTTCAATCTATGGATTCTATTATATGGTCATTGGTCATTTGGTTGAAATAGGTTGATTTGATTTGTTCAAATCCAGTCAGCCAATCATAACCACAAATTTGAACCAAAGGCCCTTTAGCGCATCAGCGCCGAATATCTCCTCTATTGCTGAAATTTTCAATGATACCGGATCAAAGAGAGGAACCGTGAAAAATTTAGTAAAAGAAATGAACAGAGCCGTTCGAAGAATGGTATCGAACCACCGACCTTCCGTTATTCGTTCCAGACGAGATTTACTGCATTTCTCATTGATGATTCCCTCGTTTAGGAAATGTATAGCAGACCTGCTGCATTCCAACGCGGAAAAAATTCCTCAAGATCAACTTTCTTCGCGAAAAAAATTCCTCCAATCAAAAGAAAACAATGAAGAGAATCTCCAAAATATTATTACAACATTTACATAAAAATAACCGACCAAAAATTATTAATTAGGGTAACTGAAGCTTGATTAATAATGATATCGTTACGTTTTCTCATTCACCACATGTTTTCAAATTACATCATGTGAAAGTGAAGGAGTCATCATGGAAAGTTTTATAAATTTTTTTTTTTCACAGGTTTAAACCCCAGATCAACAAGAATTTTAAAAAAACCCGACAAGATCAATCGGGATTAGCAAAATAAATTCCTCGAGAGCTTAAAATTCCGCACCAACCGAATGATAATTGATTATTCTTGAGTAACAAGCCATAACCAACCGCGATACATATTATTTAATCTGATATTAAAAAGAAAAAAAATTGATTTTAATTATTTTCCTAATGCAAAGTAATTTTTATTTGCATAAAGTACATCAAAAAAAAAAATTTTTTTTTTTTCGAAAGCAAACAATGTTACATCAAAAACTGGCGCAAAACCAATGTTATTTTTCAATGGAACCGTAACGAAATAATGAAGTCAACCGCATTTTGCGGGGAGTTAGGTCTATACACAGAAGGAAAAAACAAAATGACGCATTACGTTACAGGGAATGTTATGCGAGCTTCCTAAAGGTATTTTTTAACTGTAGGGCAAATAATAAAAAAGAAAAAAAAAACAAGTACTTTCAACCTTGAGCCTGCGATCTAAATCAGTTCACTAGAGCAGAATGAATATTAAGATTTTTGTTGCAAGTCTGATTCTTTACCATTTTTGTTTGTATTGCCAAGTCAGACAACCACCTGGCGATTTTTAAAATTAATTGGAGGATTTTTAGCAGACAAGTCAAATTGGGTATGAGAGCAGAAAGCCAACTTTGCGATTAGGGTGCTCAAAAAAAAAGTCCTTGGATCTTCGAATTAGCTCTTTCGTTTCAATTTTAAATTCTTTCAAGAAAAAATAGTTTTCTTGACTTTTTTGTGGAGGCCCCAAAAAAGAGCCCTTTTTTGTGGAGAAAAAAACAAAATGGCGGAAAGGATTCACTTTGAGAGCAACCAACAAGCTTATAAATGCTCTCATATTGAATCCTTTCCACCATTTTGTTTTTTGCTCAGTGGCACAACACAAAAGCCAACAAAACCATTTTTTTTTTCTTGAAAGAATATTTTTTGTAAATTGAAACGAAAAGCCAAGAATTTCTTAAAGAGTTCTTTCATAACCGACATTAGTCAGTTAGTTCAAGGTAGAAGCTTCTAGATGTCTTGAAGGCGGTAGTGTGCTATTGGGATATGACATTTTAAAAAAATTCAAGATGGCGATCAAAGATAAGTTTCTGAGTTGGCAAATACCAAGCCGAACGACCCATGGCCGTATAGACAGGTCCGGAAACTCCTATCCCCTACACATGGAAAATCTTGTCCTGCTTAACTACGCGAAAATTAGTTCTTCCTTTCTACCACCTTAAGCGCTACTTGTAAGTGAGACGCTTTTTCATTGGTCGTTGAGATTTGTAAACAACGATGGCGGCCGTATATAGACATCTATACAGCCGTGATCACGATCTTTCATACAGGTCAGGCAACTCGGGTATCCCTCATATGGACAAAAATGTCCCCCGAAATTGAAGCAGAAGAACAGTTCATATATTGCTCGATAGATGGCTGGAGCTGTAGTTAGGGAATCACGTCTTCTGGTAGCCAGCATGAAAAAAGTGTTTTGAAAGTTTTGATTGGATGGAGGGCATATCACGTGATTCCCTAACTACAGCTCCAGCCATCTATCGAGCAAATTTGCAACTATTCTCCTGCTTCAAATTCGGGGGACACTTTTCAAGATAGCAGTTGCCTGACCTGTATGTAAGATCGTGGCCGTGATTCAAACTTAAACGATTTCGATTAGAGAACCTAGAAGGAGAGAGCCGACAACATAATGAGAGCTCTCTGATTGGTCGGGACGGAACGTGGTACTAGAAATTCAATTAACCTCAACCTGCAGTCGGTTGGTTTTGTTTACATAGTTTGTTTATTTTTTAAAAATGAAACTGGTTGTTAAATGGTGGAAAGGATTTCAATCTTATGTTAGAAATACATTTTGACGTACATTAACACCGTTAACGGACATAAACAAACAATTGACATGAGGTCATAAAAGCTTCTAGGACCACGTACCGTCCCGACCAATCAAAAGACAGCAGAAAATTCGTATAGGTTGTCGGCTCTCTCCTTTTAGGCTCTCTAATTTCGATAGTGACGTTTCATCCCATAATGCATTGCAAATCGTGTCGTCTGACCGGGTACATTCTAATAATGCTTTCCATAAGCTAAGTATAGACATGGAAGTTAAAAATTCATTTTTCTCGGTTCCAAGAAAAAATGATGTAGGTTTGACTTCGGAATTATTTTTATAGAAATAGCTGGCATCAATTACAAAAATTTTGAAAATTAAATGCCTTGAAATACCTAAAATCACTGAACCGCCTGTTCTTAACTTACGAATCACACAGACGCGTCATCTATTTGTTTGTCCCATTTAGTCCCACAATCCTTTGCGAAAATGGATCGTCGAAATCGTCTATTGCGCCTCTCAAGATCGCAGCGCCATCAGTGGCCCGTTTTAGAACTAAAATGTGTACACTCACAAATGAAATCTGGAGCAACAAAATCCGGGAGATTGTTTTTAAACGGCTTATTTATGAAATTTTGTGAGCCTAAGAAGATACAAAAAAACAATTAATTTTTCCGGTCACCGGCTAATTTTCCATGTCTCTCTCTTCATTACGCATAAATCTTTCGCTTTTTACTAAAAGTACATATTTTTTTTTTTCCAGATAAGTTCGTTTTGTGTAGTTCACGTTACGTCGCAACAGTATGGTCAAGGTCCTCCTCGACCTCAGTTCCTAGGCGCACAACTAGTCCAATCTCCTAGGCCATTAAACAGACAAAGAACTATTCAATTAAGGCCGGAAGTCGTTCCTATACAAGATCATTTACAACAGCCGAGATACAGAAGACCGCAGCAGCAGCAGCTGCAGCAGCAACAACCCCAACAGCAACCTCAGGGGAGAGCGAGGCAATTCCCGCAAACGTTAGATCAACCTCGTGCGAATCTAATCGAAGACACGCCGATTCAGTACAAAAACAAAATAACCGGACCGACTCCGTCGCCTCCGTTTCCGCAGCCGAATGGCAAATCATTAACGCCAAGACCGGTTACGGAAGAAGAAATAAATGAAGGTAAAGGTTTAATTAGCCGGGAGGGTGAAAGTGATACGGAACGATAAGTTAAGTCGTTTCCATTGTTTCGATCAATTACCCATTACCGATTTATTACAGATGAAGATGAAAGTGCGACAACAGCCACCACTCCGAGTACGACCGTGTTCCCGACTCCGTTGAGACCGAATTACACGCCTTCCATCCAATCGAATCAAGGTCCGATAGGTTTCCAAAAACCTCAGGGCATTCAACCGTCCGGGTTCAGGCCTTCGTCTCCGCTTGCGCAACCCATTGCTGCTCCTCAAACTGCAGCCATTCAAGGCAGGCAGCTTATCCGGCCTCAGGTAAATCGTTATTAGGAAATGAAAAAGAAAAAAAAAATTTTTTTTTTTTGAAATCTTTATCACGACGTGACATTAAGATTTTAAAATTTCAAGAGTGCAAGCATATGATACTTTTAAAAAAAACAATGGAAAAGATAATTTGAATATTCGCAAAGTCATTTTAATTGATGATGATTTCGGTAGCAAGGATGAACCAGATGAAAAGTGAAGCCGTACTTTGCATCATAATTAATTTTTACAGCTGCTTATTAATGTTGTAGTCGTTAGACAATATTTGGCAATTTGAAAAAAAAAAAAAATGAAAAAAAATATCAAAATGGTATATTTATACACATAGATAGATATATTTATAATAAATATACTAGGGGGCTCATTTTGAAGCTCAATTTTTTAATTTTCGCTCCCTGGGAAAAAAATCTATCATTTGTATTTAAAAGAAGCCTGAATTTTTTTTAGGCCGAAAAAAAATTTTTTGACCCAGGCCCAGGGGTTAGAAGTTTTTAGGGCCGAAATGGTGCTTAATTTGGACGAATTTCAAATAAATTGCATTTTTAAAGCCAAAAAGTGAATTTCCAACGCATGTAATAACCCAAATTAACAAAAACTTGATAAGTTCTCCAAAAAAAAAAATTGAAATTTCAAATTTTTGGGAATTTTCAATTTTTTTAAAAAAATCGATTAAAAATCAATTTATTAATATTAAAAATTGAGTGAAAATTTTTAAAAAAATTAAAAATGCCCAAAATATTTGAAACTTCAATTTTTTATTTTGAAACTTATCCAGTTTTGTTAATCTGGGTAATTGCATGCGTTGGAAATTCACTTTTTGGCTTTGCAATTTTTTAGGAAAAAAAGAGCCAAAAATAAGGAAAAATGGGGTTAACATAGGGTGAATGTTTGTCATCGAAATTACATTTGGGGCATTATTTTACATATTTTGGGCACATTTTGGCTATTTTCGAATTTTCAAAAATTTTCTGCCCTTACCCTGTTAGAGCCATCCCCGTTTTTCTACCATAACCCTGCCTAGGCGGCCAACGGGTCAATATTTTCAAACCGAATATTTTTATTTTAGGAAGCTCATTACATCCCTAATATACCCTATAAAGGACAATTTTTTATATTAAAAGATGTTAATTGGTCGAATTTTTGAAATTCGTCCAAATTAAGCACCACCATTTCGGCTCTAAAAACTTCAAACCCTTGGGCCTGGGCCAAAAAATTTTTTTTCGACCTAAAAAAAATTCAGGCTTCTTTTTACACACAAATTTTTTGCCCAGGGAGCGAAAATTTAAAAATTGACCTTCAAAATGAGCCGCCCTAAAATAACGAAATAACCAGCTCTTTGTCTAAAACCTCATTCTCATTTCAGCAATTGCGACCTCTTCCACAACCCCAATTCCCCATCGTTCGACCCTCTCCACAACCGATACGCCAACAAGAAGAAGAGAGCGAAGAGGAAGAGGAAGAAGAAGAACAACGTCAATACTTCAGACAACCCCCTGCCAGGCTCCAACAGAAAAAACAACCGGAACCCGTCCGGCAGCAAATCATCGATCAAGATCAACTGCGACCCCAACAACCCTACCGCCAGCAACAAAGACCTCAACCCCAACAACAAGCACAACCCCAAAGACAGGAGTACACGAGGCCCGTGGTACAAAGAGAACCCCACGTGAAAGCGTCGAACGCCCAAAGAGAAAAAAAACCAGTAGTACAAACAATTCGTAAATACCAAGACGAAAATGAAGACGGGAGCATAACGTGGGGTTACGAAAACGACGACGGTTCCTTCAAAGAAGAAACCATCGGAGTAGACTGCGTGACGAGGGGTAAATACGGTTATTTCGACCCGGACGGTGTTAAAAGAGAATACTCGTACCAAACGGGTATCCCCTGTGATAAAAAAGAGCAGGAAGCCGAGGAAGCAGCTTCGGTAAATGAAGGATTTATAGACTATACAAATAATAAATACGTTTTTCCAAACGGAGACGAAATTGACTTAGAAGCAATGGTTAAGAACAGAGCTAGGAAACCTGTATCGCCGCACTACAGAAATTAAATAGGTTATTTTTATTTTTATTTTTTTTTAAATTAAAAAAAATGTGGATAATTAATTAGTATTATAAATCGCGTCTGGGTCTGGCACAAATTATCGTCCAAGTGCCATAAACCCTTAAGAGAACGGCCATAAGTCTGAACTATAAATCAAAAACAAAAATCTGCATCGGTAAGGCTTAATAATTAACTTATTGTTTTTAAAAAAAAAAATTAGTGTAAAATAAATTTTAAAATATAAAAATTTTTTATATAAAATTGATTGCTTTATTTCTTTTTTTTCTCTTAAAACTAAATTTTTTTTGCTTTCTTTTTTGAAGTACATTATTAAATATTCTTATCATTACCATTCAAATGGAATGATGTTCAATTTAAAAAAAAAAAATTAATTTTACCGTTGCACATTTTAAACGATAAGACTTAATAAGGTCTCTGCCTCCTCATAGGGCCCATTCTGTCATCTCTGTAACCACCACCAAACCGATCAATGGGACCCATTCTCATTCCAGGGCGTTGGGCTAAATGAGGTGGAGTTATTGAAATATCTAAATAATCCCCAATCGTAAATCGAACCTGAGCTAATGTCTTGCTGTCATCTGCTCCTCTTTGTCCTGAGCATGTTGTACCAATTTCCCTCATTCTGTATCCTGGCATGTGCATGTTTGGAGTAACCAATGAAAAATCAAATAATGTGCCTTTTCTACGAGCATCTGGATTGACTTCTTTTACAAGACTAGTTAATTCTCTTAATGTTGCATCCATCCTGTAAAACAAATAAAAAAATGTTAGTTTATTGATCTTTAAAATGAAATACTATATGGTTCTTTCCAATTCACTATTTGAGGTGGGCACTTTACATAAAAAAATATTTCAATTGCTACCTTGTTTCATATGAGAACAACTGTCTTAGTTAACAAATGGGACAATCATTTATGATTTCATTTGACAGTAAGATATATCTTTTTGACTTACATAAATGAGTCTAAATAAAAAATTACTTGTTACAATAAAACTGATTGTTGTTATAATTCAAACAAGTCATGTCTGGCTGATAGAAATATCAAAAAGCTTCAGTAGCCTCAAGGTTCCCTAGAAATTTCTATGGACTTTGCAAATGAACAATATCATCATAAGGTTATGACTTTCTTACCATGTGTATATTTGAAGCTCATTAGTCGGAACTATTCCCCTTCCGTACTCTGAAAGATTGTGATGTCGTCCGGTGCAGCAAAATACTCGTAGAAGTAACGGGCATGTCTGCAAATATGAGAGATCATAAGTCATATTACCGGCATACCCATGAATTACAATAACAGCCAATTCTTTTCATACCTTTTCTCTGTCAACAGGTTTTTCCGCATCTCCTTTCCCTTCTACAACAACCATGGATCCAACAACATCGGAGGACATGTTTAAAAAAATATCTAATAATATTTAATGGTTTTTTTTCCGGGCGGCGAATCGAATATAAACAAAACGAACGTGGTCGTAGATTCAATCAAAAAAAATGGTGGATAATCAGGCTGGCCAACATTGAAAATTTAAAATAAAATTGCGCAAATTGACCAAAAAAAAAAAAAAAACATTTAAAAAGGTTTCCGATTTTTAAAACAATCATAACATAAATGTGAATAAATCATTTAATGATATTATTATGACACAGGCCATTTGGTCCATACATCGAACCAGTAATATGAGACAGTCAAGTTTTATGCGGGATTAAATAATTCATATACATATATGATTATTCAGTCACTCACTATTAAAGCAAATACGAATGACTTTTGTAAAATCCTTTTCTGCAGATGCTTACCAGTTAGTGATGCTAAAGATGTACGAAGATTGAAATAATTAATGAAGAAAAAAGAAAAAAGAACTACTAATTGCTCCATTCATCTATTGTCCTGGTTCGAATAAAAACATTTTGGAAATGAAAATATCCGAAATGTTCCCTGAAATTTCTGGAATCAGTTGATAATCGAAATTTTCAGAATTGTTTTCAACTTCCCGCCAAGCCTAGCTACTGTGCTTCGTGAAATTGCAAAAAATGTCTAATGCTACGTCAACCGCCATCTTGTTTAAAATCAAAACAAAATAAGCGACATTCGTTCCCGATCAAAAAGCTCGGTTTTAACATAAAGCCTTGTTGTTTTTGTTTTCTCATTTTATCCAGTTTTGCCAATCCGCACTGTTTTCCGGGAATTCAAATGAAAATTTCCCCAGCACAGTGTTCTGCTTCGGAAAATGTCAAAGGTAGTGGTTGTGTCAAATAGAGTTGCTTGCTATAACGATCGAAAATTGTTTTAATCGAGCCGAATAGAAATAAAATCAACATTTTTAATCGATACGATATGATACAGTAATTCAGATGTTGGTGAGATAACATTTTTCTTCTTTTTGAGAAATATCCTTGCATTGTTCACTTTCTAATTTATATAGTTTAGTTTGAAGTTTGGCACTGTACATGATTTTTTTTATTTTGTTTTTAGTTGTTTTCATATTCCATCTTGTTGCCTTGAAAGAAGTTTGAATAATGGCACACCAGCCAATGGAATCTGATGAAATGTTCCCTAGCGAGGATGGGAACATAATTATAAATGCAGTAGATGGTTTGCCAAATGTACATCCTAATTACAACGAACTCGAACTCCAGACTACAGAAACAAAAAACAGTTCTGAAGGTTCTCGTACTCTGGACGAGCTAATTCATGATGAGGATCTTCCAACTTCATTAATTGTGACTAATCTAGATAGTTCTGTTTTTCACAATGAAGAAGCTAAGGTTTGTTCTTTAAAATTTGATTTTGTAATTAATTTATTTTAAATTGAATTTTCTTTTAATTCCAGAAAAAAATTCAGATATTATTTTCACAATTTGGAGAACCGGAATCAATCCAGTTTTTCAGGAGCTTTAAAAGAATGAGAGTTAATTATAAGTGTCCTGCTGCTGCTGCCAAAGCAAGAATACAACTTCATCAAGCTAGTTTCGGAGACAAAAAAATAAATTGTTACTTTGCTCAGCCAGTATCTCCCATAGATTTGGAAGACCAGCATTTGCATCCTCCTGCACTAACCAAACAGTTCCTCATTTCACCTCCAGCGTCTCCGCCAGTGGGGTGGGAACCTCGCGACGAGGGCGAACCACTTGTAAATTACGATTTGCTCGCAGCAATTGCCAATTTAACCCCAGGTGAAGCTCACGAACTACATCCGCAACAAGGGAGTCAACCTGGAATCGTTGTGCATGTTTGTGAGGAATCCCCAACAGGTGTTAAACCAAGAATCGTTCACACTAGATGTCCTCAACAAAATTAATGTTGCTATAAAATATTTTTTGAAAAAACAAGAAAAAAATGTTATTTTTGTTGTTTTTAACTGGATTGATCCTCGTTATTTGTTTTTTTAATTTATTTTTTAGAACCTTAGAGGCTTTGATGAGGTAGGATAATCCAGATAAGGAATATTTTTGTAGCCATGTGGAATGATTTTTTTTTTTTTGTATACGGGTAAGGTACTTAACATGAGGATTTAATGAGACTGGAAAAAAAAAATTAATTTAAAAAATATAAAAAAGACGAGAGATTTGCGAAAATTGTAGATAGTTACTGGAACTTTTTTTTTTTTAAGGCAAAGAATGCAATCGATTAAAAAAGGAAGATATTTTTATATAAAAAAAATAAATTTTATTTTAACTAAGGAAAAATATTAAAAAAAAAAATAATAATAAAGATCTCGATTGATTTCTGCGTCAGGAAACAAAATTTTTTTTTCAGGGCCGAAAATTTAATTTAGCAGAAACGTAAGAGTAGATATCCAAGTCGGTTATATTTATTTATTTGAAAAACAGCATGGCTGGGAAGTTTAAAAAAATTTATCGGAGGAGTAAATAGAGCTAGAAAATGATCAAACAGATTTTTTTATGAACAAAATTAGAAAAATTAGACGCATATTTAGATGTTAAAAAAGGTGAAGAGGGCTTGATGGCCTCGGGCAAAGTTGAACTTTGTACGTAATTTTATTTTAAGTTAAAATTTTAAATTATTACAATTATTGTAACTTAAGCTTCTATTAAAATACTTGTATTTTCATTCAGTTTCATTTGGAAAGGGAAATGAAGTTTTTTGATGTCATAGATAAGAAGGAAGGAGAAAAGTGTAAAAAAAAAAAAAAAAAAAAAAAAAAAAATCGCATTTGTACAACCGTCATGAACATTTGGGGTGGCTAATCTTGTAAAATCGTTCTGGAAAATGACGTGTCCGATGATGCCTACGATACGTAAATAGTTGTATTTATGACGTCTCACAAAAAGAGAGCGAGTTAGCTCCGACTGAGACTGGGGACTCGAGTTGAAGCGTTTACAGAAAACAATCGACTCAAGTCCCAGTTGTAGTTAAAACCTCCATGCAAACAAGCCCAAAATAATACCAGAAAAGACGACAGCGATTAATGATGAACAAATCTGTACCTCAGAGACAAAATCGTCTTAAGTTGAAAGTTGTCACGTGACCGGCCATTTTGATTTTTTTAAATTAGCAATTTGGCTCTGATGTACAGACATACACTGCTATTTTTGGTTGTAGAATTCTCAGGGAATTTATTTTAAAATTAGCCTCCACGAAATAGCAAATTCGTGGTTTCTTAAGAATATTGTCAATTAGTGATGATTTCAAAGGGTCATATGACTGAGTTACAGATTGACAAAAAAAACCCAGATCCAATTCCGCAACTATGTTTTGGTCAGGGAATCCATTTTGACTCACACTAATTGACTTAATTCTTACAAAATCAAACATAAAACATTCTATATCAAACATAAAAATTTCAAATGACAATATTTAGATAGTGTACATCAGAATCAAAATGTCTGTTTCTTGAACGTCTGTGAAAAATGATCACGTGACCATCTCCAAATTCGACGGTTTGGTTTGCTGTACAAAATCTAAAAAATTCTCAGAACAGCTATTTCATTCCAGTTTCAATGGATTATTCCCATAAATTCCCGGGTATTTATTTTTTATTTCCTGGGAACATTCATATAAATTCCCGGGAATTTATTTTTTACTCCCGAGAATATTGAGAATATTCTCGTAAATTCCCGGGAATTTATTTTTTATTCACAGCTTACAAATTTAGTTTTTATTTAATTTCGGATAAGAAACACTTCCATTATGATCGGAGTTGATAAGTAAAAATTGTGTAATTACTCCTCCTATTTAAAATTTAAAAAAAAAAAAATGGCATGAGGAATAGAAGAATTATATATTTATTGTATATTCAAGTTTTAATAATTATAGAAACCATTATCAGTCGATTGGATTCGTTTTATTTTCTTTAAACAGGCGCCGGTCCTTTTTTATCTTTTTGCTTTATTTTACTTTATCCATTTTATTTTTTTTTTTTTTAACAAATTCGACATCTAACTTGAGCAGATGACACAGCGGCACTTATATTTTAACTTTTTTTTCATTTAGAAAAAAATGAAAACCGTTTTTTCTTTTTGAAAAACGGCGGACGACGGAATTGAATGAAACAAACCCACTGTAAAAAGTTCTGTCCAAAAACAAAAAAACGGGGGGGGGGAGAAATATTTTAAGCAATGTAAATGAAGGTATTGATATCATCCTCATCCCTTTTCATGTACTTGTGTTCGATCAACCATTCGATTTGTTCCTTGATCATTTTCTTACTTGGTAAAAACATGTTCTTGAGAATATCGACCAATTCGGATTGTAGCTGAGCGTTGTTGATCTTCTTCCTCATTTTAAGGATTTTAATAATGGCTTCTTGTACTCTAAGAATTCGTAATTGGACTATACTTTCGTTCTCTTCTTCTTTACTCCTTTCGGTTGAGAGCTGCAACCTGCCTATTAAGTTCATTTTCCCTCTTTTCTGCACCTTTCCGTTTTTACTGGAAAAAAAAAAGCAGAAGAAATAAAAATTAATATAAATCGTATTAAGGAAAAAAAAGGGGTGAATGGTGCTTCATGTTACAGTGGAAAATTCTAATACTTACATTAAAGCGAATTCTTGATTCACCCAGAAAAGCGTGTTTTCATCGAAATCTTTTGGAGACTGAACTTCCGGAGCATATACAACTACTTGCTTTTTTAACTTCGGAAAAGCTACTAACGACTGAAAAGGAACAAAAAAAAAATTAATTATTTGCAATGGCGTAAAATACCTCCTCCGCTCAAAAAAAAAAAAAAAAAAAAAAACACTAACCCAAAGTGTTCGCCTTAATTCCAAATCAGGTAATTCAGTTGCCAATCTAAGATTTTCGTAAGATATTTTATCAAGCTGCCTTTGGTTCCAAGCAAAGAGTACTGCCATTTGAAAAGTAGTTACGTCCAAATCGAATCTACCGACAGCATTGGCAAACGTAATCTGAAAATCGCAAAATTTAAGGTTTAAATGATTCTAAAGTATGAGGAGCATTTTCGAATATTTCGTAAAAAAAAAAAAAAGCATTAAAAGGAAGCTTCGGTGAGTAGGAAAGTATGGCTGTTTAGTTTAATACTCGACTTACTGCAAAATAATCCAAATTTTAAGTATCTAACGAACTTCTTTCGCGTGCAAGTTTGAACTTGTGTCCGAAATGTTACACAAGTTCAAACTTGCACTTGGACTGCGGCGGAAAAACAATTTTTTTAAAAAAATCGCAGTCAAAAAATTTTATTTAGTTTTTTCGGTTCGTATTTACTTAGAACAAGTTGAAACTTGTATGGAGAATACAAGAATAAGTCGGAAGTAGTTCGATAGATACCTCAAATTGGAAACTATCCCCGTAAATCGATTGTTAAACGGAAGTCATCCCTTCCGGTATTTACTGAAGCTTAATCTTAGAAATGCTTATCATTTAAAACTTACAGTTCCATTAGACATATGATGATACCATTGAAGCTTTCTTCCGCTGTGTTTCTTTTTATAAAAGTCTTCAACCTCAGGAATATAATCTTCTAATTCGAGTGGAAGAGAAACTGTTACCCTTTCGCTACCTCTTGCCCAAGCTCCTGCGTTTAATATCTTTATGTTAATGGAGTCTGAAAAAAAGATAAAAAAAAAAAAAATTATTTTCAGTAAAAAAGCTACGATTTAAACAAATGCAGCTGATGCAATTGGCAAGGCAGGACTGCAAATCTCCATTTTTAAAGATTTTTTTTTTTTTTTTTAATAACCTCAAAGTTCCTTCAGAAACTAAATTCCTTTTTTTGGTTCTGGTTTCACTGGTTTTTCATAACTTTAAAAGTTAGGAAAATTTGGTTTGGCTAAAGGCTCTTTGAATATTTTAAATTAATATTCTTGGCTCTGTTCAGGTTCAGGCTCGGTCACTTCAAAATCTAAATTCTTGCTCAGGTTTCAGTTCCTTCGAAAACTTTACTTTGGTTTCTGGTTCTGATTTCACTGTTTTTTGTAACCTCAAAATTCGGACTGACTTAAGATTCTATTTTGGTCCCAGAAAAAAAAAATTTTCCTTTTAAAAATATTTAACCTTGGGCTTTATCGTCAGAGTAAATTATTATTATCTTGTCTTGTGGTAGGTTGGAGGGGGGCCATGTTTTGACTTTTTATTCTAAGATTCATATATAGCGGTCGATTGAAAATGAAAAAACTATAACGCTCCATAATTGTTTCCTCTTTCTCGGAATATTCCGCCTTTTCCAATAATAATAATCTCACGTCTGTTTCCACCTTCAAATACCTAATCAGTTGAATGTTAGATCGATTGTCGAGTTAGCTCAGTGGTAGAGCAGCCGTCATGATAACGGAAGGTCGGTGTGTTCGAGTCCACCATTCGCAAACTCGAAATAACTTTTAAACTGATTTTCCTTGGGTTTTTTTCTATCCTTGATGTTAAATCAAGTTTTCTTATCCTTGATATTTAATCAAGTTCTTTCCTGGATCAATATGCCCGATATCCGATTGTTTAATTAAAAAAATTTTCAACGTAATGTCTGAAAGAAAACAATTTTTAAACCGCGCTGTTGGATACACTTACATTAAGGCCCTAAAAAAAGTACCTAACCTGCAAAATTCTTGTAGGGGAAAAAAACCGTCATTTAATCTTTCGGACAGGGACCCAATCTTTTAATGTTTAAAATTGGGTAAACAGATTACGAGTTTAGAGAGTTTTAAAAACCACAAAAATTTTCCGGAAAATTGGAAAAAGCAAAGCAAACAATTTTTTGCAGAAAAAAGTAAAAATTTGCTTACAAGCAAACAACATTATTTTCTCATCAAAATATGTTTTACAGGGTTAAAAAAAAAAAAATGACTTGGATGCTTATTTCATAATGATAAATAGCACTTTATACACTTTTACTTATTTGAATCCTTTAACTGAATTAAAACCAATAAACGATTAACTTGCTGATCCAAAGTTTAAAAAAAACCCAAAGTCAAACACGAACCAGAATTAAAACAAACCTATTCAAACATTTAACATCAATATTGTAAACAACTTTCAATTTTTGGGCTGGCTCTTCAAAACTGGTTAAACCCCTCCGTTTAAATATTAAAAATTTCATTTTCTTAACCCTCTTTTCCTACAGCTAAGAGCTTTTGACAACCGCTTTACACAACTGAGTGATATACACTACAATGCCTTACAGCAGCCTCTGCCTTGTCATGAGGAACATTTATAAGCTTATTTATCCCTTCTTCAAAATACTAGAAATATTTGATAACTAGTCTTAAAACTACCTTATTCTATCAAATTTGGACCCCAAATTTTTTTTCATGCTGAATCCACATTCCAATTTTCACAGGTTCTTAAAAATTGGAACTTTTTAGTTTCTGCCACAAAAAAAAACTGGGACCCTCCTTGCAATGTTACCTTTCGAACTCCTGTATTGTTCTTTGAATTGTTGATTTAAATCCTCGCTGACTTTGATATCTTGGAACATCCTCCCTAATTTATTAACATAATCAGCAGGCATCCCGACTTCCCTGAGCCATTCAACCATGTTCTCCTCTTTTTCCGAATCCGCGGACGTATCCAGGATCAATCTCCTTGTTAAATGTGCTTTGTGATACCTCATGAAAACATCCTTATTTTGAATGTATTTCAGAACTAACAAAACATCCCTTAACTTGGTTTCAATTTCATCGGATGTTAATTTTTTGCTAAGAGGCGTCTTCCTCAATAACATATCACAGTAATTCGCGAGTAACTCTGGGCACTTTGATTCAGGTTGAGATTTAACGCCGGAATTCTGTTTAACAGGTAGTTCTAAACGAAAGACTGTTGTATCGTTCACAACTTGTTTATAAGCTTTGTCTCTGGCGGTTAAAAATCTGGGATCGTCGTTGAAAGCTTCTTTCACTAAAGTGCTAAATTGGTTGAAAAGTTTTAATAATCTCTCGACGTATTTCTCCGAATCTTGAGTGATGATGTCCGCGGACGCTATCATATCAGCTAAGCCGGCATTGACTATATGATCCTCTAAGTCTTTCAACATGGGAATAATTCCATCTTGAACTCTGTCCATAAGCTTAAACATCAGTTGAAGTTTTTCAGTTTCATTGGCTTTGATCATTCCTGAACATTCAGCAAGAATTGTGGCTTTGAATGTAGATACTAGAGCATTTACACAGCAGGCATTTATCTGTAGGAAAAAAAAAAAGTTTTTTGAATCACTATAATTTTTGATTTATCTATCCAACCTGATCATATATTATAAAACACTTACAGCTTCTACAGAACGGCTACCACTTGATGATTCCAAATATTTCTTAGCTCTTTGTTCTTCTTCTCTTAATTTCCCATCTGCATATTTCATGTAATTTTGCACACCATTAGCTTCTAAATACTCCGGAGCTTTCAATTTGTAAAAATGCCTTGTGGCTTCTATATAAGCAGATTCAAAATTTTCTCTGTAAATTTGCAACTTATCATCTGGATTGGAACATAAATTGACATACGATTCTCTGACACCTATAACAAGCTGTGAATCAAATGCTTCACCATTTCTTTCTGCGAAAACTAATTTCATTGCAGAGTCCTGAAGTCTTTGTTTAATATCACAGAAAATACTCTGGTTCCAAGTGTCAAGCATTAATTTCCTAACTATACTTTCATCAGAATTTGCTTTTTTACTAAGATTATTAGGTTTATCACAAAGAGATTGTTCTAATTGCCTAAAAGGTGTGGGTAGGTAATTACATTGAGTGAAAAATTTTCTCCATTCAGCTATATATGCTTTTAGCAATGCCTGATCTTCCTCATGAGAGAGCACCCTTTTCTGTGCTTGCTTTATAAAATCCATGATATCGTTCTTCAGAGCATCCCTGACTTTGGGAGCCCCTTTTTCGTCCCACAGGCAGACCAAATGCACAGAGTAGAATAAATCCTGCCATTCTTTCTGTGTCACAGGTTCTTGCTGGAGCAACTTCAAAATGATGGGCCTCATACCCGGCCATTTGTCTTCAAATATAAGCTGTCCTTTATCCTGCAAGGGAAAACATAAGGTCAGCTGTCAAAAATTATGGAAATTTTATGTAATACGAAATTAACGGGTGCGATGACCCAGAAAGGAAAAAAAATGGCAAGCAACATTAACACGAAATCACTTAACACCCCACAAATGATTAATAACCGGCTAATTTTTACCTTTAATAACATGGTTGCAGGCACTAAAGTATATCTCATGTATCTACTAAACTAAAGTATCTCTCTCATGTAACGCCACAAGGAGGCCTGATTTCCGGTTTACAAGATCCCTAGCAGAAAGCCAAGAAATTTGGCAATAGGACGCGCCATTTTTGATTTAAATATGCCGGGTGATCTTTTTTACTTTTCTCAGGCTCTAGAGTTAATTTAACGAGATAAACCAGTCAAAATTTCTTCATTTATGCTTTTTTTTATCGAAAAAGAAAATTATTAAGTAAGGTTCACAATCGAGATAATATTTAGAACCAGTTTAGGTTAAAATCAGATGGCGCGCCATATTAAATTTGAATATGATGGGTCTCCTTTTTTACCCTTTCTTAGGCTCTGGAGAAATTCATGAAATCATCAGGATACTTTCTATTCTGTTCTATTATAATAGAACAAGATTCATAAAAGGATTTTTTAGAAGAAATTAAAAGTTCAAGTTACTAAATGAAAAAAAAAAGGTCTCTCCAGAACCTGACAGAGACAGAGACATGCGACGGCGCCGGAATTCATGTTGGCAGTCCTGCTTATGTCAAAAATTCGTCTGTTTTATTTTGTTTAATTTTCCGAGGACTAGCATTTTTTTTAACGATAAAGTTTAAAATGGATGGAGATCAAAGTAAAACGAAGTCAACAGAAAACGATACAAAAAAAGATGAGCAGACCAAAACAGAATCCGGGCTGAAGTCTCACATGGGAATACCGGAAGCTTATTTTGTTGTAAGTGTGGGATGCGGTGCCGCATTTCTCAATAAACAATGGTCCCTTTACCATATATAGAAAGTTTAATTTATTTTTATTTTTTTTCTTCAGGATGATGTAGACGCATTTATGGCATTACCCGAAAACGCTGGTAGCGTAGATAAAGTCCTAAAAAGATTTGACGAACAACATAGCAAGTATAAATTTATGGAATACAACATAGCTTCAAAAAGGAGAAAATTAAAGAACCAAATACCAGATGTCCAGAAGTGTATTGAAATGATTCAGATATTAGAAGGACAGAAAAATAAAAATGAAGAAATGAAAACAGAGTTTTTACTGTCAGAGCAGGTTTATATGAAAGCAACAATACCTCCAACTGAAAAGGTATTTTTATGGTTAGGTGCTAATGTCATGTTGGAGTATGATCTGACAGAAGCATCAGAGCTTCTGAAAAAGAATTTGGCTGCTGCTAAGAAAAATTTAGAAATGCTTGAAAATGATTTGGATTTTTTGAGAGATCAGTTTACTACAACTGAAGTGAATATGGCAAGAGTATTCAACTGGGATGTTAAGAGAAGGCAAAGTCTGCAAGCTAAGTCATGAGAAATCTGAAATCATGCATTATTTATATATATCTGCAATAATTTAAATAAAACACTAAAAAAAAAAAAAAATTATTTGAAACTTTTTTACTTTTTCGTAATAGAACATCTAACAACAGTCTTTTGTTTGTTTACCAAAATTTCATTTTTTTAAAAAAGTTTTCCTAAATTTCAAGTAAATTTAAATAAGATTAAAAATTCTATTAAAAAATAATAAATTCAAGATTTAAAAATTTGTTTTGGATTCAACCTGGAACATTTTAGTAAAAAATGAAATCTCTAAAAAGTTACAACCAAGAAGTAGCACCAGAACCATTGTTGAAAGCTCCACCTCCAACACCGTGTTTGTCCCCGAAACAGAAATCAGGATCAGTGCCCAATTTAAGAATAGGAGATTTCCCTCATTTGAAAAGTAATTTGAATCGAAGCCCATATGTCACTACAAAACCTGGCTGGAAAAATGTCATAGAGTTAAATGTTAAAAAGTCCAATTCCGATCATGGTTTTTCTGATATTAATTTAAAACCACTTAGGTGGGTAAGCCAAACTTCTGGACTTGGGACAAGCAATTTGTTACATTCTGTGAGGCAGAAATTACTTAATTTGTAATTTATTTTTGTAAAAATTAGTATTTACATGTTTTTTGATTTCATTAGGAACTGATTTGAAAATAAAGAGTAAATGGAAAAAAATAAAAAAGATTATTTCTCTTCGGGTTTAGTGATTTTTGACGGAGATTCTGATTTGATTGGTTCGTTTGATGTCCTTTTCGATCCTGAAGCCAACCAATTCGCCATTAAATTGGCGCTCTTTGTTAATTTTTTATCCTTTTTATCTCCGCTTCTGAAAAAAAAAAAAAAATTAAAATAGGTTTGAAATATTTTTGAGTTGAAGTAGGGGGTAGTCAAAGGAAGAAAAATTGAGTATTTTCAAGCTTAATTTGATTGTTAGGAGGACCTTATAAAAAGAGGGGCTCGGAAGTAAAAAGGTCCTGGGAACAAAAACTAAACTATGGGAACCTACTCAAAGGTAGCAGTTACACACAAGAGTCACTTCAGAGTCTGAAAAATTCCTATTTCAATTTTTTAAAATGTTAGTCAAGTGTAAATTAAGTTTTTAAGTATGTTGCTTTGAATATCTTTAAAAAAAAAATAAAACTTACTCCTCTTTAACAGGTTTGTTACATGAGACATCCTTATTTCTAGCATTGTTAACCAAGGTTGAAACAGCATGCCATAGTAAAAGTTTTACAGGTTTAATATGTGCTAAAGCATCCTCTGCATTAACTTCTCCATAATTCAACCAATTATCCAATGCCTCTTCTGCATCAAGAATAGCTGGCATTCTGTGATGCAACCAAGAAAGAGTCTCATTTGATTCTAAAGTGATGATTGTGTAGCTGTAAATCTCCTCTCCCTAATAAAAGAAAAAAGAATTGATTATAAATTCAGTGACAACTAGGCCAGTCCTAATATAATAAATATTACTTCTGGGGATTTCCATTTGTCAAATAGAGCTGCCATTTTCAACAATCTAGGACCTTTCCAACCATTTTCCTCATCAAAATCAGAGGACCATGTTTCCGGATCTTCAACTTTCACCCCATCCGGCTGTTCTACATATATGAAATATGGTTGTTTTGATTTGGTTCCTTTCGTTGTTTGCCACTCATAGAAACCATCACAGACAACAACACACCTTTGCCCTTTATTAAAAGGCCCCTTGTATAATTTTGAGTCTTTTAAATTTTCAATCCTGCAGTTGTTTGTAGACAATTTAACAGATTTAGAGTCTCCCTATACACAAAAAACAATTATGTTAATAAAGATTTATTTGTCAAATTTACACTTTATCTGACCTTGTGCCAAGGAGGTATTAAACCCCACATCATAGGTTGAATTATTCTAGAGTCTTCTTTCTCGAAATGAGCTCCTGACACTATTACTGGTGTGATATCAGTTGGACAAACATTGTGAGACGGTCTGTAGTTTCTTCCTCCATTGGGAGAATCTCTCCATTCTGGTTTCTTGAACTTTTTAGTTTTTGGATCCTTATAACAGCAAGCTTTTTGCACATCATCAGGAGCCAGAGTACTGGAAAAGTAAAGATTATGCAAACATGACAGTTGAAAAGATTAATCCTAATACCTACCACGCTGTCCTTCCGCACATTATTTACATGACAAGTGATTAAATACTTTTGAAGGAAGAGAAAAACCCGATAAAAAAGAAGTATCTTTCTTCACACAGGAGTGATTTTTTTGAACCGCTTTAATCAAACACAACAGTGATGCCAACTTAATTTTTTTTTTAACGGTTTTCCCTCGCAAGTTTTCATTTTAAAAGTTACTTTTTTTAAAAAATTAATTTAAAAAATAGGCCTAACGAGGAAGTAAATTTTTGATGGAAAGTATTACATTAAAAAGCCAAGTAAATGAATCTTACTTGTCATATAATGACGAGACTCCATGTGATTATGTCATTTGTGTCAATTCAACGTGTTTTTGTTAAGTAATCGTTTAGTTCGTTGCAAGCTATAATCATCTGTACATCGTTTTAAAAAATGATTCTAAATTATTCAGGTATGTAAAAAAAAAAAAAAAAAAAAAATTCTGGATTTTTTTAGACCGCGTAATTTATTAAATTTTTTTAAAAATTATTTTTAGCTTTAATTTGTTTGTTGACGTTGATTACGTCCAGCAAACAGGATATCCGACGAGGAGTAGATTTAGTAACGGAATTAAGCAACAAATTAATATCAAAAGCATTTAAAGAAGCCGTTGATAATGAGAATTTTATTTTTGGACCTTTTGGATTGTCCAGCAATCTTGCTATGATACTGGAAGGCACCTCGGGGAAAACGAAATTGGAGATATTAAGGGCCCTGAATATATCTGGAGGAGATATCGATTACATGAGAAAAGGGTTCAAAGCATATTGCGATTTATTCTTGGTAAGAACTGTTTTGCCGCTTTTTTTAAAATTGAACATGTATTATGGGTTGTCGCGCCTGATTAAGTAGTAGCAGAAAGGCTAACAAATGATTTTCAGAGGGACTCCAAACAATGGCGTTCAATCATCTGCACCTCCCCAGCCCAATAAGAGCCTATTTCTACTAATTTCCCCTTTTTTTACATATTCAAAGGAACATTCTTCCCACGCCGAAACTGCAGGATCTTTCAACACAGCTTCACTTATAAGCTCTCTAAAATTATTACCCTCTTACAAAAATACGCTGACGAAGCATTACTGCGCCAACATAACCGAACTAGAGACGGATGACAACACGACGCTTGAATTTGGAAGCGACGCCGGAGTAATGAGCCACTGGAGAGATTTCGAAAAGTTAGCTGTTTACACTTTTTTGTCTCATCAAGCGCTACTTCCGTTTACAAAGAGAAACGGTTCGATTGTTCACGTACCGATGATACCTCAAGTTGGGATATTTAAATCTGGACGGTGGGAAAATTCCCATTTAATTTTATTACCGTTACAGGTAAGTTCAAACATGTTTGTGCATGTAACAAAGTAAATAAGTGGAAATTTTTTAGTGAGAATTTTTACACCAAAACTGTTCGCCTAAATGAGGTATTATTAGCCAATTAATTATAAACCATTTGACATCGTCTGGTAGGGCGAATTCGGTTCATACCCCGATTTTTTTTTTCAAATATTTTTGTTGCTTTTTTTTAGGCAAAATTGGTTCATTTATTGTTGGTCATCCCCGACGAAGTGGAAGATATTGACAACATGATCAGTAAAATTCACAGAATTGGACTGCAGCACGTAATCGAATCTTTAGTAAAAGACGAAGTGGAAGTTTTTATTCCGCAACTAACAGCCATTAGTAAAAATTTAAATTTGACTGCCTTACTTCATCATAACGGGATAAAACTGGTCTTCGACCAAAAGAAAGCGAATTTTACGAAAGCAGCAGAGAAAACCAACAGATTATATTTGAAAAAAGTAAATCAAAACGCGTATTTTTCAACGTCTTTTGTGGCTCTTAACTCTGTTGCTGGATTGTCATCATCTTTAGGTAAAAAAATTTAAAAATTAGAAAAAAAAAGCAGAATTAATTAATTAATTAATTTTCTTTTTCTTTTCAGAATTAAGACGAACAAAACGAGAAGCTAAGAAATTTTATATCGATCGACCTTTCATCTTTTTCATCCTTCATAAAGATACTCAGTTAGCACTTTTAACGGGGAAAATCGAAAATCCCATTCAAATTCCATATTAAACTCATATGTTTTAAATTTATCATCTTGATTTTACAAAAAATAATGAGACTGAAACCCGAACATGAGTTCCATGTTGGTGTGCACACCAAGTATATTAATTCGGGCAAATTGCGATATTTTTGGATATTATTGGGATTTTTAAATAAAACCGGCGAAGCGATCGCTGCTCATCCGTACGGAAATAAAAACCGGAAATATATGTTCCTCATATGTTCCTTAAGAATTTTAACTTTAAGCGTCTACTTTTATCAGGAAAAATATTTATTCCTTAAAAGTACGCAATATAGATCGTAAAAAATTAGTTTTATTTAAGTTTTCTGCGATAAATCAAACTTTTGGCTTCACCACTTTACCGACGAAGAGTGGAATTTTATCAGTTTTGTAGACGATGAAAAATAAAAACGGCTCATCTGCTTTAAATACTAAAGGAGGGTCCTTTGGCAACAAGGCGCTCCCCGGCATTATCGAGATGCCGGCTGCAGCGGCAGCCCTAGTTCCGTCTTCGTCGACGTCGACGTTTACTTGCTGAACGATGTCTGATACCTTTAACGGGCCGGTTGAGGATATACCAGATAAGTCGGCTTGGTTTGTAAAAATATCGGTCACCCCAAGCTGGAAAAAAAAAAGTTTTAGTAGCAAAGCTTTAGAAAATTTGTTTTCTAAAAACGAGTTTACATACTTCTTTAAGTGACTCGACAGCTGATGCCTTATGAGAAAGTGAAAATTTAGGGATGATCAAACGTGCTTCTTGAGTCTCGTTAGTAGAAATCATCCTCTGTAGGTCAGCATCAGTTATTTTTTCAATTACGGAGTTCAATCCATGCCTCTCGGTCGGCAAAACAAACAACATGAAATAACTCGGGTCCTGCAACGATCGATTTTTTAAAAAATAATATAAACGTATTTTTGACTGAGGGCTGTTAAGTAACTACGATTTGGGATACTTTGGACCCCTCCTCCATACCTTAGTAAGTAAAGTTTTCTTTCAAGAAAATTCGACAAATCGTGGGCTCAATGTTATATTGTTACACTTCCCTGGTTGACACACGTTTTTCATAACCTAAGTGGAGGGGACTAGTGTCAACCTGGGAAGTGTAACGAGAACGATATAACTTTGAGCAAACGAAATAGAACACGATTTTGGAGCCCCCCTCCCTCCCTACAAGCTGCTTATCTAGTACGTAAATGAGCCCTTGAAACCTTATAATACTAACTCTGTAACGGAGTTGAACCCATTTCGCTCCTACATGTGGACATTCTCCAGCTTTAGTATCTAAAGACTGGTCCATAAACTCGACATCATCGATTGTGTTATCCGGAGTCGCATAAAATTTGTCTTTATTGGTTTTATATCTTGCAAATGGGCTGTTCCATCTTGATTTGAAGTAGATAGCACTGTAGAATAAGGCAACAGCTTCTTTGATTTGTTCTAAAAACAAACAATAGCGATCCCTGAAAGATGGTGCGTTTAGAAACCTAGCAAAATTGGGACCATAAAATTAAGGCGAGTAAAAAGTTGCCAAATATTACATGACCTTTTTTGATTAAGAACATAATACGTAAACAGTATATAATTAGAAGATAACTAAAAACTTAATCAAAAATTAGAACACAGTAGCATTATTTACTGCCCCGAATTCCCGTGAATGCCAACAGGCGAACGCCTGGGGCCCCCTTTCGCTGAACATAAACGGCAATCCTCCCATAAGCTCAGCAAATCTGGACGGGCGAGTAAATAAGCAAAAAGCAATCACCGTGTGATTACCGTTAAAAGTATTGACATACAAATTGCTGACTGTATCACTTACCAGCAGTAAACAAATCCTTGATAACCCCTTTTGTAATGTTTGAAATTTCCTCATTCAAATGTGCAGCAGCAATTTTCTCATCAGGAAAATCGGTGTTAATCTCGACTCTGTAGTTTTCCAAAACATTTTTTTGAAATTCTTCATTCAGATCGTATTTGTTTGCTACCCAGCCTCCGCTTCCCCACTCTAATTCAGCTCGCGATTTTACTGTCTCGCTCTAAAAACAAATAAATAAACATTTTCCCGGTATTAGACTATTCGGATTCCGTCCAGCTATTATTAAATTTATAATGGTAGCCGTTAAGGTGTCTACTAAAAGTATACAGCTTAACTTATTTGCTTCCATTACCCTCTTTTGCTCGCGGTCTACTTACTTTTAGTTTTTCCGTAAGAGTACGATAGCCGTGTTTGGCTTCGTCTGCAGTTAAATGCAAGGATTTTTCTAGCTGCGAAGACGTATTGCCTTTGGTACCAAGGTGAACGATCCCCAAGGCCGATCCAACTGCCACCGGCGAAATCAAAACATTTTTTTCTTGGTTGCTTTTGGAAAGAACCTTTGCCAAAACAAAATTTTAATTAACACAGTATTATGATAAGACATCAATTAAAGAAAAAAGTCTGACTGACCTTTAACCAATCGACCGTGAACTTATTCAAGGACTGAGAAAACTTGTTTTCGGTTTCCCCATAACCAGTTGTTAACAGGCAAAAAACTGCCAAAAATGCAAAAAAAAGTCGAAAAGCTGGAAACAATAAAAAGTTTTTCAAAATAATCATCAAACCTAAATTTATTATTAAAAAATTAAGTGAAAAAATACAAAAATTAATGCATTAAATTCTTATCCTTACCCATGACCGACGGCGATAAGCAGACTGACGAAAACAATGTATTGACTGCTGAATTTATAATCTATCAAGTGTTCGACAGACTGGGGGGTCCGGGGAAAAATGTTATAGACTTCGCGGAATTCTGCATGAAAATAAAATTGAAGATAAACATGCTGCATCACAATCCTCAGAAATTATTTTCATAATTCCAAAGAAAAATACATTGGTAAAAAATAAGGTTTGGTATTACTTTTGATCCCATCTCTGCTTACAAGCATAGGGCAGCTGAAATAATAAGTCGAAACAGCTCATTGTTTCAGACGAAAAAGGAGCTATGAGAGGAACAAAACACCAAAGAAAATAAACCAGAATAATGCTTACATAATTTATGGATGACCCCTTGAACAAATTGGGTAATAGATTACAGACAATCTATTACCTCTAGTAGATTATTACAGGTAATATATTACCATAGTCGGTATTATTGTAATGTTTTTTTGTTCTAAATAAAAACCATTTAGTAAACATGGCTTCGTAAAAAAATAAACTTTTCCTCAATCAAACTTTCGGGTTCACCACTTTACCCACAAAAAGTGGGATATTATCAGTTTTATAGACGATGAAAAATAAAAACGGCTCGTCAACTTTGAATTCTAAAGGAGCATTCTTTACTATTAATAAGCTAAGATAAGATACTGAGACGCCCGCAGCAGCCGCAGCTCTCGTTCCATCTTCGTCAATTTTGACATTTACTTGTTGAATGACCTCTGATACTTTTAACGGGGCGGTTGTAGATATACCGGTTAAATCGGCTTCCTTTGTAAAAATATCGTTCACTCCAAGCTGAAACAAAAGTGTCAGATTATAAAATGCTCAAAAAATACCATGTTGCATACCTGTTGAAGAGACCCTACAACTGAGTCCTTCTGAGAAAGCGAAAATTGCGGTGTAAACATAAGTGTAGGTTTTCGTGTACATGGGAAATCATGTTTTTCAAGCCAACAGGAGCTAGTTTATTAATTATGGAATTCAGTTTATGCCTCGGCTCGGTATAATTGTGTAAAAAAAAACTTAGAAAGTTAAGTCATATAATTAAAGATGGCCGCTAAACATTGTTTACTTATAACAAACCGCCATCTTTAATTTGCAAATTTAATTTTCTAGCTCTAAGTAGAATATAAAACAAAATAAAAATGTTGCAAACGTTCCTTCCACACAGTTTCAATATTTTATTTTATTTACATATCATTAAAAAACTCAATACAGTTTTTTTTTTTTTTTTTTTCAAATCATAAACGTCAAACCGTTCATCTAATCACCAAATAAACGGAGGAAACTGACATGCAGCCTGATGTCCTTCAATGCGCGATGTAAACATTCAAAACACGCATGCGCTTGTTGGGGTTTGAGTTAGTCTCAATAAAAGACCCATTGTGGTTTCATTTATTCGACTTTGAAACGGCGTACGGAACATTCTTTCACAATTAATAGCAATCGCGATGGGTAAAATTCAAATCCATGGTCTTCTGGCTAGCATGCCTACCAGGTTTGTTGTGATCGTGTGTGAACTCAATGAAATCCCTTACGAAATAGTGCCACTGGATTCTTATAACAAAACTCCTGAGTTTAAAAAGTTAAATCCTCAGATGCTCACGCCGGTCCTCGTTGATGATGGATTTACCTTACCGGAAAGGTATGTAAAATAAAAAACCAATTGCTTCTTTAAATCATCGTTTTTTCCTATATTTTTAAGCCGGGCCATTGCTCAGTATTTGATTGATAAGTATGCAAAAAACGATTTTTGGTATCCAAAAGATCTGAAAGCGAGAGCTGTCGTGAACGCCAGATTAAATTTCGACTGCGGGACTCTATGGCCTAGGGTTTTCAAAGCAATTGTAAGTTAAACGTTTTAGATTTTCTTTAGTAAGAAAATTAACGCGAATGAATTTTCAGGGGCCAATCTTTGCCGGTTACACACCAGCACCAGAGGATGTTCAATCAGTAAAAGCAGCTCTTGAAATTGTGGAAGAATTCCTCACGAGGGATAAGTGGTTAGCTGGGTCCAAAGTTACCGTTGCTGATATTTCATTTGCTGCCATCATTACTTTATTATCGGTGAGTGATTCAAAAAAAAAATTATTTTTGGAATGTTTACTTAAAGTTTTGATTTTTTTTTGTAGGAATTCAAATTAGATTTATCTCCTTATCCGAAAGTAAGAAGCTGGGTGGAAGAAGTCAATAAGATTGAAGCTTTTAAAAAGTTCAACGAACAAGGCCTTGCTATTTTGAAAGAGAGATTTCCAAACATAGGAAATCCACCTTTATCTTAAATCACTTTTTTTTTTCTTTTGGAAAAAGAAAAAAAATTATTTTTGGTAAATAAACCATATTTTTTAAGAAAAGTTCATGTCTAAATTTAAATTTGACACCACTAAGATATCAGTGTAATGATATCACCTTCCTCTTCAGATAACATCTTTTTAATAAAATTTGTCGTCATAATGAAATACGGCCGGGGATGCAACGATTACGAAAATTGCTTTGTCATGCTGATTAATGGTTATAAAACTTTAGGTATTCTCGCGCACATTTTTTTGGAATTTGAATTGTAGTGGGCAAGGTCAAATGTGTATGGTTCTAGCCATTCTCTTTAAACAGATTGTTATCCACAGACGGTAGGTTCTTTATGCTAAAAGAGGCCCGACAAAATCAATTTTTCACTGCGAATTAGGGCAGATACTGGGTCTATATTCAAATTAGAAGGCCTTGATGCTACTGAATTAGGGGCCATTCAAATACTACGTCAGCATAATTTTGACAATTTTGGACTCCCTCTCAGCTAACCCCCCTTCGGCAATACTTAGCTTACTGGTAAAACAGCTCATTCGGATTCTCTCTCCTCCCTTAAGTGCTGATGTAATAACTGAAAGGCTCCAAAGCTCGATTCTGAAATAATCGATTTGCAGGCTTCACAAGCTAAATATACTGAGATAACTTGAAGAATCAAACCAAGAATCATAATAGGGGTCGTCCATAAATTACGTAAGCATGGGTTAGACCCTTTTTGCACGCTTTATCCCATTTCGCCTATGCTTAGCTTATGGGTAGGATGTTAAATTTGAACCCCCTCCCCCCCCCTAAATGTGCTTACGTAATTTATGGACGACCCCATATCAGGAAAAATTAAACCCGCTTTAGAGTTGAAGGACAAATAAATCGAGGAGCAATAATCCGTTTCCGGCACATGAGAAGGGGAAGTTGGTAAATAATTTTTTTATAAAAAAAATATTTGGCAATTACGGCAAAAGACACTTTGCCCCCTCGAAAAAGGTGGTGTCATGATGACGCGTTATTAGGTGTAGTTATTACCTTAAACGATTTTTCGAGACGTCTTTATGACGTTTGAAGTTAAGCACCTTTTTCGCTGGGTGGTCTTAAATTATATTATATTTCAAATTCCAAAGGAAGATACGTAACTTTCGGTTTTACCACTTTACCAGCGAAAAGTGGAATTTTATCAGTTTTATAGACGATAAAAAATAAAAACGGTTCGTCTATTTTGAATTCTGGTGGAGGTTTCGTCACCACCAAAAGACTAGTCGGAATCATATGGATGCCCACTGCAGCCGCAGCCCTTGTTTCGTCTTCATCAATGTCAACGCTCACTTGCTGAACGACTTCTGATACTTTTAACTTGTCGGTTGTGGTTATACCGGTTAAATCGGCTTGGTTTGAAAAAATATCATTTACTCCAAGCTTCAAAAAAGTTGGTAAATAAAAAAAGTAAGTAAATAAAATAAAAATTCTTTTCCCTAAATATTTACATACCTGTTTAAGAGACCCTACGATTGATTCCTTATGAGAGAGAGAAAATTTGGGTACAAGCACACGCAGTTCTTTCACCCAGAAAAATGCTGCTTTGGGTCTAAGCCAAAATGCTTTGCTACAAAGCATTTTTGCATAACTTAGGTCTAAGCAGAATAAATGTTTTGTGCAAAAACTCGTGATTGCTTTGCCGCAATGCATAATGTCGACAAGTCGAGCCATGTTGCTTTGCGACAAAGCATATTTGTTTTGTCGCTAAGCAACATCGCTTGTATTGCGAACGAGGCATATTCCTTTTTCTGGGTGTTTACTTCTTCATGAGAAATAATTTTCTGTAGGTCAGCATGGGTCATTTTTTCGATCAAAGCATTTAATCCATGCCTCTCGGTTGGCAAAACGAATATCATGGAGTAATTCGGGTCCTGGAACAATTAATTTTTTTTTTGTTGCCGTTATGTGAATAAAATATTCTTGACTGAACCTTCATTCTGATACTAACTTTATAGGGAAGCTCAACCCATTTTGCTCCCACATGTGAACATTCGCCACTCTTAACATTTATTGTTGGGTGATCCATAAACTCGACGTCATCGATTGTGTTGTCAGCTGTGACATAAAACTTGCGATTCATAGTTCCAGATCTTTCAAATCGTTCTTTCCAGCTTCCTTTGAAATATATAGCGCTGTAGAACAAGGCAACGACGTCTTTTAGTTGGTCTAGAAAGAGATCGAAAAAATTAGTTTAAAAGATTCCATTGAAGCTGCAAGGAAATAAAAAAATAAATGGCTAAAACTCATTCCCAAGTCTGTGTGAAACTTAGCAAGAAGATGAAGGTGTCACTGTCAAAAGCTTCGATATTTTGCGCAAATCAAAAACCTGCTGCCCGTGTCCCAAAATTCAAAATGGCGGGCACAATATGGAAGCCAAATTTTTAATTATGAATGAAATTCCATGAAAATTTATTTTTAGGTATTTTTGTGGCTGCTGATTTCATATCTGGAATAATTATTTTAAAATCCAAGATGGCGGACTTAGTACGGCGACAAATGTAAAAAAAAGTTAAAGTTGTTCCATTTTCATGAAGATTTATACTACGGGGTTTTCGAGGTCGCTATGATCTCGAATCCATAAACCGTTTTTCTGAATTTCGAACATGAGTAAATAATTTTTTTTCGATTTATTGAGTCCCTTAAAAACATTTTAGAAAACTATTAGCAAATTCGAGATCAGCGACCTCGAAAACCCCTTAGTGCAAATTTTCATGCAAATTGAACAGCATTAACTTTTTTTTACTTTCGTCGCAATACTAAGTCTGCCATCTTGAATTTTAAAAAAATTATCCCAGATCTGAAATCAGCAGCCACAAAAATACCTAAAAATAAATATTCATGGAATTTCATTCATAATTAAAAATTTTGGCTTCCATATTATGCCGGCCATTTTGAACTTTGGGGCACGGGCAGCCGGTTTTTAACTGCACAAAATATCGAAGCTTTTATATTATATTTATATTTATATTATATTATATTATATTTATATACATGATTGAGAATGATTTTTTCAATGAATTAATTTCTACCAACATTAATTTTTTATCGCCGCCCCCCCCCCTTTGGTCAGTGAAAGTAGACTTTTTCTTATGGAGACTTCATACTGCAGTTAGAGTTAGTAATTTCTAGAGTCCTGTCTCATTAATGACCCTATAAAATCAGCGATGCAAAATACTGACTAAATGACATACATACATACTGACGCTATAAAGAGTTTCTTTTTTGTCGATTGGTTAATCCTCCCTCTTCCCTTGTAAGCAAAGGAAAAATTTTTTACCTCTCTTTCCTCCCAATAGGTAAAATATTTATAAGCAATCGTAAGAATTATTTTGAGCCCCTTTCTCCGGCCCTGTACATCAGAGTCGAATTTAACACCAATGAGGCCCTAGGCAACCGTCTCGATGCGGCCCCCCAAAACCTCCCTCCCTTAATACACTAAATGTAATATATTTATCTTTTAGTAATTTTAGCAGAAAATTTTGTTTTAGTTTTGTACGATTCGACTTTTTTCCCTTCGGTTTAAAGTAAATTCGAATAATTAGTCAAATATGGCCGCTTGTTCTGATGCGCTTTGTCAATGGCAGGTACAGAAGTTAGGCTGGGCAATAAGGTTAATGCCACCACATCATAATAGCCTTTTTTTTATTCATAATTTTAACGAACGGAAAAAAAAGCTATAGCTTTTTTTAAATTCTATAGAATTTGTTAGTGTTTTTTTCTTCTTTTTGAACGGCAATTCTGAGTAGTTCTGAATAACAATGCAGGCGATTTGGATTTATAGCAGGATATTGGACATTTGGATATATACATTTTTGTATATGGAATTTATTATATACATTTTTTTGTATGAAAAAAAAAAAAATCCATTTTTGCAACAAAGTTAGAAACTGTTGTTAAGAAATGAAAAAACCGTCTTGCCATCTCATATCCGCGGGTCCTCAAGGACGTGCGACCCCCTAAAAACGTGCGGCCCTGATCAGTTGCCTATTTTGCATACTGAAAAGTTCGACTCTGGTACCGTTTCATTCGACAGTGACTATCGGATCGAAAGAACTTTCTCACAATTTAAATGAAAAATAATTCCATTATTCTTTACAGCCAAAATTACAACAAAGCCCACGTAACTCCACAGCTCTCCAAAACTCTTCTCTTCTGTAATAAGCTTATTCTGTAGAAAAAAGCTGCACGATTTTCGAAATTAGAGTCAATTTTTCACCACAAATTGAAATTGCATTTCTTTTAATGGAAAAAATTCAAAAAAGAACAGGAAAAATACAGTTAAATGTTAAAATCACACAAAAATACACTAAAAATGTTTCAATCGCCATTTTGGAAATCTGCTCACGTCATCAAGACGCATGCGCAGACCAATCGACGCCAAGTGTTTTCCGGGAGTGCTGCCCCTGTAAGCGATTTCAGCGTATCTCCATTTTGTAAACGATACCTTCTCTCTGATGTTTAGCTTTTGTCAACAACGGTTCTATTCGAGGTGTTTTCAAAATGGAGTTACGCTGAAGTCGCTTACAGGGGCAGAGTGTCTCATTCCGATTCCTACGTCCGAAGGGGTCGGATCGGTTTTTTTCGCCGGTGTCCGTGAGTGCATTTATTTCTTTTTTTTTTTAAATTTTAATAAATGATTTTTTTAGCTCGGGCTTTATTTAATTTAAATAAAATAGTGTTCGGTTTTTATTTTATTTTTTTAAAAATAATTTAATTATTAAATTTAAAATACGGTTTATAATTTTTTTTTTTTTTTTTTTTTTAAATTTACTATTATCGGTCCGGCTTGGAGGCAAACCAGGAGGTTTGGTCTCCCATCGTAGAAGGCCTAGGTATCGACCCAGCGACTGGCCTTGTGTGGTATTAGTGTTAAGGGTTTAGTGTTAAGTTCCCCCGCAAATCTTTACGTTAGGAGTTAGCTCCTCTCTTGGAGCTGCAGAGTTTTATTAGGCTGTTTATTCTATTCGATTCGAACATGCATGGCGCGGGAGATAAGCTCCATAGCGAGAGTCTCCAAAGTTTTCTTTCGAATGACTGGGTGTCCGAGGTTATTGGCGCACCGCAAGCCTTAACTGTACATATGTAGAGTTAAAGCCGATAGGTCTCCGGCGAGCTCTGATGGCATGGTTCCCTAGACCGCCGGGCCAATGCGGAAGGTCTTAACCTTTTACGCCTGGAAATCCGAAATTTTTTTGCATTTTTGCATTTTTTTTATAATCTCAAACTATTAATTTAAAAACAAAAATAGTAATAATAATAACATTACAATTTAAAATAATTAATTTTTTTATTTCAATCATACCGCGGGAGATAAACTCCATTGTGAGGGTCTCCAACTCCCCCCCCCCCTTTTTTAATCGTCTTTTTTTTTCGTTTTTTTTGTTTCAGTTTTCACAGTAGCAGTCAGAGGAATCGTCACAGCCGCAACGCAGTCCAAAAGCTTCAACAACGAGGTTTGAGTTTGGACAATCCCAGACAACCGAACTCGTGTAATACACGAAAAATACACGTGTATTTTTCGTGTACCTTACACGTCTTTTATAGGTGTATTTTAAGACAAATTTACACAAGTTTTACACCTAAATTTTTTTACATTATCACAATATTTTCTGTATTATTTTATAAACAAAACTAACTTAATAAGTATATAATTAGTAACAAAAATAAGCTTAAATAAGCTTTTAAAGTAAGCTTTTTTTTCTTCAAAGCGCTTACTAGTCAAGTTGGTTATTCCACCTTAAGTATTCAAATTTATTTTGTTCCTTTGAAAAATTTTTTAAATTATATTTTTTAACTTATCTTTTTACTTTGATTTTTGAAAATGGTAGAATGTTGATTAAGGAGGTTTTTTAAAGGTTTTTCAAACTTAAATTTTAAACCCTGTGCAAAGGAAAGATTTTGATTTAAAAAGAAAAAAAAAATTTTAAGACTTTTTACACGGTATTTTTCCGGGGAAAAAAGGTAAAACCGTAAAAGGAAAAAAGGTAAAAAACGTTATTATTAGTAGTAGTCGAGGCACTTGAGCCGATACTTTAACTATTTTGTAAATTAGAGTCTAATTATAATATTTTGGGCTTTAATTTACCTGTATCAAGCATAAAGACTTCACATTTTCGTGACTCTGACTTCAGATTTGGATTTTTCGGATCGATAAACCCCTGGATGCAAAATTTTATGCCTTCAACCTTATAAATAAACGAGATATTGTGTACATATCCTGGCTATTCCCGAAAGTTTGTATTGTAAAAACTGAAAATCTCGTTCTAAAAATCAGGATTCACTCCGAAAATTCTGATTTTTGTATTTTTATATTGTATTTAGCCTATATAGGATCATCAAGTTGAGACATTTCGGAATTTCGATTTTGGAAGGAAGATATTATGAGTCGGTGGTTTTCCGCGTACAGTTTGTTTTTTGATTCAATTATATATGTAAACTCAAGTTTATAACAAGTCAAATCTTTAATGAAGTTTTTATAGAATGGCTGTTAATAATCGTATGTAAAATATCTGTGGCATTATTTGAGCTCACACAATTTGAATTAAATCACATATGGTTATATGTAATTTTATGTATTTAACCCAAATTGTAAAAACGGTGTAAATTTATCTTAAAATACACGAATAATACACGTGTAAGTTACTCGTATATTACACCAAAACCAACACGTGTATTACACGTGTTTTACACCAAAATTTGTTGTCTGGGTGGGTTTGGGCATAGCTGGTATAGGTATGTATGGATGTGGTATGGTATGGTATGGGTATGGTGTGGCATGGATTTGGGTTATGAGGTTATGAGACCTTTTCTTCTTTTTCTTATTTCCAATTTTTTCTATTACTTTTTTATTATTATTTTTCTTTTTATCTCTATTCCTCTCCTACATTTTTTTATTAAAAAAAAAAAAAAAAATTAAAATTAAATAAAACAAAACGGGACTTTAAAAGGCAGCCTATTATAGTTTGCAGAAGCTGTCGATTACCATTTTTTTAAAAAAGCGGTTAAACGACATTAAAAAAAAAAAAAAAAAAAAAAAGAATCGAATTCATTTTTCGCGTAAAGGTTGTCGAATAGTATCTCGACAATCTTGTCTCTAATGTTTGGTATTGTAAATTGTATGAACGTCCAATTCCGTACATTGTACATTCGTACAATCTTAAATCATATTTAGTTTAAGCTTAGTTGTATTAATTTTATTAGCTTTAGTTACTGTATTAGTTTTAGTTATTGTATTAGATTTAGTTATTGTATTAGTTATAGGTATTGTATTAGTTTTAAGTTGTCAGCTAGAGGAGTAAAGTCCTCCTTATGTCATGCGGATCCAATGTCGTGCAGATCGATGTGAAAAGGACGTCATTTTTATGTCGATCCGTACGGGGTTGGTGACTTGTGGCGTTAGGAGGATGTGATCCTTGGAAGCTGGCTTGGGGGGACAACTCGGTCGGGCGCGGTCTCCGAGTTTTCCCCCCAACCCGTGTGAGGTTTTTGGCTAGTCCCCCATCGGGCGCCTCCCCAGGTGGCGGATAGGGGAACGCTCTCCGAAATCAGAGAGTATGAGGATTTATTCCTCAGGCGGACCAAAACTAGCCACAACAGAACAGCATGTGAATCTGGAAGATCTAGCAGTTTTCTTAATTTTGCAGGGAAAAGGCATGGAAAAAGGCTAAAAATTACGGTTTGGGGATTGTGGACATCACAGCATGACGAAAAGCTTTATGTGGTGGAATGAGTTTAGGAAATGTTTGGCATGAATTTTCACTTCAGGTTCGGTCTTGCATGAATCCTTCTCCTTTATCTTTGTACCTTTATTTATTAATATTTAACAAAAATTAAGGCCCGGTACGGTCTTTTAAAGCTAAAAAAAAAAAAAAATAATTTTTGCAACAAAGTTTTTAGAAACTGTAGTTAAGAAGTGAAAAAACAACCTTGCCCTCTCATATCCGCGGATCCTCAACGACGCGCGGCCCCCTAAAAACGTGCGGCCCTAGGCAGTTGCCTATTTTGCCTATTGCAAAGTTCGGCTCTGCCGTACATTATTACTTAGTATCTGAAATCACCGTACTTACCTTCTGTAAACAAATCTTTGATGATCCCTTTAGTAATATTCGAAATCTCTTCGTTCAAATGTGCGGCAGCAACCTTGTTATCAGCAAAATTGGTGTTAATCTCGGCTCGGTAGTTTTCCAACACATTCTTTTTAAACTCTTGATTCACTTCGAATCCATTCGCTACCCAGCCTCCGTTTCCCCATTCTAATTCTGCGCTGCCTTCCTTCTCTCGCTCTCCCTAAAAACAATAAACCGAACTTTTAACAGGATATCGTTGCTTGCACTATTTAATAACATTTAATTTAAATACGGTCACGAATAAATAATAATTAACCCTAACCGTAGCCTGGAGGGGGCAAAGGGGGCTAGCACCTCTTAAAAGGAGACTTGAAAAAAGAAAGGGGAAAAAAAAAAAAAAAAAATTAAAAGCCAAAGACACGCGGAATTCCCAAGCGGTCACCCATCCAAGTACTATCCGCGCCCGATGCTGCTTAACTTCGGTGATCAGACGAGAACCGGTGTATTCAGCATGGTATGATCCTTGGCGATGAAATTCGAACGATTTCTGTATCTTAAGTTGCTTTATGCGTGACGTCACACGTTCTTTCCCGGGGTTTCTTTCTTTTCAACTTTTTATTTTATATCAGTTTTTATTTTACTTGAAATGCTTAAAAAGTACGGAATAGAAAAAAAATTAACATAAAATTATTGTTGCTATCGTTTCTATACTTCGGACTTTTAAAATAAAAATGCAGGAGTTTTAATTTACTTCTCTTTAGGGTGCTCAACAGACGTGAATATATTTCCAAGAATAAATAAGTCAGTCTAAACCATCGTCTGCAATTTGTTTATATTGCTCAGCGTTTGACCTTTCTATTTTCCTCCGATAATGTTGTAAAACATTCAAATAAAATTAAATAAAAACCTAAGTTCATATTCGTACGTGATTTTTTTTTTTTTTTTACCGTAAGTTTGTCCATTGTGCATGCCAATAACAGGACTTCCTTATGAATTCACAATTCTAACCCGAACTGGTTAACGTGACAGATTTAATAAAATTTTTTCAATTTTACTTGAAGAAGTGTCTTTGCGGTTTATGCGATTTAATAATAGCTTTAGAAGTCATAACGCTTTTTCATGAACCATGATTTGTTAAAATAAACCTTTTCGAAAAAAAAAAAAAAAACTAATGCAAATTTTTTTGGCCATAAATTTTTTTTTGTTTTTTCAAGACTTGTCAGTAAATAGGAATGCATGTGACAATAAGTTACAATTTATTTAAAGACCAATTTGATGTGTATAGATTATTACATCTCATACGTTCATTAATTTTATTTTCCAGTTCAAAATGGAGAAAGACAAAGGATGTAACGTACCAACCAATTGGCAGGATATTGTTATCAAAGAAGAACTGAACATATTAGGTAAGTGCACCATAAGTCTTTTACATAGAAAAAGCAAACACCTGGTCCCTTAAATTTACCATAATAAAGCCTGATGTAAAGGCTTTCCCTTAACGTTTCTTATAGTCCCTTTAATAAGTGTTACGGTAAGATTCCTACAATCAAATTAATAATCTGCACATTATTTCCAGATATTGCTATTGAACCAACCACGAAAAGTGCAGAACAGCCTCCTGTGGAAGATAACGATGCTCAAACATGCTCTGATGACATTCAAATTTGTGACAATATTAAAGAAGAAAAAATTTCTATAAATAGCATTGCAGAAGCTATTGATGAATACACTCGAATGCTGGTCCACAGGAACGGTGCTAGTTACCAGCGGGATTTTTATTATTTATCTGGTTTCCCAAGTGCCGTGGAAGTAAAAAGCGCGAAACCTCCTGAGAAATCAAAGAAGACAGGTCCCGAAAATAGAAAAGAAATATATCATGAAAATGGAAAGAAATCCGGCAAAAGGCCCCAAAGGCACAAATGCCCCGAATGTGGAATTTCATATTCAAACAAAAAACATTTGCTGAATCATTTTGTAGACAAGCATATCAACTCAAGTATCACCGAAGTAGAAGACAAAATTGAAAATATTGGTACTAGTTTAAAAACTGATCGCCGGAGAGGTCCGAAAGAAAAGTTGCCGAGACCCCACAAATGCCAAGAATGTGGAATTGCATATACGAAAGAAATCTATTTGGAGCATCACATTAAAGTGGAGCATACCAAGGAAATCCCAAAAATATCGGTACCAAAAGTGCACGCATGCGAGGAGTGTGGCAAATCATACACACAGAAAAAGTACTTGCGAAACCATTTTATTCAGCAACATGCCAGTAAAAAACGTTTTAAATGTGAAAAATGCGGGCGAGCTTTTACCACCAAAGGGAAGTTAAAGATTCATACGGAACAAAAACATTTGCGGGACCAACCGAAATATCTATGCGAGGAGTGTGGAAAAGAATTTACAGATGGATACAATTTTCGGGTTCATGTGCGAACTCACACGGGAGAAAGGCCTTTCAAATGTGATCAATGTGATAAATCATATAAAGATGTTAGCGGTTTGAGAATTCATAAAGAAAAACATACCAAAAGTTTGGGTAATGTTACATGCGAATTATGCGGAAAAACATGTGCTAGAATGCATTTAAAAATACATATGCGGATAGTCCACGAAAGGGTAAGGCCTTACCATTGTGACATATGTGACAGGTGGTTTAGTATGAGAGGTGCTTTGAAAAGCCACATGCGAACACATACTGGAGAAAAGCCATATCCATGCGAACATTGTGATAAAACATTTTCCCAGAGATGCTCGTATACTCTTCATTTGCGCTCTCACACGGGAGTAAGGAATTATAAGTGTGAACAATGTGAAAAGGCGTTTAAAAACAGACAACATTTAATAACACACATAATGGGAATTCATAAAAAAGAAAAACCTTTCGAATGTGAAGTGTGTAAGAAAGCGTTTACTCGGAAGCAGGCTTTGAATATTCATTCAAAGGTGCATTCAGCAAAAAAACCTGTCTGAGTGAAACTGTCACCAGTTAGATGTTCGTTAAAACATGTTTGGCGCACCGAAAGAATTCGTGACCCAAAAATATTTGTTCTAATTTTTTTCAAATAATCGGGCCGAAATCAAAACAGTTTTTTGGGTTTCGAACAGCATATTTTGATGGAAATAAAGTTTTTTTATACAATTACTTTTGGCTATTTTATTGGTCGTTAAAAAAACAAGTCACATTGTTTCAGACCACTTTTTAATCATCATTTTTGGTGCAGCCATGGCACCTTGAGGAAAAAAGTTTTCTTCTCCAAAAGTTCATTTAGGGTTTTAAGTGTTACGAAAGGATGGTTTTGGCACTTTTTGACTTGCCCCCTTGTCAGCAAAAATACTTTTTTTAATAACCCCCTTTCCCGTTATTAAGTAAGATATTAGTCCCGAAAAATCCCATATAATCTCAAAAACCAATTCGGTTGGCATTTTGACTGCCCCTTCAAGGGGCAAAAGACAAGGTAAAGATGAAAGAGCTTCAAATGGTCGTTTATAACTTGAAAGATAAGAAAAGTAGTCCTGACTGCCAAATGCATACCAGCCGAAACCAAATCACACAGAAAATTTTTTTTAAAAATCCAACCCCAAACCCAAATTAACTCAAAAAAAAATTGAATAAGCTTAGGCTATTTACCAATTTTATAAATCGAAACCTGAACTCCATTAACTCCAAAAACCGAATTGAACGAAACCGATTTTTCATTACTACGAAAAAAGAACCAAACTTTTCACTTATTTCGATATGTTTGCGAGCAATATCTTACTAACTGTGGTGCTCAATGGATGTGAATATTCTCAACAAGCACACACAAGTCAAACAATATCGTCTGCATTTTGTTTACGTATTGCTTGTAGCGATCGAATTTTTTTCCTACGATATTTTATTTATGTCATTATAAAATAAAATAAATGAAGTAAAATAAAAAAAATAGAATTCCTAATTTGATATTCATGTGTGAGTTTTATTTTCCGTAAGTTTCATGTATAGACGTAAATGTGAATATGCATGTCAATAACAAGAATCCCGGATAAAATTTTCACTCTAACCTAAATTGGTTGATGTCAAAGATTGGCTGTTTTGTTTTCCTTTTAAAGTTTGTTTCGACTGTTTATGCATTTCGGAAGCAGTTTTGAGAGATATAACACACCTTTATGTATCATGGTTGGAAAAGTATAAACTTGGTTAGGAAAAAAACAAGGGTTTTCAAATGTCATTTTTTTTTTCTTTGACCTAAATCTCCTCTATTTCTACTAATATTATATGTTGGTAAAGTAAATAGTGATACCATGAATATTGTAATTAATGATAAAGTTATTTGTAAATTTAAATCCTTTGATTGTCATTTATCGTTAAAGATATACTTAGTAACTATAGATAGGTTAGCATGTATCTTCTTCATGTCTTCATAAGAGAAATTAGTTTGGTTGTTTATGATTCAAAAATTTTTCTTCAACTTCAATTTTGGTTACAGGATTATAAATGATTCTTTATGCTCATGCCAAAATCACAAGAAAGGAAACAGGAAAGTATATCTAGAGCTAGGAGAATAGCTCTTGAATCTCCAGAGATTAGAAATTGTAGATTGAAAGCTGACCAAGAACGAAAATGCTTGAAACGTAGGTAGGAAAGTCCCAACACCAAGAGGTCGACATTTGCAGAAAAGGAGAGACTATAACAGGAGATATTTGCAATATTCCTAAAACTGATCGGTCAAGTCAGTGCAATCTCCTTTCAGAATAGGAGAGTTGCCAAATACTGTTATCGACGCCATGCAGACTGAGGTAAAGTATATAACAAGTTTGTTTCGGACATTTTGACCCTCAGCCTTTCCCAAATCATCATTTTCAAAAAATAAGCAAGTTTCTTATGGAGATCTAAAATTAACGTTATTCAACGACTATTCTCTCATCATGTTTTAAACAGTATGCACATCCATTTTATATTATCTGATTTGATTATTTATTTATTTTTTAAAGGTTAAAATGGAGGAAGAAAAATTGGGATATGACTTGCCACCTGATTGGGAGAATGTTGTAATCAAAGAAGAACTGGATATATCAGGTGAGTTTATAAAACATATCTTTTGCCTACACATTAAATTACTGATAAATTTGTCTTTATAACATTGTTCCTATTCCCTTTGAACTTCCAATAAGCCAATGAAAATATTTAAATATGCAAATTAAAGATGGCAGGTAAAAAGCGTTCACTCGTAGCAAACGGCCGTCTTTAAATTACGTACGTGACTTTCTGGCTTTCAAGTGCAAAATTCCTATAATCTCATAACGCTCACTTATAAATACCTTTTCTCCGCTTTAAAGCTCCTTTTGCGCGTTCCCGAGAAAAAATATACATATATTTACACCACTTACTGGTACAAAATCGAATATTTTGACAAACCGTCCGTTCGGAACTGTTTTTAGTAGTTGCCTTTTTATCCACCAGATGGCATACGAATAGCTGGATCGTCATCACGTGATAGTTTTCACTACTCTTCGTTTTATGCTTACGTTAAATGCAATGGATTTTTGTTCCCTAGTTGCAACTTTAATTCTGTACTTGAAAGGTAAACAAGCCCAACTCAATAAGCCAAACAATAAGAGTTGGGCTTGTTTACCTTTCAAGTACAGAATTCTAACCATCTCCTTCTTTTTTTCCAGATATTAACCATGACTTAAACATGAAAAAAGCAACAGAACCGACACCTGTAGAAGATCAGTATGCTCCAACATGTATTATCGACGTTCAGATATGCGAGAATATTAAACAAGAAATAGATTCGGTAAACAATATCGGTGAAGAAATGGATGAAAACATGCAAATGTTGGTCTGTCCGGATGGTGTGAGTTTCCATCGAAATTTTGATTGTTTCTCCTCTGAAAATAGTTCTGTGATAGAAGTAAAAATCGAAAACGAATTGTTTGAACAAGATCGTGATGAAAGTGAAAAATCAGAAAACTTTCGTTCGGTTTCACCAGTCAGCAAACCTAATCTCAAGCCTCGAAAAGAAAAGGTAAAAACTAAGAAGCATAAAAATTCCAAAGAACAAAAGACTGGTAATTCAGAAGACTTATCCACTTGTACGGATGCTACCGGAAATGGTGCTTACAGTGTTCCTAGTGCAGTAAGTGATGGGGTGGAAATAAACGTAAAACTTCCGGAAAATGCCAAATCGACTCATCCCAGAGCGTTTGTATGTACCGAATGCGGAAATGCTTATACCAAAAAAAATCATTTGCAAAATCATTTTAAAAGTCAGCACACTAACGAAAAACCTTTTGAGTGTGAACAATGCGGAAAAAGCTTTAGCCTGAAAGACAAGTACAAGACTCATTTACGACGAATTCATTTGGGGATAAAGCCTTACCTGTGCGAAGGTTGCGGGAAGGCATTTTCTTCGAAAGAAGCGTTGGTGGTACATTTGAGGACGCACACGGGGGAGAAGCCTTATAAATGCGACAAATGTGATAAATCATTTATAGACAAAACTCGTTTAACTGTTCATTCGAGAACTCTCCATTCCAAGCAAGTTTTTCCGTGCGAAATTTGTAAAAAATCGTTTACTTCGAAAAATTATTTCAGAATTCACATGCGAACAATCCATGACGGGGTGAAAGCTTACAATTGTGACATATGCAACAGATCGTTTACTCAGCACTACGGTTTGAAAAGTCACTTGCGAACGCATTCCGGAGAAAGACCGTACTCATGTGACCATTGCGAAAAAACATTTTCCCAGAGGTGCTCTTTGGTTGTTCATATGCGATCTCACACGGGAGAAAGACCTTACAAGTGCAAAGAATGCGGAAAAGCGTTTAATATAAATCAGCATTTACAAACTCATATATCAGGGGTGCATAACGGAGAAAAACCTTTCGCATGTGAAGTGTGTAAGAAGTCTTTTAACCGGAAACAGGCCTTGAATATTCATTCGCGCATACATTCTGCGGAAAAAACGGATTGAGTCTTTCGCTAAACGTTCGGTTAAAATGAGATCAGCCGATGTGGTGTTGTACTTAAGAGTATGCCTCTGTTAATTCCGGAAGGAATTCACTCAAAACAGTACTAAACAAATAAACATAACATAAGATAACAAATTAAACCGAGGGAAAATACCCTTGGCCCCACTCCCTGGAAAATTTAAAAACCCTCGAATTCCCTGCTTCTCGCTACAAGTTCAAGTTTCAACTTGTTTGTACAACTTTCAACTCTTGTCTCAAATATACGTGACGCCGAAAAATTATAAATTTTTACAAATTTGAAAGTTTTTTATTTCGTTATATTTGGAACAAGTTGGAACTTGTACTACAAATCCAAGCATAAACCAAAGAAATTATTCCATGAACACCTAAAATTTCCAATTGCTCCCACTTACCTTAAGTTTTTCCGTAAGAGTACGATATCCTTGTTTCGCTTCGTCTGCATTTAAATGCAACGATTTTTCCAGTTCGGATGCCGAATTCCCCTTTGCTCCTAGTTGAACTATACCCAGCGCCGATCCAGCAGCCACCGGAGAAATCAAAAAATTTTCCTGGTTACTTTTGGAAAGGACCTTTTGCAAAAAAACAAATTTGAATTAATCTCATATGATGACAATTAAAGAAAACTGAGTGACTAACCTTTAACCAATCAACCGTGAATTGATTCAAGGACTGAGAGAACTTATCGGATTCCCCATAGCCGGTCGTTGACAGGCAAAAAATTGTCAGCAATGCAAAAAGATGAGAAGCTGGAAAAATCAAGAATTTATCTCTATTTATAAAGTATAAAAAAAATTTTAAAAAATAAACCTGAAGTGGGGCAAATGTTTAAAAAAATAGATATTTAACATTGAATTTTTTTTTTTAATTATAAAAATTGCATTTAATATTTTTCCTTACCCATGACCACCGACGATAAGCGGACTAACAAAGACGATGTCTTTTCTTTCCAATTTATAATATATATCTTTTGTTTACACAGACCGGGGGGCTAAGGCCAAACGTTACGGTCATCGTAAATTGTGAGAATAAAGATAAGCACTACAAGCTGTGCCATTATCTTTAGGAATGATTTTTACTCAGGCTCATGGCCGAAGGTTATTATTACCAGGATTGTTCGTTCCATTTAAAAGCCAAAACTCTCGACTAGCCATTAGGGGAAACCGACGATCGACCAAACGGCTTCTAGATAATGAGCCGAAAACATCGCAAGAGAAAATAAGATTTAAAATATTTGGTACGAATAACTTAATTGATTTCTTACTGTCAATTTCTTTTTCTTTTTTCAAAATAGTATGCCCACTCTCTCACCTTTAGGGGCGACTTTCATTTAGGTTCACCCAGGGTAAGGTCCGAAAAAACAAAATCAAAACGTTGAATTCAAAAGTTGTTGTCACGTTATCGTTTCTTAACAGAAGATAAACAAATAGCGGCCATTTTGATTTTTTCAAATTCGAAGTTTTGGCTTTTGAGATATGAAAACATAAACTCTCCGGCTGACATCACTATAGAGATCCTATATAAAAAAAGAGACTGGCGAATTCACCGAGAAATGTAATTGGTTCGCTTTTTAGAAGCCATAATGGATTGCCATATTGGAATTTAAATGAAAATTTGAAGATTTCTCAGTTTTACCAATATATGAAATTTAAATCTCTTAGCTCGAAGTTTTTTATTCGATTTTCTTTTGTTCAAAAAAAGCCTTCTGGAAATCCCAAAATGCAGACGGCTTGACTAGGAAAATGGCGATTTTTCTTCTGCTCAAGCTACTGCATTGTAAGCTGCCATATTGAATAAAATGGCGTCAATTTAAATTCGTCAGCCTTTTTCATAGGGTCTCTAACAACACTTTTCCGAACTTATTCGGAAACCAAACGAGCATCCCTGGTAGAAATATATCCTTTAGACATGGGTAACTAGTGACGGAGAGTGGTCAGGGGGATAAAGGAGAGCAAAACCACTCATAAGATTTCTATCTTATGAGTGGTTTTGCTCTCCTTTATCCTAAGCAGGTGAAATCGAGCTTTTTGCAGCGATGTGCATAAAGCAGAAGTAATTTCTTTTCCCATTTGTTTTTAAACAGAAAAAGCAATTGCTGTGTTTTATGCTAAATCTGAAGCCAGGGGGAGGGACCGAGGGGGCTCAGCTCTTCTTGTGCTAGAAGTTTGATCCACCCTCTTTCTTCCACCTCTTAAGAAAAAGTTTCGACTGCCTGCACCATCATTATAAACTTTAACTTGCGAATATTTTCATTAAATAATTTTTTTTTTTTATAAAAGAAATATTTTACGTATTTTTACAATTTTTTTTTTTGTTCCTAATTAAGACCAGTAAAAAATTTACAATGACCGCTCTTCATCTTTTCCAACCATCACAAAGACACTTAACTAGCATTTTTCATCCCGAAAATCCAAGATCCCATTCAGATTCCCGTCCTGAATGAGATTCGGGAATGTTTTTAAAATGAAAATCTTTGGTAAATATGGCATCTTGATCATAAAAAAAGAAAAAAAAAACAATTTTTTGAAGTCTTAATGAATCACACTTTTGGTTTCACCACTTTACCGACGAAGAGGGGGATTTTCTCAGTCTTATAGACGATAAAAAATAAAAACGGCTCGTCTGCTTTGAATTCTACAGGAAGATCTGGATTCACTTCAAAACTTAAAGGGAAAAACACGGCTCCCACCGCGGCTACGGCTGTGCTTCCGTCTTCGTCGACGTCGACGTTTACTTGCTGAATAATATCGGTAACTACTATAGGTGGAATGCTCGAAGATATCCCGGTTAGATCGGCTTGGTTTGTAAAAATGTCGTTTATTCCAAGCTTTAAAAAGAAATCGATTAATGCAGTAAAAATTTATTAAAATTAGTTTTAAAAAAATTGTTTTTGGCATACCTGTTTAAGAGATCCTACAACTGATTCTTTTTGAGAAAGTGAAAATTTAGGTACGATCAAACGTATCCTCTTTATTTCGTCATTGCAGATCATGTTTTGTACGTCAGCGTCGGTTATTTTTTCGATCACGGAGTTTAATCCGTACCTCTCAATGGGCAAGACGATTAACATGGAGTAATTCGGATCCTGCAAAAAATTTAAAAAAATTTTTTTTATGTACAAAAATAGGAAAAATAAGAGTTTTTACTGAAAAATTTCCTATGCTGATGTAACCGAATTGTTGTCTTTCTTAAGAAGTTAAAATTAATTAATAATTCTGACGCTTGAGGCGCTGCAGTAGGTAAAAAATTTCGGCTGGTTTGTTTTTATTTCTGTTTCTAAATTATTTCTGCCGAAATCTTATAACAAATGTAAACTTTTTAGGAGTTAAAAACTAAAAAGAAAGAGTAAGTAATATATTAACACGGTAATAATTTCTATAAATTTTTTGATCATCACAAACTGTTGTTGTTTTCCTTGTAAACAAAAACAGTTCATTTTCTACTGTAGCGCCATCTCAACTTTGAATTTAAAACTAAAAACCTCAGTTAAAGAGAAAAGTTTTCGGGATAAGAGTTTTCTTACTGTTTTTAAAACGGTGGGGTGACCCCTTTCCCCTTATCTAGTGATGGCCTCTTACTTAACACTCGAACTATTCCTAAAAGATTAGTGCGTAGATCAAATATTAATTTGCTCTGCCATGGTATTTCACTCTATGGCTTTTGCAGAAAGACGCTGTTATAGACTCCGAGCGACTTTGACTGCAGCTCCACCGTTAAAATTATGTTTAGCTTATATAAAAGCAATATTCTTGCGAACTAATTGCGTGATGGAAGTATAAACGCTTCTATAAGGTAAACAGGTATATTTAAGTGTATATTTATACGAAAAAAAGTCGCGCGCACGGACCCTATAGCTGGTATCGGGAAAACGGGCGCTCATATGCTAACACATATAGGCAACTTGTGTTACAAAAAAAAAAAACAACCGAGAATTGCTCGCCTGCTTTATACTGTGCTTATGGCTCTAGCAGGCGAGCAATTCTCGCGTACTGCGGATTGTATAGCTACCCCCGTAATCCCGATACCAGCTATTAAGTCGCCCGACAACTGTAATACTTACGTCATAAGAAAGCTGAACCCATTTCGCTCCCAATTCTGCGTTTTCCCCACTTTTAGTCCTTAATACTTGCTCCATAAACGGGACGTCATCTACGGTGTTATCAGCTGTGATATAAAATTTATCACTTTCGGTGTGAGATCTTTTAAACGGCTGAGCCCATTTGCCTTTGAAGTAGATGGCGCTGTAGAACAAAGCTGCGGCGTCTTTTACAAGACCTATAAACAAGTATAACACAGCGTTATCATAAAAAAAAGCAAGTTGTACCGTGCTAAGTACTGTAAACTGGAATGAAACAGACCGTTCATCATCCAAAAAACATCATTTATTCAACAATTCAACTATAGAAATGTCGCTTTTCCAGACTGATCAAAACTCGGCCTAAGCAATCCATTTCACTCCATTTTATTTATGTTAAAAATTATGTAAGAGGAATTCTGTACTTTAGTGCAGAACTGAGCAAAGTCCATTCAAGGTTTGCTACTTCTTATTTCAAACCCGACTTTACAAAAAGTATATAGACTCAACGGTTGGCAGTCTTGATTTTATGCCTTCTGCTAGCAAGTTTTTTGTTAACCACGATCTTACATACAGGTCAGACAACAGCTACCTTAAAAAGTGTCCCCCAAGTTTGAAGTAGAAGAATAGCTCCAAATTTGCTCGATAGATAGCTGGAGCTGTAGTTAGGGAATCACGTGATATGCCCTCCATCCAATCAACACTTTCAAAACACTTTTTTATATGATGGCTGCCAGAACACGTGATCCCTAACTACAGCTCCAGCCATCTATCGAGCAAATTTGGAACTATTCTTCTGCTTCAAACTCGGGGGACACTTTTGTCCATATGAGGGGTACCCGAGTTGCCTGACCTGTATGTAAGATCGTGTTGTTAACAAAGCAGAAAAGTTAACTCGCAGAAGACATTAATTTAAGTTGGGAATGCTTGTGTATGCTTTGAAATAAGAAGTTGCAATCCTAGAATGAACTTGGTTCCGTTTTGCGTTGAGGTACAGAATTATAGGCACTGGTATTTACTTACTAGGAGTAAATAGATCCTTGATTATTCCTCTCGTAACATTTGAGATTTCGTCGTTCAATCGTGCGGCAGCGATTTCCGCATCAGGAAAATCGTTGTTGATTTCAGCCCCAAAATTTTCCAAAACGCTTTTTCTGAAGTCCTCATTTAGTTCCTGGTCCTTCCGTACATAGCCCCCGCTTCCCCATTCTAATTCTACGCGAAATTTTTCTCCCTGGAAAAAAAAAAAAATGAATTGGAATTTTTAGTGAAAGTCAGTTCATCAGTGAAATCTGATGGCGGCTTTCAACTTTAACCTCTAAACTCCATTTTTAAGGAAATTACGAGGAAATGAGTCGGAAAATTACTCTGTACAGCAGTCAACCTATGGGGTAAATAAACTCTACGTCTCCAAGCAGTCTATATGCGTCATCAAATGCTTCGACAGGACGTAAGAGTTATTGTTCACAAAAGTCAATGCCATTTGAGCTAATTTCGTAGGCTACTAAAAATATAAGGTACTGTTTTGATATTCTAAAAGGAGACATGTTAAAAGAAATTTGAAACAGGTTAATTTTTTAAAAACTCAAAACTGACTCAATATACAGGCAGTAAATTACTTAATCAATTCGGTAACAAGTTTCTGGGTTTGAATGAAAGTTCAACTTCCGAAAAGCAAGAAGTAGCTTTTCGACTTTGAAATTTGAAAAAAACGTCGCTTGAATCTGCCAGTACAAAGCTTCATTTTTAAGAACATCTAAAACATGGCTGATCTTTAAAAGCTCAATTTCGTATCCTTGAAAAGCACCTTGCTTTGAATTAGCTTCTTGACATTAAGTCACAAATGTTAAACCATCACAATATTTTTAAAAAAGCTTTAGGCAGGAGTGTAACAAAACTTTTTATACTGGCGGAGGACATATTATGGAAGCACGTTTTTTCATAGGGGACATGTATGTACATGTTTTCCATGTTATGAGCCTAGGTATAAACATATAGTAAAAAAAAATTTTCCACGGGTCAACCCCCCCTGGTTTCACGACTCCAAGGCAATAGACAATATCGATCAAACTCAATCCAAAAAAATCACAGATTCACTTTTCTTATTTACTTTAAGTTTTTCCGTAAGACTACGATATCCTTCTTTGGTTTCGTCTCCATTTAAATGCAACGTTTTTTCCAATTCCGCTGCGGAATTCCCTTTGGCACCTAATTGAATCATTCCTAGCACCGCTCCGACTGCCACCGGTGAAATCAAAACATTTTCCTCGTTACTTTTGGAAAGAACCTGTTCAAAAAACAAACAAAAAATTAAAATGAAAAATCACGATGCGATAATAACTGCAGCAAACCGGCTAACTAACCTTTAAGAAATCAACCGTAAATTGGTTCACAGACTGGGAAAACTTGCTTTCGGATTCCCCATATCCTCCTGTTGTCAAACAAACAAGTGCCAACAATGGTAAAAGACGAGAAGCTGAAAAAATGAAAGTGAATTTAATATTTAGGGTTATTTCTTGGGAAGACGCTCAGCTCAAAGCTCAGGTCAACCTCCTGCTTTAAAGATTAATGAAAAATATAAAAAAGAAAAAAAAACGCAAAGCATCCAAACATAGTATTTTTTTAAAAATGCCAAATTTTGTTCTTACCCATGACAGAAGGCGTTGAGCAGACTGACGAAAACAATATTTTCCCCGCCGGATTAATAATATTTAATGATTTTCAGAAAATGGTTAAAAAAAAAGATAAACACGGTCCTACGTCACAAACTTGAGAAATGATTTCTCAAGGTCTCTGTGAATGTTAGGAAGAAAAACTGTGGTCAATTACGTCAAGTGTATAAGAACCAGTTTGCGGTTCTAAAAAGATGGGCATAATATCAAAACTTTGAGAAAACCCGTGTAAGGTCTGATTGCACGTAAATTAATTAATAGATCAAGCCTTTTTAACATTTTAATTGTCTTCTACGGATTAGAACAGCCCTGGCCTGAATATGGTTTTTTTTATTCACAAATCTGAAATTTATATAAAAGAAAAAAAAATTATATCACTTTGAACGCGGAAAAGTACTAGTTTAATTTTTACGTAATTAATCACGTGGTGCAACCTACCCTTACTGATTACGATTATAATAGTGATTGGAATTCATTCATGAAAGTGTCAAAAATTAGGACTGGGTTATAATTATTAGCGAATATAAATATGACTTTGCATTTTTATTAGCATATGATACACGGCTGTTTAAGTTAACGAATGTTTAGTGTTAAGGTTAAATGGTTAAGAATCATTATATTCTTAGAATACTTGTGTTTTCCTTCTTATATGTACGGTAAATCCCTGCAAGAAAAATAGACCAAGATAAACTGTTAGCGGGAAAATGTCTTTGCACTGTCAAGAGTCGGTTATAGTGACGTTGCATTTTCGCTGAAATAATTTTGTAATTTTTTTCTTTTCCTGAGGAAAAGTTTTGATAGCATACTTCGACACGAGAGAAGGAAAGCATTAAAGATTTCACGGCTAATTATAAATCCACTTAAGGGTTGTCGGCTGCTATCCTCTTAAAATGGCGGACGGGTTGGAACTGGTTAATAAATATTCCCATCTCTCCAAAACTTATTACATTATGCATAGATAGCAGAAGACAACCCCTGGTGAATTTAGTTTGTCGCAAAAATTCTCATTTACAAATTTTCGATTCTCACTTTCGCAAAATATTTGTCTGGGAAAATGCTGGACGTGCTTAAAAATGGTGGAGATAGGCGCCAACTCATCCACCAGGATAAACCGTACACGCGTGGGAGTGGGGGACCATGTGACAGAGGGGGGAGTGACCATGCGATAGACCACGTGATTAGTTGAAGGGTCGCCATATTGTACAGTAATTTAAATACAATGGATCACTCCACAATATGGCGGATCGTATTATTGAATTCGACTGACGGGATCTCGTTAAATGGGACTCTTCTCCCTTTGTACACACGGTCTATAGACAATTTCGGCAGTGGAATTAGCGCAGTGCAATCTGGGAATAAAAGGGAAAAACAAACAAACGACGCCTCTGTGTGATTCGTAAGTTAAGAATACAATTATTTTAGCTATTTGAAGGCATGTAATTTTGAAATTGAAAATCCTTATAATTGATGTCAGCTATTTCAGTAAAATTAATTCCGAAGTTAAACCTACAAAATTTTTTCCTCGAACTGAGCAAAATGAATTTTTAACTTCCATGTCTATACTTAGCTTATGGCACGATCTTACATACAAGTCAGGCAGCTCGGGTATCCCTCATATGGACAAAAATGTCCCCCGAAATTGAATCAGAATAATAGTTCACATATTGCTCGATAGATGGCTGGAGCTGTAGTTAGAAAATCAGGTGTACTGGCAGCCATCATAAAAAAAAGTGTTTTGAAAGTGTTGATTGGATGGAGGGCATATCACGTGATTCCCTAACTACAGCTCCAGCCATCTATCGAGCAAAGTTTAAACTATTCTTCTGCTTTAAATTCGGGGGACACTTTTTAAGATAGCAAAATCGTCTATTGTTAGTGACTGTCGTCTGCTGTAACAGTCATATTGTTAATATCCAGTCAGTTTTGAAACTAAACAAAGCTCTTATTGTACGACAAGAATATACACGTACACGGTGGAACAATTTTTGTAGTATTGATTTTATTAAGGTAAACAGAAAACACCGCCATAAAAATTGTTCCACCGTGTATAATATAGCAAACGATTTTTACCAGCGATCCTGTTGCATGAGTTTTCTGTCTTCACCCCTCATTTGCTACCTCAAAACAAAAACTGTAAAAACAATAATAACTGCAAATATTTTAATATTTAAAACTGAATTACAAAAACTGTCAACAAAGGGGGAAAAATAAATAAGTAAATAAATATATATATAAAACTGAAAAGAATATTTATAAAAACCTAAATAACGTAAATTAAAACTCTAAAATGCTAAACCGGCTTCTTCGTACGTCAAAAATATTTTCTCCACGGAGCACATGTAAGCTGCTAACCTTAAGTCGAGGCACAACTTATGTTTATTCGCCATTTTCATGATATTTACGGCAGCTGTTTCCATGGTTTGAGCAAGACCTGAATGAACTATGTCCTTTTCAGACGCTCCTGCTATTCGTTTTCTGAATTTTTCGCTCGGGCATATTTTTAAATCTTCACCTAGTTTCGGTTTTAAGGAATTTTCAACAGATGCTGAAAATTTAAAACAGAAATACGTAGATCGTTTGGAATCAGCCAAACCAAACCTACTGAAAGTGTTATCGGAACATATATTCATAGACCTGTTACGCCATGCGCCTATGTCTATTTTATTTTGTAACAAATGGGTACTTGCAACTTCAAAATTATTCCACCTGAAGCGCTGCATATCCTTCACGGTAACCAATCAAAATTCAGTACTTCAGGAAATCTTTAATTTTAATTGGTGAACACTTAGGTGGACACTTAGCTAATCTGGAGGAATAATTTATCGTCGAGAATCCATATTGAAAGAAAGTTCGACGGTTTTGAGTACTTTTAAATCAAATTCCAGATCAAAAGTGTTTTAGGGTCTTTAGTGAGCATAAACTCTACTCTAATCAGGTTGAAACGTGTTTCGTTACATTTTATGTAATCGTACCTAACAAATGGTAATTGGAGTCCCTCTCGTACTTGAACGTTAATTTCCCATATGAAACATGATTAAGATTCTTGAGCCATTCGAAATACGAAACTGTGACACCGCCAGCATTCACGTATAAATCCGGTATAACCAAAACTTTTTTCTTCATTAAAATCTCATCGGCTCCAGGCGTCGTAGGACCGTTTGCACCCTCGGCTATGATTTTTGCTTGGATTTTGTCAGCGTTTTTGGTCGTAATGACTTTTTCTTTGGCCGCAGGGATTAATATATCGCATTTCTCGATTATTAAATCTCCGCTATATTCTTTTGCTCCCGGAAAACCCTTAATCGATCCGGTTTGTAATTTATATTCCTCAAGAGCCTGAAATATAATTTAAAACAGGTTAAAACAAGCAGGGAGGGTAGGGGGTTGGGGATGAAACTTGGAGGGTAGAAGTACTCTTATTTTGTAAAAGAGAAGAATTCTAAAAAAGGTCTCAAGACAAATTATTTGAAAAAAAAAAAACAAAAAAAAAAAACGAACAAATTTTTCCAAGTTCGAATTATCTAGTAGTAAACATTTTTCGGTTTTCTGGGGGTGGGTGGGGGGCTCACTCAGAAAACAAATTAACTTAGCATAAACGGTTATTATGCTTTGAACGCTTTTGTTTTGAGCCAAGACATTTTCTGACTTGTCGCAAGTCATCAGCTCGGCTGTCAGCAAGTCGTATATTGTAAACAAACAAAATGGCGTCTTATGTAGAATTTATATATTACGTTATTATGAAAATACTGTTCATGCTCGCGTGTATCAAACAATTTCACACTAAACAATGTAGATAAAATAACTATATGAAACATCAATAGGAAAAATTATATTTTTACTTCGTTTTTTGAAACTCTAACTTCGTTTTTTATAGCTTCGTAGTAACAACATAACTTAAACATAAACTATCCTCTACATTGGACAACGTTAGACCTCATTTCAATTTATTTTAAAGAAAATATTTCATGTAAGCTACCTGAATATAAAAATCTGCAATATTCATCTTGTTTAATAGATGATACAAGTTTTTAAAATAAAAATTAAAACGATACTACGTTTTTATTTCATTAAATAATAATTATCGTTTTCGCGAACCGCCATGTTGATTCCGATATCATACTGTCCGACAGTGTCGCCAATAGTTGCAAAACAAAATAAAATGTTTTGTGGCAAGACATATTATCTCAAGGCAAACCGAAATGACTTATCACAAGACATTTTTTTGTTTTAGCACGGTTTTTAGGAAAAATGTCTTCGTCTTAATGCACTTTTGCATTCGCATTAGTTATTTTCTTTTCTGAGTGCGATTTAGGAGGAGCGGAGGACGATGTGGCGTCAACCCAGACTGTAATGAATGAATGTGAAACGGATTCGACATGTCTTCTTTTTTTAACAATAAAATGTCAATTCAACAATTTTATACATCTGGCGCCCGAACAGGGACATTCACTAGATGAGCCGGTAAACTTTCATGGGGTTGGGGGCCGTTCAAAAATTCATGTCAGCTTAATAGCTATAAAGCAGAAGACTTATTTTACTTCACCAAAAGGGTGGAAGGGGTCAAAAATCGTAGTGCTGACGAAATGCTTGAATGGAACCCTTTGAGACTTAGACCCATAATATTTATATTTTTTCAAAAATCGGTTACTTCTAACGATTTTACAGAAACGTATAAGCTTCCTGCTTCGGTTATCAACTTACAACAACATCTATTCCTTCAGGATTGTGAAGACTCGAATCGTGCTCTATAATTCCTATGCATTTTGCTCCGGTTCTCGCACAGTACCTCGCAGAATGAAAACCAACATTTCCAAATCCTTGAACTATGAAAGTTTTATCCTTCCATCCGACCGGCATTCCAACTAAATCCATCCACTGTTTTTCGTTAATAAAATTATCAACGGAATGGAAAAGCCCCCGGCCGGTGGCTGAAACTCTCCCGTGAATCCCCCCTTGATTTATCGGCTTCCCGGTAACGCAAGCCTGAGCGTTTATGTCTTGATGTCCCAAAGTTTTGGAATAGGTGTCGGCAATCCAAGACATTTCCCTCGCGCCGGTGTTCATATCAGGCGCCGGCACGTCTATCCCCGGCCCTATAAAGCCTTTTTTAGATAATTCCAAGCAAAATCTCCTCGTGATCATTTCCAGCTCTCTCACGGTGTATTTTTTAGGATCGATCTTAACGGCGGCTTTAGCGCCTCCGAACGGGACGTTAACACACGCACATTTATATGTCATCAAAGCTGCTAATGCCATAGCATGATTGGCATCCGCGTCCATGGAAAATCGAATCCCTCCTTTCACTGGTTCCCTGTGGGTGCTGTGGTGAGCCCTGTAAGCATTGATCATTTCATACTCCCCGTTTTCTTTTCTTATCGGAAAACTGAGGGATAAAACTGCGTTGCAATTGGACATGACTCCGATTATTCCTTTTATTCTTTTTTCAGCTTCGTCCGGTGCTGTCCGAAGGTGTTTCACCAAAGTTTCCAAGAACTGATTTTCACTTTTTTTAATGGCTTTATGAAAATTGTATTCTATCATGTCTACAAACGGAGGGTTTTCATCCTGCGGAATTTTCTGAAAAAAAAAAAATTGTAATTAAAAAATTTGAAATTAATAAATAATATGTAGCCCAAAAGGTGCTAAATTTGCCAAGAAGGGATACAACTGGTCCTTCATAACATGGGGCCAAATGTATTCGGGAGAGTCACAAAAATGATTTACCCAGCGCCTTAGCTGCGGGCGTTATTACTTACCTCTAACCGCTTCGGAATTTCGTGAGGCTTTTTCAATGAAACCTGCTGAGTTTGGCACAATCGGAGTACATGCTTTTCGGAGCACCATCTTGGACGGAGAATATCGCTTTTAAAAATAATCCTGAGCATATTTAATAAATTAATTAAACTTAAAAAATTAAAAAGTTTTTATTTGTTTACTTGTGTTTTGTTGTTGCTTCGTCAACATAGTCGTCTTTTTTCCACTTGTTTTTATTTTTACTTTCTCGAACAGTACCGTACCCGGATTCTCGAAGGGATCTTCGAGAGGTGGGTCATATATTCGAAAAGGTGCCGAAAACAGTTGCGGTCGAACCACTGTAAATTTTCATATACTTAGCTTATGGACAGCCCAGAAGCTAAGTAAGTTACAGAGGTTGGATTGTACGTACGTCGGTCATTCAATTCATTTTTAAGAATGAATAGTATATTACAACACAAGGGCTGAAAATGAAAAAATTGTCCGGAAAATTCATTTTCCTCCCCAGGTTAACAATATACTATTTCATCACGCAGTGCGGAAAACTTATTTTTCCGCACTGCGTGATATAATAATTTTTTTTAAAAACAAATCTCATTGTTTTTTAAAATCAATATTTTATTGAATCCAGAAAAAATCGATTCAGGTCAATCGAAGAGCAACTCAACTTTTCCTTTTTAAAACTGACCCACATAATTTTGGCACAATTATATCACAACTCTAAAATCTATATGCTCTAGTAACAAAGAAAACGTAATTCAAAAAAAAAAAAAAAAATCTTATCTGCTAGGATGAAGTTCATTAGGTCACTCAAATCGGAGTTGAGCTCTCGCTGGAATTAATTTATAATATGCAGTTGACTCGTAGGGAAAAAAAATACTGGAATTTATTCTAATAAGTCTTATCTCCTGAAGTCGTCGAGGCTCGGGATGCCGCCTACGATTCGAAGAAATCAGGCTCCGGCGTGGGATCTATGAGTTTCCCGTTTACGATAACGATGTTTTCTATATTGTCCCGTAAATAGAATAGGAACGGATGATTGATTTGGAATTTTTCAAATTCGCTACGGGATGAAGCTAACGACGCTGCTTAAAAAAAAATTGATTGAATAATTATTTTTAATGTTAACGAGGAATAAGTTGAGAAAGAAAAACGGGATGGTAGATGATTAAAGGAATTTGGGTTTTGTTTAGCAATAGTCAACACCTGGGGGGAGGGGGGGTAAAAAATGTCGAAAAAATGCGTTCCCGACTATTTTTCCTAATCCGTTTTTTCTAAAAAAATAAATTCCTAATCCATTTTTCAAAAAAATGTTGGTTCCTACATTTTTTTCCTAACCATTTTTTTCCTAATTTTCCATTTTCCTAAAATTTTTTGATCCCTAAAAAAAAATTTCCTAAAATGAATATTTTTTCTAATTTTTTTAATCCCCCAGGGATTTTTGGAAATTTTATTTTAGGAATCAAAAAATTTTAGGAACCAAAATTTTTAGGAAAATTAAATTAGGAATTTATTTATTTTTTTTTTTTTCAGGAAAAATGGTACGCCGGCTTCGAACCCATTTCGCCCAGAAAAATTAGTGACTTTAGAGACCAAAAATAATTTAAATAGTGACTTTCAGTGACCTGACGGGAGGAATTTAGTGACTTGAAATAAGTATATCCAAAATTTTTTTAACGTATTAGACGTGAGTAATTACATTCCTTATTATTTTTATCATTTTTCCCAAAAATTTTGGTCCCTAAAATTTTTAGCCTAACCATTTTTTTCCTAATTTTCAATTTTCATAAAATTTTTTAATCCTCAAATAAAATTTCCTAAAATGAATATTTGTCTTAATTTTTTAAATCCCTAAAAGGGGTTTTAGGAAATTTTATTTTCTTTTTAGGAAATTTTATTTTAGGGATTTTAAGAAATATAATTTCAGGAATCAAAAAATGTTAGGAAAATTAAAAATTAGAAAAAAAAAATAGTTAGGAAAACAATTTTTAGGAAAATTTTTAGAAAAAAATGGATTAGGAATTAATTTTTTTTTTTTTAGGAAAAATGGTAGGAAATCTTCACAACTTTACATAAAATTATTTTTAAGATGGCATTTTAGTGAAAAAATCATTCCTTGAGCAACTTCGAATGTTGAATAGAAATTTTTTAATACAGGAATTTTTTTTAAATTCACCAATTTATTACAAAAAGTGACTTTTAAGGGGAAAAGTGACTAGTTCGATGCCTGATGGTAGGGAATCAAAAAACTGATATCGTCATACTTATGGCCCTTTAGGAACTGCCAGACCTGTTTTTATGGCCAATTCAAGATGGCTACCATCTTCACGGTCATTCCATCAAATTCTTAGAAGCCCCCCCTTCCGACAGGTTAAGCCCCAAAAAAAATGTTTTCGGACATCCTGATGGAACACTTACCAGTTAAGAAATTAGCTTCAGAAAAATCAGCGTCTACTTTAAAAGTCACCATCTGCACTAATTCTTCAACGTATAAACCTGGATCTTCTTTGGATACTCCTGACAAATCTGCCTTTTCGGGATCGAAAATGCTCGTGACATTAGACAATCCCAACTGCGAAAATGAAAAAAAAAAAATGAATAAAAATAGTTACTGTTTATATTCTTTTTTTGGCTGTTACTTACTCTGCTAAAAGACGAAATCGGTTTCGAAATCGTACTGATTTCAAAAGCGGGCAAGCAAACTTCCAAAGATTTTTGTGTCATTTGTTCGAAAATTTTCCTTATCGGATAACCGGATAGATCGGAAACTAATTTAGTCAAGCCGTTCCTTGAGTTTGGCAGAAGCACAAGCATGGAATACCTTCCACCTTTGTAAGGGAGTTCTATGGCACGACAATCGAGACTTTGAATGTTCCCAGAGTTAAAAGTGCCTTCGGAATGAATGGTCGAAACGAAAATTTTTTCATTTTCCGACTTGTAAAAAACTCGGGAATCGTGGGCCGGTTTCTTGACGAAAGGGACTTCCCAGTCTCCTCGGTAATATAAGCCGTTGAATATTATCATCTGCGAAAGAGGGCCTGAAAATAAAAAATAAAAAATAAAAATGAGTTAAAAAGGAAATGGAAAAAAAAAAAATGAAAGATAAAAATTGTTTATTTAAGTAAAAAAATAAAAAAATAATAATGTTATGGAGGGTTTGTTTATGTAACAGCCTCTAGAAAAATGTTACTTATTTTATGACCTCCTTACCAGTTTTTCCTTTAATTTTCATATTGCTGTCCGTCATTCCAGAAAAATGATCCAACCGAAACTTTTCAGTTACTTCATCTTCATCTTCGCTTCTTTCGCTTCTCCCTTTCCTTTGCATTGCAATCATAATTTCTTTGTCTTTCACTTCCGAAACAGTAGCTTCCTCTTCTTCTTCGATGCAATCTTTTTCTTTGACTTTTTCCTTGGTCGGTTTGTCTTTCTGTTTGTCCAACAGAGATTCTTCGTTATTGGCCGCAGCTTCTTCGGAATCGACTTTGCTTACGGTTTCCGCAATCGGAGGGATTTCCACGTCGGTGATCGGAGATTCCTTTTCCACTTCTTTCGGAGGCTGGAGGGTGACTTTCTTCTTCTCTTCATTTTCCACGAAATCGTCAGGTCGATCGACGCTTTTCACTTCCGTTAAATAATATTTCCTTAGGACGTTTTGCAAATCCTCTTCGACCGTGTAATTTTTGTAAATGTAGAACCAGTTTTTGAATTCGGGAGTGTTTGGAGTCTTTCTCTTCTTTTATAAAAAACAAAAGTGGGTTATTAATGAAAATTTTGACAAGGAGCAGTCAAAATTACTCACAGCAAGTCTTTCAAGGACGTCATGGTACGCTTTCCTGACGACTTCGACGTCTTCCGGAAAATGAAGGGCTGTAGCTATTTCCTGGCGAGATTCTCCTCTAGCCCCTTCCGCGAAAATAGCGAGGATGGCGGAGTATCCAAGCGGAGAAAACACTAAATTATTATCCTCGTGAACATACCCCTGAAAAAAAAAAAAAAAATCAGAAAAAATTAAAAAATTCAAATAACAAACGCTAAAACATTTTTAAAAAAATACCTGCAAAAGAGCGGTAGCAATCTCGTTGGTCCCTTCCCCTATAAAATTTTCACTATTCACCGATTTCCCGGCCGGAAACGGAACGGAACCGACCGAAGCGATCGAGCCGGCCAATAAAAAATTAATAATTAACTTAATCATCATTTATATAAAAGCACCTCTATAAAATTCAAAAATCGTCTGTGCGCCGCAACTTCCGAGCAAAATGATTTTGTTAAAAATATTTCAACTCCTCCTACTATAAAAGAAAGATGTGAACTTGTTCCTCCAAGAGGTCGTTGATACTTTGACAAGTTTGAAAAAAATTGCCTTGGAGGAGCAAACTCCGATGGGATTACTCACCGTTATTTTTTGCATAAAGCACCGCAGTATCGGAAATCGTAAAACTGACCTAATTAATAATGTCACCAACGAAATCCGTAAAGACCGTTTTCGGTCCTTCGAAATCGTTTTAGGAGGAAAAAAAAGACATCATTAAAAAAACATAAAAAGTTATCGGGGAAAGACGATGAACTTGAGGGCATTTACCGTTTTTGTTTAAAAAAATTTTTTATAGATAAAATTGTGAAGGGAAAAGGAAAATTTTTGCAGACTTTTTTTTCGGATTTTTTTAATGAAAAAAAAAAAAAGTGCGGGAGTAAGTTTAAACCGATTACGGTATCCCGTTATTTTTTTATTTTTTTTTTTAAATTTCCTTTTCGTAAAACTAGTTTGACTTGTTCTCAGATTATTACCGTTTTAAAAATCATTCCCCGTGTGTTTGGTGACTGTTTGAAAGACAATTAAAAATTCGAATAAGTTCAGATCGATTCGATTACGTCTGAATTGAAGTTCAATAGGACCTGGGGGGCATTTTCGGAAATAACACATTTTTTTTTTTTTTTTTTTGTAAATATATATTTTTTTATCATATATTTTTACTATACCTAAATGCAATGAAACTAATATTTAAGAATCACTTTTTTTGTATCACTTTTTCTTGGAACTTACAAAAATTACTTTACAGCCCTTCAATTTACTTACATGGGTCAATCCGGGGGATATGAAAAGATCAAGTCCACATGAACGTCAAAAATAATTCAAAGCAAGAGGAACTATTCAAGAAGTTTAAAAATGACTAAAATTACAACTGTTACTGTTACTGCAATTATTACTGTTACTTATTCCCCGATTGACCCAACTAATAAAATAATAAACAGGATAAATTCGCATTTTGGCCAAAATGTTAGAAATTTTGCAAGGGAGTTTGTTTAAACAATAGGAAAAAAATTAAGAAAAAAAAATTTTGGCACCTTGCTCGTGGGAGGATTCGAACCGCCGAACCTTTCCGCATGACCCACACTGCTCTTGCCTCCTAAGCCAACGAGTGATGTTTTTCTGATTGGACTATAAAATGTTAAATAAAGTCAAACGATTAATTTTTTCTGAAGTCTACTTTTGGCTTTTCTTCGTAAACCAATCGACTTTACCCAACATTTCACGAAGTCTGAATTGCAAGGAAGGGCCTTAACATAAAGGCAAAGCTTATCGGAGATATACTGGCGACAAGCAAAATGCGAAATTTTCTTTTGTCACTCCCTTTCCCAAAAACAATTTTCTTTAGGGAAATAGGGTAAAAGCTACAATTTAATAAAACAAAATTTTTGGAGTCACATAAATTGCCGAAAAAATAATCATAATAATAATGGTTTTCCCTGTGTAAATAATGACTAATATTACACTGGTCACTGACGTCATTTAGGACTTCAATTACTTAATATTTTAAAATTTACACTTTGCATTAAAAATAAAAATATTAAAGAAAATCTTACAACAACAATTAAGATTACCAAAGTCTACAAAAAATACAAAACCCTTACAATATACAGTATTGACTGACCCAATCAAATTCGGTTCAAATTTCAAAAATTTTTATATCGTTAAAGGTACCCGTAATTTTGAAAATCAAACGTTAAAATCTTTTTATCGTTGAGTAAATATTTCCGGGATACGCAATTCGGTCATTTCCGGATTTTAGACCTGAATTTCGGCTGAATAAATCCAAAACAGAATAATTCATGCATTTGGTTAGCAAAAACGAAAAAAAAAAAATTACATTTAAACAACTTTGTGATGCCCGATTCACTTAAATTTAGTAATATCCCATCAAATGTACAAAAAAAAAAAAAAAAAATTTAAAAACATACCGATTAAGGATTAATAATTATGGATTATAAAAGTCCTTAAAGACCATATACATACGTTCCGTTTCAGCCAAATGTTCATATTGCTCTTCGGTCAGTTGCAAATTATCACCTTGAACTGCCAGTCCTTGATAAAATGTATTAAATGCTCGAACCTCCTCCATGTATTGCTGGTAAAGCTCCACTTGTTCCAAGTGTTCCTGTTCCAATTGTTCCACAGAGCTTTTGCAACAGTTTTTGAGCTCCTGAAGTGTCTAAAACATTTATTAAAAACGAACTTTAGTAATAAACTAAATTTAAAAGCTGGCACTTGTTACAAATTTCTGATTTGGTCCCATAACCTGACTACTTTAAGGAATAGGAATGAAACGGGCAATGGAGGAGGCAGACGCCAAACTCAACCGCAGAGTGTCGTCTGCTACAACGATCATAATGTTGTTTTCCAATCAGTTTCAAAGTCGACGAAAACAAAATGGCCGTTGTAGCAAATGATATCAAGTAGCTAAAACTAAATCCGCTAGGGGGGCTGTCGGCTGCTTTTAAATTTTCCCTCCTCCCCTGTACCCAGCAAAGAAAATGGCTAATGCGAAAACAAAAATGTCTCGTGGCAAGACATTTTCTTAAAAATCATGCAAAAACAACAAGCTGTCCGTTGTCGTGAAGCATTTTTGTTTTGCTACAAAACATTCCGGTTTCGTTGCAAGACAAAACTTGTTTGAGAATTTTCTTTTCCCTGAGTGAGGCAAAAAAAAAAATAAGAATTTAAAATGTGGAATTTCCAGAACTAATTTCTTCCTTAATTACGCAAGATTTCAGCCATTTTGTCCATGAAGACGACTATTTCGTTCATCAGGCCCATCTCCCATCCCCAGAAATTGTGAATTTTGATTGCTTAATGTTAATAAAAGTATTGATCATTGGCGGAATAATTTTTAATTGGAAATTCCCATTCGAAAATAATGACAAAGGGCTGTTTACCTACATCACATCGTCTTGCCAACAACCCAAACATGTTACAACTTGCACGCGTGAACTGTTTTCAAACTGGTGTAAAATGTTTTTACACTTTTTATAGGCTTCGTGCATGAAAACATTTTTAAATATACGCTTAAAAATACTGTTAAGCTTATGTCTCGGGAATATTTCCATCCCGACGAAAGTTACAGAAAATCAGGGCTATTGCATAAGTTAAACATAGTTTTAGCGGAGCGCCACGGTTGTTATATGCATGAAGCCTGTACTGAAGTTTTCTACTGCACAACAGTAACTTAAATCTCAAATTAACAGCCCAAAATATTGTTATCCATACTGCAAAACGGGACCAGTTAACAGTAATCCGCACAAATAAGAGGAAAAGTTCGTCTGTTTGAACGCAATCATTTGCATGATTGGACAATTCCCTCACTCCTGAAGAAGGAGTGTAATGGTCATGATGTCGGCAGCCATTTTGGATTTCGAACGTAGTGGAATGATCACACCATGAAGATCGTTACACTCAGAAAACAAATTAACTTTGCATAAGCGGTTATTATGCTTTGAAAGCTTTTGTTTTGTACAAAGACATTCTCTGACTTGTCGCAAGTCATCAGCTCGACTGTCGGCAAGTCGTATATTGTAAACAAACAAAATGGCGACTTATGTAGAACTTATATATTATGTTATGAAAATACTGTTCATGCTCGCGTGTATGAAACAATTTCACACTAAACAATGTATATAAAATAACTATATGAAATATTAATAGAAAAAAAATATTTTTACTTCGTTTTTTGTAGCTTTGTACCAATAACATAACCTAAACATAACCTATCCTCCGTATAGCTCGGGAAAACGGGCGCTCATAAGCTAACACATATAGGCAACTTGTGTTACAAAAAAAAAAAAAAACAGAGAATTGCGGATTGCATAGCTACCCCCAGCTATTGGTCAATGTTAGACTTCTGTTCAATTTTTTTAAAGAAAATATTTAAGTTACCTGAATATTAAAAATGTGCAATCTTTATCCATCTTGTTTAATCCACGATGGACGTTTTTAAAATAAAAATTAAAACGATATTACGTTATTATTTCATTAAACAGTAATTATCGTTTTCGCGAGCCGCCATGTTGATTCCGATAAGAAATGTCCGACAGTGTCGCCAATCGTTGCAAAACAAAATAAAATGTCTTCTGGCAAGTCATTTTATTCCAAAACACCGAAATGACTTATCACAAGACATTTTTTTGTTTTCGCACGGTTTTTGGGAAAAATGTCTTGCCTTAACGCACTTTTGCTTTCGCATTAGTCATTTTCTTTTCTGAGTGTAATCTCTTCTGGAAACGCTATATTGAAAATTTTGCGATAATATACATGGCAGAATAATTTATATTCATCCGCCGAGGTCGCTGGTGGGTGACATCTGCAATAACGATCATATTATTGACATTGTTGCCCAATCAGTGTGAAAGTCATTACACATCAAAGCTCTTATTGAACGACAACAATGAGACCAGCAGACTATATTCACCCTGGCGGATGAATTTTGCGTTTGCCTCCCTCAATTAAAACTATGCACTGCTAGTACGCAGGTTTGGAACAAGTTAGAGCTACTTTATTAGACTCATTAATCTTAATTTTTTACACGATTTCACACCTTAGAAAAAACGACAATAATTCTAATGTAAGAAAACTTCTTTTATCACCCAGTTACCATGCCGAGCTCGTTCTTCTTACAATAAAATAATTATAGATTTTATCCAAAGATATCGACTTTTTACTTTATAGATCCTTTGTAAAATTCAGAATTCTTCCTACACTCACCTGCTCGTGCCTGTATTTCGTCAGTCTTAACTTCTGTTGTGCATTTACGTTTCGAGGATTTTGCGCGGCGCAAACAGCCGCATTTAATTCATTGTCTAGCATCATTTGAGTTCTATGAATGTTCGCGTTATGTTTATCTAGAACTTTCTGTCTTTCAGTATCTAACTTCGTATTTAAATTTGATATGATGCTTTCGTAAAAAGAGGTGCACGAACGAGTTCTTTGATGATTTTTCACAGCATGATCTTTCTTTTTGACCTCTTTTTTACCGTTCGAATTTAAACCCGGATTATTAACATGCCGATATGTCAAATTAATATTCGGGTTTGGAACGCTTAGGTTTCTCCAACGATTCCTTATCGCTTTGTATCTTTCTTCCTCGTTTCCGATTTGCTGCTTTAATTTTTGCCATTCTTGGTTGTAATTGTCTTCGTTTTCCTGAGGGTCCTGACTAACGAATTCCACTTCCTCTCGAGGGATAAATTTTTTGTTTTTGATAGTAACTTGAAGATTTGGAAAAGATGGGGTGGCCTGTGGTGATTGGCTGGGAAAATTTTTATAACTTGCTTCATCGTTTGAAACAGTCACTCTTATGTCAGTCGGATCTTCAAATAATTCATCGTCGTCCACAGTATTGTCTGGAAGTCTCAGTTTTTTTGGTGAATTTTCTTCCTCCTTTTCAGGGCTTGCTTTTCGCTTCCCGGTGGTCTGTGTATTTACAAATTCTACTTTGTTCAAATCTGGTTCGGAAACAGCATTATCTGTTCTTGTTTCTTCAAGGTCACTGGTGTATCCATCTGCCTCATCTGGATGAAGAGCCAGTACATCCTCATCTTTCACCTCATCCCTTTCATTCCAATCTTTTTCATACAATTCATTGATGTCTTCTTCTGAAGCAATGGAAAAGGAATCGCTTTCACATTCATCAATAGTAATAAAACCATTAGGATATTTCGAATCATCCTCTGTGTCTGATTTTGATTCATAAATCTCCAATTCAGGAGATTCTTCCCGAATTTCACGTTCTTCTACCTTATTTACAATGTCATTAACTCGATTGACAATAACATTTTCAATGTAACCAAAACACTCTTCATTAATAGGAAGCCTTGCTTCTTCTATGCCATTGTTACTCTTACTAGTTTGCTGATTATTTTGGTTTAGGGATGTATCATTATGTGTTATATTTTGGTCATGATGAAAGACTGTTTGGTGATTTAAGTACATATTAGAATACCCATTGTTAACTAACTCTGGAATGGAATTATTTGCAAATGTACAAGTTGTAGTTATTGTTGAATTTAAATCTTTTGCAATAAAATCATTATTATTATTATTATTGCTGTAATGTTCATTTCCAATGTGGAAAGAAGGTGGAAAATCGTATGCAGTATATGTGGCTACGGTATTTAATCCCCCAGCAGATTTCTCCATATCATAAGCATTCCGTAAATCATATGCATATGGATTACTGTCTTTTGATTTATGGTTCTCCATTGAAAATTTGTGTGCTAAAAACCATTAATCAAAAGACCTATGTTAAGTGGTCAATAAAACAAAAATAAAAAACCTGATTGTATGTTCATACCATTTAAAACCAATTAGGGTTCTAAATCCTACAAATAATTTACTCCATGCTTCTCATCGATTTTAAATTAAATCCCATTTGATTGTTATTAGACAAACCTTCCAAAGGCTTCCTATGAAGTATACCTCTGCCCAGTTTGTCACGTGTTTGTAACCAGACTAAAAACAGCGGTTTCTATTAGCATGACATCGTCTTTATAAGACGGCTATTCAATGCAGCTACTCGTTTGTTCTTATCGTAAATTCAATGTTAAATAAAAAAAATAATACTAAATCATTTTATGTGAGCAATGAAACCCACAATCTGAACGGTTTTCCTAGAATTAACACAAAAGCAAGGCGCATGCGCAGATGATTTTTTCACTGCCTTCTGGATATCGATATTTCACAATCTATACTAATCTCTTTCATCTTTTCGCTCTCGTCTCTTTTCACGTTAGGACTTAGCATAATTTTTGATAAGTCATTAAAAATACTTTAATTTCGGTACTAGAATCGATGTAGGTGTTTAGCAGCTCTTTTTTGTAAAAATTAAGTGGAAATTCAGCTGTAATAAGAAATCCTCATTTTCAGGTAGTTTTTTCGGAATCAGAAGTCTAATTATTAGAATTGGTCGTAGCAATATGGGAGTTAAAGGTTTGCAGACATTTGTTGAACAGCATTGTCCTGACGCTTTTCAATCGGTTAACATTCGTGATATAGCTGAAAATTACAGGTAATTTTTTTTTTCTTTTGCTGGACTTTATGTTTGATAAATCTGATGACACAAGAGGTATGATTGTATGGCTTTGCCTACGTAGAAGCAAATATTAGTGCTTATCTCTTGACTTTGTCAGACTTCCCCGTATTAAATAGATTTTCCTGTCATCCTGTTTTTACTGACTGGAACATGATGCTTTAATTTATTTTTAATAATATAATTAGATAAAAAATACAGGAGTAGGAGTGATAAAAGAACTGAGTATAAAACATTTTCTTGCAAAGAATACTTTCGCTGCTACCATTCTGATTTTCTATTTTTTAACAAAAGAAGACAGAAATGTGTAATGTTTCTCACTTCGTAAAAATATACTTCCCCCATTCTATTAAGTTACTTTGGTTGGGGTGCATGCCTCCGTTATAAATTTATGAAAGACTGTTCTTTTCCTCTATATTTATTTATGCGACAGTGTTCTTTTCTTTTATTTTTCATAATTAAAAATAGAAAGTAAGCTCAATATGTATAATAAATGCATATAAGAGACAAAATTTCCAAAGCAAAAATATCCAGTTTTTTTGAAAATAAAACTTTTATACATGTATTAAGTAGACCCCGATAATCCGTAATTGGCCGTAATAAGACCGTAAAAGACTTTTTGACAGAAATTATTCTACGTAAGGACTCCTCGTTTTTCAGAGGACAAAAAGCAGTGCTTTTTGCCAAAATCAGGCTTTTTTTGTAAAAAATAAAAGGCGGGAAAATGCAAATAAAGTAAAACAGGTTTTTTTAAGTTGGCAACACCTGCAAAACAAACGTGACGTTTACAAACCAAACCGAATGGCCGAGTTTGTTATGAAATTTTTAATTAAAATTAAAACTTGAAAAATAAAAGATTTATGTAAGATTTTACCGTTATGGGAGTCAGGGGCTTACAAACATTTATTGAAAAACACTGTCCCGATGCATTTGAGTTAGTAGACATTCATGACATTGCTGAAAAGTACAGGTAACTTTTTTTTTTTAGTCTTCTTTTTAAGCTGATGAAGCTTGTTTTTCAAAGTAATTCCTTCCAGTTGCATTTGATTCAACTCATGCAGAGAAGCTGCAGTGCAATCATATGTCAGCTTACCTAGAAAATGCTTGACATATTATTTCGCTTTTTTTTTTCCCCCCTTTCGTTTTGTTTTTACTTTTAATGGAACTTGATCAAAACATTTGCATGCCTGCAGCTGAATTGTTCTCTTATTCTGTTTACAGCTTCATGATAAACTTTTTTTTTTTATATTCTCAGGCAGGATACGGGTGAGGAACCAATAATGGTCATAGATGTAGCCTCATGCATTCGTCATTTCTACTGCATGAAAGATACCAATTGGATTTTAGGCGGACAGTACAAAGAATTGGTTGCTCTCATTCAAAAATTCATTAGTGTTTTTATGAGCATAGGTATTCAATTAGTTTTGTTTTTTGACGGTATGCCTGTGCAAAGAAAACATGATGTTTGGGTAAAGAGAAGAATGACAAATGTGCTAGATGTTTATAAAATATATGATTATTTGTACCAAGGAGATGTACAGAATGCATCCGATATCAAATTAATTCAAGTGCCTCCCTTAGCATTTTATGTAGTCAAGACTGTATTTTCAACTAATCCATACTGCAAGGTAATAATTGATTAAATTTTAAAATGAGACAGTTTTTATAAACTTTTTTTTTTCTTCTGTTTTAGTGTTACACTTCAATTAGGGAAGCTGACGAGGAAATCGCAGAATATGCAGCGGCTCACAACTGCTTTGCGATTTTAGGACAAGACACAGATTATGTTATATTAGAAGGCCCACATTATTATCTTTCAATTGCTCATTTCGATTTAGATATGTTAACAACTCGAAATTACAACAGGAATATCTTAGCTAGTCATTTGCATCTAAACACATCCCAGTTACCTTTACTAGCTACGCTTTGTGGTAATGATATAATCTCTGCAGATAGCTTAGTTAAATTTCATCAAAGGCTACCTCCTGGATCAAGAGGAAGAGTACCATATCATTACCTTTTTCCTAGGGTTGCCAATTATGTTAGAAGATTTCCAGAGGGTAAAGAAGTTGTACCCTACCTACAGAGGTTATCTCAGGAAGTTTTTTTTAATCATAAGTGGGAAGATAAACTAAAGACTAGTCTGTACAGTTACTGGGCGAGTGAAAGTCAAGGCGGTAAGATCTTAAAGAGATTTTTAAGAGAAAAAAAAAATTTGCTTTAATTGAAAATTTTTATTTTGCAGGTCAGGAGCCACCTCCTTTTACCGGTGATGCAAGATGGGATGCAATTTTAAAATGTGCTCAGGAAAGACATGTCAGATGCATAGTTGGCAATGCTGGGATTTATTCGGTTATTTGTGATGAACCTTTTTATTTAACTTTAGTGTTAGAGGACTTCAGAAGCAAAGTTATACCACCAGGTGATTATTATTTTTTTAAAAGTGTACTTACTTGATCATATCCATGATGTAAGAGAAATTTAGGGGTTTGAAACAGACAAAGTTAGGCATTTAGGACATGCAAAAATTATGGGATGTAATTGGTATCATTGGGGATGGTTCAGATGCTTGTAGCTTGCTCATTTAGAGTGTAAAAAAAATGTTAAACTGAATCTGTTTCACTTTGCATTATTTTCTACAAGCTTGAAACTTTCTTCACCTGCCTCACAGATCATGGCCTACGATATCTGTATTTTTATATTGAGTATTTCCTTTGAAATCTTGGCAAGCAGCTTACAGATATGTCAGATCTTAAATTTTGGAGGCTAGAACGGCCAAGATCAGCGTAATAAACCTTTTTTAATTGTATGTAAAAAAATCTGTTTATTTTTAAATAGTCCTGACCTTTGACCTACAGGTGTGCCGATTTTTACATAAGAAAATATTTTTTCTAAACTTGGGTTATGGGTTATGGGATTTAATGATGTCAAGGAATCGTGGCACGTTCTTGCCCCCTTTTCTTTTCTTTTGTTGTTTTCCTTGAAAGCCAGATAAAGATCGTCTACCACAAATTAACTTTTTTTTTTTTCAGCTGGCTCAGCTTTACAAAAAATGCGGACGAGATTGTATGGGCTACTACTGAAAGAGAAACCGGTGCCTGATAAAAAAAAACTTGTCAAAGAATGGATCATGCTAGGTGAAGACAGTTTGAAATCAGTCAGTAAAGTCGCGCCTGTTTTTCCAAGTAAGTTTTATTTACCCGACTTTTCGCCGGTTTAGGTTGAGGCCACTTTTTTTTTTTTTTTTTTTTTTCCCGATACGGCCTCAGAAACACTCAGACTTGTGTTTGAGACTTTATTTTGAAAAGAGTTGCCATTGAGAAAATTTTGTGGATTTTGGCGTCAATTATTTTGATCTTTTACATTTCGGCATGATGTGGAGTAGGTAGTATTTAATTTAGGAGCGCTGTTATTTTAAATGTTTGGCGTAGGGCAGTGATTTACTATTTGATTTATTTTGTTGCAGTGATGACCAAAACTTCTCTTTAAAAAAAAAAAAAAAAAAAATGACTTGAAATAATGAAGAATAGTAATGGTGATTTAGGTATTTTCGAAAAACATTATATGTTTTAGGTGTTGATTGTGCTAAGCTTATGTTGTCAGGCCTAAATCGACAAATTTCGTAGAAGGTGAGATTATGCCCTATACCCTCCTGTTTTCTTGAATATCAGAATCTGTAAGTTCTCGTGTAATCGTTTTGAACATTTGCATTAAAGGAAAAGATTAAGCCCAGTGGCTTAATTCTTTTAAAAAAAAAAAAAAAAAAATGGGTTACGGTGTAACATTAGACCTGTTTGAAAATTATAATGCCATTTGACTTCATGTTGGAAAATTTCTTTAATTAAGTACCTGATTTTTGTGTCTTTACTACACATTTCACCTTTTGCTTCTTTGTTAGTTCAAATTTTTGTGGCTTTAGTCATTTCTGTACATTCCTTATCGTTAATTATGACGACATTGAATAAATATGTTTACAGTTTTACATGCTTGACAAAGACCTAAACGGGGGAGGGTGCCTTCAAAATCTTAATCCTGCCTTAAATCTCTATAAGAGAAAACCTGTTTTGCTTATTGAAGGGTGAGGAACGTTGATTCAATACCTTAGAGACAAAGCGTCGAATTAATTTGAAAAAATCAAGATGGTCGCTGTTTCTTAATTTTTCATAAGAAACGATCACGTGACAAGTTTCAAATTAGACGTTTTGGCTCTAAAACACGAGTTGTTGGTATCTGAAAAATCCAAAGTTCAGTTTGGGGAAGGGGCAACTTTTGTTACAACTATTACCCCCTGAGAATAGTGACCCGATTGTTAGCTGTACTTAACTGACGAAAAAATTATTAACAGGATCATTTCTTGTTAATACCATCACCCGTTTTTGTACAGTGCAGTTAAAATTCGTGCATAAATCAGGTTTCATAAGAAAAAATTAGATAATTTTTTTTTTTTTTTAATTTACTATTTAGTCCTGACAGTACTTGCTTTAACCTACTTTTTAGTATTCTAATTTATCACCTTTTTAATTTTTTTTAAAATGTGATGGCATCAAGTGGCATTGATCTTCTTCTTCCTGGAAGAAGTGTCTCTTCTCTCACTGCCTGAAAGAAAAAAAATGTGTATACTGGTATTTTTTAAAAATTCTTCGGTACAGGATTTAAAATTATAAAACTTTCAGTTAATCGATTTTATCTTTTATATTATTGTAGGAACTTCTGAAAAAATTAATTTTAATTTTTTTTTTAAAACAGAATATATAAAAAATTATTATATACAAAGAAAAAAGTTAGCTTTTCGCAAAATTTTTTTTTTTTTTTTTTTTTTTCGATGGCACATTTGGTTTTAATTGGGCTAATTTACAAAAGAAAAAGAAGGATTTTTGGTACAGGGATGGTTGAGACTCGGTCACTTGCTGATTGTGAACATTAGAGAAATACATCATGTTTAGTGGAAACTGCTGACAGTGGATGTTGGTTGCCATTGGCTTTTTCCTGGACTTTTAAGAAATATAGAGGTTTTGATGGCCAAATCTGCAATCAGCAGTTGCAACAATTTTTTTTTTTAAATTTTGTAACTAATTACTGTGTGATTTAACATTTTGCACGATCAGCAGGTGCTTTGGCCAGGAGTGATAGGATTCTGCACCCGTATAGTAAAATCGTCTGATTTTTCGAAATTAGCCAGTTTTGGTCAAAAAATCGTAATACTTTTTAAAACTAATTAGTTAAGCCTTACAGCTAAAATTAATTATAATGTAAAAATTAAAAAATACTGGCCTTCTACCAATGCTTTTAGAGACCATTCAAATTTTATGTCAGCCTATAAAGGGGAGGACGTATACAAAATACCAAGTTTTTAGTAAGTGAAAGCGTACGTGGCTGCCCTGGGGAAAGTCCTCTCTATTTATTTCCGCTTGAAACCCATGTTTCACTTCCAGGAACACGGAAATTTTTAGAGAGTTCTGAAAAATTTCCAAAATTTTTCTGACACAATGCTGGAATGGCCTTTTTTATATTTATTTTTTTTTTATTAAAAATAATTTAAAGCTCAGGTTCGAGATACGCCCTCGATTTCAATATTTTAGTTTAGGAACGAAATCCTGTCAACACCTGCATCATATTTATTTTTATAAGGACTATCATCTCTATAACTATTTTCAATTCTAATTATTTTTCTATTTTTTTCGGTTTCCGCATCGACGCGATACCTGTTGTAAAAAGCCATTTTTTTGTAATAGCTTTGGACCATGTCTTCTTGGTAAGCTAAATTTTCAGGAACTAATATCCGCCTAATAGGAGTGTACCTATATTTTTGTTGATTTCTAACGTTACGTTTAGTGGGGGAAGGAGTCGTGGAGCTGGGTTTAGGAGTCGTGGGCCTGAACAAGGACGGTGGCTCCGTGCTTACGGGCTTTCTACCGGTTTCGGACGATGATTTGTCTTTTAAATTAGAATTGGAACCTACACTTTGTGGAAGAAATCCGTTTGGCAAACCCGTCGGTCTCGGTGGCGGTGGGAGTCGACCTGGTTTGCGGTTTACGTATGGGCTTTCTTTTTGGACGGCGTTGTTTACCGGAGGCGACGGGGTGAAGATTTCTTGATAAAATATTTGTTGGGAGGGGTGTTGAAGTGCGGGGTTGGCCGCTGCTGCTGCTACAGGTTCGTTCGCAGGTTGAAGGACATTGACTTTGTCTTCGATGACTTCTTCCGGTTGAGAAATTTTACCGGCGAATAGGATCGTTCCAGTTGTGGTGTCTCTTATGAAAAACAAAAACGGGTGGTCCACGTTCAATACGGTTCTCGAGTTGCCCATTAAGGGGACGAAGAGTGCACCTAAAAAAAGAAATCAAAATATTTAGAGATATTTTAACGGTCTCCCAGGCAGGCTTAAGCTGCTTTAAAGAAGTCTAGACGGAGGCCTAGAAGGGAGAAAGGAGGCCCCCTAGAATATAAAAGGTAAAAAAAATTCGTAAAATTGATGCATTTTTAGAACAAAACCCTGCTTTTGTGGCAAAGCACCTCTGTGGGCCCTGGAGTCAAACTCAGTAGGATCCCTGGGCCTTGCACTCTGCACCTTGATAATCGGGTGCGAACCCGATAAGTGGCTTCAACCCACTGCCTCCTTCTCCCTTTTTTTGTCAGCAAAAATAAGCGCTGTGAGTTTATCAGTTACAATTTTAGTTTGAGATTAAATTACCTGTCGCAGCAGCTGCTTCGCTTCCTTCCTCGTTAACGATGATTTTAGCAGAATGGAAAACATTGCTGACAAAAATTGATTCATTTTGCTGCTGCAAAATTCGGGATAAATTAGCTTTCGGACCGAAAACTTGAGAAATCTGAAGCAATTTCAAAGTGTCCACAATGTCTTTATGATAGTCCGCTGTGAATCTTGGTAACTGAACGTACACGTCGTGCTGTTTCATTTGAGAAAGAATATCCTCCATTGTCACGTGAAGTAAATCTCGGCTTAATTGTTTTACTCCGTGTCTTTTGCTCGGAAGCAAAACAAGCATAGAGAATTTTTCGTCCTGAAATGAAACAAAACAAAACAAAACAAAACATTAATTTTGTTTTTTTTGAAGGTTTATTTATGAGGCCCTAAATGTTTTATAGACTTGATGTGTTCCATTGATCACATTTTGCAGGATGGAAATATTCCTGAAAAGATTTTTTTAGCATTTACTTAAAAATTAACTTGCAAAACTCCTATAATCAATTAGAGACCGTATATATTTTATATGGGGTCTCCATAATCAATTAGTGTGACAAGTAAGTTCGTCTGCTTGACCAATCAAAGTTGTGAAAAAGGAACGCACTGGATTCTAAATTTTTTATTGGTTCATATCCCGGTCACGTGAGTCGATGACGTTATTACTAATTAACTATAAATCGAAGGTGTTAAAAAGTAAATCTTTCGATCGAATGATGTAAAAATAATTATGAAAACAGATAAACCATATGAGCCCATTCCTCTGAATGTCTAGTCAGGAAGATCGAAACTCCGCTTGTGCTTTGCATAATTACCTGATATGGCAGATCAATGGCTTGAGCGTCTAATTTCGCTATGTAAGCGTAATTAAACGTCCCGGAATCCATCATCATGCTCGTTCGTTTACATTCGTCCCCGTTTTGGTAAAAACATTTCACCGCCGTCCTTTCAGGGGGAAACGGGTTCGACCATTTCCCTTTGAAATAAACTGAACTCGTGAGAAGCATTTTCGTTTTGTCGCTCAACTGAGCCTCGTCTACTAAAGACGGGATGAGTCCCGATGTTTGGTTGCTGATCCAGCTGTTTATAAGTTGGGCAGTTTCCTTCGGCTCTTCGAATTTTACTTTTGTCACATCCGAAAGGTAATCCTGTTCTAACGTGTGACGGTATGTAGGTTTGATTGGGTTTTTATGAGAGACAAAAAGTCGATTCGCTATTTCTAAAACAGTGGATGGCGATTTTTCCTGTAATTAAAAAATTTTAAAAAAAGTTAGAAACGTATGTTTTCGGAACCTATCAATTAAAATACAGAGGTAAAAGTTATTAGGCTCCCTAGATTACAAAATGACGATGCTTGCGCTGTCTAGCGGCAGTTATCGGTACTGATCAATTTCCCGGAATTGTGTTCGCCATCTTGTAATCTTTTCGGCTTCGGTGATTTCGCGAAAGTTTTTTTTAAATTTTTATCGTATTGTGAATTTCTCACTTGCAAAAAACGAATTTTCGAATTTGTAGTAATTAATCTGATAAGTGGTGGTAAGTGTGTGAATTAATCTTGTGAAAATCGTTTTAAAACAGCTCAATAGTTATGATTGATGATATCGGGAGACGCTTCTCTTTGTCGGGCCCATTTCTCTCAGCATTTTTTCGGGGTGTATTCTAGTTTAAGTTTTCTTTTTAAAAATTCAAGTCAGAGAAAATGTGAAATCGTGGTTTATAATTACGAAGATGATAAGGATTCTGGAAGAAAATTTTGCAGGTAAGAGTCCTGTTTGACTGCGTACTTAGGTTGCTTTACCATAAAATGTTTAACATTGCCCATGTTAGGGTACGATTGAAAACGTTTGTTCCTGTGTTTTATCATGGAATCTTTTTGTTAGTAAAATTAAAATTATAGGTTTGTAAGGTTTTTAATAGATACTGTAAACTAATAAAGGAAAAGATGTAGTAAGATGATTGAGATTTTAAAAAATTTCTTCAAGTAGAAACTTCATAGATTTGTATCACTGGAGCCAAAGTTAAATTGTTCGTTATGCCTAATATTTTATGAGGGAAGGGACAGCAACGTTCAAGTAACATCAAATTGGTATATGAGTTAGTTAGCATAGGATGCTGGTAAATCAGTCCGTTGGACTTTAGTGTTGTAATTTTTTGCTCAGCTAGCCTTGGCTTAGATGGTAATCGACATTTCATTATTAATTTCTTATTTGTTGGATGTTAAGCTTAATTTTGACTGAAATGTTTTCTTTTTGTTTTTAACATTTGTACCATCTTAAGGTATCTGGTTTTTGTTTGATGGGTTTGTTAAAAAAACAGGCTGCAATTAGTCTTACATGTTTTGGAGGAGACAATACTAGAAAATCGTGAAATTGATATTGCATTAGCAACTGCAATTTAAGGTTGAAGTTAAGAATTCCAAAATGATCAAAAAATCTGATAGACAATATTAAACTTGTTCATAAAATTATGGCTACTTATGACTGACACTGTTTTATCTCAAGAGTTTTGGGTCAGAAAATTTTACTCGTTAGCAAAATTTGTTATTTTTATATAATTTTGTAAAACGTGTTAGAGGCAATATATGGTCCCTAAGCTCACTATTTAGCAAAAAGAAAGAAACAACTTAAAAATTTTTTTTTTCGATCAGTCCAGTAGGCTAGAGTAAAATTAAAGCGTAGCCCAAAAATTGTTTTGGACTTTTTTTTTTCTTTTGTTACATTTTTGCTGAATGAAAAAATAAATGCCCAAAATCCTATGGTCTAACGAAAATAAATAATTTTGGGAAAAAAATTTAATTTTTTTTTTTTTTTTTGAGGGGAGGGGGAGGGAGGGTGACTTGTTTTTGTTGCCATTAATTGTTGTTAGTAATCTTACCCTTAAAGAATTCATCCATTTGTTAAACTCTTTCCTCGCCAAATTTTCATCGTTTTGCAACCTTAAAGCCGATCGGATTTCTTTGGCCGAAGCACCGTCCGCTCCTTCCATCATCATCCCAAGCGTGATTTTAATACTCAAAGGCGAAATGAGTATATTTTGATCTTCATTCCTATTTAAAATCTGAAATCAATCAAACGGAAATTTTTTATCATTTTTTCCTTCGCGCTTAATGAAATATTTCGTTGATAAGCTTACTTCGAATAATTCGGTATCGAAAAAATTGTATCTATCGTAACTAGGATTTTGTTGTTCTTTTCTCGTCCTCCCTGAAGACATGTCAAATTGACAACAAAGCGAAATTCCTGAAAAGAAAAAAAAAATAAGTACGGGAAAACCGAATTTAGTACCAAATTATCGAGTACTCGACTTAGATGAATGGTTTTTTTTTGTTTTAGCACAAAGAATTTTTTTTTTTTTTTTTAATTTTTTAAAGTACCGCTTGACCCATTCTGACGCAGCGGTTCTTTATGAAAGAGGAAATCTTCCATACATCGTTAACCACAAATCCGCGTATTTATAATGATAACACAGAAATTTTGCTACTTTTTTTTTTTTTTTTTTTTTACGATATTTACTTAGCTATAGAAATTATTATTCAAGTAAAAAGTAAATAATTATTTATAATAAAGGTATCGGGAATTCCATTTCCGGTCGCTTTATGGGAAGTCTTATGTCAAGAATATAATTTTTTTTTTTTTTCTTCTTTTTTTTTAGGATGCAAGTGTTTACTGATATCATGAAATCTGTCACGGTTGAATAATTCAGAAATTAAAATCTAACATTGACCAAGGTCTAAGATTCCGGGATAAAAAAAAGAAAAAAAATCAGCGGAACGTTGAATTCTCTTCGTGATTTATTTAGTTTTTTTTTTCTTCTGTTTTTGTGTGCATCCGCCCTTTTGGGGAATTCTAAATTGAAAAGATGGTTTTTTAAAAAAAAAAAAAAAAAAAAAAAAAGAACTTTCGGTTAGGCTAAATCGTGGTCGCTTCGAGGTTTGCAAGAACTTGGAATGAATAGATAAGTTTTCTGTGACTAATTTCTTAGGGATAAAATGTGAGGATTTAAATTGGAGGATTCAAGGTAGACGGCAAATTTTAAAAAAATTAAATAATAAAAGAACAAATTAAAATTAAAATTTGATGTGTAATAATGATTTCCGGCCCGGAAAATTGTTTAAATTAAAATTTTGATATAGACCTAATGCCGACAGCATATTTCCATTTTCGGATTGATCCTTAGGATTTATTGGGGTCAATTTCGATATTGGGGCCCTCGTGGAGGACCACTGTGTATATCTCGCCGGATAAAGTTATTTTTCAGTAAAAAAAAATTATGTAAGACATGTTTCTACGGGTAATTTGAGCCGAATCTGAAGTCAAAATTAGGAAAAAACTATTTAATAAGCCAGCCGCTTTATTTTTAATAATTTATTCTTTTTGCGCCATATTGGATTTTCCGAGTAGAATTAGATCATTCTGACGTCAGATTTGAAATCAGCGGCATCGAAAACGTAAAGAAAGTAGTTTTCCCGATAATTTTACGAAGGAAACAAATTTTGTGCGACATTTTGTATTGCATGTATGTGTTGCGGGTTGCATATATTGAAAATTGGTAGGCGTCTAATATGGAGTTTAATGCACAGTGAGGGTCCCTAATGTGTTGTAGGTTAACTTTTAAGTGCGAAATCATGAAAATAAAAAACATTTGGGAAACTTCCTTCGATTTTTTGGGAAAAATTTCCAAAATTCGGCAATTAAAGGGTTAAAAAGAGTCAAAGCTATTCCCTAGGCAGGGTGCTTCAATTTTTTAAGGAGCGAGGCCCCAGAATTTTTTATACTTATTGTTACTTTAACGTTTCTGGTTTTTTTTTTTTCAGTTTTAAGTGCTTAGAAAAACCAGGGAAAATAATGGAAATAGGCTAAAAAAATTGGATTTTTTTTTTTTGGAGCAAACGTTTGGTTGATGCAATTCTTTTTCGGTTTCAGATCAGCTTTTTGAAAGTCTCAAATGAACATCCGGATGGATGAACTTAAGTATAGTCGAATTTTTAGTTTCCGAATGCTAAGGTTGTGGAATTTGATTTAAGTATAAGATCGAGGAAATATGAAATGGAAAAATAGGCCTAACTGACTAAAAGTTTTGAGAACCAGTAAATTTTATAACATGCTCTTATAATTTATAGATATAAAGTTAATGTTTCAGCCTCTCTTTAAAACGTTTTTCCAGTTCAGAAGTTCATTTAGTTCAATTTAACAAAAAAGGGGATAATATATAATTGAAATCTAGTTGGAACTTCTCGTACAAAAAATATAGAAGCAAAATAAATGCAAAAGAATTTTGTAAGAAGTGTATCATTTTTGTATAATTTTACTAAAATTTGGACATGCGTATTTTTGGCAAAATTTGTACTTATTTTTTCAAATTTTAAACTACAGGGATTTACAAATATTATGCTTATTTATTTTTCCCCCCATTTCATATGCATAATTTTTCGTCAATAATTGCATGAAGATTAAGGCATAAAAATTGTAAGCATTTTTATGTATAATTTATGCGTTTCCCTAATTGACAAAAAAATAACTCATAGGCTTTTTCATTATTCGTATCCTCGGATTATAATTTTGCTGTCGGATTAATCGCAAGTATTAACACAATTTCTGACTCCAAAAAGACAACATTTTTAGTCGAACTAGTTTAAAAAATATGTTTTTGAAAATTCAGTCTCGCCCCCTACGAAAAAGAGATGCATATAAATTGTATAAAAATCACGTATAAATTGTACAAAAAAATTGGACATACTGCACATAAAAATATCATAGATAATGTGTAAAACACTTAAGTTTTTTTACCGGAAATTTTTTTTTTCATCCTTCAGTATAATTATGCATAAATTGGAAAGAATAGTTAAATAAGTTCACAATTTGCAAATTCGCCTTCAATGTTTTCAAGAGAATATTAAAGAGTCCTGGAGAAAAAGGCTTCCATAAAGTGAGAAAAAAATTTTTTTTTTCACTTTAAGCCTTTTTCTCACAAAAATATTTTTGCGGCTTGGCACTTTTGTTTGGTATGCATCTAGTCATTCCGGTCCAAAATATTTTTAACCGGAACCAGAAACCCCAAAGGATTTCTGAAATCAAAGTCATAATCGGGAAATATTGTAAGACTTTTTTTTTTTTTTTTTTTCTTTAGAATCAATTAGTCTTGAGGATTCCTGCGTCGAGATTTTTCTGGAATCAAGTTTTATTTCCCAAGAATTTTTTTTCCACTTTTTTGGAGATTTTCGAGACCCAAGCAATTTTTTTGCATTTTTCCCGACCCTAGATTTTAGCGTTTCTAAATCGGGATTCCCGAAAACGTAAAATTTCCAAAATATCAAAATTAAGTACATCGCACAAAGAAAATTTTTAAATTTCAGCTTAAAAAATCCCGAAAAAAAAAAATTACTTGAGGAGATTTAGGTCATTTATGCTGCTTCTCCATTATGGCTCAAAATTAATTTTACAAAATTATTTTTATAAAATTATTGGGAATAGTGCTTTTATTTTACTAATCGAACATGAGGGTGACTTAAAAAAGAATGAGAAATCTGTAAAAAATAAATATGTTATGAAGAAAGAAAGAAAAAGCGCATAATTTCCGGTAATTTTATAAAATTAATTTTGTAAAATTAATTTAGGACCATAATGGAGAAGCAGCATTACACTTAATCATCAATCAAATTAAAAAATTAATTCGGTTAAAATTAACAGAAATAATCCATTTTTTTGAAAGGAAACTGCCTATAATTTTTTTTTTATTATTATTTATTTATTTATCAGCGTTTGCATGAAAATGTGGGAAAATAAAAATTTGTACTGAAGAACAAAAATGCATGAAAATATTGATTTCGAATTTTTTTTTTTAGTAGCTTTTATTTTTACTCCTTTTTCGTGGAAGTCCGAAAATCCATTAGCTTAACCAACAAATTTTTTTTTTACTCCCTACCAATACGGTATCAATAAAAGATCAGATTGAAAAACTTCTTTTAATTTTTGTATCCGAATTTTAGAAACTCTCTTAAGCCTAACATTCAATCGCCTAAATTTGATTTCAATCAAAATGGGCTAAAATTAAAAACAAAATCCTCATATTTCCGGTCGTGTAAATCCCTAAATTTTTATTCTCAGAATATTCCGCTTGGTAGCCGAAAAAAAAATTAAAATATAAATCACAAATGTTATCATTATCATTACCTACCGCAAGAAAATTTTGTCGTTACATAAAATTAATTTTAAACATAATATAATAACGAATAATTAATCTTTTTTTGCGCCATGGGATTCCCCTAGTTCCGTTAAGTCGAATTAGCCTTTAAAAGAAATTACCAATTAAACTAGTAAATTCTGTGCATTTCCAGATCTTTTTTTTTAAATAAAGAACCGGTTAAGGTGGCCAAACCCTTTAATTTAGGGGGAAGGGGGGATTTGGCTTATGATAATGGAGTTCACACTTGCAAACAGACGAAGTTAATTACAACAAATTACTCACCTAATAGGACGTAAATCGCTAATCTAACCATCTTTCCTTATTTTTAAATAAAAAATAACTAGTAACTTTTTATATAAATAAATCACAAAATTTAAATGACTCGTTCACTAAAAATACCGACGGTTAAAAAAAAATAAAATTTTATCACCGATTCATTATTAAAATTTATTGCTAAAACTCGTCTTTAACTTGAAAAAAAAAAGTGATCGATGGTTTTCAACGACAACAACGTAAATGTGATGATAGTCCGCACATTGCTTATAGTGATGATGGTCATGAAATCATGAATTGGTTACTTTTAAAAGGAAAGGAGTGGGGAGGACTTAATTATTCTTAGGTTAAGTTAATATTACTTACACGTAAGTTAACAATGGGTGGGGTGAGAAAAATGTAATTTTTTTTTTTAACTTGCAGTTTTCCTGCAGCTTGGTTTTATAGCCAATGGTAACATTTTTTTTTTTTTTATCTTTTAAAAAAAGGACTATGGATTATTTATTTAGGGCGCGAAAAATTTTTCATTCCAATGATTCAATACCGAAAACTCCAGAATTGGTTGAATTCTTCGAAGTGACATGCGATTTAATCGTAACTGCCATCCGGTTCTCATTTTTAAAATACTACTTCTGGTGTTTTGCAAGTTTTTTCAGGCCTGGAGTGATTTTTTTTTTTTTTTTTTTTTTTTTTTTTTTTTTGCTTTTAGATGACGGGGCTGGAGGTTGGGCAAGGCGGGCTGGAGTCCTCCCAGCAGAGATTTGTTTTGCTTGATTTATGTCATAAGACTAGACATATTATTATTATTATTTTTTTTTTTTTTTAAAACTGACAATTGAATTTTATGGAAAAGCCCAAGTGCATAAGGAATTATGCCTAAAATGTTTTTTAGGCTTTCTGATGATTCTGAAAATTATTCAATTGAAGCTCTTGGTTTATTCTTTCAGCTTCCGTGTTTTTTTTGTTGTCCCCCTTCTTAGGTGTGCTTACCATTTGTTCCCGATGGAGTACAGGGAAATAAAAGTACTTATGAGTCCTCTTCCCCTGAATTTAAAAAAAAAAAAAAAGGTTGCATTTTTCTACTCTTTTTTCTTCTGTCTGATAATTTTTTTTTTTTTCGCTTGCAATACAGTACTTTTAAGACTAGGCTCTAGTCCATTTTTTTGTTTTTTTGTTTTTTCAAAGCTCTATATAGTTCGAGAATTGCATTTGTAACTTCTTTTAGGAGGAAACATCAAAATTCGGCCTAAGGAACATCCAGTAGTGTGGGCCGAAAATTGCGAATTTTTGAATTTGAAAACGCCTGATATGGGAATCAATGCCTGATTATAATACTATTAACCCTAATTTTTTTCAGATTTTTTGAAGGTCATCTTGAGGTCGCTCAATGACCTTGAAGTTTTTGAAAAGCCCATATAAGGGCAGAAAATAAGAATTTTTTTTGCTGAAAAAAGTATCGCTTCCAGGCATCGAACCGGGGTCCCTTTTTTTGGAAAAGTCCCTATTTTTAACATGAGTCCCTAAAAGTCCCTATTTTGAAAAAATGTCCCTAAAAGTCCCTATTTTTCTTCATTTTAATTTTTATGCCTGGATTATTTTATTAAATCAGAAAATGATGCTAAAATTTCAATAAATAGTCCACCTCTTTTCAAAATTTCTAAAATTTTTCGCTCGGCCTTCTGCCTCGCTTAGCTTGGTTTAAAATTTATTGCGATGCAGTTCAGAAAAGAAAGTAGTGGAAGTGAAAATGGATCCGAAAACCTCGATAAATAATATTTGGGAAAATTTTTAAGAAATTTAAAACCAAAATGAAAAATTTAAATCAAATTTTAGCTTAAATTTTGACTTTAACCAATTTTTTTTGTTCCATATTGCCTTTGGCCTTATTTTATTTTGAGCTATGTTTTTAAGTTAGCGCTATGCTGCCTGCTTCAAATGCTATTTTCCGAGCTAAAATATGGAAAAAAAATTTTGAGCCGTGATATCGTTGTCAGGTCAAAATTTCGTTGTGGTTATATCAAGAAGCTTGTCGTAACTTGACTAAAGAAATGTATGTGACTGCAATTTTTAGGTGAAAATTGTTGCTGAAAAAATGGCTAAAGCTAAATCAAAAAGTTTTGAGCCGTCTCAGCCATTTTGAAGCAAAATTAACCACATAATTCTTAAAGTCCTCCGAACAAAGGTTTCTATGAAATTTCGGCCTTTTTTGTGAGGGTCAAAGTGAATCAAAACTGGGCGTAAAGGGGTCAAATCAAGCCTGGACTTAATAAAAATTAAATGTTTTTGGTCCCTAAAAGGTCCCTAATTTTTCCAATTTTGGTCCCTAAAGTCCCTAATTTTTTTGGGCTAGAACGGTTCGATACCTGCGCTTCCTATCGGAAATTTTGCGTAGATTACGAATATGAAGTCCAAAATCATTTTAAGTGTTCCGTTTTTGAGCTTTACGCCTATTTTCTAAACACTGAAATACTTTAGCTTAAAAACTACACAAAAATGAATTTTGGACTTCATATTCGTAATCTACGCAAAATTTCCGATAGGAAGCGTACTTTTTTCAGCAAAAAAAAAAAAAAATCTTATTTTTTGTCCTTATATGGGCTTTTCAAAAAGTCTGAAAAAATTAGGGTTAACTGTATTATAATAAGGCATTGATTCCCATATCATGCATTTTCAAATTCAAAAATTCGCTTTTTTTGGCCCACCCTATTGTAGGGGTTGCTCTGAAAATCCAAGGAACTTTAAGTTTAGTTGGATTGAATGAGTGAATTTCCGACTTGCAAATAATTTTTTTTTAGATTTTTTTAGCCCCAAACCTGAAAGTTTAGTAGATTTTTAAAGATCCTTGTTTTTTTTTTTTCAAACTAGGAGTAATTCAATATTTGTGAAAAAGTGAATTTAAAAAAATAATATTTTTTTTTTTTTTTTAATAAGCAGAGATGGAACGTAGGTAGGTTGCAATTCAAAAATGGTCCCTTTTGAGCAGTTCTACGCAGGAAAAGACCTGAGTTTTTCCGCCATTTTTTTTTTTAACAACATAGAGCTTTTATGGGGAAAATCGCTATAAGACAGTTTCGAAAGGGTTTTGATACTCGGCATTACTTTTACATATTTTACATAATTTTTAAGCACCTCATCGACATCTTAATCTTTGGGTCTAAAGGAACCCGAATTTTTTTGGATGAATACTCCTACTCAGCACACATAGGCAGCATTTTAGAACAGACTTTTATTTATTTATTTATTTATTTACTTTTTTTTTCGATACCACTAAATATAAAAAACTTCGAGTCATAATTTCAAATTTTTAAATCGAGCTTTCCAGATTAAAGTTTTTCGATTTGTTTGCCTAAAAAAAATCTTTGACAGGCACTAGCGCCTTCAAAAAAAAAAATTTAAAATTTTAAAAGCAAAATTGGCGATACTTTTTAAATGAAAAAGAACAAAAATTTTACCAGGGAGTGTGGACCATGTATTATGACTTACTATACTCCCCCCCCCTTCCCCCCAGGAAAAGGGCTCTATTGTCAGGAATCAGGCAGTCCATAAACCACTGTTAATTCTCCCTATCTCCCACTATCATCTGCTTTGAGTCCAATTGCCTCTTATTAAAATTGCTTAAATTTTTTTTTTTTTTTTTTTTTTTTATTTAAAAAAATAAAAATTGTCGTTCAGGTATTTCCTTGTTTATTTCCGTTTTTGAACGTGCTGTAAATTAAACTTTCTCTCTCTGTCTCTCTTCTTTTTTTTCAAAAATCTCACACCTCAATTTAGAAATGAATGAATTTTTACTACACAGTAGATTCAATGAACTCTGGGAAAACCCATTCAATCGGAAATCATCCCCTGCAAAGTTTTTATTACTCTAATCTTATTGTTTCCGTTCAAAAAATAAACGGATTAGGCCTGAGAGGACAATTTTTTTTTTCTTTTTTTGAAAATTTAATCAGGTGGGGGAATTCCCTTACGAACATGCACCTCGCCTTAAAAATAAAAAAAATAATAATCTCTTAAACCATAATTGCATGACTCAAATAATAATGACATTATCATCTTTATTTTTACGAGGTCAGTTTCATCTTAGACATGTCACTCCAGGTACCGTGAAGATCATGGTAAATGAAGAAAAAAAAATATGGATGATACAGGAAGATCGGATGTTTCCTCGTATTTTTTTCTTTTTTAAGCTTATGTTTATGAGTTATAGGCTGCAATTATTTTTAAAAAAAAGAAAAGAAAAACTGGTCTGAAAAAAAAAAAAAAAAAAAAGTTTTAACCTTAAGCGGTACCGGTTTACTGTTTGGCCAGTATCGTTGAAAAAGTATAACGCAGAAGATTTTAAATGGGGAGGAATTGATTGGTGAAAAGAAAATTTTTAGATGTCAACGTTTTTAATCTTGACAAGTTTGCTATTGATTTTTTTTAAGAGCACATATTGGCTCTCTCCTTTTATTTTCGCTCCATTTATTCCGGACTGGTGATTGTCGGTTTCAAGCGGATTTTTATTATTTTTTATTATTTATTTATTTATTCGGATCATGAAGATGTGGTCAGATTACTTGGCTTTGGTGGTGATTTATTGCCTAGAGATGAGGCGTTCAACGCGTAAAAGATGCTGGAAATTTTGATTTATTAATTATAGTCTACTTTGAAGATTTTAATGCAGGCATGTAATTGGTAAATTAATAGTCTGTTAAACAGTAGTTGATAGGCAAATTAATAATATTAATTTAAGTGTCTATTAATAATAATAATAATGGGGGTTATGATGATTATCAAAGACTTTATAATTATTGACTCATCTCGAAATCCGTAAAATCACGCCCGGACTAAGTATTCAAAGGCTCCGGGCATTTTTCTTGGAAAAGCAGGCTTGTAGCAGGAACGGGATAGAGGACAGTTGGCTCAGGACTTGGGTGGTTCGAAAATCAACTTTTTTGGAATTTCAAAACTCTTACATCGGAAAAAGTTTCTTTATAGGTGGAGTATCAACCCTGAATTTTTTAAGATTTTTTGAACGGTATCTTGAGGTGTCAAATTGGCCTAGAAATTTTCAAAGAGCCCATATAAGGGCCTATAATGAAACTTTTCTTTTTTGGCATAAAAGACCATGGATTCTTATCTAACATTTTGCGTAGATTAGGAATTTGAGGTGAAAAATTAGTTTTGGTGCATCTTTTTTGAGCTACAGGGTGGATATAAAAGCTCTCAAAATCTTGTTACGGCTTTTTTGCCCGTGGGACATTCATAGTCCCTCCTTAACAAAAATAGGACATTTTTTGAAAAAATATAGGACAGGTTTTTTAAAGAAACATAAGATTAATTCAAAATAAAAACTCTTAATTTCCTTTTTTTTTTTTTTTTTTTTTTTTTTTTTTTTCTTTTTTTTGACAAAGAAATTTTGAAAACGATTTTTTTATTACTATTTCTAATGAAATAAGTTTGTCAAGTAAAGAAAAATTATCAAAAAAAAAAAAAAAAAAAAATTAAATGTTGCAGCAGAAAATAACAAAATCATAAAATATTAATTTTAGCTAAGAAAAAATTGATTTTTTTAGGCATTTTTTAATTATAACTACAAAAATGTAGGACCAACTCAATAAATAGGACTTTTATAGGACATGTAGGACAACTATGATGCCTGAAATCGAGAAGCACAACTCGACTGCTCCGAAGAGAAAGTACCTATTTTTTTTTTAGCAGTACAAAAACTACCTATCTTTTTTTGGACAGTTGAAAAAATACCTATCTTTTTTTTGTTACTGCAAAAACGATCTATCGTATATAACAATGGCCATTTAAATAGATCGTTTATAAGTCGTCAAAAAAAAGATGGGTATTTTTTCAACTGTCCAAAAAAAGATAGGTAGTTTTTGTACTGCTAAAAAAAAAATAGGTACCCTTTCTGGGACCTTTGCATCTGATCCAACGAGCAGATGCTCCAAAAAAGTTTTGGATCATATGCAAGGGTATGAAATTGCACTTGCTCCAAATTGCATGTGCTCCAAAAATTTTTGGAGCATATGCAAGAACTATGTGTTTTTTATATTGCATTTGCTCCAAAAGTTTTGGAACAAGTTCTAAGGTTAAAAAGATTGACTTGCATTTGCTCCAAAAAAAAAAAAAATTGCTTCTACCCGTTGTTTCCAATAGACTTATTCAGTTATTTGTTGGAGAAAGAAATATTTTCTAAATAAAATCAGTAATATCATCTAATTTAAAATCAGTAATATTCAGTTTCGAAATTATTCGAAGTATTCAAGTTCGAAATTATTCTGGGTGTCTACTGAATACTGGGTCTCTACATTTTTGAAATTCAAGGTTTTTTTAAGGCTTTCAAGACTCATTTTTAGAAAAAAAAAAGGTTTCTTTTATTTTTTAAAGAACACGCTTTACTTTAGAAAAGTAGGACTAAGGTAAAAACTAACAGTTTTTTTAGATAAGGCAAAATAGAATGTTTTTTAAATTTAAAAAAAAAAAAAAAAACATTAATAGTTGAGAAAATTGGCTTCCAGAAAAACTGTATAAGTTCTAAATTTAAGGATGTTTACTAAAGATTATGATTGAAATTCAAGATTTTTCAAGGTTTTCGAGGTTTTTAAGTTTCAGTTTCAAATTCAAGGCTAATTAAAGGTTTTAAAGGTTTTCAAGGTCGGTAGACACCCTGTTATTAAAATTTGAACTGGTTTTCAGTTTTAAAAATAACCTATATGGAAATTGCGTAGAAGCAATTGGATCTTTTTCTTTGGAGCACATGCAAATCAACCTTTTTAACCTTAGCACTTGCTCCAAAACTTTTGGAGCAAATGCAATATAAAAAACACATAGTTCTTGCATATGCTCCAAACATTTTTGGAGCATATGCAATTTGGAGCAAGTGCAATTTCATACCCTTGCATATGATCCAAAATTTTTTTGGAGCATCTGCTCGTTGGAGCAAATGCCATAGACCCCTTTTTCTTCGGAGCAGTCGAACTAATTTTGGGCTTTTTGAGGACTACACCACTTTATAAATTGCAACTTGTTTTATAAACCCGTGTTGAAGAAAGTTGATTGTTTTGGGTCCAATTTTTTTTCTCCTAAATGGACCTATGAAGTCCATTCTTTCCGTTTTCATTAAGCAGTAGGGCACGCTGGTTCTGTTTTATTTTGAGGTTGAGAAGAGTAAAGAGAGATTACGTGGCAAAAATTATACGGAGTATTTCCTGCCGAAGCAAAAATAAAACTTTTTAAAAATAATAAGGTACTCCCCTGTCTTATGATTTTTTCCTGCTTGTCTCTTTTTTTTTGTGGAACAAAAAAAAATGTACAATTTATTGACGGGATCGAATTAAAATCCCCCCCGTGGTCCCAAATCCCATTTTGTCATTTGGAACGTTCAAGTATATTACGTAAGACTTTTTTTCGAGTTTTTGGATCCCCTCCCTCCCCTTCGTAATAATTAGTAAGATTTCTTTGACTCCCCCTTATTATATTACGTAAGATTTTCGCGGACCCCCCCCCCCTTTTTTTCTTAACGCCCATTCTAAATTTGAGTAATATTTTTCTTAAATCTAGATTTATAGTTCATACTCATATCCCTGAAGATGGCTACAATTAATACGAAATCTCATCAAAAAATAAATTTTTATTTCTTAAAATTTTTTGAAAAATATTTTTCAATTTTTCTACTTTAGAAATTCGAAGAAAAATTAAAACAACTTAATTTTTTGAAATTTAAAAAAAAAATTTGAGCAATAAGTTATAATGGAAATTTTTATGTAAGATTTGCCAAACTCCCCCCCCCCCTTTCGGGGGGGTGGAACCGAAACGTATTGGCTTCCCTAAATATTCGTTATGTTACATTCTTTTTCCTAAGATCTGTACCTTATTTTGGCAATTTTCGAATTCGAAATCGCTTACCCCCAAAAATGGTTCTCCTTGGTGTACTGATAAACCGGAATTTTTTTTAAATTTACTCTACCGGAAAGCCTGGCGACTTGAGCTTAAAGTTCCGAAAATTGCCAGAAAATTGCCATTAAAGGAAAAAAATATAAATTTTTTTTTTTCGGTAAAAATTTGGTTTTTTATCGGAAATTTTCCGTAGATCACGAATCTGAAGTCCGTTTTTTTATATCTGGTCCGGTTTTTGAGCCAAAAGCCAAAATATGGGAATAAAACGTGATAAAGTGACAGAAAATACCAAGTCCTCAGTTTCACTCGTATTTTGGTCTCTGGCTCAAAAACTGGACCAGATTTAAAAAAACGGACTTCAGATTCGAGGTTTACGGAAAATTTCCGATAAAAAACTATTTTTTTCGCAAAAAAAAAAAAAAAAAAAAAAAAAAAATTGAAAAATTGTCGATTTTTTTATGGCAATTTTCAGAACTTTTAAGCTCAAGTCCCGTCAAATAAAAAATTTAAAAAAATTAGGGTAGGTATCGTAGTTTGGGGTGAAGTTAAAAGGAAATTCAAAAACAAATTCTAGATTTATTTTAGGCACTAAAAATAAAATTTTTTACTTAAATATCCCGAAAACAATATCCACTTAATGAAATAAAAAAATTTTACTTTTAGTGCCTAAAGGAAACCTAGAATTTTTTTTAAAATTTCCTTTAACTTCACCCCAATCTACGGTATATTAGTGCACCGAGATAGAGACCCTAAATTAAAAGAGACTGGCAAAAAAATTTGGCGCGAAAAAGCGGTGCCCACGGATCATGAGCACTGATTTTTGAAAGTTTTTGGTTACATTGCCGGTGTAAACTGCAGCAAAGCCAAAAATGGCGATTGTTTTTGTTTATTCAATGTGTATTTGTTTACCGGCTCCTTAAAAAAGAGTCAGATTTTGAACGCAAACTTTGAAAGTGCTTACCAAGACAACGAAACACTTAATGCTGTTCAGCTATTACTGATAGCCACCAATTAAGTCGGATTTATTAAATTTCTAATGGAGAGCAAAACAAAAACCTCCGCCATTTTTTACTGTGCTGCATTTCGCAGCGGCAGTTTTGCCAAAATTCCGAAAATTCCAACATATTAGTGCGCATGATCCGTGGGCACCGATTTTTCGCGCCAATTTTTTTTGCCAGTCTCTTTTAATTTAGGGTCTCTACACCGAGAGAATCTTTTTTTGGGGGTAAGCGATTAGAAATTTGAAAATTGCCAAAATAAGGTACACCCTAATCTGCATGCACAATAAAATAAATTTCTGTAACGTCTGCAGGAAAATAAATCATTTTCCCAAACAGATCCGATTATCTTCTGAAAAAGATCGGAATCCCCAACTCAGTAAAACCGAATAAGACTTGACGTTTAATTGCAATAATTTTCCGCTCTTTTAAGAATTAACTTTTTGTTTCGATCGTTCGATCTTTTTTGATGCTTTTAAGATAAAAAGTAAGTTCGATTTCTTGTTTTCCTGCGGGAATTTCAACTTTTTTTTTTTTTTGCGCAGAAACAAGGCGTGAGAAATCGTTGAAACAATCGATTATTCCCGATGATCAAATAGGCGAAGCACTTTTAAAATCCCCGTTTTTATAAATCCGGGATAAAAAAACAAAACAATAACGATGATTATTGTGCATTAGAAACGTAAGTCAGAGCTTACGATTTTCATTCATCTGTTCCATTATTCATGAGTCACGATGACACTCGTAATTTAATTATTTCTCCAAATAGCATAACGTCTGTCAGCTACTACTCACTCCCGTAGGTGATCAATCATCAAGACTTTTTTTAAAACATATTTAACTAATGGGATTTGATGTTTATGTGGTTGTTGTTAATCAAATCAAAACATGAAATTGATACATCATATGTAAAAAAAAAAAATTTATATTTTTATATTAATATCTGGTCTTAAAATAATATGTACATGTACGAGATAAGAACTGTACAAAAAAAAAAAATAAAATTTTTCCTCAAAAGTCTGGTCACGATTTTTTTACCACTCGAAGCGGTCCGATTATATCAATATTTGCTTTTTTTTTTTTCAAAGGACTCCTTTATGCGGAAAAAGAGAAATACCCTGATTCAGTTAAAGAGAGTCACCGAATAAATGGTACTCCTTAAGTTCCTTCTTAAGAATTTTAGCTGTTTCACATGTTCAAACACAAAAAAAAAAAAAAATTTCTCACATTTAAATTCCATTGACGTCACCACTTAGAGCAATTGTGACGTCGTTTGACGTGATTGCGATTGACGGGATAACTGTGCCTCGAGTTTGTTTTTTTCTTTGAACTGATACCATTTCGGGGCCGGGGATCGGTGATCCAGTTTTTTGAATTTGATACCTATCGGGTCCGGGGTAGAGGACGACGCCGGCTTTTCCGGTTGCTCCATCTCTTCGTCGTCCGGAGTGACGTATTTTCCGACGAACACGATCGTCCCCGTGGCTTCGTCTTCGATGAAAAAGAGGAAGGGGTGACTCGCGTTGAAGGTTTCCTCGAGCCCCCCGAATTTGTTGACGAATTGCATTTCCGTTGCGGCCGCTACGACGCTCCCTTCCTCGTTGACTTCTATCCCGGCTTTTTGGATGACGTTGGACACTGCCAGGGTTTTGTTTTTGGTGTTGATGATCCCTTTCATGTCCCCGTAGGAGTCGAACATGGTTCTGAGTCCCAAGTTTTGCAGGGTCTCTTTTAAATTCGCGGTGTAGCGGAATTTAAATTTTGGAAGGGTCACGTAGACGGAAGTCTCTTCCAGCATCCAAATTTGTTTCCTCAAGGTCGCGGGATCCAAATTTTGCAACAACGAGTCCAGACCGTCCTTTTCTTCCGGCAAAACGATGTACATGGCGAATTTGTGACCCAAATACGGGAGCCTCAGTATTTGAGAATTTAAAATTTCGGACCTCATGTAGTAGAAATGGTTTGATTGAGTCATGTAATGGACTTGTTTCAACCCGTCGGGGCTTTCGAACGTGTCCGTGTAGGTGTCGGCTTCCGCGAACAAGTTCTTCCAGGTCCCTTTGAAGTAAATGGCGTTGATCATGAGCAAAATGGTTTGGTCCAGGGACGAAGGTTCCGGGATCATGTTTTTGATGTGCCTGTGGGTTATCATTTCCACCCAGCGATTGATTCGATTCGCGGAATGTTTGTGGTCGGTGAAGTTCATTTTTTCGATGTATGCGTCGTAGTAAAGGAAGAGGACGCGTTGAAACCAGTTTTTAGGGCTTAAGGATCTGTCGATGTAGATTTTGGTTCCTATGTCTAATTGCCATTGAGGACTTGGAGTCTGGAAATAAATTTTTTTTTCAAGTCAGTCAAGAACTACAAATGATCGTGAATGTTTACTAGGGCGGTTGAGTATCGGAACTAGGGTACCGGTTTCGGTAAAACCGGTTTTACCAATTTTCAAGAAAAAATTTAATTTCGGTAAAACCGATTTTTTTTTAACATGAAAAATATTGTAATACTTCGTTAAAAAAATTTAATTTATCAATTTTTTAAAAAAAATGTCACATGAATTGCCGATACTTCTTAATTCGTGCCAATAGTTTCTGAAATAGTGATAGCGATAAATTGTCGATATATCGGAAGGAAAATTATCGATATTCTTTCCGATAATGCGGACTTCGATATATCGATCATTTTTATACCGATAATTATTTCGATAAGTTTTTTAGCTCCCAATTTTTTTTTTCTGCTTTCCCTAATTAAAAATTTATTTATTAATTAAAATTGATTTGTTAATTAACTTTTAATTTTATTATTAAATTAATTAATTTTTTGTCACAACCGACTTCATTTACGCTGTTATAAGTGATGTCCTTTTATTATATTCTTTTTTTTCCGGTGGAGAGATATAGGAAATATACCGTATATTTATTTTTCGGTATACCTTGGTTAAATATACGTATATATATACCAATTTGGTATATTTTCGTTTTTTAATCTTCCGATTTTAATGAATTATTTTAGAGTTTTAAAGTTATTTTACGTACTTTTTTTGTTTACCCGTATTGGAAATACGGTAAAAAAATAAAAATAAAAATAATCAGTAAGAAATAAAACGTTTTTTAAAATACAAAATTATTTAAAGTTTTTAGGAATTAAGAAACAAAAATGATATGTTCTACACAGTAAAAAATATTATGTAAATATGTTCTAAGAGTTCCACATAAATTTTTTATGTTGTTTCTCCCATAAGGCAAACATAAAACAAAAACAACATAAAAATTATGTGGACCTGCTTATGTTGATTTATGTTGATTTTGACATAAAATTTTTTACTGTGTATGGGTAAGTATACCGTATACTTTCAAAAATTGTATACATAATGCAGTTTTTTTACTGAAAAGGAAAATATCGGATTTATCGATAAACATATCGATATATCGATCATTTTTGGCGATATATCGACATATCGTTATCAGGAAATTTCAAATATCGATACAACGAGTTAATGATATATTTCAAACTTATCGCCATCACTATTCTGAAATTTTGTCGGTTTTTTTTTGCTGAGTTCCGCATAAGTTTCAATGCGAATGAAAATGAGTTGACGATAAAAGAATGAATTTTGTATACTGCGCCTATGATAAATTGCACTAATTCATACTGTTTTTTTTTTCTTACTATTTTAAAATAGGATTCAGTAGAAAAAAAATTCTTTAAAATTCAATTTTATAAAAAACTAGAAAAAGAAAGAAAAACAGTTTTACCGATAAAACCGGTAATGGGCAAAAACTTTTTCAGTAAAACCGGTTTTTGAAAAACCCGGTAATTTGTAAACCCCCCGAAATTCAGAACCCCGAATCGGGGTTCTCATTCAGATTCAGAACTGCAAATTCTGGGTTCAGTAAATCGGGATAAAAGAGTGGAAAAGTACTTATTTTATTTTAGTTTGAATTATTTTATTTTTTTTTTTTTTGATAACAATCAGATTTTTTTTTATTTTTCTTATGGTCTAAAAACAAAAGGGGATTTTTTCAGATTTTTTCGATCACGTTTAGTGGTAACTCACCGCAAATTTTTTGCCTTTTTTTAAACAAATTTTTCCAAAACTTTACAGGATTAGTTCTTTGAGACCGAAAATAATTTTTTATATACGTTTTCGACGTCGTAGAATCCGAAAATGACCATCCCCGTTTTCATTAGAATCACCACTAAGCAGCCAAACACCCTTTTGGCCAAAAATAGCAATTTTTTGTAAAAAATCGATTCGAAGTCAATTATTGTCCCCATAAACTGTGCCAAAGTATGTTTTCGACACCGCAAAGTTCGAATTTGACTACCCCGATTCGACTAAAGCCATCCCTTAAGTCGAATTACAGAAAAAAGTCGGGAAAGCAAACATGCAAAAGTTCGAATTTGCAGAACCTCGAATATAATTAATGGAAAATTATAGTCCTTTTAGAACCCAGAATTTGCTGAACCCCGATTCTGGGTTCTGCAAATTTCGGGGGTTTGTTATAAGACTCCAGAGTATCAATCCTAAATTTCTTCAAATTTTTTGAACGGCATCTTGAGGTATCATATTGGCTTTTGAAATCTCCAAAAAGCCCATATAAAGGGCCAAAATAATGAACTCTTTTTTTGGCATAAAAGACCATCGATTCCTATATCGGAAATTTTGCGAAGATTACGAATTTGAAGTCAAAAATTTAGTTTTGGTGCTTGGTTTTTGAGCTACAGGCCGGATTTAAAAGCTCTGAAAACCTGGTTATGGCTTTTTGCCAGTGCCTCAAAAACCAGACACCAAATGTAATTTTTCACTTCATATTCGTCATATTTGAATTCTCAAAAACTTCCGCTATTTGTGAAAGGCTTTTTTTTTTTTTTAACTACCAACCTGTAGTGATCTAAGTATCGTGCTAGTCTTCAATCTGGTTGCGCTTTTACTTTTTGGAAGCTGTAAAACCTTTTCCAGTTCTCTAGCTGTTGGTCCAACTGAACCTTCATACAGCATGTGTAAAAGAAATTTTATGCTGATTGGTGATATGATGACATTGCCAGGTTCTTTTTCCGCTATCGACTGAAATTAAACAAGAATAAAAATTAAAAAGAGTCATTTTGTTGGGTGGACTATGGGGATCTCCAAGTACTCAGGGCTACTAAACAAAACTTTTCCCAGGAATAATGGAGTTTATTTGCCATTTTTTCCCTTGTCGTCAGTAAGGTACGGTTTGAAAAATTAATGTTTCTTTTGCCCCTGAATTTTTAGTGATTTGGGATGGGGGGGCGGAGGGGGATGCATGGTGAATGCACGTTTATTCAATCCCGATAAGGGGGCCGAAAAACCAAACCAAACCAAACCAAAAACTAAAATGTAGATGAAAATGTTTTACTTATGGACCATATCAGCCAAGGAGGGCAATCGTTCTCCCTTCCCCCCGCCTCTTCATCCCCAAAATGTAAATAATTTACTTCCCTAGAATCGGAGTATGTCAACTTAAATCAGTTGCGAGATGTAGGTAATTGAAATAAGGCCATTGTCCCATGGCTCCCCGTGGAAAAAATATGCGATTTTTTTAAAAAAACGGATGTCCGGAATTAAGTTTAGATTTTTCCCCCATCCTTCTCCCTCTCAAAAGAAAAAAAAACTGCACCCGCCCTGGCTCAATAACATTTTTGACGGATTCTGCGATGAATTTAGTTCATTTATCTTTCTAAAGAAAAAAGAAAAAAAAATTGTTGCTCTTTTTCTGTGTTTCATTGAAATAAGCCGCGGTCAGCCTCAAAAGCAGTGGTTTCCTGGTAATAATGAAAGGCTCTACTTGGGCAAAATAATCCTGATTGGCGTGTGAAACTGCATACTGAAGGATTCGTAAGTCAATGAATTAATTTTGACCTTATCTGAACCTTTTTTCAAGAGAAAAAAAAAACTTGGGATTTTTTTAGTTAATGGGAAAAACCCACTAAAATTATCCATTTAAGCTTTAAATTAGCTTAACCAACCAAAAATAAATCATGGAACAAAGTAACGAACTATAATAATGATCTTGGAATTGAACCAAAAGCCATCTCTGGGTGGACAAACTGAAGTTAAATGACCTTGGGGTCAAAAATCTGGAGAGAGAGGAACCCAAGAAAAAGTGTGTTATAAAATTGAGTTATTAAAAAATTAAACTTCGTTATAAAATTTTATAACCCGCCAAAAAAGACATATATTTATAATTCGTTATAAAATTTAATAACACAAATTATTTTCAGCTTTTTTATATTTTTTATATTTTTTTATTTTCTTTTAACGCTTCTTGAATTTTTCTATTTCTGTTTTTAGTTTTTCTTTATTTTTGAGTCTTTGTCAAATCAAAAATACGAGAAATAAACCTGAAATTCGGAAAAATCTGAAAAATATTATAAGTCCAAATAATTGGCGACTTAAGAACCATATTGCCTCTTTTAACTGGTAAGTCGACCACAAGGCTCGGGTTCTATTCCAAAGAATTGTATTTTTTTTTCCCTTTTTTTCCTCATGAAAAATTTTTAAAAAAAGAGTCTGTAAAGTCTCCATATGCTAAATATAGTGCAATACAAGCATAAAATTAATATATTGCTCAGTTAAGAATTTGAATTATAAAAATTTATAAATAGTTATAAAATTTTATAATCGGCCAAAACGTTATAGAGTTATAAAATTTTATAACGCACTTTTTCTTGGAAAAAAAAAGCTAACCTATTTTTCTTATAACTAAAACCATAAGCTAAACATAGGATTTACATTTTCGCCAAAAAATTATAATTTGATTCTTTCTGCCACTTATGTACAAATCCAAGTCAATTTATTGTCGATTAATCATTAATTCTACAGAAAACCCACAATGTATCCATATGGATACATCCGCCCGCAAGCGGCGAAATTCTGAACCCCCCCGAGGGACGAAATCCTGAACATGCGCCTGCCTCAAGGAATCTTTAAAGTTAAAAGTACGACTGACGACATCTTAGTTTCGGGTTTATCTGCATGGAAATTTTTATCAGGCCTATATTTGATGCTTTCTGGCATTGCAGATTCAATATTTTTTTTCAGGGGGGGGGGGGGGCGCAACTCATTTCTCGCTCCTCCCACCCCCGGGATCCACCAGTGCCTTGTGCATGTGGGCGAATTTGTGCAAAGAATTCGTCATTTTTTTTTTTTTTTTTTTTTTTTTTACTTTTGATTTTTTTTAACCCTTTGCCTCCAAATAAACTGAGTGAAGAAACATTTCAAAGGACGCCCCCTTTTTTTTCGGAATTTCTCGGAGGGTGCGCTATTCGCCCACCATAAGATTTTCAGGCTGACAGGGTTAAAAATGTGGCATAAAAAAATTTTGAATGTGGTACTTACTCTACATAACTGCCAGTCGAAAAGTTCAAATTTTTGCCCATTGAACGGCGTCAAATCCTCATAATCTTCTTTAACGTCTTGCAATTTCACAGCCCCAAAACATGCCACTAGTAATAAAATCACAGCCGTCATTCCCGACATATTTTTTTTTTTAAATGTATTTGATTTCTAAAAAAAGAAAACGAAAATAATAATTTATTTGGGGCACACCGCCACCACAAAAATATAACAATAAATGTACGGAACAATATAAAAAAAATGATATGTAAATGCACTTTGAAAAGAAAACTCCGTGCTGAAAATCGCAATGACCGGATTATAAATATAATGATGAAAAGACCAGTCTTTGCCTTTTTTTTTATTTATTTATCTTTTTTATTTCGGAAATTCTGCCCGATGAATGACAATTTTTTGGTATTTTCCCATGACCGCGCCGATTTCGTTTGCCTCCCTCCACTTTTAGATTTCTAACAACAAAAAAAAAAAAGTTTTACCGACGATTTACATACCTGGAAATTTTTTCTTATGATAAAGCCAATTAGTTTTTTTTTTTTTTTTTACTTAATTTTCCCGGTCATCACTGCGTTGCTTATAAACATCGACTGATGCTTAGGTTTACTTTGGATTCGTTCTTATTTAATTTTAACCGAGTGTACCTGACACTGAACGGTGTGATTATCCAGTTTCAAGTTTGATTGTTTTTTTTTTTTTTATATTTTTTATGTTTGACCTTTAATTTGATTTTTTCCGCGCGCGAATCCCTATTCACCTACTTTTTTTTAATTTTTTAAATGGAATCGGTCCCGATTTTACCGCTGAATCTGACCGCGTTTCCGGCGAATTGATGATAAAAATAATAATGATGATAATAATGTAATCGTTTTATTTTTTTATTTTTTTTTTTCAGATGATCATCCTGGTTTATTAAGATTATGGAACGAAAATGATAAAAGCAAGGAAACCGAGGAAGCTAGATGGAGATCTCTTTGTTGGGTCGTGAGCGACAAATTGAAATTTGAAGAATTTTTATGTGTTCCTAAAGATTTGGTCGTTCCTGTACTGGCTCTGTGTTATCTGCATCACGTAAGTCCAGGGGATTTTTGGGGAAGTTAAGAAGCTGATGGTGATAAAAATACCGTACCCTGGGGATGATGCGTTTTTTAATTTTTTTTTTTTTTTTAATTAATTAAAAAAATTTTAGCAGTAACTTTTTTTCATTGAACATTCCCGTACGAAAAAGAGACGCATAGATTTTATAAAAATCACTTATAAATTATTCAAAGACTTGGGCATACATAAAAAATGCATAAATTATGTATAAAGAACTTAACTTTTTTACCGAAAATTTTTTTTTCACCCTCCAATATAATTCGTGTAAATTATGCGTAAATAAGTATGCATAAAATGGTAAGAATTTAATAAGCTTAATATTTATTAATTTTCCTGCTTTATGATTTTAAAAAATTACATGCATAAATTTATGCATATCCAAATATTTATGCTTAAAAAAATCACCTTGCAAAAGTTATGCATATCCAAACTTTTGTATAAATGACACAAAAATAATACATTTTTTATATAAATTTTTGAAGTGAAACTTCTTTAGAATCGTTGAGAGTAAATTTTTTGTGCAACAATTTAGGTCAAAAGTTGAAAAAAGTAGTCAAAATTTTAGTAAACTTCCATAGAATCTTTGGGAGTAAATTTTTTGAGCAAAGAAAAATGTGCGCAACACAAAATGTGCAAGATGTGCTCAACAAATAAGGTCAAAAGTTGAAAAAAAAAATATTCAGAATTTTAATTTTGAGAAAATTGTGAATTTTAATTGAAGTTCCATAGTCAAAATTTTAGTAAAAGTTCCTTAGAATCTTTGGGAGTAAATTTTTTGAGCAACACAAAATGTGCTAAATGTGCGCAACAAATTTGGTGAAAAGTTGAAAAGGTAGTCAAAATTTTAATTAAAGTTTCAAACGTAAAATGTGAATATTAAAACGATCAAAAATTCACCGCGGGGGGTGCATAGAAGTTTCACTTCCCTTCTTCAGTGAGCTTGCGTAGCTAGACTCTACTTTTTTTGGCATTTATTATGCAAAATTTTTATACATTCTTTGCATCACTTTCTCGTACGGGTTTATGTCATTTGGAATGGAGTGAGCCAAAATGTTAATTTGGCAAAGAGAAGCAAATATACTGCCAAAAAAAAAAAGAGATAAGTGAAGAGTTAGGTGAAGAGGGTTGTGAAGGGGAGAAGAGGGTGAAAAATTGGTAAAATGATATAATGGCATAATTAATGAACAGCCTTTTTAGCTTTTATTTTAAAAACGGATTATTTTTTAATTTTGCGCCGTAAAAATTTTGCTGATGCTTGGCGATTCTAAAAAGCCACGAGAATAATAATAGCAACTTAATTTTTAGCTTCCAAATGGAGAATTGTCTTAAAATATCAAAATTTGGTCTTTTACCGTCAGAATTGTCTGAAATTTTGCTTGCAGGGATAAAATGTAACGCTGATTTCAGGATTTTGATTAGCTTGAAATCCAACTGGCGGATAAACTTTAATTACAATATTATTGGATTTCCTGCCTGAAATTTTGTCCTTCTGACATCAAATTTGAAATTTACGCTGCCAAAAACCCTTTGAGCACTTTTTCCCCATAAGTAACAAATTTTATGCGACATTTTGCATTACACGCATGTAACGCGGGTTGCCTGTGCTGAAATTTGGCAGGCGCTTTTTATAGGTTTAAACTCATAGCACGGGTCCATAAGGGGTTGCAGGTTAACTTTACGCCCGAAATAGTAGGAATTATATGACAAGGTCCAATGAGGTCCATTGTACCAAATAAATAAATAAATTAATCAATTAAATAAATAGAAATTAATATTTTAACCCTTTGACGGCCGAATTTTGGAAAATTTCCCCGGTGGCTATGGTTAGGAGCTAATAAAACTGTGTGCACAGGAAAAGATATCTTAGGGTAAAAATTTTCAAAATCGACTTTTTTGACGGTTTTTTATTCTGCACCTAACGCTGAATTTACCCCTTGTTTCAAAAATTTGCTTTCCCAAAATTCACCAAGATATGGGAGCTTCAAGTTGTGTATTGAACATCACTGACTCCGATTACCCTCAGTAATGACAGTAGCAATAGTAATTTCCAGTAAAATAGGACCTTTTATAAGGACTAAATTTAAGGTGGGAAACTTTTTGAAAGCGTTCTTAGGAGTATAAAAAGCGATTTCTGCAGAAAAACCGAAAATCAACATTTTTGACCTGAAAGTCGTCTCTTTTGATCTGTTTGTTATTCACCGTAAGGTGAATGTCACTAAATGAATTCACTAAATGAATTCACTATAACATAAATTTTCCTAGAAGGCAATTTTTTTTTCTCCCTTTTTCTTTTTTGAATTACTTAGTTCTAAGTATTTTTCAAAATTGTAAATTGACAAAGTCTCTGCCAAGACTTGTTAATTTTAGTTTCTTAAGATTTCCTATAATAAGGCGAACTCTTCTTTAGAGGTTATTTCTTTTTTGTTTCTGTCTCTTTTTTTTTTAAATTTTTGGTACCGCTAATTCAATTTTTTTTTCTACTTCTGTTTCCAGGAATTGAAAACTAAAGTCCTGGAAAAATTTGAGATTGAAGCATTCCTAGCCCAAGCTATAAACGTCAATAAGTTGAGTCACGAGGATATTTTAAGGTTTCCCGATCCAACTAACGAATGCGATCCAAGGGCCGTCCATTTATCCACGCTTTTTCAAAGAACTTGCAACGAAATCGATCAGGTTTCAGCTGCGTGCGGTAATCCTGTGAGCAGATGGGAGGTACGTCTTTAATTTAATTAAAAAAAAAAAAAATAGTTAATCGATTTGTTACGTTTATCTTCTATTTTTTTTTTGCAGGCGTCCGTGTTCAATTATTTAGACGGGAAGATTTTCCATTATACATATTTAAAATGTAAAAATGGCACGCCGGGTAGTAGTCTCTGTGGATTTCAAGTTTCACAGATTGAAAGCTATAATTACTGCTTAAATATTATAATGAAAGAGCTGTAAATAAAAGGTAGGTTATTATCATGTTTCAGCGTTGTCTTGGCTGAATAGATTTGATATTCAGGGAACGAATGTGAATTATTGCTTCCATCGAGTCTCGAAGAATGGGATAATCGTATAGAAATACGTCGCCAAGACTATATCCCACAACCAACTTGAGCTCATTAATTTAATCGTTTCTTTAGAGTACGCAAGCATTGTGAGCAATAAAGTTAAGGTGTTTCGATAGCACCGCTTCATTATTACTTGAAAAAGCATCGTTCTTCGGTCTTCTTATAATTTCGTTAAAATTCAAGAAAAAATAAAAAAATTTTATCTTATTGTTAACCTACGGAAAAGAAAAAAATGGCATCCTTTTTTTTGCACGAAATAAACAAAGCTTCCGATTTTCTTTACTAAAACATTCAAACTAGAAAGTAATATGCACTTTTTAAAGCTAATATCAATTTTGTTCCTATTAGCAGATGTTGTGTTCGTTTTTGAAAAAATCGGAACATCTAGAAATAAACTTTTTTCGTAAATAAATGAAAACGCTTTGTTTACTTTTTGAAACTTCCCATATAACGCCATGCCTATTTTTTTCATATTTTCAAAAATTTTTAACTCGTTAACTAGAAAGTAACTTTTGCTTAAATTTTTAAGCGAGGTCCGCGGATACCTGATAAATCATCTGGGCGAGTTTGAAGAATACCTAACATCTTGAATTTTACTATCGAAACACCTTAAGCTGCATTGAAAACTGCCAGTAGGTGGATGGGTGACCACCGCCACTACCTCCCTCTAGCAGGGATTTTAGGAACTACTAATACAGTCATCTTAATCTTTTTGTAAAAATAGTTCCAATAAAAGCTGTGTTTCTGACTGCGAATTTCTAAATCCTGGTATAGTTTTTATAGTTTGAACTTTTTATTGTACTGCTGACTTTACGGACTCCAAACGAGTAGAAATAAATAAATTTTGGAGAAGAATTTCTAGATTTTTTCGGGAAAATGTATAGGGTTCCAGGATCCCGCATATAAAAGATTATTATAGCGCATATATAGATTATTAATATTATTTAAGCTTAGATCTATGCGCAATCATTTATTTTGAAAGTAATTTAGAATTTTTCAATAATTAGACTAACCTTTCCATTGATTCATGTGTTAATTTTTTTCAGATTTCTGGAAATAACGGAAAAAGATTGATATAAATTTCGTGGACAGGATTTTTTTTAAAGGAAATAGTTAATTATAAAAAATACGAAACTTACAATTTACGGCTTCACTAAGAGCGGAACATTAAACATCATGAAAAACCTACTTTTTAAAACTTTTTCTGTTCTATGCTTTGGTTATCATGTTCGGACGTTTTACGAAGATTTAGGGTGGTGGCGCTGGTTATGGATCTGTCATCAGTTACGGATCACTTTGTTTAATTTTGTAAAAAACAAAAAAATAATTGTTTAAAAGGAATTTTATCCTTTAATTAGTATCCTGTTCGGGGTTGGAAATTTAACTTTATTTTTAATGTTTAAAAAAAAACTAAATGCTGTTTGATCCATAACTAGCGCCACCACCCTATCAAGCATTCATTTTATAGGATTTTTTCTAGTGAACCTTTTTTTTTTATTCGGAGGCTTTGTTTGGGTTCTCAATAAGATCAATCAGCAAACTTTGAGCCAGATTTTATTACAGATTTTTTATTTCAACTTTTAAAATTTTTAACTGTAATTAAATTTAAATTATAATTATAATTGAATTAAAATTAAAATTATAATTATAATTATAATTTAAAGAATTTTTAAATTTAATTAAAATTTTTATTTAAATTTTTAAAAAACCGTGGAAAAATATTTCCCTTACTGTTAAGAAAAAATCTTTGTTTTTTTAAACTTGACTACAGTGTAAAAATTACCTTTATGAAGTTTTAAAAAATTGTAATCATATCATAAAAAGATATGATTAAAAAAAATTTTAACTGATTTTATTTTATAATGCTACATATTTTTATTGTAATTCTGTTTTTTTTTTTCGAATTCAAAGAGGAAGATAATCAGTATTTTACAATTCTTTTTATTTTACTTTTTTGTTATTTTAAGCTTCGTTTAATTTAGTTTACCAACGTTTTCAGATAAGAAAGTTTAATTTCTTAGCATTTTAAAAGTCATAAAAACTACTGTGATTGCATTTTGCAGCCAATAAAATTTTATTTTAAAAATATTTACTACGTATTATTTTCTTTTTTAACCCGATAGCTTTTTATATTCACATCGAAAGTGGAAAAAAAGAAGTCATAATGGCTATTTTTTCCATTTTTCCATTGTTGGGTAAGTAAAAATTTGTATGGAGCTTTTGAATTTGATTTATATAAAACTAATTCAGTTTTTTTTTCCAGGTGTTTCCGCACTTTCGTTGTTTTGCCTACTAAGAACTGCAAAGGGAGATATAGATAAAGGCGGCGAAAACTCACGATTCGATTTAGGATTGTTTTACGTAAGAAAAAAAGATTGAATGTAATTTTAATTTTAATTTTAATTTTAATTTTTTTTTTTTTTCATTATGAAAAATTGAAGCAAATCTCCAAAAACAACGAGAATAATGTTGTCATCTGTCCGATATCTATAAAGCTTTCGCTGTTAATGATAATGGAAGGTGCACAGGGGCAAACGGCTAGAGAGATTGAAGCTGCCCTTGCTCACGGCAAAATTTGGAGCAGGGATGATGCTGATGATATATTAAACTACGTGAAGGTACTTAAACCAGACTCATCATATTTGAGTCATCGGGATACGGTCATAAAGACAAGTTCTGGAAGCTTTCTCCACCTAATTTGCTTAAGTAAGAGGATTTTAGCTCCAAGAGCAGGCGATGGAGGAGCGCATCACCGATGAAAGCCCTGGAGGTTGCCATAGTGACAACGTATCTGCAGTGCTTCAAAAATATCAAAAATTTTAAAGGTCAAGTCTGTGTTAAAATCACATGATTTGAACAGCGAATGAAATAGTCTTATGATACTGCCAACGCTGCCGGTGGTAAAATCAGTGAACTAAATGGGGGTTGTTAAGCGGGATATCACCTCCCATGTAACTAGATGGTGGCTTCTAGGTCTATCTTTCATGATTTTGAACCATAATTGAACCGGTCAAGGCAAAAACTGACTAACTGGCAGAATGAATTGACTGTGTTTACATATAAGCTAAATGTAAACAACATTCTTTTCGTTCTGCTAGTTAGTCAGTTTTTGCCTTGGTCGGTTCAATTTGAGAGCTCTGGATGTTGTACATATATCAATGCTTAATAAATTTCGTGCAAAATGCCTCTGTTTTTAGTAATTGTAAGCTTATGATGTAGATTTTTGGACCTGTCTCGATGCTGGTGGTTGATTTTGTCTCTAACACTCTTCATTCAAACTTTAAAACAATTTAAACGCCTAAATCATAATTTTTATTTTCAGCCGAAAAAACGAAAAGTCGCTGTGAAAATCTATAACCACTTATTTTTGGATCGCAAGTACACCATCAACCCTGATTACTTCCTTCGTTTGAAAAAGGATTACATCGCAGACGTTAGTCTTGTCAATATGGAGAAATATTGGGAAACCGCTAATATAATGAACAATTGGGTTAGATCCAAAACTCGTGGAATGATACCTTTTATCGTACGGGATTTCGCCGTAAAGAACGAGTCCATGTTGTATTTGGCAAACGCGGCTTATTTCAAAGGGATTTGGCAGTATAAATTTAGAAAAAATTTAACTTTTAAGAAATGTTTTTACAATCACGGAGACGAATGTCAGGAAACAAAAATGATGATGAACGTTGCGAAGTATAAGTACGGGGATATGTCATCGAGTTTGAATGGGAAAGCTCTTCAATTATTTTACAAAGTAAGAAGTTGCTCAGGTTTGGACATGCCTTAGCCCAAAATGAGCGTGGAAGCAAACTAAGGGTATGAGGGAAATTACTCGCTAAGGGCGCTTCATGTAGTGGTCAGTTAATCGTGGTGAGTCGTAGTCTTCTATGAAGATTATGAATGAAACGGCCAAAAAATCTTCCTAGAAGGCGTTTATAACATTCATAGAAGGCATGACTCGACACGTTGGCTGACCATTAAATACAGTGCTCATAGCGTGTAATCTTTTTCGAGGGGGCGGTAAGTATTTGATAACTAATTTTTTAAAAAGCAAAATTGGCATTCATTTTACTTTTGGGACAACTGCTACATATTCAATTTTTTTTCTTTTTTTTTAGGACCGTAAACATTTCATGCTCATATTACTTCCAAACAAACGGGACGGAATCAATGAATTAATCGAAAAATTAAAGAAAACCAAGTTAAGCGACATCATACACGGCAATTTAAAATCGACGAGAGTACTTTTGCAGTTGCCTAAATTCACTATCAGGCACTACACGGGATTGTACGACGCCTTAAAAGGTCTTAATGTTTCGAGGATTTTCTCTGATGATGCTGAGTTATCCAAAATGGTAACTCAGGATGTACCTAACATGCACATCAATGATATCATGCATGCTACTAGAATATCAGTTTTCGAAAAAGGTGTCTTGGCGGGAACTGCTACCGTAGGTTTTTTTTTTCGGACAATCTTTCGATGACTAAAAATAATGATATTGAAATTAATTTTGAAGACGAAGAAGTGGATATGAGAGCCCCACCTGACTACGAAGAGTTTGTAGTTGACCGTCCGTTCGTTTTCTTCATAATGGATTCCTCAACGAGTACGGTATTGTTTGCCGGGAAAATGACTGAAGCTTCTCCATTTACGAAAAATAAAAGTTGAGGTTGTTGAGTTGCATAAAATGCCGAAAAATGAAAGTTGAGGCGAGTGCAAATCCGTAGTTAGATCTTTTTTTTTTTTTTTTTAGCAAAATATATAACATGGAATTTAAACATCTTTTTGTTAACAATTTTTAGTTATTTCAGAAAGTTACCTATAAAAATAAAGAGTCATTCCGGTTAAGATAGCGGTTTTGGGCCAAGAGACCGATTTCGCTCAAGCTCTAGGGTAAGGGTAACTTTACCCCAAAATTTTCAGCCCTCTACCATTGCTTGTTTTTGCCTCAGAGCCAAATATGTGATTTTTGGAAGGGTTTAGGAAAAAATTCATAACTTTACCAAAATTTAACCGATTTGAACGAACAAAGCGCAGTTCGATAGCTCATAAAATGGGCTTTAAAGGGGTGTATATGGCCCATAAAAAATCCGTTAGCAACAATTTTTAAAAATTGAAAAAAAACTGTTTTTAAAATTTTTTTTCGATTTTTGAAAACACCCCCTCGCCGTTTTTACATATGTTTTAGAGGGCTTTCAGAGCTTTTAAATGCTTTTTTGGAAACTAAAATCGGTTGCAGGGAACAGAAGTTATGAATTTTTTTCGATTTTTCCCCATTTATTCCCATATTGTTACATATGAAACTTGCAGAATGAAGTTTTGATGAAAACCTATAAATTACTTGTAAATTGGTCAAAAATTTATCTAGGACCATCTAATTCTCCTTTAAATTCTGCGTCGAATGCTTTTTTATTCGATTTTCTCCGATTAATAACGCAGGAAATATAGAATTTCTAAATAAGTGTTAATTATACAGAAAAATAATAAAAATTGGCATTTTTTCGGTGTTTAATTAGAATTCTATTACGGAACGACATACACCAAAAGCTCTTAGAGAGGTTTTTAAACTCAATGACAATATTTTCTAGACAGAAAAATGGAGAATCAGAATTTATGGATTCCCCATCCCCTTACTACTACACTCAAAAAATCGGTCAGCAGTTACAATATAATTTAAACTACTGTAGAATTTGCGCTAAGTTAAAATTTTACTTGTCGGCGGTCTAATTTACTCACAGCCATGAAAAATCTACTGACTGAGTAAAATTGACTGGTGACCAGTAAAATTTAAATTAGAATTTGCGCCTAGTCCAATTTTACAGGTCACTAGTAATCATTTTTTTGAGTGTAGTATTTTAATGATGTCTGATACTGTTTAAGGACTATGTTTTAATTACATCATCATTTTAAGAATGAGGAATGACATTGCCTAGTGTTGAATGCAAGTTTATATCTCCATACGAAAAGTTAATCTTTTTTTAACTTTGCCAATGATCGTGAATATGTGTGGGTCAGGGGGGGGGGGGGGTCAAAACAAATTACTTCAAAAGTAATGATACAACTACTAATAAAGAGCTTCTTTCTTGGCTTACTCTGGCTGATGCCAACATTAGAATTATCTTGAAGTACGCCCTATTATCCCATAAATGTGAGGGACCCAGCAATTTTCTGCGGCACAAAGGGAGCCAGAGGGGGATAGATGGAAACATAAAAGATTTTTCCAACTGTTTTGGAGACCATAATTTTTTTTTTTTTTTTAAATGTTTTTGGGTTCTTTTTTGAACACTTGACGGCTTTTTGAAAGAGTCTTACCGTTACATTACTGCTCCCTTTGCTAATGCCCCCAAGGCCTTTCCTGCCCCCTCTTTGACGACAACTCGTATGAGTAAGGTAGTTTAAAAATCTCTAAAGGCTTTTGGTGTAAGTCGTTCCGTAACACCGAAAAAATGCCAATTTTTATTATTTTTCTGTATAATTAACACTTATTTAGAAATTCTATATTTCCTGCGTTATTAATCGGAGAAAATCGAATAAAAAAGCATTCGACGCAGAATTTAAAGGAGAATTAGATGGTCCTAGATAAATTTTTGACCAATTTACAAGTAATTTATAGGTTTTCATCAAAACTTCATTCTGCAAGTTTCATATGTAACAATATGGGAATAAATGGGGAAAAATCGAAAAAAATTCATAACTTCTGTTCCCTGCAACCGATTTTAGTTTCCAAAAAAGCATTTAAAAGCTCTGAAAGCCCTCTAAAACATATGTAAAAACGGCGAGAAGGTGTTTTCAAAAATCGAAAAAAAATTTTAAAAACAGTTTTTTTTCAATTTTTAAAAATTGTTGCTAACGGATTTTTTATGGGCCATATACACCCCTTTAAAGCCCATTTTATGAGCTATCGAACTGCGCTTTGTTCGTTCAAATCGGTTAAATTTTGGTAAAGTTATGAATTTTTTCCTAAACCCTTCCAAAAATCACATATTTGGCTCTGAGGCAAAAACAAGCAATGGTAGAGGGCTGAAAATTTTGGGGTAAAGTTACCCTTACCCTATAGTATCATACCCCAAAGTTTGAGCGAAATCGGTCTCTTGGCCCAAAACCGCTATCTTAACCGGAATGACTCTTTCCGCCAGGAGTGCTGAACGTAATCGGGGGCCGTCCATAAATTAAGTAACGCGATTTTGGCTCTTTTTTAACCCCCCTCCCCCGGTTCAAGTGTTATGTAATTTATAGACGGTCCCTCGTTCACGTAGCCAAGGGGCAGGGGGTGATCATTTCAGTTTTTAATAAAATCGCCAACGTCGCACATAACGTAAAACGCGTCATCATCTTTACCTTTTCAGATGCGCTGATTGGTTGAAAATAAAGATGATGACGAAAATTACGTAAATTACGTAGTAGTCACGTGATCAAATGGGAGATTTTATGCTACGGTGGAGGCTCTGGCGGATTTCGACGGAACCATCGAAATAAAGGACCAACGATATACCCCCTTAACATGGGTAACTTTTTATTTACAACTTTAATTGACTTTCAATGCCCGGAAACATTATCAGGACCAAAAAAGAAACATAACTTATTCTTGCATATTTTGCTCCAATTTGGGTCCTTAATTAGAAAAAAAAAGAAAATCTCTTTTACGGCCATAAGGCACCATATAAAGTTGGTCCTTTACTACCGTGCTGCCATCTGGTGGATTTTATATCGTCCGGCCAAATAAAACTTCCCATTGACGCGTGATCACACTATCCTTTTATTACACTATGCCATGGGGGTCAAACGGGAGCGTTGCCCTCCTTCCCGACTGAATTCCTGACTCATGGATTTTCCCTATCTTTCATGTTATAAAAGGTCATTCGGAGCCCCTCCCCCCCCCCCCAATAATCTCGTTCTGGTTACAACCCCGGTCGTTCAAATCATTTCCGTAGAGATGGTTGGAACTGGACTGAGTGCATAAAATTTTATTGTAAGGAAGAAATCGGTTTTCTTACAGTAAAGTTTTGATATACTTCGTCGAGCTTTACTCTGACGTACAGATTTGTAAGTATCCATAAGCTAATAAGTTATGCTTAATAATCAATACTTAGCTTATGATCCCCGTCCCCCTCTCCAATTTCGGTGACTTCGAGCCAGGGGGTGAAATTAGCAAAAATGACCGTTTCCGTGTCTAATGTTTAGCTTATGGGAGCAAAAGAAACGTTTCCGCTTCTGAGCTTACATAAGCTAAATATAGACTCTCCAAAATCGTTCTACCCCGATTTCGAGCCCCTACCATCCCACCGAAGGAAAAGGTTAAGAAAAAAAATAAAAGCCCTCATAACATTAAATTAATTATAATAACAATTACAAAAAAAGGAAAGCTCGTTGCTTTACATTTTGCGGGATATTAAAATTACCCTGGCTAAATGCCTAGTAATGGGAGCAATATGAATTTCAAAATAATTCTAATATTCTTATTCCATTTTCTGTTTTTTTTTTTTTTTTTTTTTGAATTATTCACATTACTCTTGATTATCTTTTATATTAAATATTAAAATTGGCAAAAAGTTTTTTTTTTTCGACGTGAATACGTCTTTTTTATTTTTATTTTTTTTTTACGATTAGGAACGATTGAAATTGTGGAAATTTTATAATTTTATTCATTTGGCTCGGATTGCGAGGTATTTAAGTCTTAACTCGATAACACTAATTTTTAAAAAAAAGAATGAATTTGCCTTAAAATTGCTATTTAAAATTTAAAAGCTTAAATTTTTTTAAACATGTGAAATTTAATTTATTTTAAAAATAACACGACAAAGGAATTAAATTTGGTGTTTTATTTATTATATTTATTTACTTATTTTTTAATTTTTTTCTTTGGAGGGGGATTGTAAATTGATTTGATTGAATTCAAGTAACCCCTGATTTAAATTCAAAACATTTTAATTTTTTAATTTCGAAAATCAATATTATTAAAGCGTTACTTAAAAAATTTTATTGAAAAGTTGTTAAAATTAATTAAAGCAGGAAAATGAAAAATCTATATTGATATTGATGATTGTTTAATAAAGGATGAGTTTAAAAATTTTTTAAATGACTGTTATTCGAAACTAGCTGTATTCGCTACTACCGTCGCTGCTATATTCGAGAAGCGGAGGAAGAACGTTTTCTTGAAATTGTCCTGATATGTTTCCTGGAGGCCGATAATTAGCCACGACCATAACTTTCCCTGTACGGCTTCTGGCTATTCCTATACCTATATCACAGCTGCTTGCCCATATTAATTGAGTAAAATGCCCTTTTAAAAAAAATTAAGAATATTAGCTTTTTACTGTTGAGTAGTCATTTGGTAGAATTACGACATGACACCTATAGAAGCTATAAATAGCGGCCATTTTGTTTTTAGTTTATATTTCTGTAACTCAGTGCAGAACTGCACAAAGTCCATCTAAGGACTACAACTTCTTATGTTATTTCCATAGTCTTTTAAACAGGTCAGGAAACTCCTATCTTAAATGTATGGGAGATGGTGTCCGGCTTAACTGCACAGATTTTAGTTCCACCCAAATACCACCCGTAGAGCTAGTTGCATTCAGGACGCTTTTCATTGGTCGTTGCCATTTCAAAACAAATATGGAGGATTGAGATTATTGTGTTTGTAATCTCTGAGGTGATTTTTTTTTTTTCAGTATTAAATGTTAAATATAGTGCATACGCATAGCAAAACGCGTAAAAAGCTATTGGAAGTATATTTAAAAAGCAATTAAAGGTGTAATACATCAAAAAATAATACGCGTCATTTGAAAACATTAATTACAGAGGCAACTATAATCGGTTTGAATGTACGTCCCGAAAGATCGCTGCGCCATCTGTTGCCTGCTTCACCGAACTAAAATTCGTGTACTTAAGCCGGACACTTTCGGGGGGGTAAGTTTCCTGACCTGTTTAAAAGACTATGGTTATTTCAAACCCGACTTTACAAAAGGTATACAGGCTCAACGGTTGGCAGTGCTGATTTTATGCCTTCTGGTGTTAAGTTTATTTTGTTGATAGCAGAAAAGTTAAATCGCAGAAGACATTAATTTGAGTTGGCAACGCTTGTATTTGCTTTGCAAAGTCAGGTTTGAAATAAGAAAGTTGCAATTCTTGAATGGACTTGGTGCAGTTCTGCACTGAGGTACAGATTTGTCCATGAAAGCCTGGGTGAGAATCGTGCAAGATCTTAGTGTCGGTTGAGCATTGATTAACATTAAACGAACTGACACCCAAACTCCTAAAAGTTGTGCAACTAATAATAGCTGCTAGTTGCGCACTTTGTACAGTTGGATCGAAGCTGTACAACTGGTACTATTACTACTAGTACTCCCGCAACTTGTATCAGCTGACTCAAAGCTGCACTACAAGCTGCTTCGTAGAAGTGTCTCAAAGTTCTACAACTTAGGACCTGCTAGAAGCTGTACAGCAGACGCTAATAGCTCTGCAACTCGTGGCAGCTGTAACAACTTCATCTGATACTGCTGACTGTTTATACAATTGCGCAACTTGTGAGCTGAGTGAGGGAGTAGGCTTTAATGAATACGGCTGTTTTGTCTAACACTCGATTTACGAGGAAAAAATCCCTGACGAACCCCTTTGATATCCGTGCGTCGGAGGTGAACTAACGTATCTCCATCGTAAATACAATTCTGTACTAGACAGGTACAGCTAGAACAGTTCTGTACTAGACACTGCTTGAACAGGTTTTGAGCTGCAACGGTTCAAAAGAGTATATCTCCATGCGCGATTGTGATGGCCATAGCTCAGTTGACCTGCCTAGTACAGAATTGGAGATAGTGTTTTACGACTGTTTGTGAAGATCACGTGAGTACAAGTTTACAGGCTCATGTTGGTGTAAGCTTTTTGTCACAAGACACTCACGAAATGTCGAAACAGACTATCTCCAATTATATTTGCGATGGAGATACGTTAATTTATCTCCGACGCACGGATGTATCATAGAATTTTTAGTGCAAGTTTCAACTTGTCTGAATTGTATATTCAACCTGAGAATAATTCCAAAATTCATCTTGTCTAAGCTTAGATTAGACCGCCTCGGTCAAATGGCTTTGGATTTTGTTTTCCGGATATGTATTTACCTGAAACAAGTTGAAACTTGTACTAAAAACACAAGAATAAGTCAAAGGAGCTAGTTGGGCATTTAAAATCTAAAGTTCGGATTTTATTCCGGTATTCACTGCAGTGAAAAGTGCAAGTCAGGCTGCCTCCCTTACCGGCATTAACGTTTGCGTGGAGCACGTCTGGTTCTTTTAAGAAATCGTACTGTCGACATGCGCTGTACCAATACGACGCTACTTCTTGTCCAGACACGTCGCTCGGTTCCTTTACATTCAGTCGGCAATATACATTCTGACCGATGTCCCTGGCATTAGGCCTGTAGTAAAATGTGTTCAAATGAGCGAGGGTGTTTGCCCATTCTTGAGCGTAACTACAAAGCTGTAAAAATAAAAATTAATCGTTTTTTTACTTTCAATAAGCTAAGCATAGAAAATCAATTTAAGCAGATAGGGTTCACACACATGTAACATAGACATGTTTGGGAAAGGGAATCTTTATGAAATGTTAAACATATGTTGAATCTTCTTTAGAGAAGACCAATTACACGCTTACAAGGAGAATGGAGGGGGGTGGGGGAGTTCAAAGTCTCCAGAAACCTCTTCCATTAAGTCATGTGTGTGCAGCCCCGTTGAACCAACTTTGGACTTTCCGATCTTGCTTTTGTACTTACGTCGGGACACATAGACAATGGCGGCGCCCCATGTCGTTGTCTGTAAACATTATGCCAACATAGACATTCGGTTATAAATTCACTAGTATACCATTCTGTATCCGTTTCGTTCGTATCGTTGATTATGCTTAGTGGACGGTTTGATAAAATCTGAAAGTCAGAAAAAAAAATCGTTAATTTTATTTTAGAAAAAAAAAAGATGATCGAAGAAAAAATGAGAAAGTGGTGGAAAAGAAGATTACAGTCAATTAGCGATTGGATGGAGCTTAGTAAAAAAGTTTCGGAAGAACTTTTATTTTGCTTCGTCTTAAATGAGACTTAACAACAACTGCTTCCTACTTATCGAATCAGTTGAACAAGATAATTAAAAAAAAATCTAGACTTGGAAAATCTTGATCAGTAAGATGTGACTTTGTATTTTCCGATTCAAGATTTTACGTTTGAAAAAGTTCGTCTTGTCGTTTTAAACTTTTTTTTTTTCAATAATTGATAGAACGGAATCGAAGTGGTAATTTTAATATTTTTTTTTTTTTTTTTTTTTTTTTTTTTTTTTATAAAATGTTTGAGATTTTAAAGATTTTTTTCCCCCTCTTTTGGATCCAGAAGGGGATGAAATGCAGCTTTCTACATAAAATTTCAAATTTAGTTAGCTTTAAAAAACAAAAAATTTAATTGTTCTTCTTATGATACGGATGGTTATGACAAGTACATATATTTGCAGGGAGATTGAAATCCTAAGATGACATAGGGCTTTCAAGTAAGGACATCTTATGATTTTAGATCCATTGTAGATGCATAGGTTTATCATTAACCCTGGAATTTTAAAAAGAACAATCGATTTTTTTTTTCTCAAATTTCTCAGTTTATGATGCCATTACTGTGGGTCAAAAATTATCCGATCTTAGAATAAAAGCAAATCAATTTTTTAAAATTTTTTTTATAATTTTTTTTTTTTTTTTTTTTTTTTTAAAATGTTTGAGATTTTAAAGATTTTTTCCCCCTCTTTTGGATCCAGAAGGGGATGAAATGCAGCTTTCTACATAAAATTTCAAATTTAGTTAGCTTTAAAAAACAAAAAATTTAATTGTTCTTCTTATGATACGGATGGTTATGACAAGTACATATATTGCAGGGAGATTGAAATTCTAAGATGACATAGGGCTTTCAAGTAAGGACATCTTATGATTCTAGATCCATTGTAGATGCATAGGTTTATCATTAACCCTGGAATTTTAAAAAGAACAATCGATTTTTTTTTCCTCAAATTTCTCAGTTTATGATGCCATTACTGTGGGTCAAAAATTATCCGATCTTAGAATAAAAACAAATCAATTTTTTAAAATTTTTTTTATAATTTTTTTTTTTTTTTTTCAAATCCGGAAAGTATGGTCAGTTGGGGTAATTTTGAGACAAGGGAAAAATGCGACTGGCGTAGCAGTATTCACTACAATAGATTTAACAAGTCCACACAAGCAAATCAGCGAATTGGCTCATTTTATTGCCGTAAAATTAAGGGTCTGTAGCACGGAGCAGAAATGTTCGAAAAATTTTCTGGAATCCGTTCGTTAAAGAGTTGATTTAATTTTAATCTAGTGTCTCAAAATTACTCCGTCTAACCTTATAGAATATATTTATCTCAAGCAAAAAAATTATTTTATTTTTTCTCACAAAAAAAAAAAAAAAAAAAAAAAAAAAAAAATTAGGATGGAAAAATAAAAAGTCGAGATAGTATATAATGAGTGTAATGGTAATGGAGACAAGATGGGGAAAAAATTTAAAATTCATAAAAATGATAAGGGCCATTTTTTGCTTTTGATAACAAAAATGATTTCAAACCAAGTTGAAAATGTATATTTAATTTTTATATTTTTTGGCAAAGCTCCAAAACTGTATCTCCACATTTACAATTAAAATTAACTTCGTACGTGAGGAAAAAAAAAAAAAAAAAAAGACGGATACTTATTAACTTTCATAAGAAAAAAAAAATTCCGGGGAAAGGTGAAAAAGGATCGGGAAGGCTCTTGGAATCGAGGTTGGAGGATAAGGGGGAGAGATTACCTGTGTTATCGACCCACACCCCGATTCCAAGACGACGCGACTACGGAATTAAATTTATTACATGATATTCCGAAAGAGAGATGGGAAGAAGAAAAAAAAAAAAATTGGAGAGTGAGAGGGGAAAAAAAAAGGTCATCCAGGAAAATAAGGTTGGGAAATCCGGAAAAGGTGCTGCGAATCCGGAAAAGGGATACACGGTTTCGCGGTAAAGGAGTGAGATCAGATAGGGTGTAATAGGGGGTTAGATCAGGAGATGAGAGGGGGGAGGGGGAGGATAGCGCATTGCGTTTCACTACGGTAGAAACAAAACGTAAATGGGGGTGTGTGTTATTCTTCCCTTTTTTTTTTAAAAAAAAAGGAAAGAAATGAATAATTGTGATGTAATCGACTTTTGAAAAAAGAATAAGTTCACCGTGAGGAACATTAAAATTAAGGCAATTGAACTTAAACCATTTTATTTTATTTTATTTTATTTTATTTTATGATGATATTCATAATTCAAGAGTTTTTGAAACAAAAAGTTTTTTCCAAGTTTTGACTTCTCCTATTAAACTCGGTCGAGTAAATTTTATGAACTTGTATTAACAGAGAAATAGCACTTTAAATTTATTTCATTTTAAGAAAAATGTTCACAGAGGCTGCTCTTTAGATTGTATCCCTTTTCCGCACAATGGTGCATATAATGGGGAAAAGGTCCACGAATAAGTTACAAAGGCCAGGCCGGTACCCAGGGTCGGAGGGCAAAGGGGGCTCAGCCCTAATGGAAGGACGTTTGAGCTCTTCTTCGCACTACTGCATTTTTCCTATATCCTTGGTTAAAAGGGATCTTTGAGAACCCCCATTGGAAAACGTTTTGCTCCCCTCCCTAGCCTCTCGGTCTGTCCACAGTAGGGTGTTTAATTTTTTAAAAAAAATCATGAAATGTTGGGGGCATGTCGAAAATCTGCTTCCTGCAGGTGTAAAATCACTAAAAAAATTTTTTTCAAATTTTTTCTTAATTCCTTAATGCCTCCCCAAAGCCATTTTAGCTTTTTTAAAATTTTGCTCAAGGTCTTTTAAACTCATTTTTTTAATCCACTTTAAGGGCCCACAAAAAATTTCGAAAAAATGTTTTCTTATGTTTTCGAAGTCGTAGAACACGAATTTCACTATCCCGAATTTTTCCGGTTAACCCCTGTGACGTCATTAGCGTTTTTATCGAGCTTACACGTGATTTTTCCGACTGAAATTCGGCTTAATTTGGAGCCCTAAAAATTTTTTTTATTTGATTGGTATCACTCATACTTATGCAAAAATACCCGTAGAACACGAATTTCACCATCCCTATTTTTCCCCGTCAACCCCTGATTAGGGGTGTAAGTGTAAATTTGGTTTTCATGCTTAAAATAATTATGCATAAGTTTTGTAAAAATAATGCATATTAAAATTTTGGTGCCTAAAAAAATATGCATATACTTTGCAAAAATTATGCATATCAAAATTTTTGTGTAAAATAAAGGTAGGAAAGTGTGACCGTCTGAAAAGTGTGACTTTTACATTTTAAACCATATAAATACGCATGTTGAAGATTCGTCTTTGTCGTAGTACAAAAATGTACATTTTTATATGAATTTTTTGCATTTCTTTGGCAAAAATTTTATACATGTTTTGCATTTTTTCCCGTACGGATTTACTGCTATCCTCAGTATGTTATTGTTTTGCATGTCAGCAGTAAAGTTAATGTTTGTCACTGATACGACTAATAGCTGTGGTTTCCAGAAAAACTGTAAGTCCTAAATTCAGGGGTATTTAGTACTTAAAATTATGTTTGAAATTCAAGATTTTTGAGGTTTTGAGCCAAAAGAAATTGTAATCAAGGAACATTTCCGAAATAGGTTAGGCTATTGAAAATCGAAATTTTGGATTATGAAATTCAAAATTAAAAGGGCATAACTGCCCATTGAAAATTACAAATTTTTTTTTTGGAGTAACCAGTTTTTGTTAGTGTTTTACAAAAATTGTCCGCACAATACCATTCCCGATGCAACTAAAATTGAATGCCCATAGTATGAACTAAAAAAAAAAAGAAAAAAAATTTTGCGACTTTAAGAGTGCTGCATTATGTTGCAGACTGCTGTTATCCTAGTATCCTAGAATAACGAAATACGCGATATAAATTCAGGCTTCTACTCAAAAGCCAAAATTTGAACTAATTAAAAGTTTTTAAAGCTACTAATTTCAAATCTGACGTTAAAATTTGAAAATTCAAAATGGTGGATCCAATATGGCGGACATTTTTTTTAAGTTCGAAAATCGTCTTCAAAATTTGGTTATAGGAATTTTTGAGGTCGCTGACTTCGAATCTGAGGTTAAATTTTAAAAATTCATAATGGCGGACAATGTAGAAAATAGTCTGCCATATTGGATCCACCATTTTAAGTTTTTAAAATTTTACTTCAGATTCGAAATCAGTGACCTCGAAAACCCCTACAACCAAATTTCGAAGACGATTTTCAAATAAATAAAAAAAATTGTCCGCCATATTGGATCCGCCATTTTGAATTTTTAAAATTTTACTGTAGATTTGAAATCTGCGACCTTGAAAACTTATAATTTGATAAAATTTTTGCTTTTTAATAACATTCCGAGTTTATACCGCTTAAAATGTGCTCACAGCATTGTGTGAACCTACAAATTCCTGCAAAAAAGCTTGCTTTCCTCAATTTGCTTTTATCGCCAGGGTCCTCCCCCTTCCGGTAAATTCCCCCAGCGACCCGCGAGGTCAATCCGCCCCAACGATGCAACACAAAATGCAATCCTCTTTATATAAATACGATTAAACTCTTTTATTCAACCGACATTGACCCAGAAAAAATCGAATCACCACGTGATTTATCTTCCGTTGCAAAGCGCTTACGTTGGGATTTTTTTTTATTTTTCCCATCGGAAATTGTTCGTAAAAAAAATCGGAAGGTTAAGTCACGCTAAGCTTTTGCGAAAAGTGCGTTCTAATATTTTTTTTTCTTCTGCTGTATGCGTGCCCGTGCGTGTCCAAATTAAATCTTCCGATATTTATCTCAAATTTATTTTCTCATAATTCAAAGCATGTTCCGCCCTTTTAAAAATATTTTTTTTGCTTTTGCAATTTTTGACTTTTGCCCTTTAAGAATTGAAAATGTTTCTTCTCGTTAATTTTTTTTTTTCCTTTTCGCGTAAAAAAAAAAATGAATAATAAGTAACCTTGAAAAAGAAATTAAAAATTTTTTCTCTAACTACTTCCGTTTTTTTTTTTTTTTTTATTTATTCGGTTGACGGCAAACTCGTGACGGATTTTTTTCGGATTCGATGCCAGGAAAATTTTCAACAATCCTTTTTCTCTCTCAAAAAAGAAAAAAAGAGAAAATTTTCTCTTTTGTCAGATTTATTACCACGAGGAAAAAAACACAGGCAATTTCGGGAAAAAATTTTCATCTCCCCGGCTTTTATCCTAAACTGAAAAATTTATAGATTGCGCCAATCCATGCGGTTTCCGCTAAGGAAGTGATCATTTAATTTTTTAGAGCGTCCATTTTCCTTTCTTTTCTTTGAAAATAATGAAAACATCCGGTTCGTCTCAAAAGGAAAGGTCCTCTTTTTTCTTTTTCTTTTTTTTTCTTCCTTCCCCTTCGTTTTTCCACAAGTCATTTAAGCCGGTTTGAAAAATGCCAAGTTTGCGTTTGCACGATTTCCCGATTCCGCAATTTACATATATTCATTTTTCTATATCAGGACATGCATGAACGCCCACTTAATTCCAACCCTTTTATCCGAATACAATTCCTTTTTTTTTTGCGGAAGAAAATAACAGAAATTTTATATTGTAAACGACTTTCCTTTCAGCTGTTCTTGAGTGGGGGAAAAAAAATCTGAGAACGGATTTTTAAACATGACGTGGAATCATGTCTGTCTGACAGACGGGGGATAAAACATTTTTTGATCGACCTGTTACTCTCTGTGACAGTTTCTATAGATTCGTCATTAATCTTTTTATTGACAGCTTTGCATGATATTTTCTTATTCTTCTTTCGTGATTTCGGTATGATATGGGCGTGTGCAAAAGTTTTGCAGTCAGATTTTTTTTTTCTTTTTGGATTTATGTTTAAGACGAACTGTTCTTTCTTTTTTTTGCTGATATAGCTTTTTGATCCCCAGCCTTTTCGAATTACGGCCAAAAATTTTAGTCGAACATGTTGGTGTTGTGTGAAAGTGACGAACATGTTTGATGAACATGTTCATCCGACATGTGGAAACATTTTCGCCGAACATGTTCAAAAAGCCTTATTGCGTATTTAGAGCGTCCCCTACATATTAAGGAAAATGTTGGGTGCAAATGTTTGTCAAACATGTTCACGAACATGTCCCCCATTTTTAACCAACATTAAACATTTCACGCAGAACATGTTGGGTGAACATGTTCTGCGTGGAATTGCGCCATGCAGAACTTTCCCAACATGTTGGAGAAAATGTTGGTGAAAAACGTTGACATGTAGGTGAAGCTTTGTATGGGCGCAATTTCACGCCGAACATGTTGGTTTTGGATGAAAGTGGTGAAAATGTTCGGCAAACATGTTTAACAAACATCTTCCTAAAATGCAGGGGAAGCTCCACATAAGCAGTGACGCTTTTTTAGGCACGTTATGTGAAAATGTTGTCCAAAATGTTTGCCGAACATGTTTGCCAATTTTATCAAACACAAACATTTCACCCAACATGATTAAAAAAGCGTCACTGCTTATGTGAAGCTTTCCCTGCATGTTGGGGAAAATGTTTGATGACTATGTTTGTCCAACATGTTTGCCACTTTTATCCAAAACCAACATGTTTGGGGTGAAATTGCGCCCTATAACCACATAACATAAATCTTTTTCAAACATGTATAAAAATGTTTTCAACATGTTCGTCGATTTCATTCAACACCAACACGTTCGCCGAACATGTTTCAACAAGCCCTACTGTTTATCTAGAGCTTTTCCCAGTTGTTGGGGAAACATGTTGGGTTAAAATGTTTGTCCGATATGTTCACCGAACATTTTGACCACTTTTATCCAACAACATGTTTGACTCACCCAACATGTTCCCCAACATGAAGGGGGGTCTCAACATATGCAGTGAGGGTTTGTGAACGTGTTCGTCACTTACATCCAACATTTCACTCTTTATTTAGTGATACTGATGAGTCTAATCCCATACAAGAAATAGATGCATAAATAATATAAAAATCATGTATAAATACATAAAATTGAGCATGCATAAAAAATGCATAAATTATGTATAAACCACTTAACTTTTTTACCGGAAAATTTTTTTCAACCTCCAATATAATTATGCATAAATAATGCATAACTAAGTATATGCATAACCGTTATATATAATAATGCATAACCGTTGAATATAAGCATATTTGCAAATTTTTCTGCCTTGATTTAGAAAATTATATGCATAAATTATGCAAAAATTATGCATATCCAGATTTTTATGCTTAAAAAATTTTGCATGTCCAAATTTTGGTGCTTAAAAATATGCATAAATTATGCAGAAATGATTCATATCCAGAGTTTTATGCTAAAAAAAATTATGCAGGAATTTTGTAAGAAGAATGCATATCCAAATTTTGATGCTTAAAAAAGTATGCATAAACTTTGCAAAAATTATGCATATGTCAAAATTTCTGTATAAATGGTACAAAAATAATACATTTTTTATATAAATTTTTTGCATTTATTTTGCAAAATATATATTTTTTTGCAACACTTTTTCTTATGGAGTGCAAAGGTAATGCAATCTGTAATGCAGTGGCAATGGACGAGCATTGGTAATGCAGAGACCATTCAAAGATAATGCAAAATCAAGCGTACACCGAAATGTGTGAGTGAATAGGACCTCGTGTCTTGAGAAAATGTTGAAATTTCCATAAAGGCGTTGGTTACATTACACGAAAATTTTTGAAACTCTTCGAACAAAAATTTTCGTGTAATGTAACCAACGCCAAAAGGACGCCTGTTCTTTTCTGAGGAGGGAAGGGGGGAAGGAATCGAAAAGTTCTTAAATCAAGCTGACCGAATGGCATACTGCTGAGCAGAATGCAAACCCTATTATTGCCAAATTAAGAGGACTCATACCTTATTCCGCCCCCGACTGTCATCTGACGGTTTTTTTTTTTGTTTTCAAACAGCGGGGACGATTCTGTTGCAGATAGAAAGTTTTTATCATACCGACCCCCCCGTCGAGTGTACATGTCCACCCTGACCCTTATTCCTCTTAAGAGGGAAAACACATTCCCGTTTCTCCCACGTCTGAAAAGTTTTCGTGACCTTATGTCAGCTCTGATTTATTTTCCTAATTTTTCGAATTAAAAAAAAAAGGAAGTAAAATTTTTCGCCTCGCAACTTTTTTTTTGGGGGAGGGAGGAAAAAAGAATTATTATAATCTTTTTCGTCACATTTGAATGCTTTATGGGTAAATAACATTTGTAGGATTGAAATAAAGTTACGGATTTTTTTCCAGGATTTGTGCCAAAAAAAAAATTCTCCCTGCATACAAATTTTTTTTTTTTTTTTTTTTTGCCTCGACATTTGTAACTCTCTCTGTTTGGAATCGCAGCATTCCAAAAAGTAAAATATTACGTTTACGTGTCGGTCTTAGGGAGAAAAAAAACACCTAATTTTATAAAGTTCCATCAAAGATTAGTAAACCTGGAACAAAACCTCGAAAAGCAATCCAATTTCAGTCGGGAGATTTCTTCTGAATGCTAATTAAGTAAAGAGTTTGTAACCCAATTCCGCCTGGCTATGTGGGTTTAATGGCTTTTTGCACACCGTATTTCGTTTTAAGTTTGACTGAAAGACTTGTAAAAAAAAAAAAAAAAAAAATTAGCAAGTTAAACTGGTAACATTGATGATGGGTCCGCACGGATCTGGAAAATACTTTTAAATTACATTTCCAGGAGTCAGGACTTGCTCACGCATTTCGTAAACACTTGACTTTATGCATTGTCTTTGCATGACCAATGCAATACTTGGGATATTGCATTATCAATGCATTTCCAATGCCACTGCTTTACTTTTGTGCAATGCTGGCCAAACCCATCTTAAAAAAATACGGAGTTTCCGGACCCCAAAAGCACGGCCGAGATTTTGATTATTTTTTCGAACACAAAAAATAATGAAAACGGAAAAAAAATTGGTAGCAGAAGAAAAAAGTCCAAAAATATACAGCATTTCCGGTGGTACAGTTAATTGTACCCTCCAATTAATTCTTCAATGGAGACAGAGCATTAACAGTACAAATATTTAATTAAAAAATTTTAAGTCTAATTTTCTTTTACTTTCAAGTATGAGAAAGCTCAAAAGAAAGTAAGCTTTAAGAGCCTTTTATGATGCCTGTCAAACGGAATGAGTTAAAAACGTAAAGAGGTTATTTATGAAAAAGAAAAAAAAACATTTTTAATCTAAAGCTTTTAAGAGAAAATAGCAATTTTGTGAAAAAAATTATATTCGTTGAAAAACAAAAAGAATCCGAAGTGGTCATTAGCATTTCGTATTAATAATGTACTTTCACTCTCGCGATTATTTGTAAGAGGCGTATATTACCATAACGTAGGAAAAGCCATTTTATATTTTTTAGAGGATTACATAGGGGAATGGAAAAAAGAACAATGCTTGAGAAATGAAAAAAAAAAAAATAAAAACGGGTTTCTTTTTGCATTTTTTTAAAAACTACATGAGTGTCTTTTAATTAATTAATAACTCCCCAATGATGATTTGAACATCCATGCGGAAGGTACTTACTGGTCAGGGGATTGGCAAAAATTTTCACTTGGGAGGGGCCAGTGTTGGCAAACCCATCTCAAAAAAATACGGTTCGGTTCGGCTCGGTTCAACATTTCGTTAAAAAAAAAAAATTGGGTCTTGCTCGGTTTTTTTTTTGCGCTTTCCTGCGAAAAATTAAATTGCTTTTGGTTCGAGTTCTTGAAAAACCCGGTTTGGGTTCTGAGTCCGGTCCAGTCTCACTTTAGGTTCACTCCGATTCGGTTTCTGTAACATATGCAGTTGGGTTTTTTTCCACTACATTACAAGGGTCGGGTTTAAGATCTTTGCGGCTGGGAACCCAGTTCTGGTTCCGGTTCCGGTTTTTCGTGTTTTGCTTGTCCGTGCGGTTCGGTTCGGGTAATTTTTTAGGGGAAACTTAATTTTTTTTAACTTAAATTTCGAGGGGAAAATATTCGGACCCATAGCCAAGGGGGGGCAGAGGGGGGTAATGCCCCCCGCTTGACTTGGTGACCTTCCTGGAGTAAATTCGCTAAACATGACAGGTATAGCGAAGTAAGGTATATTGCCCCCCTTAACGAGCCCAACTGCCCCCCCCCCTTTCCCGACTCTTCGTTCTAACTACGGGCCCGAAAATATTGAGCACTGATCCGGGATTTGCTCAAAAGGAGAAAGTAGAAGAGTTTCTGCTCTTTCACCCCACCCGAATCTGCCGTTTGAATAATTGCGGGAACTGGGCATTTCGGGCTAGGCCAAGGGTCCTGGAAAATTAACCGGAAGTGCTGAAAATGAATTGTTTAAAATTTCACCAAGAAAAAGAAGAAAAATCCGTAAAATGGGACTCAGGTACTCCCGAGCCTTTCTCTTAGAGATTACTCCCGGGATTTCTCGGGATCCGAGTTTTTTTTCCCGAAAAATTTCCCGAACATTCAAGAAATTTCAGAACATTTTTTTTACTAGTAGGGAATCCCGCTTCCCGGGAATCGAATTTTTCTCATTTTCAAAAATTCCCAATTCCCGGGATCGACAAGTTTTTTTCTGGAAACGGGAATAATATCAATTTTATCAACTTTTTGACCATTTATCACATAAAATTATCAATATTTTAGAAAAAAGTTATAAAAATCTGACTTTTTTTTTTCATAATTTGCCTAAAGCGTGTCCTTTAATCAACATAGAAAAATTTTTTTCTACATGGCTCCGATTATTTCCGAACTTGGTTCCCATAAAAATACGGAAATCAGGGTTACTTTCTTTTCTTTTTGTCTTCAAAATAAATTCTCGGTTTTCCCGAGATTCCAGGGAATTTAAGTGTGTCAATTTCTCGATTCCCGAGAATTGAAAAGCTAACCAAAACGGGAATTCTCGTTCCCGGGAATTATATTTTTTTTCAAAAACTGGACTTCCCGATTCCCGGGAATGAAAAAGCGTCGGGAATTTGGAATCTCTACTCTCTCTGGGAGAGTCTCTCTGGCTACCGACCTAAGGGACACTAACATTGGATTTTTTTTTACTTCCCGGGAAATTAAAAAAAAAATCTGAATTTCTCGTTTTTGAAATAATAATTTAAAAAAAACCCTATAGGAACCTCTAATTCTCTACCTAACAGGCTGACATACAGGCTGGAAATTCATAAGAAAAAATGTGTTAAAACATTTTCCTGACTTTGAAAAAAATTTGAAATATAAAATGACAAAAGTTTTTTTAACCGAAAATTTTTAAAGTTTTATGTTTCGATATAGATTTCTATGTTTCTCAACATGTTTCAAAACTTTCGATTTCTCGGGAATGTCCTGCCTAAAAAAAAGAGAATTCTAATTATTTTTTTAAGTTTGAAAGTGTCCAGTTAGAGATGGGCGATTATTAAATTTGTAAATCGATTACTGATAATCGATTTTTCTAAAAATAAAAAAATAAATAATTGATTAATCGGATTTTGGGCCAAAAAGTTTTTTATTTTAAGATTCTTTTTTGTTCTTTTACAGCTTTTTTTTTTTTTTTTACAAAATTTCTGTGTAATAATCGGATCTTCGATCCTCTAAAATAGTAATCTATTATTCGATTAATCGCTTTCTTAATAATTGATAAGTAATCGCTCCATCCCTATCTCCAGTTATTATCCAGTATTCGTATAGCACACTCCGTTCCAAAAACGTTCTGAAACGTTCCTGAAATAAAATCCGGAATAAAAGCAAAAAAATCTTCGCAAAGTTTTGAAACTCGATAGCTGCAGGGGGGGGAATCTCAATTTCTTTTCCAGTTCTCAGAAAAAAAGACCCTTCGATTTCACGATTGCTACAAAAACCGTGACTGACTCCCTTTGGAAAAGTAAACAATCCTTTTTCAAAAGATTTTTTTTTATACAATTCAATTAACCTTTTGTCATGTCTATCTAACCGTCCATTGAACAAAATGTGGAAAGGCTATCTATATAGTATTTTCAGATAGAAAATATAATTTTTAAGTGGCTCTTCTGAAATTAAATTATATTTTGTTAAACTGCCGTTCTCTCACATATGAATTTCAAAAGGTTAAAGGTTTAGGATTCGCATTTAATCCTTTATGGACCGTTGCTTCAAGAGGCTCCGACATAAAACAGACTCACAATTTTGTTATTATTGACTCCAGTAAGCTGAAACTTGACTTTCTCTATGTATTTTGGGACCGGTGATTCCGAATCTGAAGTCAGAAAATTTTAAAAATTTTAATCCAAAACGGGAGGAGGGATTTTACATTCAAACTTTTGACGTCATATTGCTTTTTATGTTTGAAATTGCATTATTCTGACATCAAATTTGAAATCCGCGACGTCGAAAACACCTAGAAACCTCTTTTTCCCAATTGTTTAACGGAAAAAAAAAAATTATGCGATATTTTGTATTACGTTCATGTGATGCGGGTTGCCTATACTCGATATCGGTAGGCGCTCAATTTAGGTTTTAACGCGTAGAGCGAGTGTCTATCAGGGCGGGGGATGGATTTTTTGATTATTCAACAATAAGAATTTGGAGAAACATTTCCCAGGAAAAGTTAAATTCAAACCGGCCAGAATTTTACCAAACTTGGCTATAACGGACACTCGGCTATAACGTGTTGATTTCTTCGGTTCAGAAGAAAGTCCGTTTGGGGCCGTCCGTAAATTACGTTAGCATTTTTTTTTTGGCCATTTTTGACCCCCTCCTTCCCTTGTTAGCAAAGGTTATCATTTCGGGACCCCCCCCCTCCTAAAATTACGTCAGATTTTTTTATCCCCCCCCCCCTAAAAGTTTTTTTTTTTTGTTAATTAATATTAAACGTTAAAAAAATTTGAAATTCTTCGGAACTTAAATTTTGCAATGAAAAGGTTTTTTTTTTTTTTTAAACTTAGAGCAAATGCGCGGGCAAAATTCAAATCTACTGCTCTGTCTCCATTGAAGAATCAATTGGAGGTTACAATTAATTGCACCACCGGAAATGCTGTATATTTTTGGACTTTTTTTTTCTGCTACCACTTTTTTTTTATTTCATTATATTTTGTGTTCGAAAAAATAATCCAAACAATAAAAAAAAAGTGGTAGCAGAAGAAAAAATATACAGAATTTCCGGTGGTTACAATTAATTCACCAATGGAGACAGGATTACTTCGATTAATTGGCCAATGGAGACAGGGCATATACATAATTTTAAAAATTCAAATTATACATAATTAAAAAAATTGACATTATTTTCATTTTTGCACGTTTATAAATGCTAACCTTAGATATGTAAAAGGTAAAACTCGTCCCCCCCCCTAACGTACTAACGTAATTTACGGACGGCCCCTATAGCCGAGTTCGACTGTATTATTTTTTGTATCACTTATACAAAAATTTGGATATGCATAAATTTTGCATAATTTATGCATATCATTTTTTTAAATTATAAAGCAAAAAAATTTGTAAATATTATGCTCTGTCTCCATTTGGATAATTCATTGGAGGGTTGGAAAAAGAATTAATTGTACCACCGGAAGTGCTGTATATTTTTGGACTTTTTTCTTCTGCTACCATTTTTTTTTTTTTTTTTTCCCCCATTTGCTGTGTCTACACTTAATGGTAAATACGATAGTTATTACCGTCGTTCCATGTGTTTAGCTTATGGCAAAGTAGTTACAATCGACGATGGGAACCACTAAGTGTAGACTTAGCAATTTTCATTATTTTTAGCACAGAAGAAAAAATTATTTTTAGTGTTTAAAAAAATAATCTAAACAATAAAAGAAAGTGCTAGCAGAAGAAAAAGTTTCAAAAATATACAGTATTTCCTGTGGTACAATTTAATTGTACCCTTCGATTAATTGGCTAATGGAGACATGACAATACGTAATTTATGTTTTTTTTGTTTATGAATATTTTTTGTATAATTTATGCATCTCTTCTTCGTACGGGTGTCCTCGGTTTTTTTTTGGGGGGGAGGGGGTTACAAAAAATTACAAAATGTCGGAAATTAACTTTTTTTTTTCTTTTTTCTAAGATGAGCTTAACGACTAATTCCCTTGATACCCTAACTTGATGTATGGGGAGTTGAAAAAAAAAATGAATAATTGAGCCAAAAAAGCATTACCTTTCGTAACATCTGCGGCCTGTTATCTAAGCCCTTGGGTGCTTCAGTCTTATTTGAATTTAAACTAGTTGATGATTCCTTATCCCGATTCCTTTCCTCTCGATCCTTTTCGTCGACGATCGGTATCATTTTAAAACTGGACGTATTTCTAACCCTGCATGATCCTACTCTTTTTTCTAAATTGCTTAAAGCTCTGGCCTCCTCTCTCCTCCTGCTCGGAGGCCAATTGGCACTTGCGGAAGGACCTATGCCACCTCCTATGATTAACGAGGGAGGGGACGGAGGTAAGGCACGATTTCCTGGATCTGAAAAGAAAAGGAAAAAAATTTTTTTTATTTAAAAAAAAAAAAAAATTATAATTTTTACATAAAAAAAAAAAAAACTTGACCTACCTTGATGGGCCATCATTAAACGTTTGCTGACGGGCCATCGATTGTTAACGCTCACGCCGACCGCTGACGGATCGAAAGGGTAAGCACCGAACGCGGCGTCCGCGTCTGTCTCTCCGAGCTCCATGATCAGACTGGAGCTGGAATATTCTTTTCCAGCATTTTCAGCTGGATTGCTTTCCCACAGCGCATAGCGAACAGTCGTATACATAGCATCACACCAGGAACAAACTTCCCACTTGGATACACAACATTTGGGAATTAAAACGTTTTAAACATCTGACAAAAACTTTTTAACGTGTAAATTTCCTTTTTTTTTTTCTTTTAAATTCATGGGAATTTTTATCAGTATTTTTTTTTTTATCGATTGTATAACGTGTATATTCAAAGCTTTACATTTGCCAAACAAATATGAATCTATCACGAATTCGTTTCTTTATTTTCATTTCTCATTTTTTTTTCTTAAGAGAAGCCTCATGACTCACGCATTTTACACACTATTAGGAGGCCGTTCAAGTATTACATTGCATTTTTTTGATAATTGTTTACCTACCCCTCGCCCCCCTCCTCCGCTAAGCTGCTTACACAATATTTATAATTTAATTTAATTTCAGTGAATTTTTAAAAAAAAGGTATGGGTTTTGCTTGATACAATTTTTTCTTAATTTTCCTCTGTCTGATATTCCTAATAAAAAAGATAAAAAGACATTCCTTAAGTTTTTGTTAAAATATTCCCGATGCTCCTTTAAGTAGAAATATCCTTTAAAAAAATTAAATACGAGTTTTAATTTGTTCCTTTAGTAAAAAAAAAATTTCCTCCGAAAAAAAACTAATTAAGTATACAAAATGAGACTCGAACACGGTACCCACGGTACTGCAGTTTTGATCCAATACTTGGTGGGTCAGCCCTTAAAGACGGGGAAAACTTTGTTGCTTGATTATAGGCTTTTTCACCTATTTAATTCAGTCCAACTTTGAAACCCTCCCAATTCGCCTTTATTTTTCCGTATTTTAATTTGGACAACATTATACTTTCATCTTCGGGGCCATTAAATATTATGTCATCATTTTAGGGGAGGGGGGTGTATTGGTGTAATGCTGATGTCATCATTTACACTAGATATAATTCCGTGAAAAACTTTAAAGTATGATTTTTTTTTTCAAATAATTTTCTAAAAAATAAATAAGTAATTTCATGTAAATTCTAATTTGTAACTTAATCATTTTCAAATTTCAGGTCTATTTTATATTTATATTTGGTATTAATAATAAATGCATTTTGACAATTCTTTTTTTAAAAAAAAATTCATTGAGGGGGGTCTAGCGAGTGAGGACGTATTTGGAAACGTTCAAGTATTACGTAACACTTTTTTTGGGGTTTTTGGACCCCCTCCCCCCCTTCGTAAGAATTAGTAAGATTTCATTGAGCCCCCCTATCATATTACGTAAGATTTTCGCGGACCCCCCCCCCTTTTTTTTTCTTAGCGCCAATTTTAAATTTGAGTAATATTTTTCTTAAATATTAGATTTATAGTTCATACTCATATCCCTGAAGATGGCTACAGTTGGCAAAAAATCTCATCCAAAAATGAAGTTTTATTTCTTGAAATTGTTTAAAAACATTTTTCAATTTTTCTACTTTAGGGGTCATGTACATATTACGTAAGCATTTTTTTTGCCATTTTCAACCCCCTCCCCCCCCGTTGTAAGCATGAGTAAGATTTTGGCAACCCCCCCCCCCTCCATATTACGTAAGTTTTTTTTTTTTTTTTTTTTTTCTTTTTAATGAAACCAACGGCACTCGACTTCGGTAATTTTCCCCATAATTCATGGAACTGAAATAAACCAATATAAACACCTATATTGACAAAAATCAAAGAGAAGGTTACTTTTATTTAGACGGTAACAAAATATTGTAATATTAGCTCGCCGCAACATTTACAATATTTTTAAAAAAAACATAAAATTAATTAATTAATTAATTAATTATTTTATTTTCAATAATTCCTGGTCAGAGTAGAAAAAAGCTTACGTAAGAAAGTGTGAGACCCCCCTCCTCCCCTTGGTAAGGTGTCGTAAGCTTTTACGAGACCCCCTCCCCCCCCTTAACATGCTTACGTAATATGTACACGACCCCTTAAGCATTTTAAAAAAAATTGAAACAACTTAATTTTTTGAAGAAATAAAAAATCTGAACAATAAGTTATAATGGAAATTCTTACGAAAGATTTGCCAAACTCCCCCCCCCCCCTCCCTTCCTTTCGGTCTTACCTAATACTTGAACGCTCACTTCTTTAAGGGGGGAGTTGCTAACGATGATCAGGGGGGGCATCTAATTTGTCGAAAAAAATTATGACGTAATATTTGAATGGCCGCTTTCTTTGTTGGATGAATTTTCCTTTTTTAAATTTATTTATTAAAAAATAAAAAAAATTAAGATGATAGCAATAACTAAATCTTACAAAACTAGAATTGTAGTTTGATTGTGGGCTAGGGTGGTGACCGGAGCCGATGTCAGTCTCGGGCGGCTAAATACTCAGGTTGGTGCCTGCGCCAAAGCTGGCACCTGTTTTTCAGGCAGTATTAAGTAGGACCCCGACATTGGAATTTAATTTTCAGTACTATTTTGTGCTCGTTTAGTACCGTTCAGTACCAGCAATATAAAATTTTGTATCTTTCATTATCCCCGAGACAAACGGAAATGAAAAGTAGGAGTCCTACTTAATGCTGGACCCCTCATTTTATCGAAAAAAATTTATTTTTGCACTTAAGTTTTGTACTCGAGTAGTACCAGAAAAAAAAATGGTGCAAAATTTTATTTTCCAGGTAATAAACGTTCTAAACGAGTACAAAATAGTACTGAAAACCCAATTTCAAAATTCCAATGTCGGGAATCACTACTTAATACTGCTCCCATTCTGAAATTTCTGTTTCAAAAAAATCTTTTATTTTTTTTTTTTTAAATGAACCTTGAAAACCTTGAAAAAAACCTTGAATTTCAATTAAATGATTTTCAGTAGACATCCTGTAACATTTTAGACGGATTCTGCCATGAATTTAGTTCATTAATATCTATTTAAAAAAAAAATATTTTGCTCCTCTTTTTCTGTGATCATGGAAATAATCCGCGGTCTCAAAACCAGGGGTTTCCTGGTAATAATGAAAGGCTCTATTTATGGACTTGTGATTTTTTTTAGGAATTGGAAAAACCCACTAAAATTATCCATTTAAGCTTTGAATTAGCTTAACCAACGAAAAATAAATCATGGAACAAAGTAACGACTATAATTATGATCTTGGACTTTGGAAATTTTTTCCCCCAGGAAAGTGTTGCATTTGTTTTCAAACAAGATCGAAAATTTTCGACAGGCACCGTAGCTGTCCTACATGACCTATATTTTGACCAATTTCCTATATGTCCTATTAAAGTCCTATTTTTTGGTTTTGTCCTATATGTTTGTAGTTATAATTAAAAAATGCCTAATAAATCCATTTTTTCTTAGCTAAAATCAATATTTTATGATAAATTTGTTAGTTTCTGCTGCAATATTTAATTTTTTTTTGATAATTTTTCTTTACTTGACAAACTTATTTTCTTATAATAATAAAAAAAGAAAATTCGAGTTTTTGTTCTGTAAAACCGGTCCTATATTTTTTTCAAGAAATGTCTTCTTTTTTGATAAGGAGAGACTATGATGTCTGCAATGAAAATTTATGTCCTACGGCAGGTAGTTATTGGTCACTACAACGATCGTATAGTGTTTAATATGGTTTTCTTTTCATCTTATATGAATGTTAATTTCAAAATGTGACAGTATTCGAAGGAATATGCCAATCTAAAAGAAAAAAAGATGATGATGAATATTACGGTTCAACAAAAACTAATAGTTATTTATTCGTTTTTATTATTTTTAACCATATAAGCTAAAAACCAAAGCTAATCAAAGCCACAGCGTTTTAATTACACGAAAAAAAAATTTCTTTTTAACCATCACAAGCTTCAGAATAAACAGAAAAAAAGTCATTTCAAAAAAAATAATTTCAAGTTTGTCTTACATAGGAATGAGGGAAAAAATAATACGCTCAACGTGTGGCTTTTTCATACAAAATTCTAAATACTTGTTATTACATAGCCCGATTCTTTAAAATTTGTGTCTTTCCTCTGGAGGGCAAGGCCTGTCAGGCGTCATGAGGTTCCAGAATATTTTGGATTGATACAACTAAAAATGCAGAAAGAAAAAAAATATTAAATTAATGACCAGCAAAAAGATATTTTAAAATGTCATGAACTTACAGCAAATAAAGTCACAGTGATAGAAGCAATCCCAGCTAACAAAACTACGTTGTATTTCCTTTGATCCTTATCATAATATTCTTGCCAGGGTCCTACCGGTTTAGGTAAATCATCCATTGTCGGTTGTCGGAGGAACAAGGGAGGAGGAGGACCGTGATGATGATCCACATCGTGACCCCCAGACAAACGAGCTGAAGAAGTAGAGATGCAAGCTCCTGCAACAAAACAAAAAGAAAAATTCACACGTCTGTTAAAAAAAATTAATTTATTCATAAGTTAAAACGCGTTAAATGCATAAGATAATTGAAGGGAATACGAGAAAGAAGAGAAAACGAGTTTTTTATGGGATAAATTTGATGGCATAAAATAAAATTTTCACTACTATGATCAAATCCGTTTTTTTTTTGACAATGTGCATTTTTTTTTCACGTCAACTTCCTGAATAAATTACTCGTTTATGATGCATTATGAATGTTTTTACGTAACGTCATCCATAAAATGGCGTGGGGAAATAAATTTTCGAAGTTTTATCAAATTCGATATTTTCCTGCGCCAGGAGTAAAAATGATTAAAGCGCCATTAAAGGCAAAATGGCCGTTTTCTTTCTTAGATAATAGAATCCATAGATCGGACATTCCTGTTCTATTTACATTGTTCGTTTTGGTCCAAAAAAATTGAGCCTACCTCGTGTTTAGCTTATGGATGCCCATATGAACATTTTCTGAAGCTATTGTCCTATCTATGGATTCTATTATCTAAGTTTTTTCTTTTAGCAGACGCTCTCTGAAACATTTTTGGCAAGTTTGGCAAAAAGCTATGTCACCGTCCATTGTAAGTCTGTAACACCTCCAGCCTTATCTACAGTGAGTGAGAAATAAACAGACAAAAACCAAAATGGCCGCTAAACAGCCATTTTGATTTTTATCTGCTTATTGACATAAGCGGCCATTTTGAAACTTCCAAATGTGTCCATTTATTTCTAAGGGAAGTCTTACGCTTTTACGTCTGTTTGTTTTGGGAAAAAAGGGTCGAAAATCGCCAAAATTTTTATTTTCTTTAAAAAAAATTGAACAGAAGTCTAACATTGTCCAATGTGGAGGATAGGTTATGTTTAGGTTTTGTTTTTACTACGAATCTACAAAAAACAAAGTAAAAATATAATTTTTTTACTGATACTTCATACACTTATTTTATTTACATTGTTTAGTGTGAAATTGTTTGATACACGCTAGCAGGAACAGTATTTTCATAACACAGTATATAAGTTCTACATAAGTCGCCATTTTGTTTGTTTACAATATACGACTTGCCGACAGCCGAGCTGATGACTTGCGACAAGTAGGGTGTACAGAAAAAAAAAAAGTGTTTGGAATTTTGTTGCTCACCGAAAAAATAGTTTCATTGGGGGGTAAAAACCTCAAAAAAATTTTGAAACATTTTTTTTTACCAGCTGGAGGTCGCGCTTTGCGGAAAAAGGACCTAAGCCAAGAATTTTTTGAAAGCGTTCAATTAAGTTAATATTTAGCGCATTTTTCAGTAATCGATATTTGTAAAAGGGGTCTAATTATATGTTTTTGAGGTCGTAGAACACGAATTTCACCATCCCGATTTTCTCCGACCAATGCCTGAGTCGCTGTTACCGCTTTTTTAGCGTTTAAGCCTGATTTTTCGGGCTTGATTTTTATTTATGTCCAGATTTGGAGCCCCCAAAATTTTTTTTTTCCTTTTAAAGTTGCTTATACTTATGAAAAAAAGCTTGAGGAGCACGAATTTCACTATCCCGATTTTCTCCGACCAACGCCTGAGTAGGGGTATAAGTAAGAATTTGGTTTTTTGAGCCAAAAACTAATTTTTTTGTAAAAAAATGGCGACAACTCCTCACCAGTTCGACTTAAGAGGTCATGTTCTATGACATTTTTTAGTCAGAACACTCTAATTAATAAGGCACTTTTGTGTTTTGGATCAATTTCCAAAATTTTCTAACGGACGGAAAATTCTACCAGTAATTTTTTTGAAATTCCAAATTCTTTTCGTCCGTGAAAAAATTTTGGAAATTGATCCAAAACACAAAAATGCCTTATTAATTAGAGTGTTCTGACTAAAAAATGTCATAGAACATGACCTCTTAAGTCGAACTGGTGAGGAGTTGTCGCCATTTTTTTACAAAAAAATTAGTTTTTGGCTCAAAAAACCAAATTCTTACTTATACCCCTACTCAGGCGTTGGTCGGAGAAAATCGGGATAGTGAAATTCGTGCTCCTCAAGCTTTTTTTCATAAGTATAAGCAACTTTAAAAGGAAAAAAAAAATTTTGGGGGCTCCAAATCTGGACATAAATAAAAATCAAGCCCGAAAAATCAGGCTTAAACGCTAAAAAGCGGTAACAGCGACTCAGGCATTGGTCGGAGAAAATCGGGATGGTGAAATTCGTGTTCTACGACCTCAAAAACATATAATTAGACCCCTTTTACAAATATCGATTACTGAAAAATGCGCTAAATATTAACTTAATTGAACGCTTTCAAAAAATTCTTGGCTTAGGTCCTTTTTCCGCAAAGCGCGACCTCCAGCTGGTAAAAAAAAAATGTTTCAAAATTTTTTTGAGGTTTTTACCCCCCAATGAAACTATTTTTTCGGTGAGCAACAAAATTCCAAACACTTTTTTTTTTTCTGTACACCCTAGCGACAAGTCAGACAATGTCAGAGGTACAAGACAAAAGTGTTCAAAGCATAATAACCGCTTATGTTAAGTCAATTTGTTTTCTTAGTGTATATTGATTAGAACGAAACCTAGGCAGGCAATACACGAGTACTAAAAAAATCACTAAATGCTGGTTGTTTTCCAAATACCCCACCACGGGGCTTCTTACAAAAAAAAATATATATTTTATAGTAAAATTTCCTGAAATTAAAAAATTTGATTCTGAACCGTTAAAGACATTCAGTCCCCTATTACTTCTTACAAGTAAATCACGGTTAATCCGGGTTAATCAGAATTATAAACCGGGAATAAATGCAAATAAATTCCCGGAAATTAAAAAAAAATTTTAAAAATCATTTGGGGAATCTATACCCACGTAGCTATAAATTCCCAGGATAGTTTTTTAAATTCCCGGCTTTCATGCCTATTACTGAAATAAATTTCTAAATAACAACTTTCGAATGATCGGCTCTTTGACATGAAATTATAATTCTGACAGCGAAAATTCTTGACACCGCCGAAAAGTAAATATGTTATTGTATGTAAATAATCGTAAAAAGGAAGAAAAGAAAAAAAAACGACTTAATGGAAAAATGATTAGAACATTTTAATTTTTAATCAGCTTCCTAATTCAACTATTAAATCTCATGAATATTTGCTTTTATTGTCTTCATGAAAAAAGAAAAAAAAAAATTATATTATCTCAGTATTAAAAACTTCCCCTTCTTAATGCTTTGATATATAAGGATTCATTTTTTGTCAATTTTAATTACTTGTTGTAGAAGCTTCGAAGACAAGTGCGGGGAATATGGTGTCAGTGATAACAGTGAGTTTTTATTATTATTTTTTTTTTCCTTAGTTTGAGTCCAGGGCAAAGTGAATCCATTTACTTTTCTTTAAAGTTAGGGGTAGTTACAGTTTCAAAATGAAGGATAAAGTTTAATAAAAGAATTTTTGCTTCTTGGTTAACTATAAAAAAAAGCGACAGAGGCAGAAAAAAATTAAAGTTAAGAATCAGAAAAAAAAAGTGAAAGTGAAAAATGAAAAAAAAAAACAAGGGATACATAAGTAGAAAAAAAAATTTCGAAACCAAAAAAATTAGTTTGTGAAAAGAAAGAAAGCTTTCCTCAGGATAAAATATTAACATCATAAGCCAAACTAGGACTTCCGTAGTAGGGATAAAGTAAACAACAACCGTTATTATAAGCCAAATTTACAAATCAAAGAGTTATCAAATAACAGTCAGTGAAATCTTTATGGAAACTATTGAAATAACCAAAACTATTCCCTTAATCCCTAAAAAAAAATTTTTTAGATACAAAATAACTTATTAATTAATTAACACCAATTTTTTTTAAAATTTAATCAAAATCCTAATTTCCTAATATTTTTTTATCTTTTGTTTTTAGCCTTCAGTATGCTTAGTTTTTCTTTCACTCCTGGAATATGGATATACCGAAAAAAAGTAAGTATTTTTATTTTTTTCCATTAGACATTTTTCATGCCAATGATATAAAAAAAAAAACTCTTAATAATTTTTTTTTAATTTTTCAGAGATAAAATCATTCTTCATGTTCCATTTCAAATTATTCACCACCATCATGCACCGGAATATGTTCCCATCCCAGTCAAAAAGGTTCAGAAAAAACCTGAAATAGTCAAACCAGAAGAAGAAAAAAAGCCTGAAATCCCCAAACAGGAGAAGGAAAAATTTCCTGAAATTGTTAAAGAGGAAAGAGATTCAATCCCTGTCAAAGAAGAGCCGGAACCTATAGAACATGAAGCATCTATTAAACAGGAACAAAAGGAGAGAAAGCCACGAAAACAACACAAGCAGAAAAGACTGAAACCCAAAAGGAAGCCAAACATCCCAATTCAAATCTCATCAACAACACCAATTCCTCTTGAATCTTTCCTAGGACTAGATCAAATTTTCAAAGATACAAAAATTCCAACTGCCTTTCCCTTCTCAATTGACCCCATTCCTTTACAAAAGAAAAACAAATTTAATAAAGTAAGCCAACAACTAAAAGACTATCAATTCAGCGATGGGACAAGTTATTATGATACAAAAAAACAGCCAAAACAGCAGCAACAACTCCCAGTAACAAGTTACATGTTTACAAATGTAGATCACTCTCAACCTGTTCATCATATAACGGGACGTTCGGAGAAACGGTTCATGGACGAATCTGAATCTGAATATGAACATGTAGGTTACATCGTTTTTGGTGATAGAATACATGAGTGATAAAAAAAACCAGGCGTTTTGAATATAATGAGTTGACTGCATTATAAAACCGTGCTACATTTGATCTCAAAAGCTCAAGTCATTTTGTAACGAATAAATGTAAAACTAATAAAATGTTTTTCCAAAACTTACTATTTATTGCTACTAATCTCCGGGCGACCGGAATTAAGCTTTTCGTCAACATTTTTGAAGATTTTTTTCCTTGCAAAAAAAATTATCGCTAGCAGACGCTTCGGATGTCGAAAAATCGTGGGAGCAGAATCAATGTCGCCAGTCTCGTAAATCAAAATGGAGTCGGATACCGCGGTTTTGTTGAAACTGTTATTCTAAACATAGCAATGTAAAACAACTTTCTCTCTCAAACAGTTTTGTGCTTTCGTGATTTTTTCCTTTTTTACTATCAGATAAAGGACTGTAATGTTACATGTTTCATGACACATAACATAAGAACACGTAACACGCAATGAATTATGGACCGGGATGATAGCATAAACAGAAACGTTATGGAAGTATTTCCAAGGCTAGGATGCTCTACATGTGTTTTGTTGATAACATTATAACATAAGGGTAAGTCAGCCAAAAGTGTCATGATAACCCAACTTTAGGTCAATTCTTGGAGGTTTCAAATGTCTATATCCAAACAATTTTTTTGATCTTGTGGGTCCGCCGAAACAGTAACTGAAATGTAAATAAAATAGCTTTGAAATTAGTAGTTGCAGGGCAGTGTTTACAAAGGACAGATAATATTAATACTGAAAGAAAACGCTGTAGCTCCGGTTTATGTTTAACTTGTATGTAGGCCTTTGTAACTTGTATAATGTATGGTATTCATAAGTCAATGTTATTGTTGTTTGAAGAGAAGGAAATCATTTAGGATTTAAATATATCTGGAACAGTATAGATGATAAAGAAAAAAAAAAGGAATGCATTGTTATGTTGGAATAATGTAATGTAGGAATTTGTCTGGAAGTAATTTTGGAAAAAACAATCCATGATAGTTCAAATTATCCAAATTTTTATTTATATAACAAAGATAGATGCTGTGAAAAAGTCCTATTTTTATTTCAAAATATGACTGAAAGGATAAAAAAAAAAAATTGTTGCAGAATATCATGGAAGTGAAAGACAAGATCTTGTTACACTGATTGATTATTTACTGAATCCTGGCCCTGGGAGGAGTTGTTATATTTATTTATTTATTTATTTATTTATTTATATTGATATCAACAGCCTGAGCTGTTTGATATTCAAGAGCTGATTGATATCCAGTATTTGATTTTTGAAAAAATTTTATTCGGTTATAAAAAAAAAGGTAGAGTTGTTATCATTTTAAAAAAATTTACTTATATGTACTGTTCAGTGAAGATTTTTTTCCCCGGTAATCGGAAATTATTTGGAACAAATATGTCACATAAGGGTGTCTACCGGCAAGTAGAATTAAAAATACAGGTGTTTTATAGGGGTATTAGGACCTTTTATTAAAAAATATGGGGTACCTGGAAATCAAAAAGATAAACAAAATAAGAATTCCCGTTTCCCGGGATTTGTATTTTTTCAAAAACGGGAATTTAATTTTTCCGGGAATAAAAAGAAGTCGAGATTTTGGAATTTTCGATAAGATTAAATCCAAAAAATCATTTAATTCATTGTTAATAATAAAAATTTAAAAAAAATTAAATTAATTATCTTATCCAACTTTTTTAAATCTACAACGATATATTACAATTTAAAAAAAATAGTAACATACATAAGGTTTTAACACTTTATATAATAACTAGCGCAACGGGGCGCTACGCGCCCCTTTTTCGCTAGAGAGGGGCTTCGCCCCCCCCAAAATCGCTTCGCGATTTTGGGTCCCCCCCCGCGCGCTTCGCGCGCCAGAATGACCGGCCGCCGGGCGGCCGGAATGGGGAAGTGCAGCTGCACTATCAAACAAAGCAAGAAACGCAGCTCGGCCTTCGGCCTCGCACGAGAATGATCATGATGGGGGATGAGCTAAACCACCGCCCGATGCAAGAAACGCAGCTCGGCCTTCGGCCTCGCCCAGGGATCTTGATAAGGAATGTAGGCAAGAGGCCCGTATGAAACGCAGCTCGGCCTTCGGCCTCGCACGAGAATGATCATGATGGGGGATAAGCTAAACCACCGCCCGATGCAAGAAACGCAGCTCGGCCTTCGGCCTCGCACGAGAATGATCATGATGGGGGATAAGCTAAACCACCGCCCGATGCAAGAAACGCAGCTCGGCCTTCGGCCTCGCCCAGGGATCTTGATAAGGAATGTAGGCAAGAGGCCCGTATGAAACGCAGCTCGGCCTTCGGCCTCGCACGAGAATGATCATGATGGGGAAAAGCTAAACCACCGCCCGATGCAAGAAACGCAGCTCGGCCTTCGGCCTCGCCCAGGGATCTTGATAAGGAATGTAGGCAAGAGGCCCGTATGAAACGCAGCTCGGCCTTCGGCCTCGCACGAGAATGATCATGATATGGGATAAGCTAAACCACCGCCCGATGCAAGAAACGCAGCTCGGCCTTCGGCCTCGCCCAGGGATCTTGATAAGGAATGTAGGCAAGAGGCCCGTATGAAACGCAGCTCGGCCTTCGGCCTCGCACGAGAATGATCATGATATGGGATAAGCTAAACCACCGCCCGATGCAAGAAACGCAGCTCGGCCTTCGGCCTCGCCCAGGGATCTTGATAAGGAATGTAGGCAAGAGGCCCGTATGAAACGCAGCTCGGCCTTCGGCCTCGCCCCGGTCAGTTGGAATCCAAAATAATTTTTAAACTCAACTTAAAATTCATGAAAATTATTAAATTCGGCTTAAAATGCAAGAAAATTATTAAAGTTAATGAAAGGGTTAATAAAATAGTGCGAAAAAAAAAAAAGAAGAGAAAAAGAAACCCCCCCATTTCTATTTTTTTTTTTTTTTAATTTTAAATTTTAAAACATTTTTAAATAATAAAGGTCCATTTTTATAAACGGCTGCAAAATAATTAAAGTCAAATTGTGATTAAAATATTGGGAAAAAAAAAAAAGAAAAAAAAAAATGATTCAATACGGGAACCGAACACGGTTCCCGAGGGCAGCGAAGCGACGCTTCTACCGACCAGACTACGCTGTCGTATCGAAGGTTACCTATGAAATGCGTCCTCATCACCCTACGTTGATTTCCCTATCCCGAGTTTGTAAAATCTTGCACGATTTTGCATGGAATTTCCCTTTTTTCGAATCGCGATTTCGAACCTTTCCCGGAATCAGAAAAATTCGGGAGCGGGTTCGTTCGATTCCTCTTTTTTCGTAGATTGTTTTTCGTTTTCGGTTTTTTTTTTTCGGACGATTTTTAGACCTCGAAAACGTCTGAAAACGGAACGCCATTTTGACACCTTTTTTTTTTCCGTGTTCGTTTTTCAATGTTTGATTTGGAAGGTAAAAAATTGTCGGAAAAGGTCGGGATTTTTTTTAAAAGGATCGGAAAGACCTGAGGAATGTTTTTTTTAAAACGGATCGTCGAAATTTAAAACCGGACCCGGGAAAAACGCGAAAATACGGGACGCGCGCACGAGTTTTTTACCAGCGAGTACCGTTTCCCCGCTGCGACTTTTTTTTTTAATCGCTTTTTTCCCGGTTTTTTAATTATCCCGGATTCGGGAAGAGGTAAAAAAAATCGGGAGCGGAATAAAAATGTAGAGAATTAAAAATGCGATTTTTCGGTGCAAATTTCAAATTTTTACGATTTTTTTTTAAAGAGTTGTAGATTTTACAACTTTTCCGTCGACGGACATACAAACAAACAAACAGACAGACAGACAGATAAACAGGGGGATGGACAACTTTTAGTATATAAGATTTTGCGATCAAACAACCCAAAACCCAGCTGACTGTGAATTTAGGGATTGCAATTTTCCCGGTTTTGTTGTTACTGGTAATAAATTTAAATTGTAGTCAATTTTTTAAAATGTATGTTTAAAAAATAACCGGTAACACCGATATCGAAATTTAGCCAGATTACTGGTAATCTGCAATGCAATCCCTAACTGAGATTTCAAGTTCTTTGAACGCTAAATTTTGACTCCTATAATTATTCCTTTGGCAGGAGTCACGTCTAACTTAAAATACTAATTAATCTCTAAGGTAACGTTTTTTTTTTTCTTGAAAAAAATAAAAAATGAAAATCTAGAACGGACGGATTTTACAGAAAAAAAAAAAAGGTTTTGAATCCTAGTTAAGATACGAGCTGACAAAAAAAATTTTTATAAAATATTGCCATATAAACTGAAAAAAGATATTCATTACCTCTAAAAGTAATCGAGATAAAATTCGGGGAAAAAATATTTCATGCGGCACTCAAACCTTATAAGACAAACAAAGCTTAATTAGTTCAAAATAAGAAATTTATCGCTTTAAGTCCTAAAATTTATCAAAACGGCATCCGTATTAAAAGTCAGTCAGGCAGGTTCCGAAATAAATTGAAAATATATCCTACGAAGTCCTTAAAATGTCAATAGGAACCTTGCAGTTAAAATTCTAAGGATCCAATTTGACTAGGAGACGTAGTCAAATTAAAATATTCCGACAACGTTTTTTTAAGGATTTTGGTTTTCAAAATCAAAAATTCGTGAGAACCAAAGATGCCTGACTAAGAAGAGTGCACGAAGGAATGAATGTTTTGTCTAATACCACACAGTGGTCCGGAAGAAAAAAAAATAAGAGACCAAAACTCATTCCCAAACTGTGCGAAACTTAGAAAGAAGATGAAGGTGCCAAGAGCTTCGATATTTTGTGGAATTAAAAACCTGCTGCTCGTGCCCCAAAATTCAAAATGGCGGGCAAAATGTGGAAGCCAAAATTTTTAATTATGAATGACATTTTATAAATATCTATTTTTAGGTATTTTTGTGGCTTCTGATTTCATATCTGTAATAATTATTTTGAAATTCATGATGGCGGACTTAGTATGGCGACAAATGCAAAAAAAAAGTTAAAGTTGTTTAATTATCATAAAAATTTGTACTATGGGGTTTTCGAGGTCGCTGATCTCGAATCCGCTAATAGTTCTCTAAATTTTTTTTAAGGGACTTAACAAATCCAAAAAAAATTAATTTACTGGTTCTATGTTCGAAATTTAGAAAAACGGTTTATGGATTCGAGATCAGCGACCTCGAAAACCTCTTAGCACAAATTTTCATGAAAATTTAACAACATTAATTTTTTTTACTTTCGTCGCCATACTAAGTCCGCCGTCTTGAATTCCGAAATAATTATTACAGATATGAAATCAGCAACTACAAAAATATCTAAAAATAAATATTCATGAAATTTCATTCATAATTAAAAATTTTGGCTTCCATATTTTGCCCGCCATTTTGAATTTTGTGGCACGGGCAGCAGGTTTTTAATTGCACAAAATATCGAAGCTTTTGACACCTTCATCTTCTAAGTTTCACTCACACTTGGGAACGAGTTTTGGAAACTTATTTTTTTTTTCCGGACTACTGTGACAGGATTTACATAAAAAAAAAATCAAATTCTAGGTATCTAACGAACTCCTCGACTTATTCTTGCATTTTTCAGCACAAATTTTTCAACAAGTTTCAACCGGAAAACGAAATTAAAAGTTTTTAAACCGAACATGGATTTCAGAAAAGTTGAAATTTGTGCTAAAAATTTTAGAATACACGAAAGGAGTTTGTTGGGTACCTAAAATTTGGATTTTTTTTAAACAGTAAATCGAGTAGTAAACAAAACAGATGTGTTCCCTGAAACTTTCTCTTCAAAGTTACGGCTTAAGGGGTAAGCGGGAAAAAGAGCAGTCCATTTGTTTTGCTTATGTTTAGCTTTCGTCAACGTGAACGTTTTGATCTTTTTTCCCGTTTACTTTTCGAAAATAAATAAGAAAGCGGTTCCATTGACATTAATAAGTTAGAAATAGGATAGACAGTGGGTACGACAGAGTTTACCGTCTCTGGTTTGAGTCCCGCACGTTCCATAGCATTTTTTCCGCGTTCGTTCAAACTTTTAAAATATTTTAAAAAATCGCAAAGAAAGTATAAACAAAAAAACTACTTCTGCCTTTATAAAAATAAAACTCATGAGATCATTTAATTTTTTATTTTAACCCTAAAAATAATTTTTGTTAAATGCACTGCTTGCAATTTTTGGCAAAAATTTTTAATTATAAACTTGTATGGCAGCGTAACGTTGGTCCGAGATCTTTTTCATTTTAAAAGTAAGCACATCGTTCATCGTTATAATTTTATCGATCCAAAGATGATCAGGGGCTTCCGGTAGAACTTCCGTTTTGCTAATCGATACGAAGAGATCCAAATCGTTGTTGGATTTCGTTTTTATCACAGCGTGGGACGGAAGGATAAATCTTTCGATTTTCCCGGCGTAAATCGTGGTGTACTCTTCTATTACCGCGTCCTTACTGTTTTCCATTTCGTACCTCTTCATCAAATCGGCCATGTTCGGTTGAGGCCCTTGCCAAACCAAAGGGGACCAAAAAACCTCGGAATAAGGCGGTTTCCGGAAATTCCGGAAGTTGATTTCCGATCCTACCTTAAGCTCTTCCACTCGGGCCTCGTAGCCGTCTATGTACACCTGATCAAAATGAATTTCGTAGGTTTTGGATTTGATGCTCGCCAAAAATACCCCCCTGTTGGGGTAAATGTCTCGGATAGTTCCGACGCACGATTTTTTCCCTTCTTTACAGGAAAATACGAACTTATCCCTGGGAACTTTGAAATTCGGGGATTTGATGAGTTTCGGGTTCACGATCTGTTCCTTCGGGAACTTCCAGGCTTCTTTTACCGAAACGGAACCGTCAGATTTCTTGTGGGTCAAAGCCACGTAGATCACGTCGTCTTTTTTTACGAATTCGTCGATCCATCCCTCCGCGTGGAACTCGTCGTTCCTGTTAACGTAGCAATTTTCCATCGAGATGTAAGTGCACTTCCTGGGTAAATTCCTGGCCGGGGCTTCTATCTCCACCACCGCGTGATACGGCAAAATTAAGAGTTTAATGACGGCGCTCCGCGGGAACGTGTACAGCTCCTTGTCGATCGTCCATTTTTTCAAATCGTACCCGGAACGGCTCGCCAAAGTCGGATATGCGTTCGCTTCGTACACCAAAGGAGTTTCGTACATGTCCGTGCCGAGGATCGACCTGGCTCCGTGAAAATGTACCTCTTGCCCTAATTTCAAATAAGACTTCAGTGAGTCGCTCGGCGTTAATTTTTCACCTTTTTGAGTTATAAAAGCCCAACTGAAAAACAGAACGTCCACGTTTTTGTTCTCCCATCTGGCGGTGAGTACGGCTTGCGTGTCCGTGTGGAAACATTTGATTTTCCCGACCGTCGGATTTTTGAATATCGTCCTCCTTTCAATCAGGCACCCGGTCGAGTCCATTTCGCAATCGATTTCTGGCTTTGGTTCAACTTTGGCAAAGTTCTCGGTGGGTGACTCAATAAAATCTTTGGAATCGTCTTCGAGATCAAAATTATTATCAGGAACTAATACTGAATCCTTAACGTTTTTCGATTTTTCTTTCCGCGTTTTATCGGAATGAACCGAAGTAGGAACATCCTTTAATTGTAAATCCTTCGGAAAAATAAAATTACGATCGGGGAAAGCGTCGGGGACATGCGAAAACACTTCCGCGTAGGGTAAATCGTCCAAGTAAGTGGAATTCGTCTTGAAACTGTTAGGAGTAAAATCTATGGCTACATGACTGTTCTTATTCGAATTCCATTTCTCTTTCGAGAAATAATTTAAAGATATGAAGGATTTTCTGACCGCGGTTTTGCGTTTTAACCATTCTTCATAGAGATCAATATGGTGAACAACTAAATTCCTGCTGGCGCTAATGCGGTTCTCCTCTTTCATCACTTTTTTTTTCCTCTCTTTGAATTCCTTCCAGTTGTTCCCTAAACGCTTGCTCCTGACGTACTGGAACCATTCTTCTTTGACTTTTTCCTCTTCGGAATCGTCTCCTAAATTGGCTCCGATTTTCCCTTGGTTCCAAGGGTACGGGAAATCTAACTCTGATTTGTACATTGATTTTTCTTTTTTCACAGTGACCCGTAGGGGTGACTTGTCGTTTGAGTAAACGTATTTGGTTTTCTTGCCGTTGTTGCAGTTGAATTGAAGTCGGAAATTGTAAGAGTGTTCCATCCGAATCAAAGAACCGTTCCTGCCGAAGACCTTTTTCGTACACCAGTCATTTAACTTCATCGTGCCGGATACGTCTCCGGACAACCACGCCCATCTGAAAACAAAATGAAACTTGTTTTAGAAGTGCTTACAGTCGGACATTTTGTTTTACCAAAAGTAAAAAGCCTATGGGAAGCTGCATTAAATTAATCAGGGAAGACGGCAGCCGCTAAGCCGTTTTCCTATGAAACCTGGGTATCGATAGGCTTCTTGCATTAAAAATTTCATAAATATACTCTTAAAAATATTTCTTACATGACGAAACTCACGGAAAATAAGGGCTATTGCATAAGCCGTTCCCGATATTTTTCCTAAAAAAAAATGAATTCCTAAATCCATTTTTCCTAAAAATATTGGTTAAAACTTTTTTTTAAACCATTTTTTCCCCTAATTTTCAGTTTTCCTACAATTTTTTAATTTTAAAATAAAACTTCTTAAAATGAATATTTTCCCTAATTTTCTTAATCCCTAAAGGGATTTAAAAAAATGTAATTTTAAAGATTTTAGGAATATTTATTTTAGGAATCAAAATATTTTAGGAGAATCAAAAATTAGAATTAAAATTTAGCTAGGAAAACAATTTTAGGACCTAAAATTCTCAGAAAAAATGGATCAGGAAGTTTCTTTTTGGGGAAAATGGATTACGATTTTTTTTAGGAAAAATGGATTAAGAATTTTTTAGCAAAAAATGGATTAAGAATTTTTTTTTAGGAGAAATGGATTAGGAATTTATTTTTTTTTTTTTTGGAAAAATGGATTTGGATTTTTTTTTCTTTTTTTTTTAGGAAAAAAATGGATTCGGAATTTTTTTTTTTTTTTTTTAGGAAAAATGGAGTAGGATTTTTTTAAGAGAGAAAATGGATTAGGCCTACCGATAGAAATTTATTTTTTAAAAAATGGATTTGGATTTTTTTTTTCCTTAGAAAAAATGGATTAGGAATTATTTTTCCTTTAGGAAAAATGAATTAGGATTTTTTTTAAAGAGAAAATGGATTAGGAATTTATTTTTTTTTTGGAAAAATGGATTTGGATTTTTTTTTCTTTTTTTTTTAGGAAAAAATGGATTCGGAAATTTTTTTTCTTCAGGAAAAATGAATTAGGATTTTTTTTAAAGAGAAAATGGATTAAGAATTTATTTTTTTTGGAAAAATGGATTCGGCATTTTTTTTTAGGGAAAATAGATTAGGAATTTTTTTCTTTGGAAAAATGGAGGATTTCTTTAAGAGAAAATGGATTAGGAATTAAAGTCGTGTCTCCATTAGCGATTTATCCGATGATCGGATTATCCGAACACCGGAAGTACTGTACTTTCGAACACTAGGAAAAAACTTGAACTTGAAAATAACAATGCCGTATTCGGTGTTTTATTTATGTTTTTTGCGTGCGGGATATTTTTTGCGTAGAATCTTCGGATTTGGAACAATAAATCTCTTTCTTTAATATCCCGCACGCAAAAAATAAAAACAAAATAACGAACACGCCATTTTTATTTTAAAGTTCGAGTTTTTTTCTAGTGTTCGAAAATACAGTACTTCCGGTGGTCGGATAATCCGATCATCGGATAAATCGCTAATGGAGACACGACTTAATTTTTTTTTTTTTTTGGAAAAATCGATTTGGATTTTTTTTATTTTTTATTTTTTTAGGAAAAATGGATTAGGATTTTTTAAACAGAAAATGGATTAGGAATTTATTTATTTATTTTTTTTTGGAAAAATAGATTTGGATTTTTTTTTTTTTTTTTAGGGAAAATGGATTTAGAAATTTATGTTTTTAGGGAAATTGGATTAGGAATTTGTTTTCAGGAAAAATGGATTAGGAATTTTTTTTTTAGGAAAAATGGTAGAAAATCATTTGGCGATTGTGGCGCGGAAAAATTTTGCGACTGCTCCTTTGCTCACTTCACCGGTTAAGGCGAAGTACATGTCAGATGTGTATTTGCCAACCGAAAAAGCTAAGGAGAGCTCAAAATTGTACAATTGAGGCTTCAAATGTCACCTCTTAACATGGCGGATATATAAAATACATTGTTTAAAAAGAATTGCAGGAAGTTTAGACCCTTTTTGCCCCACCCCCCCTCCCTCCCTTACAAACTTGGAAGACAGTGACGTTTTGTTACCACAACAAATCTTACTAAGCAGAAAGCTAACTTAGCAATTGCAAGGAGTAATTATGAAATTTAGATACCAGCGGGTTATTTTGCGGCCTTGGCCACTAGGGGCATCGCTTTCTGACCCCTTGATATCGTTTAATAAGTATTTCAAATATGAACCCTCTCTCAGCTCGAGTTGGGGGTCATTGACGCCTTATCCTCAGGGGCTAGCTTCAGGTGAAGGGAAGGTGGATGGCCTCAGGTAAACTACGCTATTACCTCTTCTTAATTGTTTAGTCTAACGTCATATAACCCTGCAAATTGGGACAATGGGCAGAGTAGACCAAAGAAAGCTTAGCCCCTCGTCAGAGTTTTCTAATACTGTATTTTTTCTACCTTCTATTTTAAAAAGCCTATTTAGAGCTTCCCTAGAAAAACATGGCGCCCCACCTCAACTTCCCCGATTGGCAACTGGCCTATTTTTAGTTAATTTTTTTTTTTTTTTTTTTTTTTTTTGACCAGCGGGCCTATAGCCAAGGAAAGGGCTTTGCCCACCTGGCTGACTCTCATGCTTCCCTTGAAAAATATTTGGCTACAGACCGGTTGACCAGTTCAGATAAATTGTGCGACTTATAAAACTTTTCTTATTTAAATAAATTCTTCAAAATTAGTGAAGATCCGAGAAGTCCCCTATTCACCTATAAAAAGGGGTATTAAGAGAAGGCTTCAGATATTTATTTAAATATACCAAAATAAATTTCCCTGGCCTAAAACTTTTTTTGGAGAAACAAATTAAAAATCTGGCTTCGTAGCAAACTTTATATTCATACTGGCATTACATCTTTCTTTCAAAATTTCAGATTCTCAGGTTGTAAAGAAACTCCGGAAAACGTTTTTAAAAATAAATGTCGGGAATATATTTTCCAAAGCGTTTTCCGGAGTTTCTTTACAACCTGAGAATCTGAAATTTTGAAGGAAAGATGCCAGTATCACTATGAAGTTCGCTACGAAGCCAGATTTCTAATTTGTATCTCCAAAAAAAAGTTCTAAGCCATGGAAATTTATTTTGGTATATTTAAATAAATATCTGAAGCCTCCTCTTAATAATAATAATTATAAATGTACACAATGTTTTAAAAAATTAACTTGTCAATTTAGCACAGTTTGGACAATTACTACGTCACAAGAAAGGTTCGCTACTAAAGGTTACGATCCGATATTGATTTCACCGTGTTGTACCTCCTACAGAGGTCATGCGCATCACAGCGAACCTCCCCTGTAATTCGCGCATGCGCATTTCAAACTATTCGCAGTTGAATATCAAGAATCGTTTCATGCAAACGTATATATATTAGTGATGGCGATAAGTCTGAAATATATCGATAACTCGATATATCGATATTTGAAATTTCCCGATACCCTGTCTCCACTTGTACATAATCAACCTTTTGCATTATCGTGAATAATCGTTCAAAACCGGTTTAGAGCGTTAAAATCGAAGAGAACTCGAAGAGAACATAATGCTAAACATGATTATCATCGTTCTGAACGATGATTATCATGTTGGGCAATTATATCGAAGTTTGAAAGTTAACGCAAACGTTGATTATCGTCAGGTGAAGACCTAGCACGATACCGATATGTCGATATATCGCCAAAAATGATCGATATATCGATAAATTTATCGATAAATCCGATATTTCCCTTTTCAGTTAAAAAACTGCATTATTTATACAATTTTTGAAAGTATACGGTATATTTACCCATAGAACATATCATTTTTGTTTTTTAATTCCTAATAACTTTAAATAATTTTGTATTTTAAAAAACTTTTTATTTCTGTACTGATTACTTTTATTCTTATTTTCTATTGTACTTCCAATACCGGTAAACAAAAAAATTACGTAAAATAACTTCAAACTCTAAAATAGTTAATTAAAATCGAAGAAAGCTTAAAAAACGAAAATATACCAAATCGGTGTATATATATACGTATATTTATACCAAGGTATACATAAAAATAAATATACGGTATATTTCCTGTATCTCTACACCGGAACAAAAGAATAGGGTAGAGGAACCGATAATGGAACAGCACCCAGTAATGGATCATTTGCTGTTTATCAATTTTTTATTAAAAAATTAAAGCTAATCTGGAACCAAAATCACTCTTAATTGATGCGAAATATTCCTGGCTTGCAAAATAATTGTCAATAAGTTGCTTTCTTGATCAATTATTGCCATAAAAATGAAATTAAAACACAGAAGCAGAGAATTTTCGGTGAAATAACTAGGCAGCCATTTTCTCTAACGAATTTCACTCCAACGAATTTAATTTTTATTCCGGTGTTTTGAGACACGACTTGCACGGGACAAATTTTTTTTGTTAACATTAAGGATCAAAGAACATTATTATTTTAACTAACGTAACATTCCATTTGCCGATTTTCTCTTTTTTGGAAATAAAATGAGCGTTCCAAAACTGGGGGCTCGAAAAACCGCGATCACCAGTAATGGATCAGGAGCGTTTGGGTATAAATCGCGCCTAATATGTAAAATTACAAAAACGTTCAAACAAATAAAATCGCATCTGATTTTTTAAAAGTAAATATTAAACTCGAAACTGGAATTTTAATACTTTTTTCACATAAAAAAAACTTAAAAAATTTGCGTAGTTATCGTTGAAGCCGTCGGAAAATGGCCGCTATTGTTTATAAACAAAAAATTAAAATTTTCACTTCACTGTATAACTCACCCGCGAGGCTGACATCATTGGGAAAACTATTTAATTAACTTCACAGTACGTATTTAACTCAAAAAGTTGACTTTCATTGAAAATTTTAGTGAAAACATTGAGTTTTCGAAATAAAAAAATATAAACAAAATATTCAAAAAATAGAACACTACTTGTATTTCGAATGTTCCACCATTGGTGAAAACAAGAAAAATCGGGGAATAATTTATTTTAATATTATTTTAAGGGAAGAAAACGCAGACTGAAGTCGTGTTGCAGCATTAAAGTAAAGTTTAATCATTAATCTTTTGATTGGAACAGAAACCGATGTACGAAAATGCGAAAATGGTCGAAAAATTTGGTGTTAAAAAAACGCATTCTCTTAATTGTTTCATTATTGGGTCCTCTACCCTACAATAAAAGAACATCACTTATAACAGCGTAAATGAAGTCGGCCGTAACAAAAAATTAATTAATTTAAAAATTAAATTTAAAATTAATAAATAAATTAATTTTAAATTAAGGAAAGCAGAAAAAAAAATTGGGAGTTAAAAAACTTATCGAAACTAATTATCGGTATAAAAATTATCGATACATCGATATATCGATAATTTAATGCCATCACTAATATATATTTATTAATTTTACAAATCTTTCCTTTAGAATTGCATTATACTTTTTAAATTAAATTGCTTTCCAATCATTTTACGAAAAGAAACAAATTTTGTGCGTTTTTTTTTCGTATTGCATGTATGTGTTGCGGGTTGCATATACTGAAAATCGGTAGGCGTCTAATATGGGGTTTAACGCACAGTGCGGGTCCCTAAGGTGTTGTAGGTTAACTTTAAGTGCGAAATCATGAAAATAAAAAAAACATTCGGGAAATTTTCTTCGATTTCCGGGGAATATTTTCTGAAATTCGGAAGTTAAAGGGTTAAAACTTGTCTTCGTTTTTTCGTAAAAAGAAAAATACGATTTACCTGCTTTAATTTTGAAATCCTGTCTATTGACTGCCGGTTTGATGATTCATGCCAAACCAGGCACTACTAGGTTTTATTTATTTATTTTTTTTTTAGTGGTTATAAAAATTTGACTCTCGTTTCTCGTCTTCAAATTTCGTAACTTACAGTCTCTTTTCCTTAATAACGATTTTTTTTTTCTTAGCATAATTCCGTTTATTAACATTTATTAGGTTTCCGGATTTGCCCGAAACGATTTTCATTTATTATGTGTGTAAACATGAACTCCGTAAATGTGAGACGCGACCGACTTTCAAAAATTGGAAGGGGGACAAAACAGAAGCAAACTTTCGCTACCGCTTCAGATTAAAGTCTTTTGACCTTTTGACTCCCGGATTCCAAAAACATCGGAAAAATTTGACCCCTTTCATTTTCTATGATTTCGGGCGTAAAGTTAATTGACAACCCCTTTCTTTATTCTTATTCTTATTCCTTATTGACTGTCTTTGATTTTACAATCTTAAAACAACAAAGGTAATATTTTTACCACGATAAAATAAAAAGAAATAAAATAAAAATACAAAAAGGATTTCAAATCAATTTAAAATCTTTTGCATTTATTATTACAGGCAACCCGCATTACACGCTTGTAATGCAAAATACCCCATAAAATAATGGGAAAGAAAGTGTTTTTACAGGTTATCATCCAGTAGATTTTAGAAAAATTTTTGGAAAATTGACGAGAATTAATAAAAATTAACGAAAGTTAACTTAAAATTAACTTAAAATTTTAGAAAATTAACTTAAATATTTTTTTCATTTTTTGTTAATTTTCCGTTAATTCTTCGTTAATTTTTCTAAATTTTTTTCATTTTTCGTTAATATTTCGGTAAATTTTCCAGTGCCAATTTTTAGTGAACGAAAAATATATTTGGTCTTTTGAAGTTTCACTTCCCTTTTTCAGTGAGTTTGCGTAGCGAGACTCACTAATTTTTTTTTTTTTTTATTAGTTGGATCTAAAATCTCTGAAAATGATTTTTCAAATTCTGAAAAAAATGCATTGTTAGAATGTATATTGACGCCGTCTAGGAAATGCACTTTTTTGAGTTTTTCCGTTACTAAAAATTTAAAAAATCTAGGTGGATAAAATTCAGTCTAATTTCTCAAAATGATAAAAACTTTTAAAAATTATTCGCTATTAAAAACGGACAAAAAGGATTTTTTTTTTTTACCAGTAACCAGGTCACTCAACTTTATTCACTCTTTTCTAGGTACCTGCAGCACAAAGAGAAACCCATGAGAATTTTTCTTGAGAAATTTCTGGTTTTTTGCTTCCTTTTTTTTCCATTCTATTCAATTGAAAAGTTCGTGATCTTTTTCTATCCCCTAAAAATTTATGGCTTTATGTTCTTTTCTGAAGATATTTTTAAAAATCTTGCACATAAAGGGCTAAAACACATTGAGCGGGTCACCCGCGCGGGTGTATTGCTCTAGCGGGTCGAGCGTCTGTTCACATGGAGCGGTTTTATTGCTTTTTTTCGGACAAAAGAACGCAGAAATCCTGAATTTTTAATTACTTTTATTGATTTAAATCATGACTTTTTTTTTTGTGGTCAATTTTCGGAGTTGATTCATAAAAAAATGAATTCTTCACACGATTCTGGTGAATCTTATATAAAATTTTTTTTTTTTTAAGACAGTTTTCAGTATTACCAGTACAAAATATCGATTTTTCACCCTCTTCCCTGCAAAAACCAAAAAAACATCCTGAAAACCGCGAATTTGAAGGCCATGTCATTGATCCAAAGCTAATTTATTATTCGGCGCGGAAAAAAGGTTCTCTATAAAACCAATCTGCTAATACTAATTCAATAATTATTAATTTTAATTAATCAGTAGTATTAATAAGTGCTTTTAATATTTATATTTATAGATTATTACAAATACCGTAAATTTGGTTCTTTGAGAAAAAATTTTATACCGTTTTAATCGGGATAAGATGAACAAGAAACATTTCATACTGCTGAAACGAAAAAATTAAAATTAAAAGAAATTATGGTTTTTTAATTGAATAAAAAGCCATTAAAACCTCAGGTAAAAGTGAACCGCGGCGTGTAATGTGAACAACCCCATTTGATTCTATAGGAACCCGCACCCGCGACACGCAGGGCTAGAGCGGGTGCTCTGCGGGTCTGACCCGCTGGCGGGTCAATGTGGACGCTTCCATAAGACTCAATGGAAGTGAGCGTGTAGAGCAATAAACCCGCGCGGGTGACCCGCTCAATGTGTTTTAGCCCAAAAACAGATTCTACGAATTTCATTCTTTTCCATTCTTTCCCTTTCATTCGATATTTTTCCCCTCGCTTTGTCGGGTTAATATAAGGTCATTTCACTCTTCAATGACGTTACTATTTTCTTTTTGGCGCATTTTTTCATTCTCTTGTTCTCAAGGCCGAATTTTATGATTTTTTTTTCATCTAGCATTTTTGGTATACATTTTTTACAGTGCGCTGTGTGATGAAAAGCAGCTTACAACACAAGAACTGCAAAAGAATTGTCAGTCGAAACCTTTTCAAAATCGGCCTCGACGGCCAATTTTTTCGTTTTCAGCCCTTGTGTTGTAATATACTATTTTTATTTTTTTAATGTTTCCGAAGTTATGCTGTCTCTGGATAATAGATTCAAAAGTCCAAACTCACTGCCAAAGATTTAAAGAAAAAAAAAAAAAAAAATGCTAACCCCAGTAACAATTAATTTCTCAAGAACATCATTTTATTTTGTGGTTTGGGATTTGTTGTGGTTTTAAGCTGCTTATGCTGCATACCTGTGTGCACAAGAGCAAAAGCCTACAGAACAGGAGCGGATCCATCGCCCGATAAAACAAAATTTACTCTACATGCCTTATGATTCTTTTTAAAAATCCTACAGACACCTAAGTTTTGAGCCTATTTCAAACTTATTTTCTCACAAAAAAATTCTTGATCCTCCCAACCCCCGATTCAGCATATTGTTCAAGCTCACATAAATTTGGTTATCAGTCAATCAAAAAAAGAAATAAATAAATAAATAAATAATTAAATAAACATTGGATCCTGTCAAAACCACAGAAATCTCAATCAAAATTAAGAAACCCTCATTTTAAAAAATAAAAAAAATAATCAATGAAGCTTTTTGTTAGTAAAAAAATATACCTCACATAAAAGTCAAGGGCAAAGCAAAACAATTTCTTATGAGGCAATAAAAACAAAAAAAAATCTTCATTAAATTTCTCCTTCAAGAAATCCTTGAACAAAAGACACCTAAAAACAGCAATGAAAGCAAAAATGTTTTCATCCTTTTTATACAGTCAGGGAATATACTGCAACTTAAGGTGTATACCAGGAAATAAATTATTATCAATGGAGTATACTTTTACCCTATCAAATAACTTCATTCACATTTTAACCTGTCTCAAAACACTTTGTTTTTATTTGTTTTTTTCACACGATCAAAACAAGAACGGACATATAATTTTTTTCTCTTCCCCTTAAATTATATGAATTAATGCGTTAATGCGTTAATGCAGCTTCCGAAATTAACAACATTTTATTAACGAAAGGAGAGAATTTTTAAAAACTATATACCTTCACATTATTAAACGCGGAAAAAAATCAAAAAAATAAAATTACCTTCATTGGCATTCGGTCGTTACTAATATTCACTCGTAAAAATCCATGAATGTCGTTCCAATCAACACGACAGATCAAAATAAATTGATTAAAGCTTAATAAATCCAGGACAACCACGTGCGTTTGTGTATATGAATATTTTTTATGAATAATTGACTGACGGACGGCGTCGGTCGTGGCAAAAGCTGTAATATCGGGTAATATCGAGATTCCGCACAGCGGTTGTTCGTAAATTCTTCTACCTTCGCGCCATCTATTTCCGTCGCTTTCAAGACAGTAACTATTATTTTCGTATATAATCCGTTTTTGCATCGGGAACAGCTGTTTATTGTGTATTTCATTTTTACATTTTTCAATGAAAAATTTTCATTGAAAGGCACTTCGTTGTCTAGACAAAACCGGCCGGTTCACCGTCCGGTTTTAAAAAAAAAAAAGTTTTTTTAATTAATATTTTTAAACGTTAATATTGCATTAAATGGGGCGAAACTTATACCAAATTGTTCCTTATTATTAGAAGTCGAATATACATGTTAAATATGTCGGTAAGCTTAATTACGTCAATATTCGCAAAATTTAATGTTGTTTACATAGAAAACAAAATGGCCGATGTAAAAAAGAAACAATCGGTTCATTTTGCGAATATTGACGTAATTTAAGCTTACCGACATATTTAACATGTATATTCGACTTCTCGTAATAATAAGGAACAATTTGGTATAAGTTTCGCCCCATTTAATGCAATATTAACGTTTAAAAATATTAATTAAAAAAACTTTTTTTTTTTTTAAAACCGGACGGTAATCCGGCCGGTTTTGTGTAGACAACGAAGTGCCTAAGGTTTGCGCTATTAAATTATATTTGTTTTCCTTCAAGGTTTGTTATCCTTCGACTGAAAGTTTTAGGAATCCATTCGTTTTCCATAAGAATTGGAATATATTCCAATAGAACTTGGAAAATCGCATAAGCCATGCCGTGTTTATACTAGGGAGGGATTAAAGAATATTGTTCGCATTTTTTTTTAGCCAATAATGCCGATCTTTCAGTTTTGCACGAAAAGTTTTGAAAATTTTTTCGCGATGAAAGTAGTTACATTGGTTTTCGAACATATTCCAAAATTTTCGATGACATGACGTTCGAAATTTTTGATAATGTTTGACGTTATTTTTGGGTGTCTATTATATTTTTTAGGTAATGGGTGGTTCATATATGATCAGCGGCTGAGTACCCATATGAATTTAAGTAATTTTTTCCTACACGCGGTAGAAAAAAAAAGGCTAAAGTAAAGTTGAAAAAAAAAAAAGAATTAAAAAAAGTTTTAGTGCCGTATAGTTTATCACAGTCTCATGCTGATTCCGAATCCATTTCCGGTTCCAAAGATTCCGAACTGTTCTCAGACGAGATTCCGATTCCTATTTCTTCACGGATTCCGATTCCGATTACTTTTGAACAGGGGTCCGAAGCTTGAACATTTTGGCCTATACCAAAATTTTGCCGATGCAAAAATTTTGCCGATGCTAGCATCGGCATCGAATTTTTTTGAAAACCTAAAAGCATCGGCATCCTGAAATTTATTAGTGCAGGCATCGCCAAATTTATTAGTGCCAGCATCGGCGTCGGCGTCGACCCGAGATTTTATAGAAGCCAGCCGGATAACCGATGCCGGAATCAGCATCGGAATCGGAAATGAAACAGATATGGAAGCGGCGACGGCATCGGCATCGGCTTTGGACCCCTGCTTTTGAAATAGCTGAATTAGCTTTTGAAATAGCTCAATTCCGATTCAGATTCAGAATAAAAAATTAATCTGCGATGTCATGAGACTGTGATACACTAAATACACTAAGACTCTTTTTTAAATTAATATATTTTTCCAACGTTTTTTTAGCCTTTTTTTGGCTCATTTAATTTCGATCGACAACTTTTAAATCGACGATTTCCGATCGACAAAATTTCGGTCGAAAAAAACAGTCGAAATAATAAAAAAATTTTTTTTTTTCAGTCGAAATAAAAATAAAATAAAAATAATCAATCGACTGGTTTTTAAAAAATAAACTCGATCGACAGTCGATTGGCGCGTAAATTTCAATCGAAAAGGAAAAAGGTTGTCCTTTGTGGGCTCGTGATAATGTATTGTGAAGGCAGCGTTTTAAGGAACCAGTAGTAATGATAAATATTGCGGATAATCATATGGTAAACATAGAACAAGTTGTTTTCTCCTTTTCACAAAAGATATTTTATGATTTTAAAGTAAAAAAAATAATGTCTTTTGTTACATCTGAATGGCCCGAAGGCGATGACCTCAAAAGGGGTGCTATTTTAAATTATTGCAATGAAAGAAAAAAAAAAGTCATATTGGTTTATATCTTATTGCATATTAGGCCTAATTATTATTATCTTATTAACTGATATAGGATGCAAAATAAATGAGGATGATTATGAGAGAGTAAGAATCCTAATAGAGGAAAAAAGTTTAGAAAGAGGAAGTCTGAAGACTAAAACTAACCTCTTGCATTTAAAAAATTTTTCCCGAAAAGAAATGATTGGGAATCGACTTTTGTATAAACGCCTGTACAACATTTTGCTTAATATGTAGGACACGCTCTACATAAGCAATGACGCTTTTTCGAACAAGTCAGGTGAAAATGTCCAGCTCCGTTTTGATTCGGCGATTAAATCATTTAAGAAATGGGAGACCGAGGGCAGTCTGCTTTTTTTACCTATGAAATTTCGCAACCAAACTCTTCAATTTTTCAAAATGTTACAGTAATCCCAAAATATCTTACTCCTAAATTTAAAGATTAAGACATTTGAAAAAAAAAAGAACTTAGAATTGACAGCTCAACAATTTTCAAACTATCGTAGAATATTGCTCAAGTTTTTTTAATCAAAAATACTTTGCTTTTGACAATTACAAAAAATCCAAAATATTAGTTACGGGATTTCATTTGTGCTTGGAGTGTCGTATATTGCTATATGAGTTAAGAGGGAGATTTGAAAAAGCTCAAACTTCTTTGGTGGAAACTATTTTCAGCTGAAAGTTCCATTTTGTTTTTGAATACTCGAATTTTACCGACCAATCTTTTGAAAACTCGAAAAACTTGCATGTCAAGTCCGATTTATGTTTCGTTTAAAGTCAAAGTTCCCGTTAAAGGTTTTGCCACAATGCAATGTTTAGGAAAAAAGTTTTTACTAATTTTTGATATTGGTGCCGCCATTTAATAAATTAATTTTTTTTAGCGTCCCACAGATGTTGAAATCAATTTTTTTGAAATAAGGTCACTCAACTTTTATTTTATAAGTTAGCTCAGGAACAGTAAAATCGATTACCATCGTCCAAATTGGAGGGTTGTAAGTTTTACTGGGACCGTTTTTCATTGAAAGCTTTTATAAAAACACAAGTGGCAGCAGCTCTGTTTTTCAGCCAAAATCTAATTCTACTTAGATTAGGAAAGCAAACTTTTCTAATTTTAAAGATTATTCGATAGGCATTGAAAAGTTTTCAAAAAACTTAAGATGCATTTATATTAAACATTTTTTGATTTATCCCAATAAAACTTTACTCCTAAGGGTGCAAATTTACTATGATACGTGGAGATAGAGATAAAAAAGTGAGATATTGTACCAACGTATTGAACCAACATGTTGGACCCATGTATCATTTCAAAATGTGCCTGCTATAGGGTTTAAAGTTGCTGCATTTTTGAAAATATTTTCGGGGTCGAGGATTTCGAATACGGAGTTTGTTTTCCGAAATTAAGCTTCCGGATGTCTGTAAAGCGGTTTTCGTGGATGACCGACCGTATATGACACGTATTTTGAAACTATTTTCAGAATCAAGGATTCCGATTCGGGAACTAATTTTTCGAAATTCGAATTTTGTATGTCCGTATAACGGCTTTTGTGGATTACTTATCAAAAAACTAACCATATTTTTGAAAATATTTTTGGGGTCGAGGATTCCGAATCCAAAGGAATTTTCCAAAATTCAGATTCGGAATGTCAGAATAGCTACTTTTGTGGTTGACCGATCGCAAAAAATCAATCAAATGAATCCCAACCAAGTACATTTCCTTTTTTCTTCTACAAAAATTCGTTTAATTAGTACTCTTTCAAAAACTAAACCTGATTTTTTACATTTTTACTTTATTTCAATTTCTTTTATCCACCAATAAAGCCACGAGAAAGTATAATGGGGTGCGTATGCACCCCCATTATCGTTCTCCTTGTTTTTTATTATTTCACGAGATAATTTTTAGAATAAGCGTAAGCCTTTAAATTTAAAAAATGTTTATGCTTAGTTAAAATCAGTTTTGCTTAATCGTCGATCTATGTAGGTACACTATAAGGTCTCTACTGGTTTTTTTCGTATTTTTGAAAAGTGAAGGGCAAAAAACACAAGATTTGTAATTTATTTTTTTTTATATCAATGATATGGCAATCAGTCAATATGATAAAGATCAAGCCTGGGTCCAACACCTTATTTTGATTTTTTTAAAATCTATTTCAATTTGCCTAAAATGAAATTTTTAAAATTTTTATTTGCCATTTTCACGTACAGTTTTTCTAAAAAAATACTTTGAGCCATTACCGCCAACGCTGGTTAAGGAGATACCGGTAACCGTTGGAAAAAAAAAAAATTTCTTCTTCCATAAGTTAACTGACCAAAGTCGGCAGGTTATATTTTTTAATCGGGGTTTTTCAGAAAATCCGTGATTATGAGGACTTAGTTTGTGGGATTGGCCAATTTTAGAATATTTTTACTTAGGAATGCTTAATTTTCTCCAATTAAGATTTAATTAACTTTTCCATCATTTTTTAGTTTGGTTTCGTATGCAGAACAACAAAAAAATAAACTGTCAAATGTGTATCATCCCGTTTGCGGTCATTTCCACTTAACTGTTTAGTTTAAATCAGACAAAAGACTTTTTTTTCTTTTTACAAAATCATGTTTAAATAAAAAAAACGAATTTATCTATGTTTACCATAGGTACATACACAGTATATGTGTCTATTATACCTGTTCTTAAAACGCTGCCTGCAGAATACACAGTTACTAGCCCACAAAGGACAACCTTTTTCCTTTTCGATTGAAATTTACGCGCCAATCGACTGTCGATCGAGTTTATTTTTTAAAAACCAGTCGATTGATTATTTTTATTTTTTTTTATTTTCGACTGAAAAAAATTTTTTTTATTATTTCGACTGTTTTTTTCGACCGAAATTTTGTCGATCGGGGATTGTCGATTGAAAAGTTGTCGATCGAAATTAAATGTTCCTTTTCAAAACGTATATAAAAATCTGTTGCAAAAAAGAAAAAAAAAAATTTTTTTTTTTTGACCCTCTTCGGCTTTTGTACCATAACCACGCAGAATAATGGAAATGGTAGACAGTTCTCTCATTTAAAAAAAAAAAAAAGACAAAACTTTATTAGCATTCATAAGGTGAGCAGAAATAACGCGAAAGTAATTTTAAAAATATATATGTAAAGAAAAGAAAAGAATAAAATTTTTGAAACCCGAAATTAGTTAAATCCCGCGCCTATCACCTCATCATGCATTTCGGTAATGAAACAAGACGCATGCGCAAGAAATTACATTGGTTTACCATAAGGATTGTTTTTGCTTTTTACTAATTAATCGACAAATCTGCCTGGTTAATGAATCGCTTTTTTTTTCGCGCTCTCGTCGATAACGCAAAAAGATGCCAAAAATTTGTGGCATCAGTAAATGCCGGATAGCTAAAAGGGAAACACGAATTTTATAACAATCAAAAAATTATATTTCCCATCTTTCGGTTCGTAAAACAGATAATATTTATATTAACAAAGACAGAAGTGAATTTAAGTAAAAAAAAAAGTAGGGCTGGTCCGCCGAAATGAAGAGCCCCGTCAGACAGACGGGTAAAATGTTGCAACTGTCGCAGAATACGGAATTTAAAATGGGAAAATTAGTTTTTCCGCTCCTACCGGAAAAAGGAAAAAAATATCGAAAAGAGCCTGCAAATCTACACCCACATACCTATCGATCCTGAAAATTTCATCAAAATCGGTCGGGTAGGGGCTCCGTACGTGTTGGACATCGCTTATTTTTCTTAGCGTTTTAATAATATATAAGATTCCCTTTTTTGAGAAAAAAAAGAATATTTTAGATTTTCCAGGAAAAAAAAAGAGCACTCTTTTTGAGTTTGAAAGAGAGTACATACTCTTAAAAAGAGTACTGATAACATCCCTACCAATACAAGCAAAGATCTTTTGTATTTATGAATGATTAAAGATAAAACAATCTATCTCCAAAATCGTAATTGCACCCTTGAAAAACGGATGTAGATGGCGCTATTGCACGTCGAATTCTCGAACAACCGCTGTGCGCTTTCCCTATATTACCGGAGACTTCAAAAGCTGAAATGTTGTTTATATTTTTCGAAGGATCCCTTTACAAAGTCAAAGCGACAAGGACGCCATCTGTGACTTTTTCAAAGTTTGGAAATGTTTTTCTTTTAGTTATAACAAAAAGTGTGACTTTTTCAAAGTTTGGAAATGTTTTTCTTTTAGTTATAACAAAAAGAAAAATGTTTAGAATTATATATTAGAAAATAATAGAATTAGATATTAAAAAATATGTTGGGGAGACAGGAGGAGACATTCGAAATTGATATTAAAAAACACTTTTTGCGACAAGGGCGTCATCTTTGATTTACGAGCTCCAGAGTCCAGATTTACATAGGGTGTATTCGGGGAGCTCGGCAAAACCGGCTCCAGCCGTCTTGAACCGTCCATGACTGGTTTTTGCCACGGCGAAAAATGGATACAACAACTTTTTGCCGTGGCAAATACCGGTCATGGACGGTTCAAGACGGCTGGAGCCGGTTTTGCCGAGCTTTCCGAATACACCCATATTATGCCAAGAATATTAAAAACAAAACGTTTGATCCACGATATGTTTTATTCGTGATCAATGCAAAGATGCGAATTTCGGTTTTGCATTCTTATTTAAAAAAAATAGAGATGAAAAAGTGCATATATGATTTCAGAACAATACATTTCGTTATGGTATTATATAGTGTTGCGTTTCACTAGCCTTATGTTAAGCCATTGGAAATCTGAGGCTTTTCGAAATAAAGTTCTTTTGCTACGTTGAGATCCAGTACAACATTTTTAACACTTTTTTTTAGTAAAAATAAATAAATTTTTTTTTTTTTTTATTCTTTATTTGGCTTTCGGAGCGTATCCATTGGCCATGCAAAATAAATAAATAAATAGAAGGAAAATTTAAGCGCGTAAACGGTGGGGAATTTATTCTTCTGACACGACGTAGTGGTCCCTTTTTAACAGAGATATGACAGATTGCGAAAATTTGGACGCCATGTTAAACTCTTAATGCAGTTTTTCAATACGAAGGAACTGTTATGGCGTCCAATATTGTTTTGTCTAGGATTCTTATTCCTATAACAACAAACCGGTGTAAAAATGTGAGAAAGATTGTATATATAGTTTAAGTTTTAAGTAGATTTTATTAAATGATAAATAAGCTTTAAGAGACATTGCGAATAAAGTGGTAAGTGCGAAACATAGTTGGCAAATTGGCTTGTGAAAGACTGGAGATGATTGATGTCATAACCGAAATGGCTGATTAGTATTGACAAACCCAGGTTTCAACTTTTTGACGTTTCTTTTTATGGCAACTATATGTGTTCTTCATATACTTAATAAAAACTTTGCAAAACAATACCTAAATAGTCATACATGTTGCATGTGTAACTGGAAATTCCTTCAAATATAACTATTTACATGTACCGGTATTGGATAGGATCAGTTACCAGTAACTGCTTTGAATATTCTGAGTTTTAATTTTTAGGAAAAGGTTAAAATTAAGTTATAATACAAATGATCAATAATCAGTCCATTATTGCGCATTGATAGTTGGGGACTATCATTCATGTTCAAATCCAATAGTGTTAAATAGATCAATTAATTTGATGGTAAATTATAAAATGATTAGATTTTTGTAACATAAATCAGAATTATTTTAAAGAAAGTTGCTTGCTTTTTGCTTCATACCCAATAACTTGATTTTTTAAATTATAATAGCAAGTTGAGAGAAACCTACATTTATTGCTAAAATTCATTATCTTTTATTTCATTCAATTTTTCCATGCTTCTTTAATCATATCGCTGGCTTTTTCTGCTATCATAATAACTGGGGCGTTAATATTTCCACTAGGAATCGTCGGAATTATAGAAGCATCGACCACTCTCAACCGTTCGATTCCGTTAACTCGTAATTGAGGATCTACGACCGCTTCAGGATCCGACTCAGGCCCCATTTTTGCTGTGCCTGAGAAATGATAATCGGTAAAAGTGTAATGTCTTATCTTGCATTCCAACAAAGCATCTGAAAATGGTTCTAAGTTTTCGCATCCTGGCCAAGGTACATCGTATAATTGGCTGTCATACCTTTAAAGAAAAGAACACAAATAAGTCAAGAAAACACATTTTACTTGCACTGAGCATACCTTTGAAAAGCCTCCGTTTGAGCTAGTTGTAGTACAAATTTATATCCTTCGATTAATGTCTTCATGTCTTGGGGGTCAGTGAAATAATTTGGGTAGATTAAAGGATGGTCATATGGATTTGTGGTGTTTAATTTAATAACTCCTCTGCTTCGTGGTCTTAGCAGTAAAGGCAATACGGTCCAAGCATATTTACCCTCTAATGGCTTGAATGCTTCATCGTAAAAGGATTTCCGTAAGCCTGCAGCTTTCCAAACCTTCACTCCACCATCTACCCCTGTCATTGTTGCCGAAACAAATTGCAGTTCAATATCCGGATAGTCGCTTGGATCGCTAGAACTTGGAGTTTTGATGAATCCCACCCCTAAAATAAGTAAAAAAGAAATAAGTTGCACAATTTTTTTTTAAACCTGGTTTCAATATAGGCTTCGTGCGAGTGATGTTCTACTCATAAGCTTAGCATAGGCGGAATTGTTATAAATTGCTCAGTGATAGCGCTGGCTCATAAATTCGGTTATTCGAACAATCCCGACGTTTTTTTGTCTCAAACTTACCTTCTACTGCTCCTGGGACGGTAAAAACACCTTTTCCAAGGATGGCATAGTCAAGAACCGCTGGTAAACTCAAATAAGTTGACATAGCAATCCCAACTGTCTCGTTTATTAGGAACTGAATACCCCCCGTACCGACATGATCTTGCAAATTATGCCCTACATTTGCATCTTGAATGACAGGAATGTCCAATTCTTGCAAATGTTCTGCAGGGCCGACTCCCGACAGCAGGAGAAGTTGTGCCGAGCCTATTGATCCTGCTGATAATATAACTTCTTTCCTTGCCTTAGCCTTATAAACTAACCCAAAGCGTTCATATTCCACTCCATACGCAACTTTGGTGTCGGGATCTATCAATACCTTCAGAGAAAGAATATGTCGGATAATGAAAGTTATATTCTGGAGAAACAGAAAATGATGTTTATACCTTTAGAACGTGAGAACCTAAGGCTATGTGAAGATTTGGACGGAGACTTGCAGGCCTTGCGAAAGCTTTGCCAGTACTACATCTCGACCCCCTTCTTGTTGTAGTTTGGACTCTCCGAAAAGCTGTTTGATTTTCTCCGTTGTAGTCTTGATTTATATATCCGAGTTCGGAGCCTCCTTGCACGAAAGCATCCACTAATGGTGTCTCATAATGTGGTTCATCGACTGTCAGGTACCTAGAATATGAAAAACCTCTTATAATCTCACTATAAAAAAAAATTGTCGATATAGTTCATTACCCTCCTGAATTGTGATAACCGTTTGCTGATAACTCCTCTATTCGGTTATCTTCCGATTTTTTAAAATAAGGTAAAACGTCGTCATAACCCCATCCAGGATTTCCAAGGGATTCCCAGTGATCGTAATCTCGTTTGTTCCCTCTAACGTAAAGCATAAAATTTAGAACACTTGACCCGCCTAAAACCTTCCCTCTAGGCCAGTTGCACCTGTTCCCTTCCATAGCTATAAATTGATTATTTTTTCTTTAAAGATGCGAATTATGTCAATTGTCAACAGCCTGTGATTAATTTTATTTTACCTAAACATGAAGATTGAGGTTCCGTTTTGTATTGCCAGTCTAGGGTCGTCAGCTGAAGGTTATAAGCCAATAGCGGAACATCTGATATTATATTTTCGAGTTCTCCAGCTTCCAGCAATAAGACACTCCAATTCTTTTCCTCGCTTAAGCGATTGGCAAGGACAGCACCTAGCGCATGACAATGTTTCTCATGACAGATTTTCGGAGGTTTGGAAGGGAAAATTTTAAGTAACGAGTGTTTGATGGTTGGACATCGGTACGTTCTACAACTTCCAGAATGCTTACATTACCTGCAGATCCTCCTCCTATTACTATAAAGTCGTATTCATTCAAAATCAAGTCTTGGAGAATATTCGAAGGTTTCGGATCCAATGAATTGGGCTGGAAGTAATTCATTGCGGATATTAACATCGAAACAACTAAGGTAACTCCTCCCGTGGTGAGTGTTGCTCCAGCAAGTGTCATCGAAATTGGTGCCATGGTGGGAACTGGAAATTATCAATATGAACCTGAAAGCAGAATTTTCTTATAGCATTTGCCGCGAAATGGTATTTATTCACAAGTTTATCTGCGTTCTTCTTTGAAATAATTAAACAAGATATTTGAATCTTATAGAACAATTAAATTTTTCGAAGCTTACGCCTGGTAACAACTTTCATAGATTACAATTTCTAGAATCACCTAATACTAACTGACTAAAGAGGAAAACACAAGTGTTCCTCTCTGGCCTCAAAAACCAAGTGCTTTATGGTTTTCATTCTTTTTATGATCATAATTATTATGTCTTATAATTATATTGCCGAATTATGTATTATAATTATTATGCCGAATTGCGTCTTTTTTTTAAAGTTATGCCCGTTCCTCGAAACTGCCTTGTCATTGGTGTTTATTCTATCTTGTATAGACCGTTTAAACCCCAGTTTTCCTCTTTTGCTTATTCATTCCGTTCACCCTTAGATTCACTTGTACTATTTCCGGGAATTCTACTTCTCGAAAAAGATCAACCATAATTTCCAGTTTTACGTTTACGTTCAGAGTGGTGTGAATCTATGCTTCTAGATCTAGATTCTCTAGATCTAGATCTAGGCCTGTAGGTCTTCTCTTTATTTGGCGTTAATCATCGTATTATTTTGTTGATTTTCACAACAATCTTATCAGTCTAACAAAAATAAAAAGTGTGAAAAGCCTTATAGAACAATTACCGAAGAATAAACTATTTTCCACGTTTTGACAGTATCCTATTTAATTTCTTCGCTGTCTACCGTGACATTTAGATTTAAAGCTGAAGCATGTATCATAAATTTTATCCTAATGTGGATCCTAAATTTCTTTTTATAAGTCCAATACTCCGACTTTGGACTGGCTTTGTTTTGTTACAAAAGGAGCATAGATAACATAGGCCTAGCAACGCTGACTTTTTGTAGAAAAAATGAGTATGATGTTTTTTTTTTTGAATGACAATCAGTGGCCCAAAGATTCTGTTAAAGAGTTGGTCTGTTTTATTAACTTTATGAACTTATTTATGCATATATTATGTTTTATGCATTTAACTTAATTTATATACAACTAAGTTGGTACATAAATGATCCATAATCAGAGATTTTTAGTCTAGATTGCACATGATGAATTAATTCATAGTTGGGGTCATTTCGAAAACATGACATTTTAATTAGATAAATCGTTATAAAAAATATTTAAATTGCAATAGATTGATATTTCTCATTGATCCAATGCGAATTCATTCGAAGTCTACTTTTTGAAAATCAAAGCTTTTCCCCCCCAATCTTTTAAACTATTAAGGGTCGGAGTGGTGAATTGTCCATGTAGCGGTTAGGCTATCAATGAAGTTAAGAGTACGCATCAGCCACCTGTCTACTGCCACGATTCAATATTTCCGCTTATGCTTAACTTATGAATCGATGATCGCTTGAATTTCACTGATGCGTACTCTTAAGCAGCATCACTTTGATGCGGGCCACCTTCTGGATAGACATTCTTCCCCTCTGGCGGGGATGGCGGGAACTTTAAAATGCAGTCATATTAACCTCACTGTACGAGTTAGTTCTCGCATGCCAGAAAAGGAGAAAAACAGACCTGCGATAAGCAGCTAAAGTTAAATAAGAAAATAAAAAAATCCTTATAACCGTATGGCATAGAGCCAACCACACTTTGTTTCTTCCTTATAATATATCAAACTCCTCCTTTTTTCGATAATCATCTACAGGGTCGAAAAGCTGTTTTAATTGGCTATTTAATTGAAAAAGCTTTTAACTGCCGGCAAAAAGGACTTTCGTCGGCGGTAAAAATTCATACTGATACTTCTGACACGATGTTTTTTTCTGCAGTTACGACAATAGGATCCCTTTTACAGGAATATTTGATAGAGCTCTTTGATTCGGACACCATGTTTTTCCGTTAATGTAATTTTCAACGGGGAACAAGTATATGGCGTCTAATACAGCGCTTTCTATTTTTTTTTAGGGTCTCTTAAGACAGATATAAACAAATTGGAATGGATCATGGATCCTGTTTTAAGTAAAATTAAATGATAAAAAAAATTAAGAATGAACTTCAGCGATGTTTAACCCCACAGGTATTCGTGCTGATTACGTGGGCGACATAATAGACGAAATCGCTTTGGAAGGTTTGGATGGCATAACCACTGAAGGTAGTAACTAGTGACGTTTTTATTTTTTAATTCTAAATTTTTTAAATATATTTTCATAATTTTTTTAATTCAGCGCTATGGAAAAGGTTGTCGGTTCGCCCGCAATTCTGCTTAAAAATAGACGAAAAATCAAGACATTTTATTTGGGACATTGTTACTCGTTTAGTTGGAGTTCAGTTTTTTGAACTTCCAGAACCTAGGAAACCTTTAGAGCATTATGATTATTTATCTCAACAATGTGATCATGCAAAAGCTGTAAGTCAAAGAAGAAAAGAAAAGAATTCTTGCTATAAATTTAAATCAACTAATTCTCTATTTTTATTTTTCAGATTTTAGAGCTAAATGACCTGTATCCGTACTCTAGAATTAAAAGTTTAAATACATATGGATCATGTAAACATTTTTTAACTAGAGCTGATGTAACAAAAGATGTGATTAACATGCCATTAGAGATGGCGGAATATACTTATGGCATGAAGCTGGTGATTGTTGCATCCCAGGAATCAAGAAATCTAAGTCTGATGGGTAGAATGTGCCCTAGAAGTTTGGATTTTTCAGTAATGCCAATCTTGTTCGACATGTTGGAAAAAATTGGGAGAGCAAGGTATCTTGGTGTAGCGACAAATGGAAAAGGGAGTTTACAGTCTGTTATTGAAGATCCAAAATCAGTTCACCATTATCTGAAATCTCTGATTGAATATAAATTTGTCAAAAAGCAATCACTTGCTGGGAGTTTACAATCTAATCCTCATGCATCGAAAGCTTATCTTATAAGATTTTACGGGGAACATGCAAATGAGCATCAAATGATTTTACAAACTGTTATTGAGGAGTTAAAATCTAGACCAAATAATCTAATATCACACGAAGATTTTTATGGGCTCTTTGATTCTGAAAAAAAAAGCAGGGTTAAGAAATATTCGAAAACTGCTTTATTTCGAAAGTATATTTGTTTGTCTAAAGTAAGTGATTAAAATTAATCTGTTGCTAGAAAATGTGTGCTATTTTTGTTGTAATTAAATTTTAGGCAGTTCCATATAGGACAGTTTATCCAAATGCAAGCCAAACTGAGTGGGAGAGGAAATCTAAAGTCGGGGAAAAAATGATAAGGTATTTTAAGCTGATTGACCCTAATACAGAAGTATCAGATATATTTGAGAAGGATGATGAGGCTGGGGATGAAGAGGAACCAAGTTCATGTAAGGAAATTTTTAAATTTTAGAATCCTTAGTGATTTTTATTATTAAATGGGATTTTTTTTTCCTTTTTTAGTTTCGCTAACTACAAGCATCTTATATGCAAGTCAACCGATCCTGGTTCAAGCCTACAACCACATAAAAAATTCAGGTTCCCGAGGGTTAACCCAACGGGAATTAGGTGATGTAATGGGACTAAACAAATATTACGTAAGAGCGATTATCAAACGATTGATGGGAGAAAAGCAATGCATATCGCACACGGAGCACGACGGTCGTCAGCAAATCAAACGATTTTTGGTGGAACGAAGCAAAAGAAACGAAGATGCCGTCAAAGAAATTGCTCAGATTTTATCGACGAGCAAGGAAAAGCACTCCTCCGAGTCGGAACAGGATAAGTCGATGGAAATCGAAGTCGAAAACGAAGCCGAAAAATTAAAAGGAGCCATAGAAGCTGGGAAAACGTCGTACAGGTCTTTAAAAAGGATAGGATTAATTCTGAAATTGGTGAAGACGCACAGGTACAGGGTGTTCCATCAAATTACGAATCATGTTATAGAAGAAGAAAAAAAAGAAGGGTTGTCAACGACTGTGGACAGGAGAACCATTAAAAAGATACTGAAAACGTTGGTGAGCGATGGACTTTTGAAAACAGCTTCTTGTAGGGATGATGAGGGAGCGGTGGATTCTACCATGCAGTTATATATGGACCCTACTTTTGTGATAGGTTAGCGCCATTTTTTTTTTTTTTTTTCGCTCAAGTAGTTGAAAGTGTGTGCATTAATTATTTTCTTGTTTTAGACGAACAAGTCGGACAGGCTCTTTTTCACACGGTGACTGCGGATAAAGACACAAACGAAGGCGCCGATCCAACAACGGAAGAGGTTCAACACTTAGAAATGGAATTTTCAAACGTTGCAGTGGAAAACCTTTTGGAAATGAAAAACATGATGAAAAACATCAAAGCCAAGCCTTCCACCTTGAAAGGCTCCACCGAACGGGAATTAATTTATTCTCCGAAATTTATAAGGTTGAACATGATCCACGATTTGCTATTTCACCTGTTGTACGAGTACACGGGGGTCGCGGATAAATCCCAAGAGGAAATGATCAGCGAATTATCCAAGACATGTGCCATAGACGACGATTTAAAGAAAGAATTGCCTAGGTTATACGGGACGCAGATATCGAATTACATGTTCGTTCCGCCGTTGAAAGTGAATATGTCTAAAAACCCGGGGTGGTGCTTGTTGTCGGACTTCTTGTTACGGACGCCTCTGTCGATTTTCGTGAAAATATCCAAAGTTGGGGTGAATTCTCCGGAGTTGTTGGAGTATCTTCATCTGATAAAGGATGGAATAGTGGTAAATAAAACACTATAAAAGTACTGATACTTCAAGGTGCTCTTATATTGATCGGTTAAGCGGATCGCGACTGAATGCCCCTGATCCTCGAGTCAACGACTCGCCTAAGACGAATATCGCTGACGCGAACATCAGGCTGGCGATTGAACCCGATCCTGATCGATTTTTATATACTGATATTTTCATACCATATCAAATCTCCCCCCAAAAATCGATCAAGATCGGTTTTGCACTTCTTTTGGAATAATATAATCAGATAATAATCTTAACTACATTTTGAAACAGTAATACTAATGTCTTTGCGTTTCTTTATGATTCTGTATTTGCTGACGTCGACGAAATTTGATTAATGTTTTTTTTTTTTTTTTTTTTTTTTTTTTTTTTTGGAGGATGAGCTGTACTTTTAGCATGTAGAAAATTTTGCCTCAGTTTTAGCTATAAAAGTCTCTGTTTCGAGACATGCCCTCTGCATATTTATAACTATCACTTTGCAAAATTTTCAATATTAACATTACATTTTTTTTTTTGAATACCTATGATTTATTGCGTGTACGGATTTTTTGCTTATTCGGCGATTATGAATAAATGCTATGCTTATTTTTGTCTTTTCCCGATGTCCATATTGACTCATTTCTAACCTACTTTTTTTTTTTTTTTTTTTTTTTTTTTTTTTTTTTTTTTTTTTTCGCACTAATCACTTATTTGTTGCATTTTCATTTTTCCCATTTATTAATACTTTTTCTTTTTGAATTTATTTCGAACTTATCACTGATTTTTTTTTTTTTTTTTTTTTTTTTTTGCTTTTTCACTTTAAACTTATTTGAAACTTTTTCACTGGATTCACAAGGTTAACTTTTATACTGTGGTCAGTTGATGCATTTGCCGCTGCTTTTTTCTACCTACGATCTCTGTTTTGGGTGCCCATGCTGCAAGCTCGTTCTTTAAGTCTTCTTCGATGTCATCCTTTAATGCTTGAAGTTCGCTACCGACGTCCATACACCACAAGTCGATCTTTATTCCTTCCAGTGCGTCTAAACATCCCCTTTTCATTTTTTCTCCCATCGTGTTTCGTTCCCGTCGACAAGCTTTAAGTCCCTTCCTCATATCTTTAAATCTTGCAAGAATGAAAGCTCTGTCTCCATCATCGAGAGTGTCTTCTGCACTTTCGTCCGCCCTTTCGAATATATCATCATCCTCGATTTCTTCTGTACTTTCGTCGCAACTTTCCATGATAGTGTTGTCCTGATAGCTTAAAACCCGTGTTTTGTCCGGTATTTGCTTGCAGTTGATTTCCTTTTCCGTATTTTTCCTTAGCTCCTGAGCTTTATGGTTTTCTTCTTTTATTTCCTGGCGTATGCATTCACCACGTCGAGTTTTTTGGAACCGTAATTGCTCAACTAAGTCGTCGTAGCTGACAACGTTGATGTAGTTTTTATTTCCCATCTCAGTAATATTTGCCGTTTTCATTTGAGTTTCGGAATTTTGGCTCGTAGTCTCAGATTTCGTTTCCGTAACGACCTCTTTACTCTGCTTTGTGGAATTTTTTCGGTCCTCGTTGACTTTTTTATTTTCAACTTGAACCTCCTTGGTTTGATCGGATCCTGACATTTGCTTCGGTAATTTGTTCTCTGTAGATTTTTTGATTTTGGTTGTATTCGTAGATACGTCCTTCGTTGATTTTTGCTTTGGCTGATTTGTGGATATCATTTCGCTCTGAGCAGAATGATGGCAATGAGTCATATTTGCGCTGTTTGGAGTTGGGGTTCTTGAAAAAAACTGTTGATTTTGTTGATTACGCCGAATCGTTTTATTGCTTTTGTGAACCATGTCCGTTACATATTGAAAACATTGAAAAACCTGATTCATTGTCATATCAATCATATATTTTAATTCGTTTAACTGATTTTCGGTATTTTTTTGCCATTTTTCCAAATTTAATTTATCTTGCCTGTAGTGTGTACTCCTTATTTGTTCCTCTTGTCTGAATGCTTCGATTTGGTTGACTATTGTCGCGAATGCCTGCGTGATTTCTGCCATGGTCGTCAACTTGTAGTCTGCCGAAAACTTTTTTTTTTTTTTGTATTTTAATTTTTAACTTGAAGTATCCTGTGATATCCGTGAGCCATATCGAGTATTCGTGCCGTTAAAATCCGTCGTTATTCTCGATTTTCCGACCGCTACATTTTTCGATAACTAATAACCGATTTTTTCGCGCGCGGGTTGGTTTCGCTTCGCTATCACCACTGATAAAGGATGGAATAGTGGTAAATAAAACACTATAAAAGTACTGATACTTCAAGGTGCTCTTATATTGATCGGTTAAGCGGATCGCGACTGAATGCCCCTGATCCTCGAGTCAACGACTCGCCTAAGACGAATATCGCTGACGCGAACATCAGGCTGGCGATTGAACCCGATCCTGATCGATTTTTATATACTGATATTTTCATACCATATCACATCATCCGATTAAGAAACATTATTTGGTGAAAGATTTGCCTTTTTCAATTAGGGAAGCTTTGCTGTGTTCCAAAACGCAACCGTTTGGATCCATTCATTACGATTTTCGGAGATTATGCTTTTTAGGTAAATTTCGTAAATTTTTCAAGTATATAGAACCTCAATAACTTTCCATGCCTTTTTTGGAAAATTATGAAGGTTCAATTGTTTGCAAAAAAATGGATTGTTATTGTTATTTTTTTATTTCAGGACTTCTTCAATTCGGAGTTAAATTCGGTACGAAGCACTTTCAGGTCCTGGTTTATTTGAATAGGAATGCTATGTTATTGGATACGACTACGATAACGGCAGAGTATTACCAACTGCCTGCGGATGCGGAATTCACGCCTAAGACTTATTATTTCAAAACGAAAACTGATCTGAAGGAATATTGGTTGGACATGTTCAATATCTGTATGGGGACGAATTTAGGTATGATTCATATCTTTGGAAAATTGGAAATTGCTAAAAAGACAAATGAACGTCTTTTCCTGAAGTTCTTAAATCCGGACTTAGATTTACAAAAAAAATATTTTTAATAATTTTTATTTCTGTATTCACTAAGCAATACCTACTTTGTAAAATTAGGAAAAGCTGAATATTAGCTTTTAAATTTTCCCAGAAAAAAATATCTATTTTTCTAGGATTAAAATTTTTAATAAGAAGCAGAAAATCTTAAATGGTTCAGTTTTGAATTCCTCAAATAGACAGAAAGTGAAACATTTAAAAATTTTGAAAATTTATAGATGCTTTGGATTTCCCACCAATTTCAATCCCGGAAAGGCCGTAACCTTTGTATTTTGGAAAATTTTGGCGTCGGGGAATATCCAAATAAAGCTCGTCTTTTTTTTTTTTTTTTTTGTATGTCAGTAATGACTTTTTGCCTGAAAATTCAGGTAAAATATGAGCAATGTCCCCCACACCTCGAGATTTTGTATGATTTTCCTCACAGATTGTCTAGAATTTATATATAATTGCAGGCATCGAACTATTCATTTTTTTCCCCTAAAAGTCACTTTTTTTGATAAATTGGTGGATTTTAAAAAATTTCATGAATTAAAAAATTTCTATTCAACATTCGAAGTTGCTCAAGGAAAAGTTTTTTCACTAAAACGCCATCTTTGAAAATAATTTTATGTGAAGTTGTGAAGATTCCCTACCATTTCTCCTAAAAAAAAGATAAATTCGTAATCCATTTTTTCTAAAAAATTATTTTTTTTTCTAATTTTGAAATTTTCCTAAAATTTTTTGATTATGAAATAAAATTTCTTAAAATCCCTAAAATTAAATTTCCTAAAACCCCTTTAGGGATATAAAAAAAATTCGGACAAATATTCATTTTAGGAAATTTTATGAAAATTGAAAATTAGGAAGATAATGGTTAGGCTAAAAATTTTAGGAGCCAAAATTTTTAGGAAAAATTGATAAAAATAATAATGAATGTAATTACTCACGCCTAATACGTTAAAAAAATTTTGGATATACTTATTTCAAGTCACTAAATTCATTCCGTCAGGTCACTGAAAGTCACTATTTAAACCATTTTCGGTCCCTAAAGTCACTAATTTTACTGAGCGAAATGGGTTTGATGCCTGTGATTGATGAGACTGAATTTTTCTGTATTTTTTTTCAAGATTTGGCTCTACTATTTTTTTTTTTTTTTTTTTTTAGGTGTAAAAGAATGTATGGTCGGTAAAGAAATTTTCGCTGAAAGAGAAATGCAAAAGGAGTGCTTAAAAAAATACATAGAGCCCGTGGACATGCAGAAAGCCATCGGAAACGACGTTGGATTTTTACCCGGTGATCGTTTAGGGGCAGCAGGGATAGACTCCGTAATGTTCTCTTTCCTGAAAAGTAATTGGATAAACACCAGTAAAGGCACCGGCGAAAACGTCAAACCCAAGCAACCGGTCAATAAGGTGCCATTATCGAAAGTTCGGAAAAATCTCCCTATCATAAAGAAATATTTCCCGAGGTCGAAATCTCGATTGAAACCCGCTTCCCTTAAACAAACTGAGCCGAACGTGGACGAAGTGCAAAGTCCGGATTGTAAATCCGCTGGGAAATTGAGGAAAGTGAAACGGAGGGAAGTGAAGAATAAACCCCCGAAAAGAGTTCATTACGACGAAATCGATTTGGAAGCTTTGAAATTGATGAAGACTTTAAGAGTGACCTGGTCCCAAACGGAGGACAATTTCTTGCTCATTTGCAAAGTTGCAAGCATGTTTCAGTGCCCGAATCAAAAAACTTTCGTGAGGATTCCGTACGTCGAAATGAGGAAAGCCCTGAGGGAAAACGTGCCTGAATCTAAAAACAAAACCCAGAGAGCCATAGGGAGAAGGATTATTTACATGTTGAAAAATCCGACGACAGCGAAAAGCGTTAATTTGTGTTTGGAAGAGCTCAGGCAAATCCCGGGAATCGAGGAAAAATACGGATGTCAGGATTTCGTGAATAAAATCAAACCCTCCGCCCCGGATTTCCAAGAATTGCAGCAGAAATTATATGAAAGATTTCATTCTTTGGTTACCTTCATGAAAGATAGATTCATCGACGGTTCTATCATCGTGAGAGATCAAATCCCTTTCAGGAATTTGATACCTGATAGCTTCGAAGAGTTTATGGAAAAATACGAGTTGGGAATACCCGATATTGTTCCTTTGAACGTTAAAAGGATAAGGGAAGATGCTATGCGGGCAATTTTGTTGGTAGGTTTTGAGATATGCAGATCCCAATTTTGTTCCGAAAAAAAAAAAAAAAAAAAAAAATTCATAAGATATTTTATTTTCGATCCTCATTGATAATCTTTATTTAATTTTTTAACGGGATATGGATCTTTTTATTAAGAAAATCACGATTATAAGTTCGTGAACTATATAAGTTAAACATAGGAAATCAGTTGAAAAGTTAAATCGAAGTGGCGAAAGATGGAATTGAACCATCGACCTCTCGTTTTCATGACGATTGCTCTACCACTAAGCTACTTCGACAATCATCGTGATTTTCTTAATAAAAAAATCCATATCTCGTTAAAAAATAAAATAAAAAAATTCGTTCAAAAAGCTCCGTTATGGGCCCCTTCCTGTGAGAATGGGGACGTCCTATTTTTGATAGGTCGCAACCAGTGATTCTCGGCCATTTTTATGAAAATAGTTTTTACTAACAATTATATTCCAGGGACGGCAAACCGCTTTGAAAAAGAAGAAGATTCTGTTTGATTTCTGACGTTAACCAGGTTCAAGTTTTGTCTTTACCTAATTTCGGTTCGGTTCCGTTCCGTTCGGTTTGCCTCCCCTGAATTATTCCTAACAATAAATACTCAGCATAAACTTCGCCTTAAATATGATGATTAGATTTCTGAGTACTCTAGAATTGAATACTCAGAAGTCTAATCAACGTTTTGAAGGCGGTTGTTTAGAAATAGAAAAAGTTATGAGATTGCAGCGCCTCTAGAGGAATAGTTGTAAACTGTTTTATCTTCAGTCCAATGGGGTATGCCATCAATGGCACCAAGACTAGCGGACCGCTATTTTCTGTATTTAAATTAGTGATGTTAAATATACGGTAGACATTGGTCTTGATATATATATACCGTGATGTTTAGCTTATGGGCAATCGTATATTTATACCGTGATTACCATCACTAAATTTTAAGTTATGCAGTATCCCCAGTTCTCTGTAAAATTTTGCAAAATGGAAAAATTTCTGAATCATAAGCTAAGCAGGTATTTTAAAGCGTATATATATTTAGAAAATCGTCACTATCCCAGCTTCTTCAGCACTAAATATTTGGTTGATCATAAAATTTGCAGTATATGAAATCAAATTACTATTTCGCTTTATTTTTTGTTGTATTTTTCAGAGTTCTTTATTCTGCAAAACAGAAAAAACATCATCAGCATCTCAATTATTCGACATCTACAGGCAGTACGAAGATGATGAACTACAGAACGCGATTCGAAAACTTCACGGAGATGGAGTTATTACGATCAGTAAAAAAGCGAACAGTTCCATCTATAAATCTCCAAAATATTTACCTCTTTCTTATTCTCCTTATCAGTTATCATTCGCGTAAGTGAAAGAAAGAAAAAAAAATTATTAAAAAACCAAAATCACCTGATTTTTTTTATTTTTTATTTTTATTTTTCAGCTTTCAAAATTTACTAAATAAGAAGTACAGCGGTGCCGTTTATTCCGAATCATTCGAGCAACTGAACCAAATAATCGAAATCAAAGAGGGAGAACATTTCGAAGTGAATTTAAACGAGTGCAACGTCGTTTTTTTTCTCCTTAACTCTAACGATTTGTTGTTGCTGAAACCGATTTTACCGAATGAAATCGTCAACTTCGACAAAAGGATGATAGACGATGAAAAATATTCGGAAATCGTCAACAAATATCTTAGAAATGTAAAGATAGAAGACTCGAGCAATTTAGAAGAGGACCAGGAGGAAGAAGACGGGAAAAGAAGTCTGGCCGACGGGGAACCGTCGACTTCCATTAAGAAAAGAAAAATCGAAATAAACGACCGGGAGATCATTGAAAAAATTGTAGTTCAAAATATGGAAGATGAGGATGCCGCTGATAAGGACAATATAAATTCGATAACGGCGGCTTTGTATTTCATTAGGGAGAAATTAAGCAAGGAATTAACGAACGACGCCGGGAAGGTTGTTCAGGATATTTTTGTTGTAAATGCCTCGAGAGTTCAATGCGTCAAAAGGATAAAGGAATTTAATATGTATTTCAAAACGATAGGGCCCAAGATATTTAATTCCGTTGTGGAAAAAATTATTAGGTGGGAAAAATATTTCGATGTCGATTGCCTGTTTTGCGTTTTTTACTTGTCTTACAACTCTTTTTTTTTTAAATTTTCAGTCGATCTTCAGTTCCGCTGACCATAACGCCAGAAGATTTCGTTTACCAAAACTTCCTGGAAAAAGGCTACGAATACACTCAGTTACAAATGTTAAAGGACGTCCTCCAGTTTATTTATTCCAAAAAAGAATTGGGAGCGACGAACAGGGACCTTAGAAATAATTTCGAGAGCGAAATTTTGCCGCAAGTCGTGAAACATTTGATCGACACGAAAATCGTGTCGAAATCTGGGATCGAGGAAACGATTTATGTCGCTCAAAAATATGCGACCCCTTGGTTGGTTAATTCTTTTAAAATGACTCGTCTCGAGCGGGAGAAAATAAAACCGACGGAAGTGACGGCGGTCGATATTGCCGACGAAGATGGGAGTCTTAAAAAGAAAAGGAAAGGGATTATTTCTATAGAGGAATTGAAGCGGGAAGATTACGTCCCTCCTTCTTGGTAAGTTAACGGAATAAAAAATGACTTTGATAACAAAAGTTTTTAAATTTAATTTTTTTTTTTTTTGTTTTCAGCTCCATGGATTCAAACAACAAAGTCAAAATAATCATGCGACCTTGGATTCGGGTAGATGGCTCCTTGAATCGGAAAGCTCTCGAAAAATGTCTGGGGATGATTTTAGGATTTTTGGCAATGAAACCAGGGATACCTATAAAAAATGTCATGAATAATTTTGTACCTGATTTTACGCCGGTGTGGACGAAGAATCTCATCGAAATTTTACATGAAATCGGATGCGTTGAGCTGAGGACTCATGTCGTTACCAAGAAATCTTCCCTGTTTTCTAACTCATGTATAGAATATTCAGGTTAGAATTTTCGTATTTTTTTTTAATATCAACCCTCTGAGAATCGTTGTCTCATATTTGAGGCATCCGTATAAAAAATTCTTAATTTTCTTGACTATAATAAGCTGAAATCGGACTTACTTTTGTACTTTCGACCACTGATTCGAAATCTGAAGTCAGAAGTTAAGAAAATGCTAATAAAACTACTAATCTTTTCGGTCTTTTTTTTTTTTTTTTTTTCATTTTTCAGATGATTACAAGGGAATGGAGGATGATGATAGTGTTGCGGTTGATGTTAAAATCAATGCCCTTACAACTTTAGCACTCTTTTCGAAGGGTAAAATCCACGTCAAAGATTTAAATGACTAAGAACGAGTGTTTAGAAATAATATTGTATTTTAATAGAACCTTCCTGTAATTATGATGTAAATAAGATAAAGACTGAAAAAAAAAACTAAGAATGCGCCAAACTCTGAATGCGCCATGCCGAATTGCGTCTTTTTTTTTTAGTTATGTCCGTTCCTCGAAACTGCCTTGTCATTGGTGTTTACTCTATCTTGTATAGACCGTTTAAACCCCAGTTTTCCTCTTTTGCATGAAAAAAATCAAAATTCATTCCAATTTTCCTCTGAAAAGCTTACTAGTTCTTCCTCTGATGTGGCTTGGATTTCAAGGGATATTCTTTCCGTTCACCCTTAGATTCACTTGTACTATTTCCAGGAATTCTACTTCTCGAAAAAGATCAACCATAATTTCCAGTTTTACGTTTACGTTCAGGGTGGTGTGAATCTATGCTCCTAGATCTAGATCTAGGCCTGTAGGTCTTCTCTTTATTTGGCGTTGTAAAATTATAATCAGTCCTGAAAAAAGCATAGGCATGCAAGTGCTGACTACATTGAGTTGCATTATATCTTACCAGTCTGTATTGCGGAGATCCATCAAAAGTTTTACACTCTGCAACATAAAATGTAGATTCTTAAATCCGTGCATTCTAAGCCCTTGTAAAATTTTATCATCGCTGAATTCTTCTTCGGGATGGTGTATTTGTGCTGATACTTTGCTGTATATTTCCGCTATCTGGAAGCAAAATGTGGTTGCATCAATTTTCAATTTCTGCCATCTGTTCATGTAGAACTTTCTTTCTGCAAAAAAAATATATTTTATTTTAAAGATGGAAACCATGATAATAATTGTATTTGTTTTATTTTTACACTGGTGTTGCTACAGTGGATGCTCATTTTCAAGTGACACATCCTTCAACATTTGCAACACATCTCTGTGTATAAATATATTTATTGACAGTGGGTTAGAAAACAAGCAATTATTTTTAAGGTATGACCCACGTCTGAGAAATAGCAGTTGATTCTTCTGGAGCAGTAGTCACCATTCTACTATCAACCCGCGGAGGAGAATGGCTAATTTTAAAAATATCGTGATCATTGCCATAGTTCCCTGTGAAAAAAACCAAAATTTTTAATTAAATCTAAGGAGGGGTCGGAGTGGTGACTTGTCCATGTAGCGGTTTGGCTATCAATGAAGTTAAGCAGCATTGATGCGGGCCAGCTTCTGGATGGGTGACCGCACCGACACTCTTCCCCTCTGGCGGGGATGGCGGGAACTTACAAATGCAGTCATCTTAACCTCACTGTACGAGTTGGTTGTCGTATGCCAGAAAAGAAGAAAAAACAGAAAAACAGACCTGTGTTATGCAGTTTAATTGAAGAAAAGACAAAAGGATCTCGATAAACAGTTAAAGGAATAATAATGATAAAAAAAAAAAAAAATCTAAAAAAAACTCTACAACAGATTTAATACTTACAATCAGGATCATTTTCAGGGAAAATGTAAACATTCAAAGGCTCGTTCGAATATAAAATTAATCTTTCATCTCCAGGATGATCTTTTATCATGTATCGAATGATCTGATTATTTCTGGTTTTTTTAAACATTATCACATGGTCCGTATCATCATATTTCACCTTCTCTCTGATATCTCCTAAGAACAATGACGTCAGCTGTCCTGGCGTGCACTCCACTTCCAGTACAAACTTATGGACTGTTTGCGGTTTAATTCGTTTAATGTAAACTTCTACTTTCTGAAAATAAATATCATGCTTAAAAAACCGGGAAGATGTTCAGTAAAAGAATACACCAGAGGTATAAATTAATTAATTAACTTAAAGTTGTTAATTAATTAATTTACTTGAAAGGGGAAATTTAACTTAAAATCATTTCCGGCGTTAAACCTAAGGCGGTCGGAGTGGTGACTTGTACATGTAGCGGTTTGGCTATCAATGAAGTTAAGCAGCATTGATGCGGGCCAGCTTCTGGATGGGTGACCGCACCGACACTCTTCCCCTCTGGCGGGGATGGCGGGAACTTCACCTCACTGTACGAGTTGGTTGTCGCATGCCAGAAAAGAAAGAGTCCCTGACCTGCGCAAGCAGTTAAATGTAAAGCTTGGAAAATTTCATCATCGCTGAATTCTTCTTCGGGACGGGATGGTGTATTTGTGCTGATACCTTACTGTATATTTCCGCTATCTGGAGGCAAAATGTGGTTGCATCAATTTTCAATTTCTGCAAATTATTCCTTATTTTCTCCTGAACTGGGTTGTTTTCTGCATGAAGGAAAAAGTACCATAGCAGGAAATGCTTGTTGTTGAATCTTTCAGAGTAGTTTTTATCATTATTCATGTCACTATTCCACAGTGACTTTTCTTTAAGTATTCTTTTCATCTTTTTGATTGACTTCGCATGGATTCGTAATGTTATCTCGAATTCGAGGTCCTCGATATAGGAGCGAATATATGGGGGTTGGAGTGGTGACTTGTACATGTAGCGGTTTGGCTATCAATGAAGTTAAGCAGCATTGATGGCGGCCAGCTTCTGGATGGGTGACCGCCGAAGCTCCTTCCCTCTGGCGGGGATTGCAGGAACTACAAATTCAATCATCTTAACCTCATTGAAAGAGTAGATTCTGTAAAGCCAGTTTAGTTTAGAAATAGAATATATAGACCTGCGAAAGCAGTTATGGAATAAAAAAAAAAAAAAAAAAAAATTTATAGCAATGATAAATATTTCTTACGCTCTTTCTCTAAATTGGCCTAAAATAAAAATTTAAGTTAAAAAATTATCGTTACGACTAAATATGATATTACATTACCACTTTAATAATTAATTCCTCGTTCTTTTTAGTTAAGCTTTCGCAAGAAGACATAAAATACAACATCCCATCTACCAGTCTAGGAATGTTGTATTTGTTATTCACAAACTTTTTCAATTGATCAATTAACTCAACTGAATATGAATCATAATCTATATTAATCTGGATATTCCTTCTCCTCACCACCTGGTTCTCTGCTTCCGCTCACGATAAAACTAAACTGGTCGGTTTTTTTTGGAGAATCCATTGCAACAGCAATCAAACAAAAAAAATTTTTAAAGGCAATGCATAACATATATATTTATAAAAGAATGGCGAAGGCGAATCACCAAAGAGCAAGTTGGAGCAAGTCAATTAGACTACGACGTGGTGTTAGACTCCGTCGTCCTCCCGACAAAAAAAATAGCGAAAAAAAATGGTAACTAGGCAACAACGCAATCTGAAAATAAATTTATAAAAATGGCTTCCTCTAGTGGTGGTGTGGAATGGGCCGCTATAATAAAACCTATTTTAGCCGCCTCTTACGGGTCATTTAATAAAAATGATATTTTAGAACTGATTAGAGCTATTAATAAAAGGTACGGTTTCAGTTTTCGTAAATCATGCACGCTTTTCTGCAATTGTTAGGTGTCACCTCCCTTGAATCGTGTCCTGACCTAGTCATAACTGATCTACGTTTAATCTAAATGACCAGACAGAAAACAACTTTATTGTAGCAAAGAATGTACAGATATGATGCAGATGTAATAAAACTTTATCGCGTATAAGTTCTATAAACCAAATAAAATATACATTTTGCATATTTGACATTAATGTGTCATTTGACACCAAGCACCATTTTCTTTTTTTTTCAGAAATACTCATGCTTATTGCAATGATAAATGTAATTACATGTTTATACATCACATTTCCAATTTCAACATAATAATGATAAAAATCTTTTTCTCTTTCAATATATCCAGGGTTGAAGGAATTGTGGTTGCATAAACAGTTTATCTTGTTTAAATGATTTGTACTTGACTGCAGTTTGAATTAAGATGAATAAGAAATGCTGTTTATTAAATGATGAAACTGAAAATTCATTAGATAAGCAAAATCGAAAAATCCGTACTTTGAAATTTCGTTTGAGAATGCCTGTAAAATTTATGACTGTTCTCAGCAACTTTTAAAGATTCCCAAGTCATCTTTGGTGATGGTTAAAAATATCTCAATGGATAGAATATTTGTTGAATAGATTTTTTGAAATATATGTTTCTTTTAATAAAGCAAATTAAGAAAAAAGAAGTAATAAGTATCAAAATTAACTTTTCTTGCTTGAAAGGAAAAATTATTTATTCATAACAAAAGGAAAATACTTGCATCACAATACTGCAATGATGAAATTTAAAAATTAAAGTTGCAAGTATAATTGCAAAGAAAACAGATGACAAACATATTCTTTATTCCAGCAATTTACAATTTTTTTTTCTTTTTTTTTCAGTGAAAATGAATTTTTACAACATGAAGAAGAATATGACACTTTCTACACTTCATTTGCAGCCCTTGCCGCAGATTACATTAGTTCAAGTGTCAACACAATCTGTAAGACACAGATTGGGATTACTTGCCAAGCATCAAAAATTCTTTTAAATTTCCTTTCAACCAAATTAAAAGCCCAAAGTAGTAAAGAAATTTCCACTCAATCTACGATTTTGTCCTCTAAGCAATTGCTCTTACCGATTAAAGCATTATGCACAGCCAAAGGGATGCTACATATGACTGATCATGTAACTATAACATCTATTATGAAAAATGCTAAGTTACCGCCACATGTTAAGCCTGCAGCACCAGGTAAATGTCAATAAATTGATTTTTCACTTTGGAAGGTGATCAATTATTTTGATTATTCTTTTTGTAGGTGAAAAGGATCCATCAGCTGTTAAGGAAGTGAAGAGATCAAGAACTGATTTGTCGGTTACACTTATGGCGCAATTAACCTCGCCATTGTATGATTTTTCTCTTGTGGCTTCACAACCTTCAATTTCCACTGATACTAGTAATAAAGGGAATGATGCCCCTAATAATTTAAGTGAAAACCTTTCGTGTAAGGAAATAGAAGTAAGTGCATTTTTTTTTTTTGAAAATTTTTTATGCAGATTTATGAATTAATTTTCTTTACTACTTTTTTGTTTTAGAAATTATTTGTCCAGACAAATATTTCAAATCTTCAGTCTTTAAAAGCTGGAGATATTTTAATTGAAATATGTTTAGATTTACCACATTTGTCGAGGTACATTCAGAAATATAAAGAAGCCTTAATTTCTGGAAAATTTAGTTTGCCAGGAACACATTCTGAAGCAACCATAGTCAGGCATAAGTAAGTTGACCAATGAACGGAATGGCTTATTTTATATTACCATCATTTGGCTGTCATATATTTATCCTAATCTTTTTCTGTAGCCAGTGTGTATATGAAATCGAATTTTTTTTCCAGCGTTCAAGCATTAGTAAATGACGTCAGCCTCGTCTGGTGCGCCCTTTCATTACCTGTATTTGAACCTCTAACTCCAAACAGATTGGAAAGGCTCTGCGAGATCACAATGTCCTGTCTGTATTGTTCCGTTTGCGTGGCCACCGCCAGCAGTTTACTCGGGATATCTTCTGCCGTTTCACCGAAATGTAACGCAAGCGGGAGCTCGAACACCACCGTGTCGAGTGTAAATAAACCAAATTCAGGGGAAGAAGAAGGTTTGGATTCGTTGGCTGTGTCCGTCGTGGAGAAAACTTTAGAAATATTTAGCCTTGTCTCTGAAAGTATTAAAACTTCAACCCGAGCTGGAGGAGATGTAAGTTGGGACAAAAATAAAAACACAAAAATTGTTGGCAGGCCTTTGTATAAAATAATAATTTTGATTTTAGATTCTACAAAATCATCTTTTGATCGGTGTTTGGGTTTTGATGTCAGGACTTCAAGCTCAAATTGCTTCTTCTAATTTCTCTCCACCTGAAAAAGTTAGGGATGAAAAGGGTAAATCCCCCATTAAAGTAAGAGAAGGATCATCCAGGGTAAATTTAATGAAAGTGTAAGTAATTTGGATGCTGAAGAGGCTCATACAAAATCCATTTCGATAAATTACTAAAAAATTAATTTTGATTTTTTTTTTTTTTCAGGCAACAAGGCTTTGGTGTATTGTCTGTTGCTTTAGCTTCATTATGCCTTTCAATGATGTCAGACTTATTAGACGATTTACAAGTAGAAGCTGCAAGTCAGGATTCTTTGTCTAGAGATCAGGAAAACTCTTCTCAAGCGTCAGAAGTTCAAAGTGCCGATTTAACAATCCTCGGGAATTTTACAGCTTTGCAAAGAGCTGCGAAATTTTTGAACGCCGCTCCTTTAAACCAGCTTCTTTTTTATTTAGCCACGATAAGCTATAGAAAGGTAAAAATAATCGTTTAAAAAAAATTTATTTAGAATTTTAATAATTTCTTTTTTTTTTTTACAGGCTTGTACTCTGAAGAGAATCCAAAAATACCCACCCGAAGGTGACACGTTCAGCACTGCTTTCTCGGATTCCACGACTTATTACGAAGACGATTTAATGAGCTGCTCCGAGTCCAGCTCCCCGGAAGACGAGGATGAAGACGAAGACAGCGACAGGATTCTCGGTTTATGGTTCGAAGAAACGCTTGCACCACCCGAAAATTCAGGGAACGGTCAGCAAAATCAAGCAAACGAAGATAATCAAGATGGGAATGGGAAGACATCGGGTAGGACTGGTTCCATCGTTCCGGAAAAAGGAGAACCTCATGGGGTAAGTCACATCCGTACTTTTTAAATAGGGTGTGAGTGCTGTTGTCACATATTACATTTAACATTTGTTTTTCAGTATATAACTTTAGCAACTCAAATTTTTCAATTCATGAATAAACATTTCCTGAACACGAAATCGAATTACGTTTGGCGTTACGTCCAGAACGGGTTGTCCGATCAACACATGATCATTCTGGCGGCTATCATAAGGGATTTGGATCGCGAAACAGCTCGCACCGAAACTGGTAAGCCTATTATCTCCAAAAAAACTTATTATCTCCTTGTAAAAAGGCTCAGCCAAGTTAATCTTGCAAAAAACCGAAATGCTTCTGCCCTTAAAAGTTCTGATATCAAAAAGGGCAGCCAAGTTTTTTAACGACAGCTTTCATTTAAAATGCCGTTTTTCTACAAAATATATTAAAACTTGGCCGCTTTTTTTTTTTTTTTTTTTTTTTTTTAATCATTAAAATTGACGACAAACTATTACGAATTATTTGAAATTCGTAATAAATTTTTTCGTTTCTCCGTCGTTTAGAATTGCCCTAACGAGTTATGCTCTCTCTCTCTCTCTCTCTCTATATATATATATATATATATATATATATCTGACGCTCAAAAACGGTAATTTTAAGCCCTAATATTTCGAAAACGGCAAAAGCTAGAAAGTTGCAAATTGGAACATAGAGTCACAAGGCAAGCGGTAACAAGATGGTGAAATCAGAAAAAAATTAGCTTTTTTATTTTCTGAGGTAGAGGTCTGAAATCGGCCGTATTATGCGTACGGTAAAGTAGGCACAGGTCGAGTGCCCCGGTGAGGCGTGAGGTTTTGTCGATGCCGTCTGCCGTGTTAGGTTCGGGTGTTTGTATTTTTTTTTTTTAACTTGGCTGGGGACACTCTGTGCCCCTCAATTACTACATCAGCCCTATGAATCTACTAATTTAATTTCTTTTTCAGGCACCATTTCTGTTTATTTCGGTGTTGCTCTTGGAGGTCTCTACAGCGAGTTCTCCCAAGCTCTAACCCGTTTCTCTCACAACTTACTTGTTTGCGGCATACTAAACGACTCGCTTCAAAACACTTTGTTGAGTCACTTAGGCGTGAGCCCTTGGGCATCCGAAACGATGAGCAGCTGGCCTTTGCAAGTTTATCCGAGGACGCTCGCGGTACTGGCTCAAATATTACTCCTGAAATCCAACCAGCAGGAAAAAGAAAGAGCTTGCATTAACATTTGGCATCGTTTGGTTAACGATCTAGCGGATAACGTTTGTTCACCGCCCACCACCTTCGAAGCCGAGAACGAGGATCTGAACGTTGAGCACGCTCAATTGTTACTTTTCCTTTTTCATTCTCTAAATTTGATGCAAAAAAAATCCGTCCTCTTAATGACTGCTGCCGGGGTCATTCGATGCTCGGAGAGTGTGAAATATCCGATGAAGGATTCGCAGTTGTTGCATTTGTCTCGATTGCTTTTACTTTTGGAATATTTGATGAAGCATTTGTATGATGCTCCTCCATCTTTGCTAGAGCAGGTAAAGTGAATATCTTTTAAAAAAACTTTTTCAACCCCCAATTAATTTTTAATTTCATTTTCAGGTTCAGTGGAATTTATTTAATTCGATGACGATGCTCGTTGATTCCACCGAAAACAAAGAGGGGTCCCGCGTTCCAGCCAGGATTTATTGCCCGTGGAAAGAAATCGAAGATAATTACCGAAAATACGGGCCTCAAGACGAATTTTCAATGCGCCCCAGATTCTACAGTTTAACTGTCGTCGAAGTAAACAATCAAGATCAGCCGAAATTGGACGGGTTAGCCTGCAATTTCATTTTAGGAACACCCGATAAATTAAAATATCCCGAATTGATCGACTCCCTTATCGAAATATTAAACATCACGAGTCACTGCCGCAGCAAAGAAAAATTAAGTTTTACCGGATTGTGCGCCATTCAGTATTGCTTCACGATTTGTTGGAGATTGCTCTTGATCCTTCCCCCTTCGACGCCTTACATGGACGATTTAGCCAAAGGGCAGGAATTGCCGGCAAATTCATTGATGCTTCATTCTCTGATTTGGGGTCCACGTGCAGGGTATAAAATTTTCGCGGGTTGGATGAAGGATTGTTTGGTCCGTCAAGGAATGTACACGCAGTATGCGGAAACCATGCTGAAAAATGTAGCGAAGACTGTTAATTCCCTCGATTACGACGTCAAATTAGCGAAAAATTGCATCAAAGCTTTGAAGCCGAACGTTCAGGGAACTGCATTGGTGCCAACAGCGAAATTGCCGAGCTTAGCGGGTTTGTGTCTGCTGGATGCCGTCATCGCGAAAATTCAAGTTTTGATGGATGAGAGTATTTCAAAACCTCCGGATGCGGTCGATTCAACGAAGTAAGTCTAATTATTATTTTGACACAAGTTAAACATAAGAGTTACTTATAATCTCATTATAATAAAATGGGCCCGAAAGAAATTCTCAAATTTTATTAATTTTTTTTTTTCAGGGGAAATCAAGCTGTAGAGCAATCGCCTTCAATTTCTGAACTGGCTTTAGATTTACTCCCTCACATTATAGAGCTGACCGAAGCAATATTGGCCTGCTGCAGGTCAAGTCTTCTTTACGAAATTAACGTGAACTCGGAAACGGTTAAAACGAATTTAATGCAAGATTTCTTAGTTTACAAGGAGCTATTAGGCATGGCCTCTAGGAAAAACTCAAAAATCGGCAGCCTGGGAGGTCTTTTGATGGGTCATGTTCCCGTTGCCGTGAAAACCGTAGCTGAAAAATGGAATTCCAGTCCTTTATCGGAATTCCCTTGGGTAAGTGACTTACACGGAATAAACGGAGGAAATTTTCCGCTAGGGTGCTGCTGTAGAGGTCAATTTTTTTCTTATGGGAATTTTTTAAACGGGAAAAAATTTAGTAGTTTTGTACCTCAGAGCCAAAGCGTCGGATTCTGTCACGTGATAGTTTCTTACGGAAAATAACTACAGAGCGGTAAATTAATTTTTTTCAAAATCGATTTCGGCTACTATGGCAGAGCCCATAACGTAACATAATGAAGTAAAATAGTTTTAATTTTTGGTATTATCTAGTATGATATTAATTAATTTTTATTTTAATTTAGAATACTTATGCTAACGACATGATACCAGCTGAAAGCTACATATTGGCAGTTGTAAACACTCATATATCGTCGTTATCCAGCCATGGATCGTTCAGTATTAATCCTTCGCTTCAGCATTTGCTTTACTCCCTTGTTACTTTCATTGGCGAGCATATAACGTAAGTAAAAGAAAAATTACAGTGTCTTACCTTGTAAAGTAATTTTAATTTTCCTTTGAACACTAGGGGAGGCATTTTTTTTAAATTTAAAATTTACTCGATCCAATTGCTATTTTTCACCTTATCATTTTACGGGACTAACCCAATTTTGCACGATATTTTGTATTACTTCCGTGCTCACCAAGCTGCCTATCTGCAAGTCTGTAGGCGGTTTTTAAGGGGTTTAAACTCGTAGCTTGTGTCCGTAACAGATTGTGTGTTTAACTTTACGACGTCCAAAATAACAGGAAATACCTTTTTGCAGAAAGTTTTTCCGATTTCCTAAAAAAATTCCCGAATAACGTCGTACTGCTGAAGTCACGATATCAAAGTTTTAATATTTCGTAAATTAATTTTTTTTTTTTTTTGCTTTGCAGCAAATGTCCCGAAAGGAGTGAAACAAGGCAACAAGCCGTAGACGTTTTAATTCCGCTTACCACCGAATCCTGCAGCGAATATCTTCACGACGTAGCTCAAAGGACTTTGGATAAAATCATCGGTGATCCTGAAACCGAAATCCATCAACAAAAATTATACTACGAGGTTTTAAAGCACACCTACGAATTAATCATAATGTACACTAAATCTAAGTATGTACAACTATTTTTTTTTGTTAATTTTCACTCGGATATTTTAATAATTTTCCGTTTTCCTTTTTTCGTAGTGAAAGCGTTAACGACAAATACCTTCAGAAATGTCTAAAATTCATTGAAGGATTTTTGGAAAAACCCGCCGGTCGTCAGGCTCTTCACAAATTTTTCAACGTGGACAGCGCCGGAGACATCATAAAAGTCTTGTTGTCGATTTCGACTCCGTCTAAACAATACGTCACGAAAGTTTTGAAGTTCTTTAATAAGCTCCTGGCCTCAGCTGAAAAGAGCCCGGGAGATTCTTGTTTAGAACCTCTTTGCGATTCGCTTTCGAGGTTGACTTCCGTGGACGAAGAAACTTTACAAAATTGGCTTCGTCATTTGATTTTGGGGAGTCCGACCACTTCGTCCAGTCCTCCGCCTTCGAACACGCAAACTCCTACAATCGTAGCTGCTACTGCGGCTCTTGTCGCAACGACAATCGCTGCCGCGGTCGGTTCCGAACTTAAAGAAGAGACTCCGCCCCCTCAACAGCAAAAACCGGAAACGAAAGACGAGGAAAAAAATATTAAATTTCCCACGGTCGTGGAAAGTCCAAACGACAGCCCGGTTAAGGAGCAAAATCTGTTTCAAGAAAATCATCTCTTGCTGCAAGGGTTGGTTACTTACATCACTAAAGACTCAAGGTATAAATCGATAACTTGTAATTATTTTTAATATTTTAGGTTTTTTTTTTACTAATTGAAATCTTTTTTTTTTTAGTAACGCAAATGAAGAAGTAGCCACTACGCTGTTGAAGGCTATGATCCCGATTGCTACTCAAATATTGTCAAATTTAGAGGGTGTCGGATTTTCTGATCTTATGATCGTTATGTCGATGCTAGCAGATGCTGGCACTGGAAAAGGACACGTTTATTTGTTTAATGCTGCAACGGAATGGTTAGAAATCAGGTTAGTAATGGTGATAAAAGTTAATTTTTTCAATTTCAATTAATTTAATACAATTTTTTTTTCTTTCCGTTTAGCAAGCAATTTTTAACGCAGAAAGAAGTTTTGGAAAAAATCAAAATCGGAGCTACAATCGGAAGACACCGCACCATGTTAGATTCAACTTGTCATTTATTAAATTACGTCAGCGATGTAGTAACAGCTTTGGGTCCTACAACCACCCTTGGCCGTGCCACTTCTCCTCCCTGGGATGGAGATGCACCGCTTGATCTTGACTGTGATTGGATCGATGACGTAGGTCACGACGAAGAGGAGTCTGGAGCCGAAGATTCGGTAAGTAATTGATTACTGCATAAGAAAAAAATACCGTAAACTGGCGTAATATATTTTTTTAATACCGTATACTGGCGAAATTTTCCTAATTTAAGGCTTGATGAGAATTTCAAAAATAAGCAGTGCAAGCTTACATAAAGTCTTACTGTTTCGAAAGTGCTAACAGAAATTATTTTAATTGTCTGAAATTCCCCTTTCTACGGTACATTTTTAGGAAATAAAAACCTAATTAATTATTTTTCCTTATTTTCCAGGACGAAGACAGTTTGTGCAACAAACTTTGCACTTTTACTATCACCCAAAAAGAATTCATGAACCAGCACTGGTATCACTGCCACACTTGCAAAATGGTCGATCGGGTCGGGGTGTGCACCGTTTGCGCGAGAGTGTGCCACAGGGGTCATGACATAACTTACGCTAAATACGGGAATTTTTTCTGCGATTGCGGAGCCAAAGAAGATGGAAGTTGCCAGGCTCTGACGAAAAGAAATCCTCAAACGAGTAACGAACATTCCGGCCAAGCCGTTTCGAACGCGAGCATTCACGGCTCCGGAAATTTCGGAATGGAACCGATGCTTCCCAGTTCTTTAAGGCGACGCCCGTCCAGTCCCGTTAATTTTGACAGAAACGAAAGGATCCTCAGGGACAGGTCGAAGTTATCGGCCCTTGCAAAACAATTAGAGAACAGCCGGGATGCGTTGACCAATTTAGCCACGAGCACCAACGTGATTTCGTCTCTTTTGGAACTTGTCAAAAATCTGGTCCCTGCCGTTAAAGCTTCTTGTGACCGTCATTCTCCGGTAGGATGTCATTTACGAGGCCAGATCGCTATGAATCAGCTTCATACTCTCGAGAAAAAATTTCAAGATACGGATCAGCTCATGGTACCGACTTTGGGATCCCAAGAAGGAGCTTTCGAAAACGTGAGAATGAATTATTCCGGGGATCAAGGACAAACGATTCGGCAGCTTTTGTCAAATCATATGATAAGGAGAGTGGCCATGTGCTGTCTGTCATCCCCGCACGGAAAACGGCAACATTTGGCCGTTTCACACGAAAAAGGAAAAATTACGGTTCTTCAGCTAAGTGCTTTATTGAAACAAGCGGATTCTTCGAAAAGGAAATTAACATTGACTCGACTTGCATCTGCTCCGATACCGTTTACCGTTCTGTCTATTACGGGAAATCCTTGGAATGAAGATTTTTTGGCCGTCTGTGGCCTTAAGGTGAGAAAATAAAAATTTTTCCCGTGAATTTTTCATCTTTTAACGAGTTGGAAAATTCTTAAAAAAATTTTTTTTAGAAATTTTATTTCGTATTATTGTGGGACTAAAGTTAACCCATAAACCCTTACGGACCCCTGAAAACCCATAAAAACCTCGTACCGATTTCTAGTATAGGCAACTAGCGCTACATGTATATAATTTTAAAAAATTAAAATTTTGTTTTCTTCCCATAATAAACGGAATAGAATGTGCCATGTGTTTTCGACTCCTTAAATTCCAAATTTGACATCAAAATGGCTAAATTCCAGAGAGGAAATTCAACATGGCTCCAAAAATCAAATGATTAATACTGAAATGACCTTCGTCGTAATATTTCATTTCATTTTTTTTAAAAATATTTTCATCACACGGTACTGAAAAGTTCACTTTTCAGTCCTAGTCAGTTTATTTACAGACTATTTTACACCTTACCTTGTGATAAAAAATATCTTTCAATGCAAGAAATGCAAACGACTTGCCCGTCTCGACCTATTTAAGGCCCTCGCCTTCGGCTCGGGCTTAGAACTCGGTCTCGACGGGCAATTTTGTCGTTTGCACTCCTTGTATTGAAAAATACTATTTTATTACACAGAACTCGGCATTAGTAAATTTTGTAATTTAATCGAAGTACTTTTTTTGTTTTTAGGACTGCCATGTGGTGACTTTTAGCAGCAACGGCCTAGTTGCTGATCACCTTGTCCTCCACCCGCAGCTGGAAGTTGGGAATTTTATAATCAAAGCGATCTGGCTTCCAGGATCCCAAACCGAATTAGCGTTGGTCACTGCTGAATTCATCAAAATTTATGACCTAAGCAAAGATGCCACTAGCCCCAAATATTTCTTTTTGGTACCTGCCGGAAAAGTCAGGGATTGCACGTTTTACTGCAACGAGTCATACGATTACTCTTACATTTTGGTCATGTCATCCGCGGGTCACATCTACACGCAGGAAATGTACGAAGAGAGCCTGGCCATTCACGGTCCCTTTTTCGTCATGGACGTCCTTGAAAATTATCATCCGGAAGTGAAAGAAGCCAACGGACAAGTCGAAGGAGGCGGAGTGTCCATTTACTATTCCCACGCTTTGCAAATGCTATTTTTTAGCTACAGCTCCGGTAAAAGCTTCGTGGCTCCGCTAACTTCCATCGATTGCAGTTACAAGGGTCTTTCCACGGTTTTCATGATCAATCTCGGCAAAGCCGGGACGGGAGGGAACAAATCCAACAACGCTCAACCCCAACCTCTTTGTCAGTGGAGCGAAGTCCCGAATCATCCGGGCCTCGTCTGCAGCGTCATGCAAAGCAGCAACAACCCTGTGATATTGATGATCAAACCGGACACGATTTTAGTTCAGGAAATCAAAGTCGTTCCTGCGAAAGCGAAAATCATGGATATGGTGGCGATAAGGCATCCGTCGTCGAACGCGGATCACCGAACCACGTTAATCTTACTCTGCGAAGACGGAAGTTTAAGGATTTACATGGCCAGCATGGAGCAAACAGGATTTTGGTTGTCTTCCAGCGTCCAAGCAGTTTCCTCGATGTCAAACGTCAAACAAGCCAGGAAGAAGAAAGCAACGGCTAACCAGACTGGCAAACCTGCAGGTAAGTGCCTCTCAACAAAATTTCATTTTTTTCGAAAAAAAACAAACAATTTTTTAAAAATTTCTTCTTATTTTTTTTAAGGAAATGTAACGTTCCCGATCGATTTCTTCGAACACTGTCAAGTAATGAACGACGTAGAATTCGGAGGGAACGATTTGCTTCAAATCTACAACGCCGCCCAAATCAAAAACCGTTTAAATACAACCGGAATGTACGTCGTGTCCACTAAACAAACCGGTTTCAGCGTTGAAATCACAAACAACGATCACAGCCTCGTTATGACCGGAATAAGAGTTTGCTTAGGGAATCAAGACGCTCAGCGTTCCCCTGCTTACATCGAAATATTCGGAAGGAGCGTTCACACGAATTCCGCCAGGAACAGGTGGTTCGATTTCCCTCTTACCCGAGAAGAAAGCTTGCAGGCTGATAAAAAACTGACGATCACCTTCGGGCCTTCGCCTGATCCAGACAGCGTCATCATCGTTGATTCTATTAAAGTTTACGGGAAAACGAAAGACGCTTTCGGTTGGCCGGAGGAAACTGAAGAATTAGGGAATAATGTGTCTGCACCTGTGCCTTCAACTGCGAATGCCTCGTCGGAAAATGAGAATGTACCGGTTACGCCGGCTCCTCTTACGTCTTTGGAAAAGTAAGTAGAGCAGCATTTTTTATGCGTCTTTTTTTTGACGCAGGACTACGCCTTGGGGCTCGGTCCTGGGGAAATCTGTCTGTCCAGGTGCCCGGTGTCGCACTGTTCGTACCAAAAATTTTATTTAAAATAGAAAAAAATTCTTGTAAATTTTATTTAACTTTTTTTTTAATTTTCATATTTTCGAAGACTTAAATTAAAATTTTGACTAATTTTTTCAACTTTTGATTTTTTTTTTTTAATCAAAAATTTTAAGTTGTTTTCGTGCCAGGAAAAAAAATTATATTTTTATAAAAAAACGAGCAAAAAAAAAAATGCCTTGAAATTTTTGAAGTGAAACTTCTTATGGGGGGAAGGGGTTCGAGTAAGCGTAAGCGTAGGTGTAAGCGTAACTCTGGTGAGAATTTCAAAAACGTTAAAACTGTAATATTAAATTAATTTATTAAAAAAAATATTAATTTGCGGTGGGAAAAGTGGGGTAATTTGATTGAAATTTTAATATTAAAATAATTTTTGAGAAAAATGATCAAGTTATGAGCGAAAAAGTAACCCCGAGACAAAATTGTCGAGGTGTTAATCAAAAGTTATTATTTTATTAATGAAATGTTATTAATTTAAGTAATATTAATTTTTGAGCGTTTTTGCGCAAAAATATCGAATTTTTTGACACAAAAAGTTACAATTTTTGGTAAAAGTGCCATTTTTTTTTTCTGGCAGGAAAAAAACTTAAAATTTCTGATGAAAAAGGCCAAAAGTTGAAAAAAAAAATTTATTTAAAAAATTAATATTTTCTGTGAAAAAATTAATATCTTTATGTGAAAGATTTCGCATTATTCACCTAACACCTTATGTAACCCAGTTCAGTAGGAGATGCATCAGAGCCCGAGGTAGCTCAGTGGTAGAGCAGCCGTCATGAAAACGGAAGGTCGGTGGTTCAAGTCCACTCTTCGAGTGCCTCTGGTGTATTTTTTTACTGAACATCTCCCCGGTTCCCTCTTTGTGATCCATATACCGATAACCCCAACCGAGAGAATTACACCCCCCTGCCTCAAAAGCAGTACTTTAGGTTTGTTGGAAAATTATAATAAATTAATATTTCTTGTAAATTTTATTAATTTTAATATTAATTTAAATTAATTGATACTTTTAGAACCAGCAAAACTTCAAAAACATTAAAATTGTAATATTAAATTAATTTATTAAAAAATATTAATTTTTGGTGCGAAAAAAGCGGTAATTTGACTAAAATTTTAATACTAAAATAGTAATTTACAAGTTCTCAAGTAATTCAAAAGTTTTAATTGATATAGTTAATCTTTTTCGAGGTTTTGACTATTTTTGAAGTGAAACTTCTTCACTCACGAATTTTATTGAAAATCGATTTTTAACATTGTAACATTTAACTACGAAAAATTTTAAATAATATTTTGACTATTCAAAATTTTAACTTTGAAGATTTAAATATTTCGAATTTTGCGTTAATCGTTTAAATTTTTCATTATTTTTCGTTAATTTTTTAAAATTTTCGTAAATTTTTAGAAAGTTTTCGTTAATTTTCGTGAATTTTTCTTTAATTCATCCATAATTTTTCTAAATTATCCGTTAATTTTTCTAATTAACGCAAATGATGGATTATCTTTCTGATATAAAAAAGATCAAAAGTTATGGGCGAAATAACACCAAGACAAAATTTTCGCTCGAGCGAAGCGAGAGAGCTTCGAAAATATTGAATAACATTTTGATTATTCAAAATCACACCACTACACACCACACACTCTACTAGAGTGTATCCTGCCTAGGCACCACACACTCTACTAGAGTGTATCCTGCCTAGGCACCACACACTCTACTAGAGTGTATCCTGCCTAGGCACCACACACTCTAGAGTGTATCCTGCCTAGGCATTACACACTCTACTAGAGTGTATCCTGCCTAGGCACCACACACTCTACTAGAGTGTATCCTGCCTAGGCACCACACACTCTAGAGTGTTTCCTGCCTAGGCACCACACACTCTACTAGAGTGTATTTGACTGTTTTTTTTTTAAATTGAAAAAAGGCGATTGGGCGATTTTGGACAATTTTAACGCTGGTGTGTTTTTTATTAAAATTTAAGTAAGCAAAAAACAATGAAGAAAAAATGAAATTAATTATTCAAGGTAAAATTGGTGTTTCCTGCCTAGGCACCACACACTCTACTAGAGTGTATTTGAGTGTTTTTTTTTTTAAAAGTTGAAAAAAGGCGATTGGGCGATTTTGGTCAATTTTTACTCTGGTGTGTTTTTTATTAAAATTTAAGATAGCAAGAAACAATGAAAAAAAAAATGAAATTAAATATTGCAAGGTAAAATTGGTTGAAAAAATATTAAAACGCAACGCCATAAGAACTTTCACTTCAACTGCTTTAGGCTTTACCGTTTCATTTTTTTAAAAAATAAAATTTACAAGAAAACATTTACTTACAAAAAATGTATAGTTAAAATTTTATTTTAAAATTAGACGACATGAACGAAAGCATGGACTTGGAAAACTTCTTGTAAAATTTCAAGAAATTTAACTTTTACAAGAAACTTAGGCCTAAAGTTGCTAAAGCAAAGACTTAAATATTTCTTCAATTTTTTTTTTTTTTTAATTTTTGTCGTTTTTTTCAAATTTTTTTTTTAAATATTAAAATTTAACTTGAACAAGAACAAGAACAAGAACTTAGAAATTTTAAGTAAAATGTTCACTACATTTTTTAATTTTGTCGTTTTTCCTTTAGCCAAGACTTCGAGCTAAAGCAATGTTTTGATATTAAAATTTTAACTTTGAAGACTAATTAAAATTTTGACTAATTTTTTTCAGCTTTTGACCTTTTTTATAAAAAATTTTAATTTTTTTTCGTGCCTGGAAAAGAAATGATATTTTTATCAAAAAATTCGAATTTTTGACCAAAACAATTAAGCAAAAAAAATTTCTTAAAATTTTTAAATCGTTTCACTGTTTAAATTTAGCAATATTAGGACAATTCCCCAAAGACGTAGTCCCATGTAGAGATATGCCCCCATATCCCAGTATAATTTTTTGTTAAAAAAAAAGCGTATGTTAATGATTTTTTTTTTTTTTTTTTTTTTTTTTTTTCAGAATGGTTTCCGGAATTTTGGAAGTTTTGGACGGTTGCTTTACATTGCTCGGAAACACGCCTGATGAATTGAAATCTCAACAAAAGACGTCAGCCGTTGAAGTATCGACGTCGTTGTTAATATTGCCGACTCCTATTTCCATGCAGCTTCATACGAAATCTCTACTTTCTGCTCTTCATAGCAGTAAAGCTGCTTATCATAATTACAAGGTAAATATGAAATCTGCAAAACATTTGTTTAAAATCTGACAGAAAAAGAGGGGAAAATTTTTTTACCGACTTTGAATGAGTTAAGAGTAACTTTGAATAATTTTCAGTAATTACAATTATTGAAAATTTTATTAGAAAAATGAATCCCATACTGAAAGCATAGTCCAGTCTGTTGAGCTAAAAAAAAAAGGATTAGCCAAAAAATTCGCAAAAGAAATCTTGACTAGCTGAAAATTTATCAATTTTATAGCAAAAGTACGTATTTTTGGTGCGCCTTATTTCCATTTTGCCAAATCGGATCAGCGTAGTGAAAATTCGGCGGTTTTGCCCTTTCTGTACCGAACTTAATTATTTTGATGTTATTTTTTTTAGAAATACAGTGTTCATACCTATTTACACTGTTATATTTTTTTCCAGGATTTCGCGTTACTCAACCACGCCTACTTAACCCTCCAAAAATTCAAATCGATGTCCAAACCTCAAGATATAGATCCAGAAGCTTTTTACCGCCTCGTACTAACGGTTCGAAGCGTAGCAGTTGCAAGGCCGTACAACCTAACGAAATTCGCGGAGAATTTACCCCCAGCAGAAGTGAAGCCTCAAAAAGAAATAACCGAAAAAGAAGAATCCCCGACCGGCACGAAACCAGTTCCAAAACAGTCGAAACATTTTATGTCGGAGTTAACAGACGTCCTGTGGGCTCTCTTGGAATGCGCGCCTCAAAATATAGCTCGCGCTCCCGTTTGCAAACCGGGATTGACTCACACTGAAGCGGTTGTTCAATCTCTCGTCGAAATTTTCCACGCTTTTACTCTCTGCGATTTGGAAGGGACCATAGCTGAGGCCTCGAAGCAATATACGGAGTTGCTCCTGAGTGATAATTTGCAAATAAGCTTCAGTGCTAAGCAGGCTTTGATTCGAGTGCTGAGACCGAGACCGAAAAGACGGAGAGTATTCATACCAAGTCCACCGCATTGCAGCACACCTGGTGAGTGCTAACTGAATTATTAGAATTTTTTTTTTGTAATACTGGAATTTGAACTTAGTCCAGAACTAAAAATTGCTTTTTAGGCCTGATTATCTCCCGCTTTCTGACTTCAAAAATTTAAGTTGTTTTCGTGTGAATTTTTTTAGAATCAATTAAATTTTTTTGTCAAGGTGGGACCACTGAAATGGAGTCGGACAAAGGTCCGGTGTCTCAACCTTCTCAGGACTCCTCGGATGCGGATCAAGCTCATTTTGAAGTTGATAATGTTGAGCCAATGGTGTTGCTAGCTCCCGAAGGTAATGCGGCTGCTGGAGGAGGAGCAGTCGCCATGAATCCAATTGAAGCTTTGCTTGGAGGACCGGGAGGATTCCCGCCTTTGTTGGACATTCCACCGGATGCAGACGACGAGACCATGGTTGAACTAGCCATAGCCCTAAGTCTTCAGGTATAAATTCTAAACTCGTAAAAACACCCTGAATCTTTTGATTAAATCCGATTGTTTTTCCCAGGACCACGAAGGAGGAGCTGATTTACAAGTTCTTCAGCAAGGACTTCAACAAGGGCTGCAAGGGCTGGCGAACCTTCAAGGGCTTCAAAACATAGCCGGAGCCACGTTGCAGAGCCTTCAGGTTTTAGCTGCGGCCCAAGGCCAAGCTCCCGGACAGAATCAAGAAGCCGGACATTTTTCAGACACGACCGCAAGTGCCGGAGGTTCCGATGACGAAGGATCCACCGCTGCCACCGACGGAAGCACGTTAAGAACGTCTCCCGCCGAACAGGTACAGGTACTCATTTCGTTTTTTCTTTTTTTTAAATTTTTTTCGTTGGGATTTTTCAAATTCTAATTTTTAAACATTTGATTAATTTTGGAAAAAAAATATTTAATTTTTTTTTCCAGGGCGGAAGCGCTGGTTCTGAGAGCGGCGGAAGCGGCGTGGAAAGCATAACGGGAGAGCATAACGTTTCCGGTCGAAGTTCCGCTTACGGGGATAACTTGCAAGAGCCGTTGGTAGGAGTCCGAAGCGAGACGAGCTCTCTGGGAGCCCCGACCGGATTCCAGTCTCACGAAACGGACGGTCTTGAACCCGAACACGAACCCGAAGCGGAAAACAGCTCTAGTTTGCACGAACTTAGATTGACTCTCCTTCAGCACTTTTTGGATCGTTATCCGAATTTGCGTCACGATGACGGGGTTCACGTAATTCCGTTTATGCAAGTTATTTTGATGTTGACCTCCGATCTCGACAGCGAAGAAGAAAAGGATAGAGCGTGCTTAAAAGCTTTGCTGAACACGCTCGTGAAAGCTCTGGAAATCAAAGAACCTGACACGAAGGATATTTGGCAGAGGACCACCAAACGTGAAGTTCATCTTGTGATCATGCGTTTGCTGAGTAAGTTCCCGTCGTTTTTTATCTGACGTAGAAGATTTCGATTGTAGGGAAGTCCCCGGAATCGGACGGAAAACGTCAAAACCTGCCAAAAAAAAGTTTTCTGGAAATCTGTCTGTCCATGTGTCCGGTGTCGCACTGTTCGCACCAAAAATTTTATTTAAAATAAAAAAAATTTCCTGTAAATTTTATTTAACTTTTTTAAAATTTTTAAATTTTCGAAGACTTTAATTAAAATTTTGACTAACTTTTTTTTAACTTTTTGAACTTTTTTATCAATGTATTTAAGTTTTTTTCGTGCCAGGAAAAAAAGTATTATATTTTTTACCAAAAAATTCGAATTTTTTGACCAAAAACGAGCAAAAAAAATTTTTTTTTTTTAACTATTAAAAAAGGCCAAACGTTAAAAAAAAATAGTCAAAATATTATTTAAAATTAAACTTTTTTTATAGTTTAATAAGGTAAGGGTAGGGAAGTGCGACCGTCTGAAAAGTGCGACCGGTTTAATAAAAACTGATAAAAATCCCATACTTAAAAAAAAGATTTCAAGGGACGATTTTTTAATGTTTTCAGAACCTATTATGATCAAAGAAATGTAGGTATTGTTGTCGTCCATTTTTGAATAAAAAAAAATAATTTTACAAAAGCAAAAATTCATATTCGTCGGAAAGTTAGACTGCCTCATTTTCAATTTGATTTAATTTTATGTAAACATTGGCTTATTTTATGAAATATGCTCCATTCAATTGTCAATACCTTGCATTATTTTTTTATGCTATCAAGAATTTTTTACTCGACTTCCTATTTGATAAACCTTAATAGGTCGCACTTTTTTGGCAAAAATAATATTTTCGGAAAGTGCGACTAGCAGACGACTTCTTTAATTCCTTTGAAAAAGGAAACCATCTTGTTTTTATTTACATATGCAATTTGGAGTGCCACTAATAATAATTATTTAATTGTAGTTTTAATAAACAAGGATTATTTGTTTTTAACGGTGTTCAGCAATTTTTGAAAGAAAATTCATCGATCTTTTATAAACAAATAACTTTTGCTTTGGAGAATTCATTTTTTTAAAAAAAATAAGAACGGTCGCACTTTTCAAAAAATGGAGGTTTGAAATATTATACGTCGGCAGTCAGAAAAATATGGTTGAACTCTAAATCGCGCCGTTTTTCAAATTTGAGGCTAATGCACATTAAAGCTTAATAATGGAGCAGTATATTGTAATAAAAAACTTGGCTTGATTCTCTTCCTATTAAGAACTAATAAAGGTCAAAATCAATTTTTTCTAGAACCCGGTCGCACTTCCCTACCCTTACCTTAGTAAAATTAGACGACATGAACGAAATCAAGGACTTAAAAAATTTCTTGTAAATTTTCAAGAAACTTAAAAAGTAGCTAAAGCAAGGACTTTAAAATTCCGTGAAATTTTATTTAACTTTTTTTGTTTCATTTTCGCCGTTTTTTAAAATAAGCTAAATACATGAGCTAAAGCAATGTTTTAATATTAAAATTTTAACTTTGAAGATTTTAAAATTTTAACTAATTTTTTATATTTTGACCTTTTTAGCAAAAATTTTAGGTTTTTTTCGTGCCAAAAAAAATTATATTTTTATAAAAAATTCGAATTGTTTGACCAAAAACGAGCCAAAAAAAAATGCCTTATAATTTTTAAATCGTTTTATTCTGTAAATTTAGCCATATTAACACAGTACCCCAAAGACGTGGTCCTACGTAGGGAAATGCCCCCATATCCCATTCTGATTTTTTTTTCAAGACTTTTTTTTTTTTTTTAAGAAAATGATTTCCCCTAAAGTCCGTTTGCAATATCCTGGAAAGTTCAATATTTTATTTTTAATAAATAATCATTGACATCTTTTTTTTTTCAGGCGTTCTTATGTCCAGATCAAAAACCAGTGCCAAATCCGCATCTGAAAACTCAAATTTTGTATCTCAAACAACCGCCTCGGTTTTACTCCAATCCGGAGTCATCAAATACTGTCTGAAACTTTTGGAAGAGCTTTTAAGCTACTGGAAGGTTACCAACACCGAAGAAACCGGAGCCACGATTGGAGGAGCATTGCTGAAACCCCATCTGACTTCCTCTCCCCCCGATATGTCCCCGTTTTTCCTCCGCCAATACGTCAAAGGTCATGCCAACGACGTTTTCGAGGCTTATCCTCAACTCCTTACGGAAATGGTCTTACGTTTGCCGTATCAGATTCAGAAACACGTGGACTCGTCCTCACCCATCATGGCTAATTTCGATAAATCCTGGTTTTACATTCTTTGCGAGTACATGATGACTCATCAGACTCCTTTTGTTCGACGACAAGTTCGGAAATTGCTTCTTTTCCTCTGTGGAAATAAGGATAAATACAGGCAGTTACGAGATCTTCACGCTTTGGAATCACATATGCAGGTGAGCTTATTTTGAACGTTTTTAAATTTTTGCTAAAAATTTTTTATTGACTTCGCTCATTTTATTTTTAACTTTTCAGGCTGTCCAGCAAAGCTGCAAAGACGGTGGATTCGACCCTGCAGATCCGACAAGCCACATTTCACTAAATTACGACGCACTCGTCGAATTAATTGAACATCTAAAAGCTTGCGTCGAAGTCGCCACTACAGAACCGGAAACTGGCAAAATTTCTGCTTGAAAAACGAGCAAATCCTTCCGTTTTTACTCGAAGTCAGCTGTATTTTAGACGATGGCGTTTCCCCCACCATCCTGCAGCTTCTGCAATGCGCTTTGTGCTGTTCGAAAATCGAGAAAAGCCCGTCGGGTCTAGAGGTGAAAACCGTCGGAAGTCCCCCAGCTCCCACCTCCAGGAAAGAAAGGGAAAAATCGGACGATTCCGAAACTGATGCTAAATTTGAAGAAGCTCAAAGCATTTTGCTTGTTCAGCAAATCAACAAGTTCGTTTCGAGGGAATTGTTTTCGAAATTTGTGAGGGCTTTTCTGCTGGAGACGAACGCGACTAACGTCAGATGGCAAGCTCACGCTCTCGTTTTGGCGATTTATCAGTAAGTAAATTTTTTTTTTAAAAGTTATTTTGAAAATTCGAGCTAATAATTTTTGATGTAGGATTACGTCTTGGGCCTCGGTCCTGGGGAAATTTGTGCAGGTGTCCGGTGTCGCATTGTTCGCACCAAAAATTTTATTTAAAATTTTAAAAAAAATTTTAAACTTTTGACCTTTTTATCAAAAATTTCTAAGTTTTTTTCGTCAAAAACTTTGTGAAAAAAAATTAAAATTACTTCCCTGGTGGAAATTTTGAGATCATCAATGTCGGTGCAGCATCGATCCAACCTCGGACGTCCATTCAGAAAGTTAACGCTTTTCAATATCGGTCAAATGAGAATTTAACACATTTTCAATATTGGCCGTTATTGGAGATCGGATCGATCATGGCCAAGATTGGCCCGATGGCGATCCTAATTTTTTTCAATTATCGACCTTTTTTATCAAAAATTTGAAGCTTTTTGGAGCAAAAACGAGCAAAAAAAATGCCTTAAATTTTTGAAGACTTAATTAAAATTTTGACTCATTTTTTGAACTTTTGATCTTTCTTATAAAAAAGTTTAAGTTTTTTTTCGTGCCAGGAAAAAAAATGACTTTTTTTTTAACTTTTGGCCTTTTTTAATAGTAAAATTAGACGACATGAACGAAGGAAAGGACTTAAACAATTTCTTGTAAATTTTATTTAAATTTTTTAAAAGTAAATTTTAGAAGAAATTTTCTAAAAAATTGAGAAGAAATTTAAAGTTAAAATTTTATTTAAAAATTAGATCAGAAATGAAATGCAGAAAGAAAACTAGAACGTTATTTAAATTTTCCAAATGTTTTTTTGCAACAGGCACATTTAAAATTAAATTGTAACTTTAAATTTCTTGTAAATTTTTTAGAAAAGTTGAAAAATATTAGTCAAATTTTATTTGAAGTTTCCAAACTTAAAATGTTGATATTAAAACAATGCTTTAGCTCATATTCGTTGCTAAAGCAAAAGTGGCAAAATTTAGCCAAAAAAAAAAAAAAAATCGAATTTTTTGACCGAAAACGTCCAAAAAAATGCCTTAAAATTTTTAAATCGTTTCAATATTTAAATTTAGGAATATTAGTTACAGTACCCCAACGACGTAGTCCTACGTAGGGATATGCCCCCATATCCCAGTCTGATTAATAATTTTTTGGTTAATTTCAGAAATTCGTCTCAAGGCGAGCAAGATGCTTTATTAAATTTGCTTTGGAAATTATGGCCTCAGCTGCCCGTTTACGGTCGGAAAGCAGCTCAATTCGTGGATCTTTTGGGTTATTTTTCGTTGAAGACGTCGCAGTCGGGAAAGAAATTAACCGAATATATCGAACAAGCCGTCGCACTTTTGCAGAAGCAAAACGAACTTTTGGCTCATCACCCGAACGCAAGTTTGTACGACAGTCTCACTCAGTTTGTGGAATTCGACGGATACTACTTGGAAAGCGAGCCGTGTTTGGTTTGCAACAATCCGGAAGTTCCTTTGACTAATATTAAATTATCAACGATCAAGGTAATTTTTTTAAAACGATGATTAATTAATTTGAATCATAATGAATCAATTTCATTTTTTTAGATCGATTCAAAATTTACGACCACGACCCAGTTTGTCAAGCTCGTTGGAAGTCACACAATCAGCAAAATCACTCTACGGATCGGTGACTTGAAACGGACGAAAATGGTCCGAACCATCAACATTTATTACAACAACCGAAGCGTTCAAGCCGTCGTCGAACTTAAAAATAAAGTAACCGTTTGGCATAAAGCGAAGAAAGTTTCCCTTATTTCCGGTCAGACGGAAGTAAAAATGGAGTTCCCCCTCCCGATCGTGGCTTGCAACTTAATGATCGAATACGCGGATTTTTACGAAAATATTCAAGCCACTTCGGAAACTTTGCAATGTCCCCGTTGCAGCGCAAGCGTCCCTGCCAATCCTGGAGTCTGCGGGAATTGCGGAGAAAACGTGTTTCAATGTCATAAATGTCGGTGAGTACGAAGTGGTAACATTTTCGATAAAATAAATATTGTCTTTGGTTGTAATTTTTTGAACTAATTTTTTTTTTCTTTTCAGAGCCATTAATTACGATGAGAAAGATCCGTTTTTATGTCATTCGTGTGGGTTCTGTAAATATGCTAAATTCGATTACACGTTGACGGCGAAGCCGTGTTGTGCAGTCGATCCGATCGAAAACGACGAGGATAGGAATAAAACGGTGGCAGCTATTAACACTTTATTGGAAAAAGCCGATCGAGTTTATCGGACTTTGATTGCTAACAAACCGACATTAGAGGTAAGCTTCAAAAATTGAATTTAGGTTTTTCAAAAATTGAATAAGAGTTTTTTTGGAAAAAAGAAGAGGAGGAAAAAGTAGTATTAGGAAAATTAATTTTACGAATTTCGCTTAAGAAACATTGTCGGGAACGATAACAAATGTTAACCCGTACAGCAGCAAGTTTTTTAAGGAACTTTAGTAGCCTAATTATTTTTTATTTTGTATTTTCCAGTTATTAATCGTCAAAATCACGGAACATCGTTTGGATAAATCAGCGGACGAAACATCCCCGTCATTACCAACCGGGGCTTCCGGAACAACGGCGGCAACCACCGCCACAATCGCCGGAAGCGTGCAAGTCAGCAAAGCGATTCAACTTCTCGCTCAACGATACTGCGGGGACTGTAAAAATTCGTTCGAGGAGTTAAGCAAAATCATACAAAGAGTTTTAGCCTGCAGAAGGGAGCTTGTCGCCTACGACAGAAATCAAAAGGAGAAAGGGATGAAAGCCAGGGTTAGCACTAAAACATCTTCGAGTTCGTCGGGAACGTTGACCTCTAGCCCGGCGGTCATGTCGTCCTCCATTTCTTTTAAATCGGATTCGTCCATCGCTCCCGCCGGAAGGTGCTACGGCTGCGCTTCCGCGGCCACGGAACACTGTTTGACGCTTCTTCGAGCTTTGGCTTCGACGGCCTCCAGCCGTCAAATACTTTGCTCTCAGGGGTTGATCCAAGAATTGGTTAAAAATAATTTACGTAAGGGAACAGTTCAAATTCAAGAGCTTTTGTGCTTGTTGACGAGGGACAATGCAAAGGCGACCCAAGAGCTTTGCACTTTGCTTATGGAAAGGATAGCGCTGACTTTGATCGGTCACGTGGCCAACAGCGATTTAGCTTTTGCCGTGAGGCATGAAATGGCGTTGCTCGCGGCTCTCGTTCAAAAAGAAGACGCTTGTTGGGAGCAGAAATTGCGCTGCGTCATGCAGCTTCTCTTTATGGCGAGCAAAGATGCCAAGTCCCCGGTCGTCATGGAATCCATAACGCTACCGTGTTTGAAGATTTTGCAAAATATAATCAAACCGGGGCAACCCGTTTCCAAGAAAAACAAAGACAAATCGATCGACGCTTTGGCAACCGTCAAGCCTTTACAAGGGATCCACATCGACGTTCAAAAGTGGCTCCAGGGGGATCCGAAACATTCTTTCAAGGCTTGGAGATTGCGAATGCCGCCTAAAACATCCGCCGACGTCCCTAAACCCACAAAGAAGGAAGAAGTGCACGCTTATTATTTGATGGAGAAATACGGGAATCGCTGGAGGCAAAAGCAAAAAATGTTGAAGGATTTCCTTCCGGTCGTTTTGTGGAACGATGCTCCTTGGTTGAAGCAAGTTTTGTTCAATCCGAGCTCCAGATTGTCGAGGCAAGTCGCTTGCAACATGATCGAGAGCCTTTGTCAAGTTTCCATCAGGAAGCGAGAGATTTTGGATCTTCTCACGGGTTACTTAGGGGAATTGGGATCGGCGGGAGAAAGCGCCGCTGAATTTTTATCTCTTTATCAAAATTTACTGCAGCAAGTTCCTTGGAAGCAGTACTTGGCGGTGAAAGGGATTTTGCTTCAGATTGCTGATTTGTTAACGAAAGAAATTCAAGAGTTGCATAGGCTGGAAGACACTACTTTGACTTCAGATTTAGCACAAGGTCAGTAGTTTTTTTTTTTTCTTAGTCTTAGGGCCTTAGGGTCTTATGATGGTTTTGTCGTGTCCGGTTGTCTTGGTGTTTTGAACACCGAACATAAAATAAAAAGGAATATTTAAAAAATTTTTGATAAATTTTCAATAAAATTTTATCAAAAATCCTTAAAGTTCTAGTTTCTTTACATAACCGGCCGGTCAGCCGGAAGGTGAAAGTTTTTTAACAATAAAAAAGTTTAGTTTCTTTTTTTTTTGATTTGGTGTTTTACACATAAAAATGAGATCGGATCGCACCGAAACCGTGCCAAAACGTTTTGTCATGTTTAAAAGGTAAAGATTCGTTATTGAAAATGTGTGAAAAAGGATTTATGGCGCCTAAATTTGATCATTTTTTTTAAAGTTTTCGAAATAAAGAAATAATACGCCATTTTTCTTTTTCTTGCTGAAATAGTTCGCGGTTTCACCGCTAGAGCGCTGTACTAGTCTCTCAGAAATAAACATTTGTGTACGTCATTTAGAAAAGGTACCATCGGGGAGATGGCGCTTAAAATGCTGTGAAATTGGAATGCATAACAAAACAATGTTTGTTTACAAACAAAACATTCCAAGCGCCATCTCCCCGATGGTACCTTTTCTAAATGACGTACACATTTCTTTTTTTTTTTTTTTTTTTTTTTTTGCGAAACCAATTAAATATTATCAAATATAAGAACTAGTAACTGTTGTTCATTCATTTAATATCATGGAAATTTATCTCTGAACATAACAAAACGTTTTGGGTACGTTTTCGGCGCAGTTAGACCCCATTTTCATGTATAAAATATTGGATTTAAAAAAAAAAAAATTTTAACATATTTTTTTATCGTTAAAATGTGTACACCGCCCGGCTAACCGGCGGGTTATGTAAACGAACTAAGTAGGAGCACTCCAAAGCCTAGGTAGGAAGCACTCTAAAGTGTGCGGTGCCTAGGTAAGAAGCACACTACAGTGTCTGGTGCCTAAGTAGGAAACACTCTAGATTGTGCGATACTTAGGTAGGAAGCACTCCTAGAGTGTGCGGTGCCTAGGCAGGAAGCATTTTTAGAGTGTTCGCTACATAGGTAGCGGACAGGCTACCAAACAGATCCCAGGCATACAGATTTCTTCAGGACCAAGCCCGAAGACTTAGTCCTACGTCAAAAAATTGAATTAACGGTGTCAGACATTCACGAACAATGTGCTCCATTTTGCTCCCAAAATGGAGCACATTGGGGTGATGGTGGAAGGGGAGGTTGAAAAATTAACGCGAAATAAGTAAAAACGATCCTTTAGCGGAGTTGATTTATTATGTTTAATTTTCCAACAAACCTAAACACTATTTTAAAACAGGGGGGGGGGGGGGGGGGTGTAATTCTCTTGGTTGGGATTTGCGGCATTGGGATCAAAGAGGGAACCGGGAAGATGTTCAGTACCATAGCTATAAATTAATTAATTAACTTAAAGGTGTTAATTAATTAATTTACTTGAAAGGGGAAATTTAACTTAAAATCATTTCCGGCGTTAAACTTAAGGGGTCGGAGTGGTGACTTGTACATGTAGCGGTTTGGCTATCAATGAAGTTAAGCAGCATTGATGCGGGCCAGCTTCTGGATGGGTGACCGCACCGACACTTTTCCCCTCTGGCGGGGATGGCGGGAACTTACAAATGCAGTCATCTTAACCTCACTGTACGAGTTGTTGTCGCATGCCAGAAAAGAAAAAGACCCAGGCCTGCGAAAGCAGTTAGTAGAATACAGAAAAAAGACCTGCGTAAGCAGTTAATTGAATATAAAAAATAAAATAAAAAAAACCCGCGGAGGAGAATGGCTAATTTTAAAAATATCGTGATCATTGCCATAGTTCCCTGTGAAAAAAATCAAAATTTTCAATTAAATCTAAAAAAACTCTACAACTGATTTAATACTTACAATCAGGATCATTTTCAGGAAAAATGTAAACATTCAAAGGCTCGTTCTGCCGTGAAAAGGGGAATCGACCTATCGCACATCTCTGGGTTGGCCATGTTTGTTTATGTTTAGCTTATAAACAAACATGGCCAACCCAGAGATGTGCGATAGGTCGATTCCCCTTTTCACGGCAGCCGTTCGAATATAAAATTAATCTTTCATCTGCAGGATGATCTTTTATCATGTATCGAATGACCTGATTATTTCTGGTTTTTTTAAACATTATCACATGGTCCGTATCATCATATTTCACCTTCTTTCTGATATCTCCTAAGAACAATGACGTCAGCTGTCCTGGCGTGCACTCCACTTCCAGTACAAACTTATGGACTGTTTGCGGTTTAATTCGTTTAATGTAAACTTCTACTTTCTGAAAAAATATCATGCTTAATTTTTTTTCCGCATACAAACCCTCCAATTTTGATAACTGCTAAGTGCACCAATTGGGATACAAATAGGCCAAAGTGCACCTAATGGAATACAAATAGGCCTGCGCAAGCAGTTAGTAGAATACAGAAAAAAGACCTGCTTAAGGAGTTAATTGAATATAAAAAAAAAAAAGATTATACACGGTCATAGACCGACTCAAATTCTGACCACGATATGTGATGACATCGTTACATTTTTGTTCATTTTCACACTCGTTATTTCCTTTTCTTTTTTTTTTTCAGGCTACGCATTGAAAATGCTGACGGAACTCCTAGCCTCCTTCTTAGATCACGACGGAATCAAACAGCTTTACAAAGGGAGATTGGTGGGAGCTGTCCTCAACGGTTACCTGTCTTTACGTCGGTTGGTCGTTCAACGGACGAGGCTAATAGATGACACCCAAGAAAAATTACTAGAATTATTAGAAGAAATGACGAGCGGTACGGAAGAGGAAACAAAAGCGTTTATGGCGATTTGCATCGAAACCGTAAAGCAAACTCCGCCGGAAGATATTCGAACGCCTGTATTATTTTCGAACGGCTTTGTTCCATTATATACCCGGAGGAGAGCGACACAGGGGAGTTTTACCTTAACTTGGAAAAGGATCCGCAGCAGGAGGACTTTTTGCAGGGTCGGATGTTGGGGAACCCTTACAGCAGCAACGAACACGGTTTGGGACCCTTAATGAGGGACGTTAAAAATAAAATCTGTCAAGACTGCGAACTTGTGGCCCTACTCGAGGACGACAACGGTATGGAGCTTCTAGTCAACAATAAAATAATTAGTTTAAATTTACCGGTCAGGGAGGTTTTCAAAAAAATTTGGCTGGCCGAATCCGGGGACACGGACACGATGAGAGTTGTTTATCGGATGAGGGGGCTCTTAGGGGACGCCACCGAGGAATTCGTGGAAACTTTAAACGCTAAAAGCGAACAAGAAGTCAACAACGAGGAAGTGTATAAAATGGCGAACGTTATGGCCGACTGCGGGGGATTGCAAATAATGTTGGATCGTTTGGGGAGCATCACGGATTTGACGAGAGCTCGGCCTTTGCTTCAAGTCACATTGAAATTGTTTAGGCTTTGCGTGAAAGTTCAGCGAAACCAAGAGGTTTTAACGCAGCCCGAGCTCAATGCCATTTCCGTTTTTCTAAATATTTTGAAAGAGCTTTGTTCTCCGAAGGATACCGGAAGTTCTTACGTTTCAATTATGGAAGAGCTGCTTGATGTAAGTTAAAAAAAAAAATTATTGTTTTTAAAGGTTAAGACAAAGGTTTCATGTATTTTTTTTTTTTTTTAATTCTCAGATAATGGAGATCATTTTGTCGAAAGCAACAAGCGAGCCGGCAGAGAAATTTTATTTGTTCTCTCAGACCTTTGGCGGGGTGGAAAATATTGAAGCCCTCTTGAGTTACGTCAACTCGAAAGGTTTAACGGGAAATAATGCGCTTGTAAATCATTTGATGCGAGTGGTGGCTTCTCTGACCTACGGAAACGAAGAAAGGATGGCACCTCTTATTCAAAATTTCACCCCCGTTTTGGATTTCAACGCCTTCGACTTCGAGCACTCGTCCGAAGACGAACAAAAATTAGAATTGTTTTGCATACTGACTTCCGGAATCGATCGAAACGCGATCGGAAGCACGTTGAAGGATCATATAATTTCTCTTGGGATCGTTAAGCAAGCTCTGGAATACATAACGGTAAGTTGGGGAAATTGCGACGGAGGAGGATGGGGGCGGAAAAAAAATTAAAAATTAATATAGGAGGGTTAGAGCCCCTCCCTTTCTCCCCATCGATCGATAAATCGATAACCGATTGATCTACAAATCGATAGACGATCATCGGATCGAGAAATTGATAGTCGATCGATCGATAAATTAATAATCGATCGATTATCAATTTCTCGATTAATAATCGATCGATCAATAAATTGATAACCGATCGGTCAATAAATGGAAAATTGATCATTGGATTGATCAATAGTTAATCGATGGATCGATAAATTGGTAATTGATCGATAAACTGAATCGATTGATCAATAAATCGATAATCGATTAATAAATTGAAAATCGATCATTGGATTGATAAATTGATAATCGATCGATCGATAAATTAATAATTGATCGATCGATCAAGAAATTGATAACCGATCGATCAATGAATTGGAAATCGATCATTGGATCGATAATTAGATAATCGATCATTGGATTGATAAATAGATAATCGATCTATCCATAAATTGATGATCGATCTATAAATGGGTAATTGATCGATAAACTGATAATCGATTGATCAATAACTTGGTAACCGATCGATCAATAAACCGATAATCGATGAATAAATTAGAAATCGATCATTGGATTGATAAATTGATAATTGATCGATCGATAAATTGATGATCAATCGATAATTGATCATTGGATTTATCGAAAAATCGATAATCGATGATTAGGATTAATCGATAAATCGATAATCGATGATGGATTAATCGATAAATCGATAATTGATCATCGGATCGAGAAATTGATAATCGATCGATCGATAAATTAATAATCAATCGAACAAGAAATTGATATCCGATCGATCAATAAACCGATAATCGGTCAGTGAATTGGAAATCGATCATTGGATTGATAAATAGATAATCGATCTATAAATTGGTAATTAATCGATAAACTGATAATCGATTGATGAATAAATCGATAACCGATCGACCTAAAACCGATATTCGATTTATAAATTGAAAATCGATCATTGGATTGATAAATTGATAATTGATCGATCGATAAATTGATAATCGATTGATCAATAAATCGATAGTCGATTAATAAATTGAAAATCGATCGTTGGATCGATAAATTGGTAATAGATCATTGGATTAATCGATAAATCGATTAACTGATTATCGATTAATTGATATTTTTCTTCCTTCTTCTATCTATTTCTTCAATATCTCGATAGATTCTATCTATATATTCGATTTTTTTTTCTCATTTCAGTCTCACGCTCCTCCCGTAAAAGCAACCCTTTCCAGAACCGATAGCGACGACTGGAAAGAATTCATCTCGAAACCTTCCTTAAAATACATTTTAAGATTCTTAACCGGTTTGGCCACGGATCACGAAGCAACTCAATTAGCCGTATCCGCGGAATGCATACCGATCATCCACAGGTTGGAGCAAGTTTCATCAGACGAACACGTCGGCTCCCTTGCGGAAAATTTACTGGAAGCATTGAAAACCCATCCGAAAGTTGCGACGAGGATCGAAGAGGTTCGAGAACAAACTCGAGCCGAAAAGAAGAGATTGGCCATGGCGATGAGGGAAAGGCAGCTGGGAGCGTTGGGAATGAGAACGAACGAAAAGGGTCAAGTCACTGCTGACAGCGCCATCGTCCAGCAGGTCGAAGATTTGGGAGAGGAAACCGGTCACGTTTGCGTCATCTGTCGGGAAGGCTACAAGTTTCAACCGACCAAAGTTTTGGGGATTTATACGTTTACCAAGAGGTGCAATGTGGAAGAGTTCGAGACAAAACCGAGGAAAACCGTGGGTTATAGCACGGTTACGCATTTCAACGTCGTTCACATAGATTGTCATATGGCCGCAGTAAGGCAAGTCTGAAAACCAGGGGTAGAAACCAGGAAACGGAAACCCCCAGCTATCACCAGCTATTTGCCTGAGAAATAATGAAAAGGGTGTGTCCCATATTTTTTGCAATGTTTTTTATCCCCCTTTTTTTCCCTTCAATTTCAGATTGGCCAGAGCTCGTGACGAATGGGAATCCGCAGCCTTGCAAAACGCTAACACCAAATGCAACGGGTTATTGCCTTTATGGGGCCCTCAAGTCCCGGAATCGGCTTTCGCCAGCTGTTTGGCTCGACATAACACTTATCTCCAAGAGTGCACCGGTCATAGGGACATAAATTATTCTTCGACGGTTCACGATTTGAAATTGTTATTGCTTAGATTTGCTCAAGAGAAAAGTTTCCACGATGACACGGGAGGCGGAGGACCCCAGTCCAACATGTACATCGTCCCGTATCTTTTACATATGGCCCTTTACGTCATCAACACGTAAGTCCATAAATGAAAATTCAATTTTAACAGTGTATAAATAATTTGAAGATCCTTGCGTATAAATATCGGACTAAATATACCGCATATATACGCGCCTTAAACAGGGGGGGGGGGGGTCAAAATTCTTATAAGGGACACGTGTACAGTCCCTAAGTATACTGTATAAATATACCGCATCCCAATAAATATACTGTATAAATATACAGCATAAATATACAATGTCCGAATAAATATAGTCTCCATTTTCGTTTAAATAAATACTATGGATATAAGATATAAGTTGCGGATAAATCTACTGCTTAAATATACTAAATATACCGGTAGCAGTAAAAATTTAAAAAGTTTGTGTCTAATTTCAATTTTTTGTTTTTTCTGCAGGACCAGATCCGGACCCCGGGAAGACAAATACCTTACATCCTACTTAGACTGCACATCGACTGAAAAATGGATCGAATCCAGTTACGAAGCGGAAGGGCCATATTATATGGCCGCGCTTTCCCTCCTCCTTTGCTCTCCGACCAGATGGGAAAAGACTAGGATAAATCATCTTCGTAGAATCATCGTGACGGCTCAGGCCCGTCACATTTCACCTTCTTCGTCGATTCAGCGTCTCAGTGACATCACCGTTAAAGATTACAACGTGTATAAAAGCGCCCTTGTCTATTTTGCTCTTATCGACGGGATTTATGCTAATTTCTTTAAGGTAAAAAAATATCAAAAGATTCTGCCTCCTTCTTTACTCTCAAGTTTTTAAAATTCTGTTTTTCCCTTTTCAGAAAGTAACCATTTTGTCCGAAGATCAGTGGCCTAGTCAGCTTGCGGATTACATCAGGCATAACGACGAGGCCATGTTGAAAGCTTCCGATCGTCTTTTGGCTTGCTACCGGGAAGAATTATTACCTTGTACTTCGTTTGAAGAATATTGTGATATACTTGGTCTTTACAAGGATATATCAAGTTGTGATACATATATGGGGGATTTGTTTAAAGGCCTCTCATAAATCGATTTTATCCTTTTTCTCTTGTACCGACTTGTTTGTACTTCATTATTTTTTATTATTTATGTAGTTTTCGTATTTTAATTAAATCTTTTTTTTTGGTTTTATGTAATTTTTTCGATCAATCGGCATAAAAAAAAAATATAAATTTAAATAATAAAGAAATTTTTTGCTTCTTGCCTAATTAGAGCGAAGTGCCAAAAAATCGGAAAACGGAAATCGAAGACTTGCTATTTTGTTATGGCAAAACAAAGTATAGCGGTCATTTTGGATTTTTTAAATTCGACGGTTTTTTGGCTCTGAGTTAAAAATTTTTCCTGTCTAGGTCAAAATCCCAATAAGCCATGTTTTTAACATGATAGCACTAAAAACCAGCTAAATGAAAGCTTTATTTGGATTTTTTTTTTTTTTTCAATAAAAAAAAACTTTGAAAACGTGCGACATATCACGTTTGGAATAGAAATAAGAGTAAACTGATGGGTCCTGCCGGATTAACAGAACCATAAAAGTTAAATATTTAGTAATCTAAACAGACATACAGCCAGACACACCCATTACTGACTCCTTTTGGTGTTAGTATTGACATCAAGAGTTCCTTGAACTGAGGGTATGTGTCTTGTCACAAGAGGATTTCCGTTTAGGTCAAGTTTTTTCTATAATTTTATTTTCCATTTTGCCTCAACATGGGACTACTTTTCCTAATTATTCTTATATGTTTAGGAGCAAGTTCCTCAAAAACTATATTGACAAAACTTGGTGACATATCACTTGTTTCTCCAGCAAGGTGTCAACAGGAACCTTACTCTGAAAGAGGAAAAAAAGTTTTATTCATTTCTTTGTCTTCACTTTGAAATTATAAATCTGAATAATTTTTAATGATTTCTAATAAATAATAAATCCTAAAAAGATATAGAAAACGGTCGAAAATATTTATTTGAAAACTGTCTGTAACACATGCAACAACGCCCTGAGTCTAATTTGTAAACATACCCGTCCTTAAGCATATGTTCTAATGTTGATGCAATGTTTTTTTTAATTCATTACAATTAGTTAATACGATAATAGAATGACAAGATATCATAAAAATTATTTCTATAGTCAGTCAGCAAGATTGTTTATATAGGGCTCCGACGAGTGACGACGCTTTTGCCGCTTTTATCACGTGATTTGGTTGGTATGGGCTGATTTGCCTGATTTACGTAAAAATCATAAACAAACGGCAAATTTTATTTGCCGTTGAATTATAAACTGTTGCCACTTTTTGGACTTTTAAGACCGCAAGAATTCATTTTCCATTAAAAATAGATGATTTCTTTATATTTTTTCCAAATGAAGAATTGAAATGAGTGATTTATGGTAAGAAACCGATTCGAAATTTGAATTCCCGCGTAAACTTTCAAAGTTTGGGTTCAAGGCTGAACAATCATGGCCGACAGCCATCTTGCATTTAAAAATACCAAAATGAGTTTGTTTTTCAACTGGTTCACTAAAAAGAAATATAGAGAACGCCATTTTGTATCTTTTGTGGTGTTCTCTAATCTTTTAGGTCTTCGTATGAGCGTTTTGGATTTATTAGGTTTTCAAGTAGGTTTTTGTATATTCTTTTGACTTTACATTTTACGTTAAAAGTTAAAAAAACCGTTTTTATTTGGACACCGGTTGTTATATTTCCCTGTTAGAAATTCCAGGAACGTTTTCATATTGTATGACGCTTCCCGTTTTTATTGAATGACCTTTCGTATCGCGTTAGATTGTTTAATGATCTCATCTTTTCATTATGCATTTGTTTTAATTGATGTATTTTCGTTTTTTTAAGTTTTAACCGTTTCGCGGGCTTGCTTTATAGCTTATGATCGGATGTATATTTTCAGATATCATTATGCAGGGAGAGTGACTTTATTAAATTATGGCAGACATCCCAGACATAATGGGACATGGTGGAGGCTTGGCTCAACCAATACACATACAAAGGCTACATAAAAGCCTGGTGCTACAGCCTTTTTTGAATAGTGTTGAGAAAATTTTTAAACATAACCTAAGGTTAGTTTTGATTATATAAATCTGGGTAAGTCAGTTTTATAAAATTAATTACAATTTCCTTTCTTTTTTTTCATGTAGTGATGATTCTGATTCAGAACTAGATGTTAATGTACATACAGATGAGAAGAAAGGGGAAAAGTTAGTTAATGGAATTCCGACAACGAAAGAAGAAAGAAGGTCGGACAAAATGAGGTTGTTTAATTTTACAAATGCACAATCTGACAGAAAATGGTTATGTGATGTTCTTATAAGTGATAGTTCTGATTCGTCTGATGATGGGGAGGAGAAGCCAATTACAGAGGAGTATTTTCAAGAAATGCTAAAACAGCATGTCTACGAAAAGAAATACAGACAAAGGGTTCATAATAAACCTGAGGTAAGGAGTTCAGAAGAATTTGATTTTCAGAATTGTGTTTGACACAATAATTTTTTTTTTTAGTATCATCAGTATCAGTATTATGGAACAGGACTTTTATCGAATTATGATAAGTATCCAGAGCATCGAAAATCTGTGATAGGTTTTAAAAAAGTTGATAATTCAAGGGCAAAAAGAAAATTAGAAAAATCATTCCTAGAAAATCAAAAAGGCAGGAAACCAAAGAAATTAGTTAAAAATGAATCTAGTGTGAATGAAGGAGTGGTAAGTATAACTGTTAAATGATTGAAATTTGAATTTTGAATGCTTATATCTATATCTCCATGAATTAGGATGTAGAGGAGAATGAAAATGAAGACAGGTTATGTATGCTTGACGATTATGAAGAAGATCAAGAAAAATTGAAATCAGCTCCTCCTCATGGAAAGGGCTCTAGAGGAAAACGAAAAGCAGATAAAGTAAAATCACCGGAATTCATGGCTCTTAGAAGAAGAAAGCTGTGGGCTATGATGTCGAAAAAGGAACTAGCCAAGGTAACCAATTGGAAAATTCTGAAGGGATGTGCTCTTTAGTAATAAAGATTTCTTATTTGCTTATAGGGTCAAAGATCAAAAGGAAATAACCATAAGGAAGTTATCACGATGTGTAAAAAAGTTGCTCAGTTATGCATAAAGCACTGGAAACAGAAAGCTATGCAATCACAGAAAAATATGAAAGAAACTGTTTGGAGGAATAAACGGCTGACAAGGGAAATGCAAGCTTATTGGAAACGGTATGAGAGGGTGGAAAGAGATACAAAGAGGCGGCAGGAGAAGGAAGCAGAAGAACAGAGGAAAATGGATGTCGAATTGATGGAGGTAAAATTAAAATTTTTTTGTTTAAAAACAAGATGGGTAGCAAATTTTTTTTTTCTTTTTTTCTTTTTTTAGGCCAAACGGCAACAGCGAAAATTAAATTTCCTCATCACTCAAACGGAATTGTACGCCCATTTCATTTCCAAAAAATTATGCGTATCCAATTTCAACGACCAGCATAAAATCCTCAGTCAATTAGAAGAAGAAAAAAATCCAAGGTTAGCCTCGATCGACGATTACGACAGCGAGGAAATGAAGGCGAAAGCTACGAAAAACGTGGAAGAAGCGTTTAACGCTGAAAAAGCACGAAGCAGCCAGTTCGATCATAGTCCGACAATTAAAAAGGAAGAACCGGGTTTCAGCGACGAAAGACCTCAGCCCTTGATGTTCAAGGGGAATTTAAAGCATTACCAATTGAAGGGAATGAATTGGTTGTCGAATTTATACGACCAAGGGATTAACGGGATATTAGCAGACGAAATGGGTTTGGGGAAGACGGTTCAGTCCATCGCGTTTTTATGTCACATTGCCGAAAAATATTCTGTTTGGGGTCCGTTTTTAATCATTTCCCCCGCGTCCACTTTGCATAATTGGCAGCAGGAAATGAAGAGATTCGTACCTGATTTCAAAGTGGTTCCTTATTGGGGGAGCGTCCAAGAGCGAAAGATAATGCGACAGTTTTGGGACCAAAAGGACCTTCACACGAAGGACGCGAGCTTTCACGTGGTTATCACAAGTTATCAGTTGGTCATAAGCGATTTTAAATATTTTAACAGGATCAAATGGCAATATTTAATTTTGGACGAAGCTCAGGCCATCAAAAGCTCAAACAGCATGAGGTGGAAGCTCCTTTTGGGATTCAGCTGCCGGAATAGATTGTTATTGAGCGGGACCCCGATTCAAAATTCTATGGCTGAACTTTGGGCTCTTTTACATTTTATAATGCCGACTTTGTTCGATAATCACGAGGAATTTAGCGAGTGGTTTTCAAAAGATATAGAAAGTCAAGCGGAGAATAAATCGAAAATCGATGAGAGTAAGTTATTAAATTTTTATTTTCTTAATTAGCCCATTTTTACTGTAATTTTCTTCTTATTTATTTTCAGAACATTTGTCCCGTCTTCACCTTATTTTAAAACCGTTCATGTTACGTAGGATTAAGAAAGACGTGGAGAACGAATTGTCGGATAAAATCGAAATCATGGTTTATTGCCCGTTGACGATGAGGCAAAAATTATTGTATTCCGGATTGAAAAAGAAGATTAGGATAGAGGATTTGTTGGCTGGTATTAGCGGTAGGGGAGGAGGGACAACAGGAGAGGAGAGCGGAAGTAAAAACGTGGCTTCTAGTTTGATGAATCTCGTTATGCAATTTAGAAAGGTGAGAAAATTAGTTTTACGATAATCATGAGCTGCGAATGCAATTTCACGAGATAATCAAAGTTGTAATTGGTCCAGACAAAATTTTTGGCTTTTTTTGTTAAATCTTAATTTTGACGTAGGACTAAGTCTTTGGGCTCGGTTTTGGGGAAATCTGTCCGGGATCTGTCGCGATGTTCGCACCAAAAATTAATATTTATAATTAAAATTTTAACTTCGAAAATTTTAAATAGTATTTTGACTATTTGAAATTTTAACTTCGTGCTTGAAATCTTATAAATCTTAAACTATTTTTGAAGTGGAACTTCTTTAGTCACAAATTTTATCAAAAATCGATTTAAAAAAAATATTTTTCGGTCTTTACACAGCTTGGGACTTATCCAAAATGGAATTTTACCTATAAGAAAAGCATGGTGGAAACTCTTGTTTTGTTTGAAAATTTCTTTCGAAATAAACCAAATTTTTAATAAGCGACCAATTAAGGCCAGGTTTGATGTGGACTTATATTTTTATGTTTTCTTTAACTTCACCGTTTTAATTTTCGCAATAAGTATTTATTTCGTTTAATTTTGTAAAATTATTGGCAATGTTTACAAAATTTTAATAAACAAAACCTCTTCTTTTCGGCACATATTTTAAAAAATCAAATAAAATATACTCTTAATTTCGAAAATACGTGGTGAAATCGGAGATAACATTGTAATAAACACACTGTTTAATTTTGACTTCAATTGGGTACCTATTAAAAATTTGGTCGATTCCAAAAGAAATTTGTAGAAAAATCTGAGATTCCGCCATACTTTTCTTATAGGTAAAATTGCATTTTGGATAAGTCCCAAACTGTAAAGACCCTCCTTAATATTAAAATTTTAACTTCGAAAATTTTAAATAATATTATGACTATTTAAAATTTTAACTTTGAAGACTTTAATTAAAATTTTGACTAGTTTTTTTCAACTTCTGATCTTTTTTATCAAAAATTTTAAGTTTTTTCGTTCCAGAAAAATAATTATAATTATCAAAAAATTCAAATTTTTTGACCAAAAAAGAAGCAAGAAAAAATTCCTTAAAATTTTTCTTTGTCGAATTTTGACAATGTTTTCAACATTTGTCGCCAACAATATGGGGTGAAGGATTACAATTTAATATTAAAATTTTAACTTCGAAAATTTAAATCAAAAATTTACCGCACTGTTCGCATCAAAAATTAATATTTTGTTTTCATTGTGGCTTCAGCCAACAATATGGGCAAAGGATTAAAATTTTAACAAAAATTGACCGCACTGTTCGCACCAAATATGGACTAAAAAATTAAAATTTTAACTTCGAGAATATGAGCTAAAGCAATCTTTTAATATTAAAATTTTAACTTTGAAGACTTTAATTAAAATTTTGACTAATTTTTTTAATCTAAAAATTTCAATTTTTGAACATACAAAGACGTAGACCTACGCAAGGCCGCATATCCTAGTCTGATTTTTTGAATAATATTTTTGTCAGTTCTGGCAACCGTTATTAAGTGTTTCCAGATTTTAAGACTTTTTTGAAAAATATCAACATTATGTCAACATTATGAGAACCTTAAAATGGATTTTTCAAAATCCTTTTTATTTTTTGTTTTGTGAAAATGGATATACTTTTGGTAATTTTTTTCTCTTAAAAATAGTGCTTCCTTTAGTGTAGGTTTTTTTTTGAAAAAAAAGACTTTTCCCTAATATTTTTAATTAAAAATTGGAGTGAGACAATAATTTTTGAACTAATTTTTATTCAATTTAGGTGTGCAATCACCCGGAACTATTCGAACGTCGGGAAGCTAGGTCTCCATTATTCCTGAATTGCGGAGAATACGTCATTCCAAAACTCGTTTACGAAGACGGGAGAATAAATACTGCCATCCCTAGTTTCGATCATTTAATTTATAACAAATTGAGTATCCTCGCTATCGAGTGGATGCATAGGTCTTTGTTCTCTTCGAGTGACGTCGATGGAGCCTCGACGAAGACCGACAGCTTTTTCTCGTTTTTGAGATTCGTAGATTTTTCGACCAAGGAATTGCAAGACGTTTTGCTAAAGGGAGTTTTATACTTGTAAGTACTCGAAATAAAAATTTGCTAGGTTTCTCCCTTGTTTTCCTCAATCTTTATATACCTTTTTTCTATTTCAGTTGGCTATACCTGTATCGAACACATAAAATAGAGGAACATATATATCATAGATCCGTTTGGTCGAATTATCAACATCCTAGGAATAAACTTTTAATTTATCCGGAAAGTAAAATGGCATTTCCGGCAATCAACTCCAGCCCTGCTTTAAGGAACCTTATTTTTACAAGTTACGTCGGAAAGAGAAGTAAAATTTATACTCATACGAAACATGTTTATCATTCTATGGCGGAAACGCTGCAGCACAGGGTTTTGAGGAGTCAAAAGGTAAGACTTTTTTTTTAATTTTAAAAATTATGGCGGAAAAAGAATCCACCCCCTTTAAAACTTCCCAAAAATTATTCTCATTTCGAATTTTTGTTTTAGTTAAAAATGACGATGCCGGAAATAAAAATGGAACCGGAAACACCGGAAAACGAAACCATACCCATACCAGGAACACACGACGTAAGAGCAAGCAAACGCCATACTAAAAGCCCCCTCAAAAGCCCGTTAAAGGAACCTCCTCAAATTGACGAATCTTCGAAATGCTTTATCGTACCTGAATTTCTGTTCGTTAAAAGACCACCTGTTGTTTTCGAATGTGAGCCGACTTACATGCCAGAATTTTTATACTCACCTAATCTTAAGGTAAATATTTTTGGTTGTCAAAAAAAACGGCTCTTTCCTTTTTGAATGACGTTTTAAAACTTTATTTTTTATATTATTTAAATTTTTTTTTTAGATACAAGCGAAATCTCGAGTTCAGTATTCTAGTAGTAGAAATTCATCCTGGGATTGGACGAAGCACTTGTTGTGTACGAATATCGAAGGACAAGAAACCGTATGGTACGGACACCCGATTTTAGCCGAACATTATCGTACTAGGAATCTCTGTTTCAATCACGTGCCTGTTGGAGGGCTGGTAGCAGCCGAGCCAGAGTTGGGATGGTCAAATATCACAATTCCAGGTATGTTAAAAAAAAAAAAAAAAGCGAAATATGAAGACACAGAAAACATAGCTTACATAGAAATTTCGAAAAAAAAGTTCTTTTGGGAAAATGTACAGTGAAACCTCTTTTAACAAGGGGGGTCACGTTCCGGCAAAAAATAAACCGTATTGCAGAGAAAAGCGGTTGAGGAGGTTTCACGGTATTTGAGATAAATGTGAAAATATACCCACCGGGATTAGGCTGTGTAAAAAAATATTTTTACATTATAAGCGCAAGGTATTTGTTGGGGTGTCCCTTATTTTGTCTATTTTCGAATCTCAAATCGCTTACCCCAAAAATAGTTCCTTCGGCGTACGCTACTGATAAACCCTAATTTTGATGTAGGACTACGTCTTGGGGCTCGATTCTGGGGAAATCTATCTGTCTGTGTGTGTCGATCTGTTCGCACCAAAAATTATTTAATTATTTTAATAGTAAAATTTTGAAATTTTAACTTTAAAAATTTTAAATAATATTTTGACTATTTTTTTTTAACTTTTGGCTTTTTTTAATAGTAAACTTAGACGACATGTACGAAAGCAAGGACTTCGAAATTTTAAATAAAATGCTATGTGCTAAATAATTTTTTTTTAAACTTTTGATCTTTTTTATCAAAAATTTTAAGTTTTTTTTCGTGCCAGGAAAAAAATTTATATTTTTATGAAAAAACGAGCAAAAAAAAATGCCTTGAAATTTTTTAAAAATAAAATTTACAAGAAAACATTTACTTACAAGAAATTTAAAGTCAAAATTTTATTTTAAAATACGACGACATGAACGAAAGCATGGACTTGGAAAACTTCTTGTGAAATTTCAAGGAATTTAACTTTTACAAGAAACTTAAAGTTGCTAAAGCAAAGACTTAAAAATTTCTTAAAATTTTATTTATTTTTTTTTTAATTTTCGCCTTTTTTTTTCAAATATTTTTTTTTAAATATTAAAATTAAACTTGAACAAAAACAAAACTTAGAAATTTTAAATAAAATGTTCAGCTACATTTTTTAATTTTGTCCTTTTTCCTTTAGCCAAGACTTTTGAGCTGAAGCAATGTTTTAATATTAAAATTTTAACTTTGAAGACTTTAATCAAAATTTTTACTAGTTTTTTTTAACTTTTGGCCTTTTTTTTTAATCAAAAATTGAGTTTTTTTCGTGCCAGGAAAAAAAAATTATATTTTTATCAATAAATTCGAATTTTTTGACAAAAAACGAGCAAAAAAAAATGCCCTAAAACTTTTAAATCGTTTCATTGTTTAAATTTTTTTTTTTTTTTTAAATATTTTACTGACGTGAAACAGTGGCGACTTGAGCGTAAAGTTCCTAATATTGCTACAAGAGCGAAAAAAATGTGGTTTCTTATCGGAAATTTTCCGTATAATCACGAATCAGAAGTCCGTTTTTTTTTTTACATGTGATCCAGTTTCGAGCCAAAGGGTCGTACATAAATTACTAAGCATGGGTTAGGCCCTTTTTGCACGCTTTATCCCATTTCGCCTATGCTTAGCTTATGGGTAATATGTTAAATTTGGACCCCCTCCCCCCCTAAATGTGCTTACGTAATTTATGGACGACCCCCAGAGACCAAAATACGAGTGAAACTAAGGACTTAGTATGTTTTGTTACTTTACTATTCTTTTTTGCCATATTTCGACTTTTAGCTCAAAAAATCGGACCAAATATAAAAAAACTAACTTCAGATTCGTGTTGTACGGGAAATTTTCGATAAGAAGCAACATTTTTTTCCGAAAAGAAAATTGTTGATTTGTTTTCTTTTATGGCAACTTTGGGAGTCGCCACGCTTTCCCGTTGATTAAAATTTCAAAAAAATTCGGGTTTGTCAGTACACCTAGGGGAACCATTTTCCGGGGTAAACGATTTGAAATTTGAAAATGACCAAAATAAGGGACACCTAGTATTTCTACCTTCCTAAAAGTTTTATTTATTAAACGTGAAAATATCAAACATTATCGTGTACGATGATTTACAGGAAGTTAAACTTAAATGCAATTATTATGGAAATAAGCGCGATGGAAATCGTAATCGGAGTAAAGTCAAAAAATGGTCAAGAGTGGTGGAAAAAGTGAAAAACTTTAAAAACGTCAGCAGTAAAATAAAAAGCTCAAACTGTAAAAACTATACCAAGATTTAGAGCTTTTTTTGAGCTTTCAGAAAAACCAAATTTTAGAATTTGAGCTTTAAAATAAAAAAGTTTTTCGCATTATAAACTTTATACTACTGATTTCCTGGGCAGTACAATGGAATAGAAAGCTCAAGTTTGAAAATGGTCGCCGTTCTACGCCCCTAAATTTTGAGCTTTCAAAAAATCATGTCCCCAAATTTTTAGCTACAGAACAAAAAAAAGTTAAGTGTCATAATACCAAAGTTACATGTAAGACACAAAAATTGAGCACTGCCAGGTTCACACCTAATATTTTTCAAACTTTTAACTGGAAACGGATTTTGTGTTATTCCACTGACTTTGAGCTTTTAGAAAACGCAACTCTGAGAATTTGAGCTTTGTCCTGTAAAATATTAAAAAAAAAAAAATTTAATATCGTAAATTAAAATATGGAGCACTGCCACATTCATGTCCCTTTTTTTTTTTAAACTTAAGGAATTTAAAACCTACCTCAAACTTTTTGGGCTTTGTGAAGATATAACGTTCAAAATTGAGCTTTGATCGGTTACGCATTTCGAGTGCTAAAAAATCTTACCGTGAAGTCAGCAGTGCCAAGCTGATAATGGGAATAACTTTTTTTTTCTCAAGCTCAAATTTGGTTGAATATGACAGGATCAATATGTTGACTAAAGTTTTTCATTGAAACCTGAACGACCTCCATCATCCTTTCAGGTCTTAAAATTAAAAATATTGTCCAAACATTTTTTCATATAAAATCGTTTTTACATATTCCACGCAGCTAACTAATCCATTTAGTCATCGTCCTTAAAAAAAAAAAAAAAACCACCCCTGATAGCCCCTAATATTTTTTATCATTAAAAAACACCCTGTTATTCCCATTTTCCAACTTAACGCCCAAGGGAGGAAAATAGACGCTAATTATTTTGCTTAGCTCACTGGTGTGAAAACACCCCCCCTTTTACGGAGAGAAAGATTAATTAATAAGCTTTTCAACTATTTAATTACGACAATTATATAGTGAAAAGAGGGGGAATCAAAACAATCCTTTAAGCAGTTGAATAGAGTCTTTTGAATTGTGTAACATTGGCCGCATTCTTCTTCATTGTTTTTTTTCTTTTCTTTTCTTTTCAGATAAGCAAACGATGGTGGCGGATGCTGGAAAGTTATACGTTTTAGATAATTTGTTAAAAAGGCTCAAGGAAGGGGGCCATCGGGTTCTTATTTATTCTCAGATGACAAGAATGATCGATCTCTTAGAAGTAAGTATCAGAATACGATTAATTAATAAATATAAATTCGTTCCCCCCTGAGGTATGGAAACACGAGCTTTGATGATAGAACTCGACCAAATCCATAAAAATTTTGATAAGAATGAGCATAGAATAGTAAGCTTACCATTGAAGCTGTTTTTTATAGTGAAATTTTTATGGACTTTGACGAGTTACTGTGCCTAAAAGAAGAGAGTCGCCGACTTTACTGGAGCTCAGTTTTGGCAAATCGAACCCGGGGTTTTCCCCAAATAAAAACAGAATCGAACCAGATTTTTTCGAGAAATAGACAACAGACACATTTTGTACTGAACATATTTTTTAAATAAACCTAGCATATAAAAATAGTAAATGCGATTTTTGCTATCATGCGATGTTTAATTACCGAATAAAAGAGAATAAAAATTTTGGCTGTTTGAATTGGCGCCGAAACGACCGTGACGTCACAGTTCACGATTTAGGTATGCTCCTTGGTGAGCTATCGGCGGCATGCCGCGGCATGCCCATCGGAGCAAGAAGAGTTGTCGTACGAACAAATCCGTGTTAACCTTTGAGGACGAGCAGGTGCACTCGTGGTTTCGTTTTTTAAATAACCGCGCGCTTAAAAGTGAACAATGACGTCACACCAATGAAAAACGTTTTGGAGTGGGGTCACGTGACAAAAAGTTTTTACGACTTTATAATTTTTTTTTCTTAATTTCTAAGAAAATTATTACAGTAAAAATTGCCATTAGATGACCAGAAAACTTTGAACTTTTATTATTCACCATAATTAGCAATCATGTCTGTTGTCTATTGAACCAAGATTTAGGATCTCTAGTCCCGTTTAGCTACGCGAAAATTAGTTCTTCCTTTCATTACCGTAAGCGCTACTTGTACGCTAGACGCTTTTTAATTGGTCGTCGAGAATTGTTAATAATGATGGCGGCACAACATGTCTAATCGTTTAAGTTGGTGCAACTTAAACGATTAGACATGTTGCGTGTCTCCAGATCGCAGCGCCATCAATGGCCGTTTTAGAATTAAAATGTGCGTAGTTAAGCGGGACATGAACGGTTTCCGGATCTGTCTATACGGCCGTGCATCAATTTAAATTCGCCAGTCTGTTTTTGTATAGGATCTCTACTTCTTATCAATGGCCATTGGCCAACCAATGCTAGCTTTTTTTTAAAAAAGTAAACCTTTTCGATTGGTTACCGGCAAGGACATGCGGTGCCCCTGGCGGAATAATTTTGCGCCGGAAATAATTAATTTAAAATTTCAACTCCGAGATGCAAAAATAATGTAAATATAAATATTAACAATATGCAATTTTTTTTTAAACAGGAATATATGTGGCACAGGAAACATACATACATGAGACTAGACGGGTCTTCGAAAATTTCGGAAAGAAGGGACATGGTCGCAGATTTCCAGTCGAGAGCAGACATCTTCGTCTTTTTGTTGTCGACAAGAGCTGGCGGTCTCGGTATTAATTTGACAGCGGCTGATACGGTACGTACGCCACTGTTTTCGCACTTCTTTTTTTTCTTTTTTTTTTAATATCCCTTGTAATAAATTAAAAGCTTTGTCTTCATCAAAATCCTGCTCCCTTCGGAAAGCGAAAAAAAAGAAAAGAAATGGCATTGTATTTATCATTATCATCGTTCTTTCTCTGTAAATATTTATCTAGCGGCTTTCCCTCAAAACAATCGCGTATACAGGGTGTTTTTTTTTTCCTCCGGTTCAAATTAATCCGAACATCCTGAGTCAATTTTTTTTTTTTTTAATAAATGAAGCATGGCTAAGAGGCTATTTCCTACCTATTGAATACAACCCCCGCACGCTTTTTAAATCATCATAAGGGTTGCTATACAATATGGTCACAGCTCAAAATTAAATACCACAATGCTCAATTATTTTTCCCGCCCCGCAACGTAATTTAAATGTGATTTTTCATTTTTTGGCTCGTGATCAGACATAAGCATCGCGTTAAAACGATGATAACGCATTTTATCGATAATTTGATCAAACTCATAAAACACTTAGCAGTTTCCTCTACACGTTTCTAATGTCTTAATTTTTTTTTTTTTTCAAATCCACCCTCCTTTTTTTTTTTTTTTTTTTGCTCTTAACCCCATAACCCAATTGGTATGAAGGGCACCCTGTAGACGATGGCACTTACACGGTTGTAAAATCGTCCCTTTGTCCCCGCCCCGATGATCATCATCATTATTATTGAGGCGATTTTAGAAAGAATTGAATTCCTCAGGAGGACCCTTTTTCGAATTTTGCATAAGCCGGAAGGGTAAGGGTGTTCCTACGATCATCATTTTATTCATTAAACCCCGGAAAAAGGAGGGGGGGTTCCTCCGTATATCAAAGAAACCCATTTCTCAGATGTGAAGAGATTACAAAGGGTTGTTTTTTAATGACACCCTTTTCCCAGACCGGGGATATAAGATTATTCGGAAAACCCCCGACAGTATCTATTTTACTGGAAAATTGTCGCCTTAGCTAATTGTAATGGTTTAAATAAATATTGCTCGGCTTCCGATTTTTTTTAAAATGTCTTATTCCCCTCCGTTTTAATTATTTTGTGAGGTTTGTTTTATTAAATGAAAATGTTCTGAAAGTGTGAAATAGGATTTTGATTCGTGGTTTTGCTTTAGATGTTTCACTGTCCAATTTTGTCATAAATAATGAGTTCAATCCGCCATCTGAAATTGTTTACGCAAGGGTTTGGCACTAATAAAGCTGTGATCAGGGAGGTGTTAATGGCCACGGCCGTATAGGCAGGTCCTGACACTCCTATCCTTTACACATGGGAGATCTTGTCCCTCTTAACTACGCCAAAATTAGTTCTTCTTTTCTACCACCGTAAGCGCTACTAGTACGTGAGGCGCTTTTTGATTGGTCGTTGAGATTTGTAAACAATGATGGCGGCACACGGCCATATAGACGTCTATACGGCCATGGTCCCAACTTAAACCATTAAACATGTTTAATCTGATGATTGCGGCGCCATCAGTGACTCGTTTTAGAACTAAAATGTGCGCAGTTAAGCGGGACATGAACGGCATGGGAAGTTTCTGGACCTGTGTTTACGGCCGTGGTAATAGCACTAATGAGATCCCTGTCTTGACACGGACGCCATTAAAGGCTACCAAACATTAACGGACGCCATTAAAGGCTCCGGAACGGTTAAGGTACAAAAAAAAATTGACTAGGTACATTTTGGTACAAAGGTCCTCTGTCGGGTACAATCATTTAATCCTGAATCAGGAACATCGGGTGAAGTTGAATGTCCCTGAAATCACCCGCAATGATATGCTTTCCCTAGGAAACCAGAACGGTACAAAATGAAATATGGGTGGTACATTCAGGTACACTTTGAGTACATTAAGCCTGTATATGTATTTTGTTTTGTTTCGTTCTGGGTGGCGCCGGGGACATTGAGCCTATTTTCCATCCGGAGGGCTAGATCCCATCAGTCTAGCCTTACAGTACCATTTACCATATTATGAAGTGATCCATTTGATTTGAATTACGTGGGGTCGGAGTGGTGACTCATTTCATCTAGCGGCATCGTAATCAATGAAGTTAAGCAGCATTGAGAACGGCCAGTTAGTGGATGGGTGACCGCCAAAACTCCCTCCCTCTAGGAGGGATTGTAGGAACTACTAAATACAGTCATCCGAACCTCATTGTACAAGTAGTTTCTATACAAATCGCGTACAATCAATGACGTACGCAAGCAGTTAATAGAATACAAAAAGACCTGCGTAAGCAATGAATCGAATATAAAAAATAAAAATTTAAAAAATCCATATACTTGAAGGAATAGTCCTGCTTGTAGGCATTTCTTGTGAAGATCAAAATACGCTCGACGTCTAAGGACATCCATGGTTTCACACCCTTTTGCAGAGTCGTGCAGGTGAATACCTACTGTTAGCGCCATTATTTTCAGGCCACAAGGCACTTTTTTTCTTTTTTGAAACGGATGCAAATGCTAGACCTTTGTAAAACCTTTGTAAAACTTTTGTCACACCCTGAAAACCTTCGAGAAAGGAACCGGAAATATAGACAGTCTCGGTTAAGAAGTTAAAACGATTAGTCGTTTTTTTTTTTACTTTCCTATTTTCGGAAAATAACGGGCGACAACAATACTTTTTAAAAAAAATTACTAATATGGCGACCCTCCAATTAAATTACTCACGTGGTTTATCACGTGGTCAACCCCTCACTCCCATGATTTCCTCTTTGTGCATACCACGGCCGTACAGATAGGTCCGGAAACTCCTTTCCCTTATACATAAGAGATCTTGTTCCGCTTAACTGTACTATGCAAAAATTTCTACCACCGTAAGCGCTACTTGTACGCGAGACGCTTTTTGATTGGTCGTTGACATTTGCAATCAACGATGGCGGCTCACGGCCATATAGACGTCTACGGCCGTGATCCCAATTTAAACGATTAGACACGTTGCGTGCCTCAAGATCGCAGCGCCATCAATGGCCCGTTTTAGAACTAAAAAATGCGTCCTTAAGCGGGACATGAAGTTTCCGGATCTGTCCATTCGGCCGTGGTGCATATGGTCTATTTCGCCCGTGTAAAGAACCTGAAATCTGCCATTTCATCTATTCAATATGGCGGTCTTCTCAAAGGAGTATTGATAATCATTGAAAAACATCTAAGGTGTTGGTGATCGCGTGACTCCAAAGCGCATGTACCTGTTCACACATTTACAGAACATGTTCATATCTGTTCACAATATTTTTAAGGAGGTTAAAAAATCTCAATCAATTTTTTTTCCTATAAAAATAGAAGATAATTTGTTTTGTAATTTTTAGAGTAGGTGTATAACAATATGTATAAATTATCAAAAAAAAAATTAACAAGGAGCATATCAAACAGGCTACAATATTTTTTTTATGTCTTTTTTATGAAAGAAGATACCAAAAAAGGATCAATCTCATTCATCCGCCGAGGATCACCCACAGCCATAATAAGAAAAGGAATGAATTAAATTTTTTTTTTTATCATTCAATCTTATTTGCATAAAACATCGGAAATATATCCGGTATTGAAAGCACTCAAAACGTGTCACTTGAAAAACCCTCGCGCGCCTTGCTTCCTGTTTCATTACAATAGAATCTTCTTTTTATCTTTTTTTTTTCCTCTCTCGATCATCTGAAATTTCATCGTACAAAGATTTTGGCGCCTCCGGTAATATGGGATAAGCTTATGCTTTTTTTTTTTTTTTTCTTGTATGTTGCTACCTTGAACTGAATTCCCGTTCACTTATGAATGAGCAGAAGAAATTCGATTTTAATACCGTAAAAATATTTTTAATTTTCAACCGAGAAAATTTACAGAAAACCTTCTCAAAACAGATTTTTAGAAATTTCATGATAAATCAGTGGATTGGCATCCCGATTTCCACGATTTGACCAAAATGTTTACAAGCCGAAAGGTCTAAAAAATTTTTTTAGTTATCGAAATTTTTTTGTTTCAGGTTATTTTTTACGACAGCGATTGGAATCCAACCGTCGATCAGCAGGCCATGGACCGTGCCCACAGGCTTGGGCAAACAAAACAAGTGACAGTTTATCGATTGATTTGTAAAGGAACGATCGAAGAAAGGATTTTGCAGAGGGCCAGAGAAAAGAGCGAGGTTTGTGGGGGAAAAAATAGTTTTTATTTTCGTGCTGGAGGCCAACTGACTTTCCATCATAAATGTGATGAGAGATAGTCTGTTTTGATTTGCTGTTAAAAATGACGTGACCGCATGTTTACCCGCTCATGTAGGTGTAAACTTGTGGTCACATGATTCTGAAATACAGTCCGAAGAGATGTGCCGGTTGATCTCCGGAGCAAGGATTTTGCGTGCAAAATGTTTCGAAGTGAACTGCAGTACCATTTAATTTTTTTATTATCTTTGGCATAACTGCCAAGTATGAAAGAATTGTTATTACAATACTATACCCTAGCACCATTTGTGTGTCTTTGTCAGTTTATCGATATTTTAATTTAAACTTGATTTATATTTGGGGTCCCAAAAAACATTTTGTACCCGATCATATTTTTAAGTAGTCTAACCAGTATTTTCTATTCCTTGAACTTTATTTATTATGTATTTATAAAATATACTTACTTTTTTTTGTCGTTTTAGATACAAAGGATGGTCATCAGCGGCGGAAATTTCAAACCGGATCACCTTAAACCTAAGGAAGTCGTTTCCCTACTGTTAGACGATGAAGAAATAGAGAAAAAATGTAATTCATCATTTGAATTTTTTTTTTTTTTCCTGTGAAAACAAATAATATGTCTCATAATTTTTTAATAATATTTTATTTTGTTTTAGATCATCAAAAACAAGCGGAAAAGAAATTAGCAGAAGAAAATAAGCAAGATCTACATCTACAAAAGCAAGACAAGAGGAGGAAAATCAAAGGAGAAACGACTACAGCCGTACGTGTCGTTTTTTGTTTTTTAGAATTAATTTTAGTCCGGTTGTCTTTCAGCTGAGCTGAAAAACATACTAAGCCGTGACATAGGCCCAGGTCAATACCAAAAACCAAATCCAAATTATCGTATGTAAACTGAGGTGTCAAGAGCTTTAGTCAAGTCTCTATTTAAATTGATCGCTTCCGGGGTGCAAAACTGAGAAATTTTAATTTTTTAGCTTAGTAATTTTCCAACCTAAATGTTATGTAGGACTTAGTTGCAAAATTGATTATGTACAGAATTTGGATTTAATGACAAAATCTGGAATGAAAATTGTCAAAACGTGTTGTGTGACAATTTTTTATAGTTGCTAATTACCATTAGAAGGGGGGGGGGGGGGGGGGGGGGTAGCTTATGATCGGTTTTGGTATAGGCCGTAAAATACGCATTGTTGGAGCTTGCCCTTGGCGTTTTCTGCATTTAACAATATGCTGCTAGTAAAACTGAAGGTTAAAATTTCGTATTTCGTACTGATACTCATGAAAAGTCATTTAAAATATTTATTTTTCGAGATATCTGTGTGCTCGTCCAATTTTTAAATATTAGACGCTGAAAAAAAAAATATCATTACGAAAATCTCAGGTATTACACTTTTTTTATTCGGAATTCCGGGAAATTTGGAAAAACTCACCCCTAAAATTTTACGTCCTGTTTTATTTTCTGCTTAAAGTCGGGGTTAACCTACAACCCCGTATGGGCTCGAGCTACGTGTTCATACCTATGAAAAGCACGTGACATAATTTAGTGAAGGCAACCCTCATTACATGCATCTAATGCAAAATATGGCATAAAATGTTAACTTTTGTAAAAGAATCAAGAGAAATTGTTACCCAGTAGATTTTAAATTGTATGTCAGGAAGACAAAATTTCTGGCATAAAATCCAGTATGGCGCCGGAAATCAAATTATTAATATTTCAAATGGCGGAGCCATTTTGAATTTATCAGACAATTTTGACGAAAACTGACTAAATTTTGATATTTTGAGTCAATAGGAGGGATGCCACCCGGATGCTAAAAATTAAGTTTCGAAAACATCAGTTTGAAAATTACGAAGTTTTTCAGTTTTGTTTCGGAAACAGCTTTTCTAAATTTCTAAGAACAGAGGTTTAGGGATCGTCCAGATATTACCGTAATACCATTTGTACCAATTTTTGACCCCCACTTTTGTAACGCTAATTTCCATGTAGCGAATTATGGAAGGTAACGCAAACTTCCACCACCCCATTCCCCTTTAGGCGTTACGTAATATATGGACGACCCCTTAACCATTTTTTCAGTTTTCTGAAAGTTTTTGATTTTTCCCATCCGCCATTTTGAAAAACCATCTAGCCCATATACCATCTTGAAAATTAATAAACACTCTAAATCCTTCTTCTTTTTTTTTTCAGAACGAAATTCCTGCCAAAAAGCCTAAACTAGAACCCTTGGAGGATTCAGTTTTAAGCGTGGATTCAACCCCTCAAAGTCCTACCAGAAGCGACTATTCGATGGGGAGTAATGCGGTTCCGCAAGATGATACCAGTAACGACGCTTTAGTAGTCGACGTCGACAGCCCCGGCGGCAGTTTTAATACCAGTAAGTCAATACGTTTATTTTCTACATTCGACTTTTAATACCGGTGACGAATCAATTTTGAAAAAAAAAAAAAAAAAAATGCCCTTGGCGTATCCAACAAGCTGCCAATCCGAAATGTGACGTGAGGAGCGGTTTAGCCGTTTTTTATAATCAAAATTTTTAGCACCCAGCATCAACCCTCTGCATCGAATAATAATTAAAATATACGAAGAATACATTTAAATTTTTTTTTTCTCGAAAAATCCGTGAGCCATCTGCGGAGATTCAGATTTTAACTGATTTAATTAAACTGTTTCCAGCTGATATTTAAAAACTTTTTTTTTTTTTTTTTTTCTGACAATGATATTGTAAATCACGTGTTGTTGATTAATGACGAAGGCTTGATTAGGCGATCATCTGCTTTTCAAACAATCCTTATGTATGATGAGATTATCAATTTTTTTTGTAGTCATCCCTCCGGGATTTTATCGTTGAAATGAAGATCCTATGGGTTATATCATAACGTTCCTGCCTCAGGAAAGAATTTGTTTTTCATTTGGGTTTTTGGGTTTCCAAAATGTAACCCTTATACTCTTAACATGATATTGCAGAATTCTGTACTTCTGTACTGCTGACTTCACGGACCCTCGACTTTAAACAATCTTTTTTTGAATTTCCCTTTTATTCCGGCATCTCAAAATGGCCGCAGTATTGGTTTTGTTAGCGTCGTTATTTACCAGCATTTACTTTTTATATTCAAATAACATGAACCTAATGAAATTGTTTAAGCTTTGGACCTTCTAAACCTCATCTTAATGAGTTTATCTTTATATTTAAATGCTCGTTAAATCTCGCCAAAAACGATTTCAATGTTTTTAGAGACGAAAGCAATAGACACTTTACGCCGTCCATAGGGGTCATGTACATATTACGTAAGCATTTTTTTAGCCATTTTCAACCCCCTCCCCCCCCCCCCGTTGTAAGCATGAGTAAGATTTTGAGCAACCCCCCCCCCCCCTCCATATTACGTAAGATTTTTTTTTTTTTTTTTTAATGGAACCAACGGCACTCGACTTCGGTAATTTTCCCCATAATTCATGGAACTGCAATAAACCAATGTAAACACCTATATTGAGAAAAATTAAAGAGGTTACCTTTATTTAGACGGTAACAAAATAATGAAATATTAGCTCGCCCCAACATTTACAATATTATTAAAAAAGATGAAATTATTTAATTAATTATTGATTTTATTTTGGAAAATTACTGGTCAGAGTAGAAAAAAGCTTACGTAAGAAAGTGCGAAACCCCCCCCTCCCCTTGGTAAGGTGTCGTAAGCATTTGCGAGACCCCCTCCCCCCCCTTATCATGCTTACGTAATATGTACATGACCCCATATCGTACGACGGCATACCGTCATCACGCAATGTCGTTTTCACATCAAAAATTGGCTTAAAAGTTGATATTTGGGTCGAAAATGTGCCAGAAGTTTACTCCGACGAAAAAGACACTCCCTAGTCCAAAGATATTTAAGTTTTTATTTTTCTCTATATAGGCTGCGAGAGAGTTATATTGCAGTTCCACCATTAAAATTATGTTTAGCTTATAAAAGAGCAATATTCCCGCAAATTAATTGAGTGATGGAAATATATACGCTTCTATAAGGTAAACAGGTATATTTAAGTGTATATTTATACGAAAAGAGTCGCTCGGAGCCTATACCACTATACGGTACATCTGATATTTGTCCGCCATGTTGAATATTTGTCCGACATTTCGAAATCAAGTAGTAAAGAAAGCCGCCAGCACCGGTTTAATTCGCCGTTATTGGCGTTATTATTTATGTTTGTGTTATGTTCTGTTTTCATTATTACTTAAAATAAACGATTTCCATCATTCTGAGAATGTAAATGTGAAGTGATTATGAATTTTTAAAAACATTATAGTCCATATATAGTAACACATAGTAGTTAATACGTCAAGGTTAGGTTAGCTGTGATCTGTAAGTAAATCGTTTTCTCATCGTTCAACTAAACTACTCCATATAAAACTTGTTTCGCTATAAAATCATTCATTTTGCTTTATTTTGAAATAGAAAAGTATTAAAGTGTTCACATTTGTATGCTTACCAAAAAATTATGCTTTCACATCTAATGCCTTAAAACAATTTTTTTTTAAAAATCTTTTTATTTTCTTATTTTTAAATCTTGATTTCGAATCCTTTCAGCAGGAAAAAATTTCAGTGGTTTCTTTAGAACTTAAATGCCTTCCAAAATCATTAGGTTTCCTTCTTGGACTAAGTGTAAGAAATCAAATCTTCAACATTTACCAACGTAAAGTTTTCAAGTCTAGACTTGCATGTGTAATTTCTGATCCTTACCAAATCCATTACGTTTTCAATCCTAGGCAAGAATAAAAGAAAATAAATCAGACCATCCTTTGCTTAAAAACATACAGCTTTTAAATATATATATCTGATGTCTTATTTGTGATCCTTACCTAAATCGTCAATGTTTCTTCATAAACTAAAATATTTTTTAAAAAAATTAGGCCTTTACTATTATTTACCGAAATAAAGCTTTTAAATCCATTCTAATGTGTGATGTCTGATATCCTACTTCAACCAAAATCTTCATTTCTAAGCCCTTAAGACAACAAAAACATATTAATTCCCTATTAAATCTTCATCGCTTATCAGAATCATCACTTTTACCTGCTCGACTAGTCAAAAGTTTAAATTCTCTATTGAACCTTCACTGCTTTGAACAATTATAATTTTATAAGCAAAGAAAAATTTAACACTTGAAGAAGTTATAACTTACAGATCTTACAAAATTTTTCTGGACTTGTTCCTTTCTGTGGAAAATCGATTCATTCTAAGTGGGATTGGAAGCTGTGCAGAAACTTTATGATAAACCGTTGAAAGCCTTATATGTTAGTCAACAGTCATTATAATCCAAAATCATCATCTTCTTTTAATTATTTCACGGATGACAATTTTCTTTTTTAATTTCAATTTTTTTTTTATGAATCAGCTAACTTCGTCCGCGAATTTCCCACGACTTATTACATACTCTTATCGTGTTATTTTCTACTTTGTTGACTGACCGGAAGTCTGAATTAAAATTACATTATTTCCTCATTCATTTTTTTTTTTTTTTTTTTTTTTCCAGGTTTCGGATTAAGCAATAATCCTTATAATCCTCTGGGAATCGGATCACTAAGGGTAAGACCCGTGACGAGAGGATCCAGAAGAGGAAGGCCCCGAGGCCTGAGACGTGGGGCCTCAAATTCTTTGTCGAAAAGATACGCGGACGATATCAAACTTCCAGGAGAAATGTTTATCACTGGTGGTAAGTTTTTTTTTTTCTTTTTTGTTTTTTTCTCATCATCCCCGTCCGTTTTTTTTTTTTTTTTTTAAATTGGGGGATTATCGTCGATGGCGATTAAATTAATAATAGGTTAAGATTCAAGTTACACCCATTGCTTCCGAGTAGACACGCAACGAAAAATTGAGTATCAGTTTCATAATGGATTTTTTTTTTTTTTTGGCGTAATTAAAGTGCATGCAACTTTGTCTTTAATTTATCAATCGTCTGTTTATTCATGGATGAGTGGGATTAAAAGAAACGTTGACGGGTTTTACAAAAACTATATGCGTCCGGTCTGGAATGTCGAAAAAGTTACAATTTTTTTTTTTGCCAAATAATTGTGCTTTACATAAATGAATAGTTGTATGTGAAAGAATTCGATTCGGTCTGTTCTCACGCATGGACACGAAGCTTTTTTTTTTTTTTTAATGCTTCATTAATTTGTATGCGTTCGTTGCTGCGTTTCGATTATTAAAATCGTAGGCGAATTTATTAAGATTTTTTCAAAGCTATTGCTCTGTTTCCATTGGACAATTAATCGGAGGGTACAATTAATTGTACCGCCGGAAATGCTGTATATTTTTGGACTTTTTTCTTCTGCTATTTTACTTTTTTTTGGATTTCATTATTTTTAGTGCTCGAAAAAATAATTAAAACAATAAAAGAAGTGGTATAGCAGAAGAAAAAAGTCCAAAAACATACAGCATTTCCGGTGGTACAATTAATTGTACCTTTTGATTAATTGGTCAGTGGAGACAGAGCATATTTATTATTATTTTTTTTAAATTAGTCTTTGCAATTTTTGACTCGCGGCGAATATGTAGGGGAAAGGGGTGAAAGACTTCTTACCACCATCCTTGACCGTTCCGTATGAAAATGAGATGCATAAATTATACAGTCGACTCTCTCTATAGCGTAAACGCAGGGACCGAACAGATTTTTACGTACTACAGAGAGTTACGTAGAAACCGATGTTGACATAAAATGGAATTTTTTCTCGAAAAAAAAAAATTTTCATATTACTAATAAGAAAAATGATTTTAATGGTTAATTTTAAGAAAGATTTTAATTTTGCCGTGTTGAAATGCCACCGATAAACTAACTAAAACGGAACAAAATAAAATTTTGATTCAAAGTTGTAATTTTTGATACAAGATACTACAGGTTTAAAAATCGCGCGTTAAAAATATTTTTGCGGTGTAATATTTATTAAAAAAATATGACGTCATTTTCGTTTCTATATAAATATTAATATAATTTTGCCCTTTTTACATGTAAAAATGGTCATTTTCCCTTTAAAAATGGCGAATTTCCTTTCAAAATCGAAAATTTCGTTACGTACTACAGGGAGTAACGTTACGTATAAAGCGGAGTTGAAATACATGGTGTTATATGGGAATTCGGCCGGACCGTGCCAATTTTTACGTACTACAGGGGTTTTCGTTATAACCGATGACGTTATAGAGAGAGTCGACTGTATAAATATCATGTATAAATTATAGAAAAAATTGGACATACATAAAGAATGCATAAATTATGTATAAACAACCGAATTTTTTTACCGGGAAAATTTTCATCCTCAAATATAATTATGCATAAAATGGAAAAAAAAGTTGAATAAACATAATGTTTGCAAATTTTCCTGCTCTAAGATTTAAGAAAATGATATGCATAAATTATGCAAAGTTATGCATTTATCCACATTTTCACGGAAAAAAAAGTACTGTAATTTTTACATTATTATATGTAACTATGGAACTACATATAACTATGTGTAATTTTTACATTTAACTATGTGTAATTTTTACATATAATATGTGTCATTTTTACACATAGTTATATGTAAAAATTACACATAGTTATATGTAGTTCCATAGTTACATATAATAATGTAAAAATTACAGTACTTTTTTTTTCCGTGTTCAAGCTTAAAAAAATTATGCATATTAAAATGTTGTTTGCAACCCTACAGAGCTTTAATTTTCTTAAAAAACTTTAAAAACTGGGGGTATTTTAAACTGCTGAAACCGAATATGAAGTCAAAATTTAAAAAAAAAAAAAAGTCAAGATGGCGGATGGTTGGTAAAATCTTATTAAAATATTACAGATTTTTTTTACTGGATTCGAATTTTGTAAATGCTTTATTTATGCTATTTTTATTCTTATGAAGTTAAAAATGCAAGTAAATAACGGATGGACAATCAATTATGCAATATTCAAAAAAATTGCTCCACCTATGTTTAGCTTATGGGTAAAACAGCTTTATCTGTGTAGAGGTTTTAAAAACTTAATATTTCGGGAGGCAATCAATTTTAAGACAAGTTAATTTTCTGTGGGCCGCATGTGCCCCGTACGTAAAATCCGATGTTAGATTTGAAATCAGGATGCAGGAAAACAGAAATCGATATCCTTATAAGTTATTTTTCCGATAAGGAAAAATTAGTTTTCTGGGGGGCCACTAGGACCCCCCACGTATAAACAAATTTCAGATTCGGAATCAGCGACCTCTGAAACCCGTTAATTCAAACAAATTAGATTAAAATGTTTTTTACGAAAACGGCTAAAAAAAAGTTGAGTTTGCATCACCGGTTGCATATGTTGCATAACTGAGAAATATCGGGCGCATGAATTTTTTTTTAACGCTTTTCTGGCTTAGTGCTTTACGTTCATTAATACTTTTCGTGATTCAGAAAAACAAAATTTGGGAGGAACAGAGTATTTCCAAATTTCGATGAAATGAAAGCGGAACGTTAATCGGTTTTCATAACCTTCCCGGATTGTTTTACACTGGAGCGAAGCTGGTTGCATAATCATGATTAATTAAGGTGCTAAATTCTTGTTATATTTCGTCTGATTTTTTTTTTTTTTTTTTTTTTTTTTCAAACTTTAAACAAAATGAAACTCTGTTGGGAAATCAGAATGAATTTTGAGTTTTGGGATTGGAAGCATAGAATTATGGACTAAATGAGGCAATGCTTGGAATTTTTTACATCAACCTTCTTTCCGTTGTTCTGACGCTTTTTCTTCCTAACCCACCATTAATTTTCTTCCAATATCTTGCGTTTTCGTGTTGTTTACCCTTCAATTTCTCACCTAGCAAAACCGTTTTCCGGTTTTTTTTTTTTTCGACTCCAAAAAAATAAAATTTAAAATAATGATAATAATTACCGTTCGTCACGAACGTGATTAGGCTTTTTTATGCACTTAATTGAGAGATAATGCCCGTCGTCAGCAAAAAAAAAAAAAAGTCAAGAAGGGGTGAGAGCTAATCGGAAGCATACGTTTATCATCTGCTGCTTTATGACTCTTCTACACCTTAATCAAGGGGATGATCCAGATATAGACTGACAAGACCCTCCTTTATTTGTTTTTTTTTTTTTTTTCGACATGACCCCGTCAATTCGATCAGCAACCTGTCTCGTTATCGCCCTTCATTTTTTTTTTACATAAAAAAATTTTTATTGTTCATTGTAGAAAGTCCCAGCGCTGATTTAGTGTCCCTGTCTAAAAGAGGTAGGACGGTGTCTTCATCCGTTAATCCCGGTTTTAAACGAGGCCCAGGGAGGCCGAGGATGAGACCTTTCGTACCCGGGAGCAGGGGGACCAGGGGACCGTCCAGAGCTAGGAAGGCGCCTGCGCCGCTTCAAGTACCTTTGTCCCGAACTTCGGCTTCGTCTTCGCCGGCTAGAAGTTCCGGGGCCGAAACCCCTAGACCTTATGGATTTTATACCCCCGGCTCCAGTGGGCCGGAGTAAAATTAAAAAATTTAATTAATTAGGTTCAAATAATTGTTATTAATTTATTTTCATAATAATATGTGAAACATATTTTGCATTCTGCTTTTTTTTTAACACGTAATTTAATTTAGTTTTTTTAAAAATTAATTTAAAAAAATTAGGACAAAATTTTTAACAAAAGTAGGTGGAAATTCAGGCGAGTGAAATTTTTTTTTTTCCTTCGCTGTTTTAATATCTAATGGTTAATTATATGTAATTTCTTATAAATGCAAGCAAATGTTAATGTTACCGAGTAACTTTTTTTTTCTCTCCTTTTTTTTTGGAAAATTTGGAAGAAATTGCTTAGAATTAGCCGAAAAGCAGAATTTATTAAAAAAATTTAAGTGAAATATTTGTTTTTGATTTTTTCGAAAAAAATTACAGCTCGGTGCATTTCTTGTTGAATAAATTTTTCTAAAAGAAAAAAAAAGGTGAACAAATTGTAAATAATTTTATTTAGATTATTAGCTCATTATTGTAATAGAATCTAAAATAGATATTTAAAATTAAAAACAAAAAAATTAAAGTTTCTAAATTCTTTTTAATCTTTCAAAAAAACGTAGGATAGCAACAGTGAATTTTTAGAGTTTTTCGGGTAAAAGTAACGGCTATCGGGTTTTTCGATTGCTAGTAAGTAAATCATTCATTTTGAATTAATATTCTTACTTTAAGTAACTTTTACGTAGTAAGTGTTAGTTACTTAGTAAGTGTTACTTAGTAAGTGTTAGTAAATAACAGGTAATAGGTTAGTTAGTGCTAGTAAGTAAAGGTAATAGGCCTATTGATAGATAATAAAATCAAAGTTACCAATCCGTTGGTAATTTTTGGAGTTAAGTTATCTAGCAATTAAGTAAGGTTAACATAGTAACTCCCGTCGATTATTAAAAAATTTTTATGTTCCATAACAATTTATTACCACAATATCTGATAGTTGGTACCTATGGGTAGATCAGTATAATTTTTTAAAAAATATACTAAATTAATTTACTTAATTAATTTACTTACTAATTTTTTAAAATATATACTAAATTTTTATTTAGTTTTTCAACTTTCAAAGTTAACTTTTTTTTTGCATTAAATAGTAGATAAGTATTTAAATTGGTTAACGGAAGATAAGTACCCAAATAGAAGTAGATGATTAATATTAAATTTATACTGTTAGTTCAAGTAACTCTTAGTTACTAACTTATTAGTTACTTACCAATCAGTTAGCAACTACAACCATGGACAGGTAATATAGACATATCGATTGGTGATTAAGTCTGTTAGGAATTATTCAAGTTAATTATTAAAATTCAACAGTAATAAATTTTAGGTAATTAGTAAAAAAAAATTTCATTAACCAAAAGTAAAAGGTAGTTACGAAATCGTAAGACCAAACACTGAATTATTTCATTATGCATACAATTATAAAAATACTAAAAATGGCAAATTAGAAATATCGGTAATAATAACCAAGAGTTATTGTATGATATGAATTAAATTTACATGTTATTAATAAATAATAACTAATGCCTTCATAAGAAACAAATAACACTTTTCACTAACTATATTGCTCTTTGATTCGAACTGACCAGTGAAACTTATTTACTAAGAATTAGTAACTCTATTAACCAAATGTTAATTGTTAACTGTTAACTGTTACATATTGACTGTTAACTGTTAACTGTGTATCACTGAGTAGCTGTTAACCAACGCAACTTAATGGCCGATGTGAAGTTAATGTGTACCAATAGAAGTTAGTAACTAATGCAATGATCATTGGTTGACAGAAAATACCGTAACATTTGGTTGTTGATTACGTTTTTATAGTTAGTTACTTTATTGTTTACTTCAATCAGTTTCTTAATTTGCCAAATGCACTATTGATAATTGCATTGTGCTCGCGTCACAGATGATAATATAAGTAAAAAAACAACTCAAGTAATTAGTAAAATTAGTTATTAAGTTAGAATTAATTAATTGACGGTATAGACTTTCTTTCGTCTTAATTTAAGTTTCGATGGGAGTTAGGCTTAGTAAAAATATTTTTTTGAATTAATAATTAACTAATTTTTAACTCCGTGGTAAGTAACCCCCAGTAAATACGAAAATATAATAAACTTAACGTTGGAGTTAGTGCTTTTAGTGCAGATCTGTACTTTTATTTATAACTTACTCGTTTAAGAGTAAGTTGATTTTAGTAGTAATAACTAATCTCAGTAAAAATACTGAAATGAGCAAAGTGTTACTATTAAGTAACTAATTGAATTAAATTGAATTACTAATAACTTCAATTAGCACATATTAGTAACTCAGTTAGTAAATTAATTCATTAGTAACTCAGTTATTAGTATCAGTAGTTGAATTATTTTTTAACGAAGAACTTTGTTTATCTAGAATTTTAGGGTGTGATGGGGGGGTTGAAAACGTAACGCGAAATAAGATAAAAGAGCTTTTAACGGAGTTAAATAAATAATTAGCTAAAAATTTAACTTAAAAAAGGATATAAATGGAACAAATTGTTTCATCAATTTTTGGTCATTTGTTGATGAAGAAATTTTTAGCTAATTATTTAACTAATTCCGTTAAGGACTCTTTTTTTACTTATTTCGCGTTACGTTTTCAATCCCCCAATATATTGACCCCCAAGACGTAGTCCTACGTCAAAATGGAGGTATATAGGGGTGTGGGTGGGATGGGAGGTTGAAAATAAGTAAAAAAGAGCCCTTAACGGAGTTAATTAAATAATTAACTTAAAATCATTTCCGACTTGAAACTTCAAGCTTGCACCGAAACGAAGCTTGAAACGAAGTTCTTCGAAAAATCCCGCGGATATAAATTTATGGCTTGCATTTTTTCGGTCAGTATTTTAATCGGTTTTCGGTCAGTATTTTTAACTGCATCGCAAGTATATTAATTACATTGTCAGTAAGAAAAATTAATGGTCAGTATTCATGTGGGCAGTAAAAAAAGGTCAGTATAATAACTTGTAGGTCAGTATTTTTATTGCAAATGTAAGTAAAAATATTTAATTGTCAGTACATAAATGTAATTTTTGACATTTTTAAATCTTTTGGTCAGTATTTTTTTTTCAGTGGTCAGTATTTCGCGGGAAAAAAAAAATATTAAAAGCGGGAATTTGAAAGTTATTTTCATTCGAATCTTATTCAGCAGTTTTACGGATATGGAAGTCCATATTGGCTGAAATTATGTTTAGCTTATGAAGAGTCTTAACTAGCCAAAATCAGACTTATTAGCAGCATTATATGTTACAAAGTGGTTCGCCAAAAAAAAGAAAAGGGGCTGTACAAGTATTACGTAAGCACGTTAGGGGGGGAGGGGTATTTAAAATGCTTTATTTTTTCTTACAAGGGGAGAGGGGGTGGTTGAGCTGGTCTTACGTAAGCATTTATTTTTTCTGAAGAATCTATAAAATTATCCAGAATTCAAGATTTTTTGAAGTTAATTTTTAAAATTTTTGAGATAACAAAAATATGCAAAAATTCGAAAAAAAAATTCGAAATGCAATTAACGTTCTTTGTCACTTTTTAAAAATATTCTTTCGTTAGCGATTTTCTTCCTATAGTTCCTCGCATTGAATTTTGCTAGTCATAACACAAAATCAAACTAAAATAAGAAAAATTAATATACGGTGATTTTTTTTTTAAGTATAAAATTTTTATTTACGCAGTACTTAAAAAAAAGGGGGGCTCGAAAATCTTACGTAATGTTTAGGGGGGGTTTGTCATTTGCTTATTTTATCTTACAAGGAGGGGAGGGGGTGAAAAAATGCCACCTTTAGCGACTAAGGTAGTACCGATCTGAGAAAAAGTCGACGAGGGAGCCCGAAAAAAGCTACTAGAGCCCTGGTTGTATAGCTTAATTGGTAAGAGCTTCACCTAATTTTTATTTCTATTTTTTGCGCAAATTTATGAAAATATACTGGCCGTTTTGTTAATTTACTGACCGAAATAATAATTTTTTACTGACCATTTATGTTATATTTACTGCCCAAAACGTAATAAAATACTGCCCATTTAATTCTTTTACTGACCGTTTTGTTAATAAAATACTGACCGTTTTATTAATAAAATACTGACCGTTTTGTTAATTAAATACTGACCAAAAAATTTGTGGCCTAAATTTATATTTATATTTATATTTATAAATTTATATCAACTTTTTTTATTAGCAGCGGTTAGATGATAAATAACTTAATCTTAAAAAAGTAAATTATTGTCTTACCTGTAGGGTCACTTATATATTCTACTTTTATTAGCACTTATTTTCTATCAGTAACTCTAGAATTTAAAGATATTAAATTAGTAAATTCACTACTTGTTAATCCCAGGTAAAATTAGAATAGTGGATTCCCTGTTAGTGGATAGTACACATTTAATAGTGGTAACTTCTTAGCAATTTATAGATGTTACAGAAGTTAGTACTTGCAGTAATCATTTGCACTTATTAGTAATTGAATTAGTTTTTTATTTGGAACTGTAGCGGTTAGTACTCCGTTTAGTACTAGTTTGTAGATAAGTTAGCAGTAACTAGTTATTTGCTATAGTAACTAGTAAGTAACTAGTTAGTTAGTTAGTTACGTAATTAGAGATTTTTTTGTTTATAAGAATCACGTGATCATGTAACTACAAGTGTACGCGCTCATGTTGGCGTTAACTTTTGGTCACATGACACTTCCGCGAAATGTCGAAACAGACTATCTGCAATCTTATTTACGATGGAGTAAATACGTTAGTTGACCTCTGACGCACGGAATTAATGAGTGGCATAATTTTTTTACAAAGGAAAATTAGTATTTTTTTTTTAATTTTTTCTTCTTTTGTGAAAATTTGCAACTGGAAGTAGAGGGTGGTCCATTAATTGTTAAGTATTTTAGAGGGGTATGGGTCCATATTAGCCGAAATCATGCTTACGTCATTTTTGGACGATTCCTAGGCTGTTATTATAGATAAACATCTGCACCCATTAGCCTATATGCGTATGTATGAGCTAGAAAAATTTTACAGAAGGCTCAATTCAAACGGGGGACTTGGCAGCTCCCTTTCTTAGGGTAACAGTCCCCTTTCTGTGGAATTAAATTTAATGAGGCTCGGTTATATTTTTCCTGCGAAAACAATTTATTATAGGAATTTATCATACTTGTATCTTAATATTTTCGAGGCTGTCATTAAAAGTTCCCAATTTTATTCCCTCACGGTAGTGACTTCTCTACGACTTGTTAACAATAATGGTCACCGTGAGAATGTTTTCATTCAATCTTCTTTTGGCCTAATAATAGTCTCAGATATGACCATAGCGGAAATAATGATGAGATTTTTCAAGGAAATGCATTATCAAAGTGAAATATGGGAAAATCGTAGTGGTATATAGACGACATTATATTCCTCGAAAAAAAAAAAACGTAGAGGACAATATACTCCAGAGACAACAATATCTTTATAAATACACGGGGGAAGGAAAGGAAAAAAAATATATTATTTTTAAATTATGAATAATCTTTTTTAAGAGGGAAAAAGAATCCCGGTAATTAATGTTTTTAAGCCCCGAAAAAAAAAATTGTTCGAAAACAAAGAACAGATCTTAAAATACTGTTTTTAGAATTATGTTGTCGTTCCGTTCCAAGTCGAAATTTTTAGTTAAAATTTTTATCGTACTTGGTTTTTTTTTTCAAAATGGGCATTAACTAAGGAGTTGATTGTAAGAGGAAGTAAGGACTAAAATTCTAATGGAGATGTCTCCGTTATCTCCCAAAAGAAATTTCTTTTTTTTAAATGAGAAAAAAAAAAACAGATTTTTTTTCCGTTATTTTAATTACTAATCTATTTTTTTCTTTTTTCATTTTCCAGGTTCGGGGGTCATCGCGAAAAATCAGAACAGACAAAATTAAATTTTTAAAAAAATATATTTTAAGAACAGCGAATAGACACGTCACCGGCGCATGCTTTGATTTCAAAGAAACGTTACAAAAGTTTTGCAACGTGTTTCTTACCGGTATCCTTTTTATTTATTTTTTTTTAAAAAAAGAAGAAAAATCGAGTCGTGCCTGAATTAGTTCAGTCAAAAAAAAAAAGTTAACGTGATGGAGGGAGGTTTTTAAAAATTTTTTGGAAATTAGTTAAATTTCTTTCTCTTCGATTTTTTCTTAATTAAAAAATATTTAGAGTGACGAAAATCCGACTTTAACGTAAGTTTCAACCTTATTCGGTAATTTTTTTCGGTTGAAAGGAAACACCGAAATCGTGGGAAAGGACTACCTTGACGAAGCGACCTTGGATCTGACGAAAGAATGCTGTCGGAGAAAGTGTTAATAGGTAAGTGTGTTTTTTAATTGTTTTCATCGGAAACTTGCCAATTTATTTTTTTTCTATATATATATTTTTTTTTTCTAAACGCACCGTCCCTTTTGATTTTTGTCATAAGACATTAATCAACCGATCCCCTCTTTTTTTTCTAATTAATATGAAAAGGAACAAAAAAAAAAGTGCATGGGAGCTATTTTTCATTTTAAATTTTGTTTACTCTCCGGATATACGTCATTTTTCACTTGAATGGTCTGTTTAATTTTCGATTAGAAAAAAAATTAACACGTATTTAAGAATGTGATGTCTTTTTTTTTTCTTTTTGAGTCGGTATATTTATTTAAACTTGTCGGACGGCGGAAAAAATCGAATTTTTCTGTTGGAATTAATTTTGTTTTGAGAGAAGTGAGATTTTAACTGAAATTCGGAGGTGGCATTTCACCGAAACCGTGAGCCAGGGCGAGATTGGCAGGCTGTGGTGGAAGCCAAGGCTTTATCTAAATGTCTTTCTCGGCTATTAGTTTTTGGAACGATTGAGGAAGTGAGTGAATTTTGTAAGAATTCGGGCTAGACTTTGCCTTCCCCCCCTTCCCCCAGAATTAATCAGCGAGATTTTTTTTCGATTGTAGGCTTATGAGCTGCCCAGTTTTTGGAAAATTTGTGTTATTGAGGGTTAAAATGGTCGCAAAGAATTTCTGAATCAAGAGATCTCCCATTTGCAAGCATTCAAACAGTACCCCCCCCCCCCCTTATTTCGTAAACAATCGATGTGATCGAAGAAGTCAAAGATCTAAGGATTATCATCGTAGAATTGAGATATTTTTGTGCAAAAAATAACAGGAACGTGCGATTTAACTTTAGAATTAATTGTAATAATTGACGATGTCATCCATTTAGACTCCGCGTTAATGAATGAATAATTGAAAAATGATTTCATTTCACGTTGACGAACTTTTCTCGGAAATGCATTAAGTCGCATTATTTAATTATTCGTTTCTTCTTTTTTTTTTTTTTTTTTTTTTTTTTTTTTTTTACTGAATGGAAAATTATGAATTTCCTGATTTTGGTTTTGAAGAAAATAAAAAATATTAAGATTATTGGCGGGATTGGTCCCCAAGAAAAAGTGAGTTTTAAGTTCGATGAATACGTTATAAAAACTTATAACAACATTATAAGTTTTATTATCTTGTTATACGTTTTTCTAACGTATTGGCCGTACTTATAACTCACTTTTTCTAGGGGGATCTATATTTCGAAAAAGCCACGAGTCTTGTCTCCATTAGTTACTTAAATGGATGATCGAATTAAAGCAATCGGTGATTTAAATCAAGCACCGGAAGTACTGTATGTTTTCTTTTCTTTCGACAAATCTAAAATTTTCTGCATGAGCCATAATCTCTTCTTAAAATAGTTTCTCGGTAATTAAGCACCTATATACTTAGCTCTTTTTCCACTAGGTCGATTAATTTACTAAAATTAATTTACAAAAACATAAACAAAATCCCGGAGTTCTCCATTTTGAATTAATTTTTGAATTTGGAACGGTACAGTACTTCCGGTGCTTCACTTAAATGGACGATTCTTTAATTCGATCCTCTATTTAAATCACAAGTGGAGACAAGCCTACGATGATTATCGTGTGCTAGGAAATATTAACAAACGAAATCAGTTGAAATGTTAAATCGAAGTGGCGAAAGATGGAATCGAATCACCGAAACGAAAGGTCGGTCAAAACGAAAAAAAAGAGAAAAAAGTGGTAGCAGAAGAAAAAAGTCCAACAATATACAGCATTTCCGGTGGCACAATTAATTGTACCCTACAATTAATTGTCCAAAGGAGACAGAACACTATGCATTAATTTTGTAAAAATTATGCATACTCAGCTTTTGTTACTTAAAAAATATGCATAAACTTTTTCAAAATTATGCAGTGTTTAAATTTTAATATTTCTTTCTTGGGCTTATTCGCCCCCTTGAAGCTTTTCAATGTCCTGTTTAGAAGGATTAGGAATGCTTCTTTTTGAGAAAAGAGCAACCGACATAACTTAAAAATTTTTGAATTTTTTTCTTGGCAAATGTATTGCAATTGCGTAGGAATAATCCGTATGACGAATAATTTATGCCGAATCATCCGGATACCCGCCGATACGCCTGTGCTTCTGATATCTTCGTCTGACAGCAATAGATACCAATGTGGGAAATATTATCCTATTTTTATGAAGGGCATAACTTTGAAATGGTTTATGAACGGAAGGAACTTTCTGATAACCAACGGCTTGACGTCAAAGATTTGTTACTAAAATACAATCTACAGACGTTAAGTGGAAGGATATGCATTATTTGACTCATTATTGCAAATTCAACCAGATTCAAGTTAAAAATATTTAAAAAGGCCTGAGCCGATCTGGTGCAGTTAGTTTTGTTGAGATTGTCAACATGAAAGCTACGCTGCTTTTGTTTTTCGCGACTTATCATCTTGCTAGTTCCGAATCAGTTGTGAACCAGAGCGAATTTCAGATTGGAAACCTATTCACATGTATATGGAAACAATATGGGGGAACATATATGAAATCCTCAAGAATTTCAACTCCGTCAATTCAAGTGGCAGCGTTGGGAAGAGTGGCCTATTTGGGCGATCTTTACGACGCCAGAAGTGACTCTTTCGTCCATATATCTCTTTACACAATGGATTTACCGAAGCAGGGAGATGCCGTACACTCCACAGACAACGCATATGCAAATATCGACTACGTAAGGACTGAGTCTCTTTCCGAAAAGATGGAAAAATTAGGAATGACTGGTGAAATGTCCGTAAGTTTTCTGCTTGGACTAATTAGTGCTTCGGGATCCGGAAAATATTTGAACGAGGATAAGAAGAGCGCCAAAAGTGCCAAGACTTCGTTGGTCTACAGCATTCGGACGGTTACCGAAGACTTAAAAATATTTTCGAAATCCTCTCGAGAACTTATGGACCGGTTTTTGTTAACGAACATCGATGCCACGCACGTCGTCGTAGGAATCGACTGGGGAGCTAATGTCGTTTTATCTCTGGAAGAGACCAACACCGATTCGTCGAATATTCAAGAAATTCAAGGGAAACTACAAGCTGCTTTAAACTTAGCCGTACTATCCGTTTCAGGTTCTGCAGAAGTCGATTTCGGTAGCAGCGATGTCGAAAAAAGCAGCTCGTTTAGCCTTCATTTGAACGCAGATATAATCCCCGACACCGTTCCTCAAACCATCAACGAATCCATATCCTTTATCAGAAGCCTACCGGATTTAATTAAAAAAGAAAACGAAGGAAAAGGAAAAATTATGAACTATATATTAATGCCCATCACGACTGTTAGAAAAGTCTTTGAAGCGAAAAGTAACCACAGCGGAATCATAAAGGTAATCAACCAAGAATTAATGCAACAGTTTATGATTATATTTCAGGAAATGAAAGATTCCGAGCTTTTAATCAACGACGTTTACAATGCATTTAATACTTGGAACCTTCTGATCGAGGAAAATGAATTCCCGAAAATTTCGGAATTGAAAGGGAAATTTGACTCGTTTACATATTATTTGCGAATGAAATTCGCTGACCAAATTGTACTGTTCCGAGGAGGCAAAACGGACGAAGGAGCTTTGGTGGATTTAATTGATTCGTATCGCAGGAGTGATTATACTTCGGCAAATGTGAGCTCTACTTTGGATGGATTCTTAGGGACGATGCACAAAATCGAATTGCTGACTTTGTTTCAAAAGTCGAATGCTTTGTTCGTTGATCGGAGAACGGATAAATATAAGATTTTGACTGAAAAATACCACGAAAAAGTAAAGATAATCTCTGTGGACTTAAGCATTGATGTATCTTCGCCTTATGTTCACGATATTATTCGTTTATTGGAAACGGAATGCGTTAGTGATTCGATTTCAGTAACTTGTTACATTGAAGATACCGAGATAGAAGTTCCGGAAATCAAAGAGTATTTGGAAGGGAATGTAATCAGTACATTGCCGGTGAATAAAAAGGAATACTTTTTTATAAATAACGAACAAGGAATAGTGATTATAATTGACGCTAATTCTTATGACCAAGTAATATCTTATACAGACCCTGAATTTGCCTATAGCAGTGGGGCTATTGTTAATAATACGTTTTATAGTATTAACAATGAATTTGGCACAATCAAAAGTACTCCACTGGAAAATATAATGAGTAAAAATCTTAGTAATTGGGATTATGTTGGTTTTTTTCCACCAGAAAAACATTATGCAAAAAATTCGGCTGTTGTTAACGGGTCTCTTATTTACTTCACTACTTGCCGCCACGGACTGCTCTATAAATTCGATGTAACTTTAAAAACCGTGACGAAATGCGCAGATTTTCTTATTGATTTTTCTTATGTTTACGGTTCAATGGTTTTAATTGATAATATTTTATATATTTTCAAAGCCACTTATTTTTATTCTTTTGATGGCGATACATTGACTTCCATCAAACTGTTTGACGAAAGAAAAGGTTCAGGGTTATTTCAACTGGGAAATAATGTCTGCGTCGTGGGAGGGAATACGACAGATTCATCTCCCAATCCTGATCCTGTGGCTTGTTACGATCCTAAAAAAGGATCTTGGAAGGTTACTAGTTACATAAATGAGGCTAGAAGATATCCTGGAGTGGCTACCAGTAGCTCAGGGGTACACATAATTGGAGGAAAAAGCTGGCTGCCAGGAGATAGGCTAACAACATCTGCCGAGGTGTTGGATGTTAAAAACCAAACATGGAGTTACATTCCTAGTCCTTTTTCAAATCTTGAAGTAAATTTAGGGGACTATATAATGCAGACCATAACATTTTATTTCTAACAATTGAAATCTGAAGATGACAAAATTAATTTATTTGAATATTATTAAATGTTGAATACTTGATCAATTTCGGTGACTGTTATATCATTTCTGTTCGTCATCAGAAAAATCTCTCTTAAAAAAGGATTTTCTAGTTTCCGTAGTACTTAAGTGCCATAATGGTGTAATACCTAACGGCTGTATACCCTGGAATTTTCTAAACGTATTATCAATGTTTTATTCTTTTATTTAGAAATTTCTCTAAAAATGTATAACCTTGTTTAGCCTAATGTCAGCAAAACTTTTGTTTCATGTTCTAATTTTTTTTTTCGCTAATATACATTTCAATAAAAATTTTTCATGGTTAACTTTCAAGAGTGAGGAGTAATACAATGAAAAAAATTTATATCTTTAACAAAATATATGTTACATGTAAAATAACATCATAAGAAACAGCAAATCTTCATCGACGGCGCTTGTCCCAATACCTACCAGATTATTTTGTAAACACAGTTATTTCAAATTATAAAAAAAATCAAACAAAATTCATTTCAGTGGTTTTTACTATAAAAAACCATAAGGTTTCCCAAAAAATTGTAGAAAATTAAAAAAAAAAAATTGAATGAGATATTAAACGTTAAAATTGTGTCTTACAGGATCACGTCATCGGTGTCCCCGTCATTGATTTAAATTAAAATCGAATACCTATTTCATCCGTAATTTTTTAAATTTAAACTTTTTTTTCATCTGTCTGCATGAAATAAGCCATTGTTATTTATATCCGATGGGAAAAAAATTTTAAAAAAATTATTAGGTTAGATTTTATCGAAAATAAGGTAAGCGTTTAAATTTCGTTGTTATAAACGTCATTTGTGTCCCCATGATGGTGCACTAAAACTAGAATTTTTCGGGAAAAAATTTTTACGCAGATTTCAAGTGCTATTCATAAGTAAAACCTCCCTCATATAGCAAGTTTTAAAAAAATGTCATAGTCTTCAGAAAGTGGCAAAAAAGTAGAATAATCATTGGTGTCCCGTCTATGGTGTCCCCCCTTCTCAGATCTCTCCCCTTGTTGACAGAATGGAAGGCAAGTTTATGTAATAAAAACCACTCTTTAGCTTACATAAATGGTTGATAATTCGATTATTTAAGCCCACAAATGAGGGACTTAGAATTTTTGGACTGTTTTATTCTTATCACTTTTTCATGTGGAAGAACAAAAAATTTCGAAAAACGAAGGGCAGAACAACCAAAGCTCTTGAATCGTAGATTACGATTTTGCCTATATTCTTGTCCCCATTTCAGGTACAAGGTACGAAAATTTTAAAAAACGTAAAGTAGAATTTCTAAAAAAAAAAAATTTAAGATATTTCACAAAACTTCTAATGCTAATATTATAATGGTAACTGCTGTAATATCAGGCTCACTTCAGACTGTTATTATTCTATTGTGTGAATCTAAAATTTTTTTGCAAGTTAAAACTTCTATTACTGTGATTATTATATTAAATGAATATTTGTCTGATATTAGAGCTACATCACGTTAATATCAGACTGATCACATTTTTTAGGACACCTGGCTAAATTTAAAGCTATATTATATTTTTCTCCTTTTAAGTTTGCATACCTGCCATTTTTATACCTAGGAATTTACCCTGAAACAAAAACAGTTCAGTTTAATGTACAATTTAATGGTTAAATTCCTTTAATTTCTGCAAATAAAGTCATTGGTGTCCCTTTATCGTCATTGGTGTCCCCGGAAATAACAGTTTTCATTGATATTAAAGCGGGAAAAAAAACATTAATTAAAATTGCTATCATTCCTTTTCACATAATCATAATTACGATTTAAAATCGTACCAGAACTCTTGTTTTAGCGAAAGAAAACAAAAAATTGTTTTGAAAGTGAAAATCGAAGTTTTGCTGACATTACTCAAATTTAAAATTACGAAAAAAATGGTTAGGCTAAAAATTTTAGGAACCAAAATTTGTAGGAAAAATGAATAAAAATAAGGACTTGTAATTGAAAAGTTAAACGAAGTGGCAAAAGATGGAATCGAACCACCGAAACGAAAGGTCGGTCAAAACGAAAAAAAGTGGTAGCAAAAAAAAAAAAAAAAAGTCCAACAATATACAGCATTTTCGGTGGTACAATTAATTGTACTCCCCAATTAATTGTCCAATGGAGACAGAGCACTATGCCTTAATTTTGTAAAAAATTATGCATACTCAACTTTTGTTTCTTAAAAAATATGCATAAACTTTTTCATAATTATGCAGTGTCCAAATTTTCATATTTCTTTCTTGGGATGATCAGCCTCTTTGAAGCTTTTCAATGTCCTGTTTAGCCGGATTAGGAATGCTTCTTTCTGACGAACTGTGAGAAGAAAGCCGCCAAAATAAATTTAATTTTCGAATTTTTTTTTTTTTTTTTTTTTTTTTGTGGCAAATGTAGTGCAACTTGTGATGAATAATTCATATGACGAATTCTTTATGCCGAATCATCCGGATACCCGCCGATACGCCTGTGCTTCTGATATCTTCATTTGTCAGCAATAGATACCAACGTCGGAAATTTTATCCTATTTTTATGCAATGCATAACTTTGAAACGGTTTAAAAAAGGAAGGAACTTTCTGATAACCAACCCCTACGGCTTGACGTCAAAGATTTGTTACTAAAATATAATCTATAGACGTTAAGTATAAGGATATGCATTATTTGACTCTTTATTGCAAATTCAGATTCAAGTTAAAAATATTTAAAAAGGCCGTAGCCGATCTGGTGCAGTTAGTTCTGTTGAGATTGTCAACATGAAAGCTACGCTGCTTTTGTTTTTCGCGACTTATCATTTTGCTAGTTCCGAATCAGTTGAGAACCAGAGCGAATTTCAGATTGGAAACATATTCACATGTATATGGAAACAATATGGGGGAACATATATGAAATCCTCAAGAATTTCAACTCCATCAATTCAAGTGGCAGCGTTGGGAAGAGTGGCCTATTTGGGCGATCTTTACGACGCCAGAAGTGACTCTTTCGTCCATATATCTCTTTATACAATGGATTTACCGAAGCCGGGAGATGCCATACACTCCACAGACAACGCATATGCAAATATCGACTACGTAAGGACTGAGTCTCTTTCCGAAAAGATGGAAAAATTAGGGATGACTGGTGAAATGTCCGTAAGTTTTCTGCTTGGACTAATTAGTGCTTCGGGATCCGGAAAATATTTGAACGAGGATAAAAAGAGCGCTAAAAGTGCCAAGACTTCGTTGGTCTACAGCATTCGGACGGTTACCGAAGACTTAAAAATATTTTCGAAATCCTCTCGAGAACTCATGGATCGGTTTTTGTTAACGAACATCGATGCAACTCATGTCGTCGTAGGAATCGACTGGGGAGCTAATGTCGTTTTATCTCTGGAAGAGACCAACACCGATTCGTCGAATATTCAAGAAATTCAAGGGAAACTACAAGCCGCTTTAAACTTAGCCGTACTATCCGCTTCAGGTTCTGCAGAAGTCGATTTCGGTAGCAGCGACGTCGAAAAAAGCAGCTCGTTTAGCCTTCATTTGAACGCAGATATAATGCCCGACACCGTTCCTCAAACCATCAACGAATCCATATCGTTTATCAGAAGCCTACCGTATTTAATTAAAAAAGAAAACGAAGGAAAAGGAAAAATTATGAACTATATATTAATGCCCATCACGACCGTTAGAAAAGTCTTTGAAGCGAAAAGTAACCACAGCGGAATCATAAAGGTAATCAACCAAGAATTAATGCAACAGTTTATGATTATATTTCAGGAAATGAAAGATTCCGAGCTTTTAATCAACGACGTTTACAATGCATTTAATACTTGGAACCTTCTGATCGATGAAAATGAATTCCCGAAAATCTCGGAATTGAAAGGGAAATTTGACTCGTTTACGTATTATTTGCGAATGAAATTCGCGGACCAAATTGTATTGTTCCGAGAAGGCAAAACGGACGAAGGAGCTTTGGTGGATTTAATTGATTCGTATCGCAGGAGTGATTACACTTCGGCAAACGTGAGCTCTACTTTGGATGGATTCTTAGGGACGATGCACAAAATCGAATTGCTGACTTTGTTTCAAAAGTCGAATGCTTTGTTCGTGGATCGGAGAACGGATAAATATAAGATTTTGGCAGAAAAGTATCACCAAAAAGTGAAGATAATCTCTGTGGACTTCAGCATTGATGTATCTTCGCCTTATGTTCACGATATTATTCGTTTATTGGAAACGGAATGCGTTAGTGATTCGGTTCCAGTAACTTGTTACATTGAAGATTCTAAGATAGACGTCCCCGAAGTCAAAGAATATTGGAATGCGAATGTTATTAATACGCGTCCGGTCAATAAAAAGGAATATTTTTTTATAAATAAGGATGAGGGAATAGTGGTTATAATTGACGCTAATTCTTATGACCAAGTAATATCTTATACAGACTCTGAGCTTGCTCTGAGCACTGGGGCTATTGTTAATAATACGTTTTATAGTATTAACACTGTATTAGGCACAATCAAAAGTACTCCGCTAGAAAATATAATGACTAAAAATCTTAGTAATTGGGATTATGTTGGTTTTTTTTCACGCGAAGGCTCTTATGTAAAAAATTCGGCTGTTGTTAACGGATCTCTTATTTACTTCACTAGTTTCCACGGGGGGCTGTATAAGTTCGATGTAACTTCAAAAAGGGTGACGAAATGCTTAGATTCGATTGGTGTTAGTAATTATGGTTCAATGGTTTTAGTCGAAAATATTTTATATATTTTTCAAGATATTTATTTTTATTCTTTTGATGGCGATACATTGACTTCCATCACACTGTTTGACAAAAGACACAGTTCAGGATTATTTCAGCTTGGAAATAATGTCTGCGTCGTGGGAGGGAATGGGACAGATTCGTCTCCCAAGCCTGATCCTGTGGCTTGTTATGATCCTAAAAAGGGATCTTGGAAGGTTACTAGTTACATCAACGAGGCTAGAAGCTTTCCTGGAGTAGCTACCAGTAACTCAGGTGTGCACATATTTGGCGGACATAGCTGGCTGCAAGGAGGAAAGCTAACAACATCAGCCGAGGTGTTGGATGTTAAAAACCAGAAATGGAGTTATATTCCTGGTCCTTTTTTAAATGTTGAAGTAAAGTTAAGTCACTATTTAATGCAGACCATAACATTTTATTTCTAATATCAATAATTGAAATCTGAAGATGACAAAATTAATTTATTTGAAGATTGCTAAAAGTTGAATACATGATCGATGTTGGTGACTCTTATTATTTCTTTTCGTCATCAGAAAAATCACTCTCAAAAGGTTTTCTAGTTTTTCCTTAGGACTTAAGTGCCATAGTGGTGTAATACCGCAGCGGTTGTATACCCTGGAATGGTCTATACGTATTATCAATTTTTTTATTCTTTTATTTAGAAATTTTTCTAAAAATGTATAACCTTGTTTAGTTATTGTATTTTTATTGTATTTTTCTCCCATCACACCAGATATAAAGGTTACATTTTCCTCCCCCAATCAAAGTCCCTTATTGATAATCAGTGACAATTACTTTTCACATTATAGCTAAATGTAATTGAGCAGAAAAAAAAAGCTTGTATGTATGCTAAATAAATAAATAAATAAATAAATAAATTTGAATTTGGGTGGCGAGATATTTTAGAATTTTCGAATTTCGGTGAATGTTTCCCTGAATTTGTGTAGATTTTTCGGACGTAATTTAGCCGTGTCCCCGGGGGCCTAAAAATTTCGAAATTTTTGTAAAGACCGAAAAATTTTCAATTTTATTTTTTGTAAAAATGGTTGTTGTCTTCTCGAATTTTTACGCAGATTACGAAAATGAAGTTAAAATTTATTTATGATAAACGATTACTGTTCTAGAGGACAAAAATATGAAGAAGTTCGCAAAAAATTATGGTTATAGCATATTTTGCTAATTTTTCTTACTTGTTTTGGCCTCTATCATCAAACCGTATGAGATATAGAACTTTTAACTATACATATATTTTAAAATTGTGTACACCGAAACGCAAAATGCAAGTAAATGCAAGAGAATGCAAAGAAATTTAAGGAAATGCGAAGTCGAGTACACACCAAAATTCCTTGAGTCCTTCTGGTCAATAATAGAAAAGAAGGTGGAACTAAGAAAAAATAAAAATATTTCTGCCACTCTAATACAATTTTTTGACTTTGTACAATCCAGTCACAAGGCTTGCATTTTTTTCAGTTTTTTTTTTTTTTTTTTTTTTTGGGTGGGGGGGTTTGTTGGGCAGATAGATTGACCAGTCTAATTCCGATTTTTGGAATATCTTTAAAGAAAAATTTCCTATAAGCCGTAATCGTTTTTTACAAAATTCGAACTGAAAACTTTGGTTTTGTTAATTGTGTGCTACTACGCACTATTTTAGGGCCTGACTACAGTGATAAATACTGATATTGAAAATTATCGCATTTTTAGATGAAACATAGCCATGAAATACAGAAACAATAATAGTTTAAAGTGGATTGAACTTTTTGATAGCCATGAATTACTTTTGGTTTTTTTCCCTTAGAATTTTAAGACTAACACCTGTTTGAAAATTTTATAACTTAAATCACAGGAAGTTGCTATCTTTTTTTATCATTATTGTAATAAAACTTTAAATCAAAGTCTATACGATCTGATCAGGTTAATAAATGACTCAATCTCGGTTGCGATTAGTGCCAAAGCGATCGTCAAAATGGAAGTTACTGTGCTTTTATTTCTCGTTTCTTTTCCATTTGCAACCTCCGCAACAGTTCGAAATGGAGATGTTTCACATTCCGTGAAGGTATGCTGAAAAAAATCTTGAAGTTCTAAATTGATCTTATGCAAGGAAACTATAAAATTAATCTTGTTACAATAGAATTTAAGGAAATCAGCAACCATTTCAACTCGGTCTACTCAAGTGGCTGCATTGGGTCGAGTCGCCGATTTGGGAGATCTTTACGATGCCAGAAGTGACAATTTTGTTGAAATTTCTCTTTATGCTAGGAATCTACCGAGATCGGGAGATGCCATTTACTCAACGGATAATGCTTATGCTAGCATCGATTATGTCAGGACTGAATCTCTGTCGGAAAAGATGGAGAAGTTAGGTGTAAATGCTGAACTGTCCGTGAGTTTTTTGAGTGGACTGGTCAGTGTTTCAGGCTCCGGAAAATATTTGAACGAGGATAAGAAGAGCGCTAAAAGTGCCAAGACTTCGTTGATTTACAGCGTACGGACTGTTACGGAAGGTCTGAAAATATTTTCGAATTCTTCTCGGGAACTAATTGATCAGTTTTTATTAAAAAGCATCGATGCCACTCACGTTGTCGTAGGAATCGATTGGGGAGCTAATGTTGTCTTGTCCTTTGAAGAGACCAACACTATGTCGTCCAACATTCAAGAAATTCAAGGGAAACTGCAAGCTGCTTTAAATTTTGCTTTACTGTCCGTTTCCGGCTCTGCAGAAGTCGATTTCGGAAGTAGCGACGTCGAAAAAAGCAGCTCGTTCAGCCTTCACTTGAACGGGGATATAGTTCCCGATACCGTTCCTCAGACCATCAATGAATCCGTAACGTTTATCAAAAGCATACCAAGTTTGATCGAAAATGAAAACGGAGGAAAAGGGAAAATTATGAACTACATATTAATGCCTATCACGACCGTTCGAAGAGTGTTCGATGGGGAAAGTGACGTCAACCATATCATAAAAGAAATCAGCGAGGAATTAATCCAACAGTTCATGATTATATTTCAGGAAATAAAAGATTCGGAGCTTTTGATCAACGACGTTTACAATTCCTTTAACATTTGGAACCTGATGATTGACGAAAACGAGTTCCCGAGGATTTCGGATTTGAAAGGAAAATTCGATTCGTTTGCAAATGATTTCAGAAAAAGCTTCTCCGATCAGGTCGTTTTGTTTCGAGGAGGGGAAACAGACGAAGGTGCTTTGGTCGATTTAATTGATTTGTATCGCAGCAGCAATTATACTTCCGTGGACGTCCACTTTGTTTTAGATGGATTTGTGGAAACGATGGACAAAATTGGATTGCTAACTTTATTCCAAAGTTCAAATGCTTTGTTCTTGGATCGTGGAACACGTAAAAATGCGATTTTGAGAGAAAGATATCACGAAAAAGTGAAGATGATCTCTGTGGACTTAAGCATTGATGTGTCGTCGCCTTACGTTTACGATGTTATTCGTTTATTGCAAACGGAATGCGTTGGTGATTCGATTCCAGTATCTTGTTACATTGAAGATACTAAGATAGATGTTCCGGAAATTAAGGAGTATTTGGAAGGAAATGTAATCAGTATTTTGCCAGTGAATAAAAAGGAATATTTTCTTATAATTAACCAGCAAGGAATAGTGGTTATAATTGACGCTAATTCTTATGATCAAGTAATATCTTATACAGACTCTAAGTTTGGTCAGACTCTTGGTGCTGTTGTTAACGATACATTTTACAGTATTAACACTAAATTAGGCACAATCGAAAGTACTCGACTGGAAGATATAATGACTAAAAATCTTAGTAACTGGGATTATGTTGGTTTTTTTCCACCAGAAAACAATTATGCGAGAAATTCGGCTGTCGTTAACGAGTCTCTTATTTACTTCATTAGTTACCACGGAGTGCTGTATAAATTCGATGTAACTTTAAAAACGGTGACGAAATGCTTAGACTTTCTTATCGGTCCTGAATATTCTTACGGCTCAATGGTTTTAGTCGAGAATATTTTATACATTTTCAAAATGACAAATTTTTCTTCTTTTGATGGCGATACAATTACTTCTCTCCCACTGTACGACAATAGAGAATATTCCGCATTATTTCAACTGGGAAATAATGTCTGCGTCGTGGGAGGGAATACGACAGATTCCTCTCCCAATCCTGATCCTGTGGCTTGTTATGATCCTAAGGAAGGAATGTGGAACGTTACCAGTTACATCAACGAGGCTAGGAAGTACCCTGGAGTGGCTACCAGTAGCTCAGGAGTGCACATATTTGGTGGATATAGCTGGCTGGAAGGAGGGCTAACAACATCAGCCGAGGTGTTGGATGTTAAAACCCAAAAATGGAGTTACATTCCCAGCCCTTTTTCAAGTCTTGCTGTAAATTTAGGTTACTTTAAAATGCAGACCATCACATTTTATTTCTAATAATTGAAGTCTGAGGATAAGTAAGTTGATCCAGTGGCGTAGCAAACCAACTAAGGAGTGCAAGCGAAAACATTTTGCGAGGCCTTTCTTTTTGTATACCATCCCCCCCCCCCCCCCCCACACACAAAGTTTTTTATTTTAGTTACTTGGATTTTTCTTTTTCAGAAATTAAGTTTTTTTTTTCCCCAACCCGACTCCCATTTACTGTTAACGTCCTTGTATTAGTCTTTGTCTTTGTTGCTGCCTCTGTCGTTTTTGCCATTTTTTTAAAATCAGGAAATTAATCACGAGTTGAAAAAAAATGAAAAACTTATTAAGCCATCATTGCTCGATGACTACAACAATAAAACTGTTCTCAAGCAATGAAATGAATGGGATCAGGGAAAACCGAAGATTAGGTACTTGAAAATTTGAACAAAGAAATTTTAAGGAACATGAGGTCAAAATTTCCTAATCTTTTAATTTGGGCGAGAGAGCACATTTCTATTGAAATTGATTCCGGAATTTCCGAAAGAAAGAAGAATCGAAAGAAGAATAGGAAACTTTTTTTTTTCTTTTTCTGTAAATCGAAATGTAGTTTTGGTTATTTTGAACCTTAATCCATTTTTTCTGCCTGGAATTGCGAGGCCTAAGAATAGCGCGAGGCCGCAAGCCTGTGCTTGTTTCGCTTATAGGCTGCTACGCCACTGAGTTGATCTGTTTGAAGGTTAATAAAAATTGAATATATGATTTATTTTTGTAGCAATCATTCCATTTCTTTTCGTCATGAGAAAAATCGTTCCTAGAAAATGATTTTCTAGTTTCCGTAGTACTTTATTGCCATAGTACCACAGGGGCAGTATAGCCTGGAATGGCGTCGGCGTCATGTTTTATTTTTTTATTTAGACATTGTTCTGAAAATGGATTATTTGAGTTAATTACTGTATTCAGTATTATTTCGTTGTATTTTTCTCCCATCACACCAGATGTAAAGGTTTGATTTTCCACCCACAATCGAAGTCGTTTATTGATAATCACTGACAATTACTTTTCACATTATACATGCATGTAATTGAGCAGAAAAAAAAGGCTTGTACGTATGCTAAAAAAATAAATAAATAAATAAATAAGTTTGAATTAGGCTGGACTTTATTTTACAAATTTTTAAGTTTCGTCAAATGCACCCCTTTTTTTTTTTTTTTTTTTTTTTTTTTTTGTATTAACTTTAATAAGATTCCCTGAATTCGTGTACATTTTTCGGACGTAATTAAGCCGTGTTCCCGGGAACCTAAAATTTTTAAATTCCCGTAAAGACAGAAAAATTAAAAATTTTATTTTTATGTAAAAATGGTTGTTGCCTATACGAATTTTTAAATGCAGATTACGAAAATGAAGTTAGAATTTATTTATGTTTAACGATAGCTGTGCTAGAGAACAAAAATTTGACGAGTTTCGCAAAAAATTGTGGCTATAGCATATTCTGCTTTTTTTTTTTTTTTTACTTGTTTTGACCTCTGTTATCAAACCGTATTAGGGTTGGCAAAATTTTGACGAATTTCATTAAGGGCCAGTCCCGCCAACGCTGGTTAAGGAAATAACCGTCGAAAAAAAAAAAAATGGTTTTCTTTTCCCATAAGTTAACCGACCAAAATCGGCCGGTTATCTTTTTTAATCATGGTTTTCTAGGAAAACAGCTGTGGTGGGATCGGCCCTAAACGGTTAACGGTTATTCTTTTTCTAATTGACCGGTTAATTTCAATTAAATTGTTTATATCCATATTTATTAACTGTTTTAGCCGATAATCAATAGACATTTTTGTAAAGGCCACCGTTTAATAATAAGTTTTAAATGCTTGTTTTAAGTCGTTTAAAGAAAGACAAATTTTGAAAAAAAAAATTAATAAAAAATTGTGCTTTAAAAAAACTTTATGGATATGAATCATAGTTCATTCGCTATATAATATTACTAGTGATGCGCAACAAGACAAGGCTGTTTCGACAAGACTTTTAAACAAGACTAAGGCTCAAATTTGGTTTTTGGGCATCGATAGGACAGTAAGCATCTCAAAATTAGTAAGTCTTGTTTTAAAGAATTGTGCAAGAAATATTTTTCTAAAACAAGGAATATTGCACAATACTCGAAAACACGACTCGCTTGTTTTTGCAATATTCAAGGTACTACACATCCAGAAACGAAATTTCAGCCGAGTCTTGTACAATATCTTGCACGCATCACTAGATATTACTGTATTTTTGAGATCTTTTTTTCTCAATTATAAGTTTTTTTTTTTTTTTTACAGTTTAATTTTTTACCAACTAACCGGTTAATGTTTTATAACAAACCGGTTAATTTTTATTCCGGCTAACCGGGTAAACAATTAATTGATTTACCGGTTTGCCAATCCTAAGTCCGAATTACCAGTAAAAAAAAACAACTGAATGTCAGTAGTTTGGAATAAAGAATGCCAGCAAAGCTTTTCCGATTTTTTTTCCTAATTCAGATAGGCAGATATTTATAAAGACCGTTATATAAAATTTTTTTACCGTCATAGATTTGTGGAGCTTTATATTTTTTATTACGTTCGGCTTGGGATTGAACTCAGACATTCGTTTCGAATTTGCTGCTGTATGCTTATATTTGATTTTAACACTCCCTTTTTCTTCTGCATAACATTATGCAATTATGTAGGCATAATTTATTATTTATGATTTTTTTTTTTCGGACGGGGGAAGGGGGGAGCGAGTTTTTGTTGCGCAGTTACATTCGCCCAATCGCTAATTCCGACTTTTGGAATATCTTTAGAGAAAAATATCCTATAAGTCGTAATTGTTTCTTACAAAATTCGAACTGCAAACTTCGGTTTTTTAATAGGGTTGTTTTACACAATTTAATTTAATGTTTTAAACCTCTTAAAAAATTCTAGAAAAAAAATACGAAAGCATTTTGCGTTGGAATTTTTTAGTTCCAGATTGTCATTACTGAAAAAAAATTAAAAAAATTGGGCCAAAAATTGATGCATTTGAAATGATTTCGAAAAGCGGGATGGCCTATTTGAACTAATTGTTTTTATCGTTCTGCACCTTGAGAATTAGCTTAGATAATAGAATCCATAGATCGGACATTCCTATTCTATTTACATTATTTGCTTTGGTCCGAAAAAATTGAGCCTCGTGTTTAGCTTATGGATGCCATATGTACATTTTCTGAAGCTATTGTCCTATCTATGGATTCTATTATCTAAGAGAATTAGCGACTCTGTATTATGCACTTAGGGTGGGTCGAAAATCAAAAATTTTGGATTTTGAAATGGGCTCACTCGGAAAAAGTTGTGCAATGGCATTAGTGCTAACCCTAATTTTTTTCAAATTTTTTGATCGTCATCTTTTGCCTCCTAAAGAGGCCTAAAGTTCGCCTGTTTGGCCAAATTTTAGGCTTTTGCCCCTGTAAAAGCCAAACGAGTAGAAATTCGCGGTCCGATGACTGGAACTTTTTTGTAGGAAATTTAATTCTCTACAAAAATGTTCCTTACGGTTTTTTCCGAAAGAGAGTCGTTCGTGTGTGATTCATAAAAAACAATTAAAAATAACATAAAAAGTGAAAAAAATTAAAATTTTATTGGCAAGGAAAATTTTCAATTTTTACATTTTAAACATTTCGAATTTTGAAATCGGACTTCGTTTCGAACTTAGGGAGCATTTCTCTACTTTTAACTTTCACAGCAATGGATGCATCCCGAACAGAAGGGCTGCAAACGTAGCTAGAGGCCTCTGTTACCATTTTGACGCATCTTTCGACAGCTTGGGTGTGGCATGGAAGTTTGCCGAAAAGATCTAATTTTTCTGTGTTTCCAAATACTAACATTGAAAGATCATTATGAGCAAAATCTTTTAAACTGGGAGGCTCAGGTGATCTTTTTTGCCAAATTATCATATCCGTATAATCAGCTGCAGAAAAATTTAATAATTTCGAACTTCCTAACTGCCACCACCGACGGTTTCTGTTTCCTTGCGGCCAAAATCTTATTCATGGCCTTTTCTCTAATGTAACGCCTCTCATCTACAATCATTCCTAATAACAGATTTTCTGGATGCGCGAAAAAAAGCATTGTTAGCTATATAACTTTATCAACTACGTCTCTCAACTTCTTCGGTAAATATCTACTTCTTAAAATGGCTTCCAGTAATATTTTAGGTCCATACAAAACACTTTTTTTCTGTTTTATCATAAACCACAGCGGACAATAAACTTTAAGAATAAATTCAGTCAGATGTTTTAAAGCGACTGAAGGCTTAGGACTTCCAACGTAGACTCTTAGTATTCTATTTGCAGTGGTCAGCCAACGAGAGTGGCATATCGGCCCAGGGTCCCTCTTCAATAAATTATCGTCGCAGAATCCGGTACTTATGGCCTCTGAAATCTCGTACAGATACTTTTGATCCTGTAAGTGTTTTGTATGGACCTAAAATATTAATGGAAGCCATTTTAAGAAGTAGATATTTACCGAAGAAGTTGAGAGACGTAGTTGATAAAGTTATATAGCTAACAATGCTTTTTTTCGCGCATCCAGAAAATCTGTTATTAGGAATGATTGTAGATGAGAGGCGTTACATTAGAGAAAAGGCCATGAATAAGATTTTGGCCGCAAGGAAACAGAAACCGTCGGTGGTGGCAGTTAGGAAGTTCGAAATTATTAAATTTTTCTGCAGCTGATTATACGGATATGATAATTTGGCCAAAAAAGATCACCTGAGCCTCCCAGTTTAAAAGATTTTGCTCATAATGATCTTTCAATGTTAGTATTTGGAAACACAGAAAAATTAGATCTTTTCGGCAAACTTCCATGCCACACCCAAGCTGTCGAAAGATGCGTCAAAATGGTAACAGAGGCCTCTAGCTACGTTTGCAGCCCTTCTGTTCGGGATGCATCCATTGCTGTGAAAGTTAAAAGTAGAGAAATGCTCCCTAAGTTCGAAACGAAGTCCGATTTCAAAATTCGAAATGTTTAAAATGTAAAAATTGAAAATTTTCCTTGCCAATAAAATTTTAATTTTTTTCACTTTTTATGTTATTTTTAATTGTTTTTTATGAATCACACACGAACGACTCTCTTTCGGAAAAAACCGTAAGGAACATTTTTGTAGAGAATTAAATTTCCTACAAAAAAGTTCCAGTCATCGGACCGCGAATTTCTACTCGTTTGGCTTTTACAGGGGCAAAAGCCTAAAATTTGGCCAAACAGGCGAACTTTAGGCCTCTTTAGGAGGCAAAAGATGACGATCAAAAAATTTGAAAAAAATTAGGGTTAGCACTAATGCCATTGCACAACTTTTTCCGAGTGAGCCCATTTCAAAATCCAAAATTTTTGATTTTCGACCCACCCTATAATGCACTGACGGCGAATAACAGAACGATAAAAACAATTAGTTAAAAGAAGGCCGTTTGTTTTTGTCCCGTTTTTCGAAATCGTTTCCAATGCATCAATTTTTCGCCCTATTTTTTATATATTTTTTGAGCTAATGACAAGTTAAAACAAACAAATTAAAACTCAAAATGCATTTTTATGTTTTCCTCTGACTTTTTAGGCGGTTTAAAAAATTTAATTCAAGGGTTGAATTAAAAATTTAATTTTAGGCGGGTAAAAATTTAATTTTAGGGTTGTGAAACAACACTATTACAAAGCGTGTGCTACTACGCATTCTTTTAGGGCCTGACTGCAGTGATGAATACTGATATTGAAAATTATCGCAATTTTAGATGAAACAAAGCCGTGAAATACAGAAACAATTATAGTTCAAATTGGATTGAACTTTTTGATAGCAATGAATTACTTTTGGTTTTTTTCCCTTAGAATTTTAAGACTAACACCTGTTTGAAAATGTTTATAAGTTAAATCACAGGAAGTTGCTATCTTTTTTTATCATTATTGTATTAAAACTTTAAATCAAAGTCTGTATGATCGAATCAGGTTGATAAATGGCTCAATCTCGGTTGGGATTAGTGCCACAGCGATCGTCAAAATGGAAGTTACTGTGCTTTTATTTCTCTTTTCTTTTCAATTTGCGACATCCGCAACAGTTCGAAATGGAGATATTTTACATTCCGTGAAGGTATGCTGAAAAAAATCTTGAAGTTCTAAATTGATCTTATGCAAGGAAACTATAAAATTATTCTTGTTACAATAGAATTTAAGGAAATCAGCAACTATTTCAACTCGGTCTACTCAAGTGGCTGCGTTGGGTCGAGTCGCCGATTTGGGAGATCTTTACGATGCCAGAAGTGACAATTTTGTTGAAATTTCTCTCTATGCTAGGAATCTGCCGAGATCGGGAGATGCCATTTACTCAACGGACAATGCTTATGCTAGCATCGATTATGTCAGGACTGAATCCCTGTCGGAAAAGATGGAGAAGTTAGGTGTAAATGCCGAACTATCCGTGAGTTTTCTCAGTGGACTGGTCAGTGTTTCAGGCTCCGGAAAATATCTGAACGAGGATAAGAAGAGCGCTAAAAGTGCCAAGACCTCGTTGGTTTACAGCGTACGGACTGTTACGGAAGGTCTGAAAATATTTTCGAATTCTTCTCGGGAATTAATCGATCAGTTTTTATTAAAAAGCATCGATGCCACTCACGTTGTCGTGGGAATCGATTGGGGAGCTAATGTTGTCTTGTCCTTTGAAGAGACCAACACTTTGTCGTCCAACATTCAAGAAATTCAAGGGAAACTGCAAGCTGCATTAAATTTTGCTTTACTGTCCGCTTCCGGCTCTGCAGAAGTCGATTTCGGAAGTAGCGACGTCGAAAAAAGCAGCTCGTTCAGCCTTCACTTGAACGGGGATATAGTTCCCGATACCGTTCCCCAGACCATCAATGAATCCATAACGTTTATCAAGAGCATACCAAGTTTGATCGAAAATGAAAACGGAGGAAAAGGGAAAATTATGAACTACATATTAATGCCCATCACGACCGTTCGAAAAGTGTTCGACGGGGAAAGTGGCGTCAACGATATCATAAAAGAAATCAACGAGGAATTAATCCAACAGTTCATGATAATATTTCAGGAAATGAAAGATTCCGAGCTTTTGATCAACGACATTTACAATTCCTTTAACACTTGGAACCTGATGATTGACGAAAACGAGTTCCCGAGGATTTCGGATTTCAAAGGGAAATTCGCTTCGTTTGCCAATGATTTCAGAAAAAGCTTCTCCGATCAGGTCGTTTTGTTTCGAGGAGGGGAAACAGACGAAGGTGCTTTGGTCGATTTAATTGATTTGTATCGCAGCAGCAATTATACTTCCGTGGAAGTCCGCTTTCTTTTAGATGGATTTGTGGAAACGATGGACAAAATTGGATTGCTTACTTTATTCCAAAACTCAAATGCTTTGTTCTTGGATCGTGGAACACGCAAAAATGCGATTTTGAGAGAAAGATATCACGAAAAAGTAAAGATAATCTCTGTGGACTTAAGCATTGATGTGTCGTCGCCTTACGTTTACGATATTATTCGTTTATTGGAAACGGAATGCATTGGGGATTCGATTCCAGTATCTTGTTACATTGAAGATACTAAGATAGATGTTCCGGAAATTAAGGAGTATTTGGAAGGGAATGTAATCAGGACATTGCCAGTGAATAAAAAGGAATACTTTTTTATAAATACGAACGAGGGAATAGTGGTTATAATTGACGCTAATTCTTATGATCGAGTGATATCTTATACGGACTCTGAGTTTGCTGATAGCACTGGGGCTGTTGTTAATAATACATTTTATAGTATTAACCCCTTATCAGGCAAAATCAAAAGTACTCCACTCGAAAATATAATGACTAAAAATCTTAGTAGTTGGGATTATGTTGGTTTTTTTCCACCAGAAGACTGTATTTCAAAAAACTCGGCTGTTGTTAATGGGTCTCTTATTTACTTCACTAGTTGCCACGGAGTGCTGTATAAATTCGACGTAACTTTAAAAACTGTGACGAAATGCTCTTTGATTAGCAGTTCTAATAGTTGGTACAGTTCAATGGTGTTAGTCGAGAATATTTTATATATTTTCAAATATATTTCATTTTATTCTTTTGATGGCGATACGATGACTTCTCTCCCACTGTTTGACAATAGACAGTGGCCAGGATTATTTCAACTGGGAAATAAAGTCTGCGTAGTGGGAGGGAACACGACTGATTTGTCGCCGAATCCTGATCCTGTGGCTTGTTATGATCCTAAGGAAGGACTGTGGAACGTTACTAGTTTCATCAACGAGGCTAGAAAATTTCCTGGAGTGGCTACCAGTAGCTCAGGAGTGCACATTTTTGGAGGACGAAGCTGGCTGCATGGAGATTTTCTAACAACATCAGCCGAGGTGTTGGATGTTAAAACCCAAAAATGGAGTTACATTCCTAGTCCTTTTTCAAAAGTTGCAGTAAATGTGGATTGCAGTCAAATGCAGACTATAAGATTTTTTTTCTAATGATTGACTTTTATAAAGATGACAAAGTTAATTTATTTGAAGATGATTAAAAGTTGATTATATGATTAATTTTTGTAACAGTCATATCATATCTTTTCGCCATCAGAAAAATCGTTCCTAAAGGAGGATTTTCTACTTTTTGTGGCACTAAAGTGCTGTAGTAGTGTAATTCCATAGTGGCTGTACACTAGGGTGTTTCATTTTAAAAAAATTTTTGAAATGATGGGGGGCGTGTTGAAAATCTGCTTCCTTTAGGTGTAAAACCACTAAAAAACTTTTTTTCAAATTTTTTTTAACCGCCAATGGCGTCCCAAGGCCACTATAGCTTTTTAAAAATTGGGCAATCAAGGTCTTTTAAATTTCATTTTTTTTTTTATCCACTTTAAGGGCGTACAAAATATTTTGAAAAAATGTTTTCTTATGCTTTCGAAGTCGTAGAACACGAATTTCACTACCCCGAATTTTAACCCCTGTGACGTCATAGCGTTTTCATGGAGCTTTTACCTGATTTTTCCGCCTAAAATTCGGCTTAATCTCGATTTTGGAGCTCTGAAATTGTTTTTATTTTATTGGTATCACTCATACGCATGCAAAATACCCGTAAAACACGAATTTCACCATCCCGACTTTTTCCGATCAAACCCTGAGTAGGGGTGCAATTGCTAATTTGGTTTTTTGTGGCAAAAATGGATTTTTTTTGCCGAAAAATGGCAACAACACCTCACCAGTTCAATTTAGAGGTCAAGGAACAGAGGATATTTTTTACTCAGGACACTCTAATTAATAAGAATCTTTTGTGTTTCGAATCAATGTCCAAAATTTTGAAAATACTATTAGTTATTTATTTAAAGTTCCAAATTTTTCCGACCGTATAAAAATTTTGGAAATTGATTCGAAACACAAAAGATCCTTATTAATTAGAGTGTCCTGAGTAAAAAATATCCTCTGTTCCTTGACCTCTAAATCGAACTGGTGAGGAGTTGTTGGCATTTTTCGGCAAAAAAAAATCCATTTTTGCCACAAAAAAACCAAATTAGCACTTGCACCCCTACTCAGGGGTTGATCGGAAAAATTCGGGATAGTAAAATTCGTGTTCTACGACCTCGAAAACATAAGAAAACATTTTTTCAAATTATTTTGTACGCCTTTAAAGTGGATAAAAAAAAAAAGAAATTTAAAAGACCTTGATTGCCCAATTTTTAAAAAGCTATAGTGGCCTTGGGACGCCACTAGGCGGTTAAAAAAAATTATTTTAAAAATTTTTTAGTGGTTTTACACCTAAGGGAAGCAGATTTTCAACATGTCCCCCAACATTTCAAATATTTTTTTAAAATGAAACACCCGACTGTACACCCTGGAGTGGCGTGAACGTATTATCAATGTTTTATTTCTTTATTTAGAAATATTTCTAGAAATGGATTATCTGATTTAATTATTGTATTGTTATTTCATTGTATTTTTCTTCCATCACAAGGGTTACATTTCCCTACTCCCAATCAAAGTCCTTTATTGATAATCAGTGACAATTACTTTTCACATTACAGCTACATGTAAATGAGCAGAAAAAAAAGCTTGTATGTCTGCTAAATAAATAAATAAATAAATAAATAAATACGTTTGAATTAGAGTGGCGAGTTGTTTTTCGGTGAATGCACACCAAATTTTTTTTTATAGTAGCTGAAGGAAGATTCCCAGACTTCGTGCAGATTTTTCGGACGTAATTTAGCCGTGTCCCCGGGGACCTAAAAATTTCTAAATTCTTGTAAAGACCGAAAAATTAAAAATTTTATTTTTATGTAAAAAAATGATTGTTGCCCATTCGAATTTTTATGCAGTTAATGAAGTTGAATTTCGCAAAAAATTGTGGCTGTAGCATATTTGGTAATTTCTTTACTTATTTTGACCTTATCATCAAAACCGTACGCGATATATAATATGTAATATATTTTCGTGATGTGCATAAAAGTCTGTATAGGAAACCATCATTTTTACTTAAAAATAAAATTTTTGGTTTTTCGGCTTTTACGGGAATTTCGAAATTTTTAGGTCCCTAGAGACGCGGCTAAACGACGACCAAAAAATCAGAAAAAATTCAGAAAATCTTCTTTTGGTTACCACAAAAAAAATTAGGGGATGTGTTCTCCGAAATCCCAAAATTTGCAAAATAAGGGTTATTCTAGCCTGAATGAATCATCAGTAAAAAAACAACTGATTGTGTTATACTTTGGAATGGAGAATACCACAGCCAAGCTTTTCCGATTTTTTTTATCTAATTCAGATAGGCAGATAGTTATAAGGGCTCTTAATATAAAATTTTTTTGCCTTAATAGATTTGTAAAGCTTTAATTTTTTTTTTTTTTTTTTTTTTTTTTATCGTTTGGCTTGGGGATTGAAGTCAGACATTCTTTTCTATTTGGTTTCTGTTGGTATGCTTATGGTTAACTTAGTGCTTTTCTTTCACTCATATTTTACGTTGTCATTTATCGTTAGGTAGGGACAGAATTATTAAATATTTCAAATGTGAGAGTAGTGTTTATAAAATATATTCGTTCTTTCATTTTTCTCCTTTTAAGTTTTATAATCCTCCATCACTTCGATTTTGAATTCTTCTTCATTTTCCTTACAGACCACATACTGTAACACTTTTTTTTTATCAATGAAACGGAGCTTAAACAGATCGTCGGCAGCTTGGCAGTGACGGAATACCGTTTAACACGGTTTCCTTCACGGTGGTCATTTACGTAGGTCGAAAATCCATTTTCCCAGCCACAAAAAAAAGCCAAAGAGATGAAAAAAAAATTAATAACTCGAGTTACTTTGTATAAGTGTTGACGAACACTTTGACAAGACGTTTTGGATTTGATCCAATAATTATTGCTACAATGTAACAAAACCACATGCTTTTTGAGATCTGAAAAGAGTTTGTAACTTGTAACGAGAAACAAACAAGTAAATAAGCCACTTACGTTTTCAGCGGCGACATTAAAAAATTCCTGTCCTTTCAATTTATTTATTTTTTTTGTATTTTATTTTAGTTTTTTTTTTTTTTTTTTTTTCTTCAAAATTCTGACGAGGATGACGATTCCGCGGTCAATTTTTACGCATCGGCCACATAACATGTGCTCGTTCATGTAATTCAAAGCTAATCGTCATGCTTTTTTAAAGAATTCCGATCGCCTTCACGGTTTTTCACCTGGAAAATTTTCCATTTTATCGAAACGGTTTTCAGGCTTTTTTAAACGCTTTTAGCACGTGTCCGATACTTGAATGAACAACGTCGAGTCATTAAATTAATTAAAATGAATGAATTTAATTTGTACAAAAAAAAAGAAGAAATTAGTTAAGAATGAAACAAAAAAAGAAAAAAAATTCCTTTTGATTTAAGTCGCTTCGGACTGTTAGCGCTTTTACTCGGAATAATGAGAAAAACCGTTGTGTGCGTCAAAAAAAAAAAAAAAATTAGGATTACTCAAGAATTTGGCTCCATAGAAATATTTTTTTGGTTCTCTATTGTCTAAAAGATGCCCCGAATTTTTTTGAATTCCAAAAAAGGAAAATAGCGGCGCCTAGTGCCTACAGCAAAGGTTTTTTTTAGACAGAAAAAAGCCTACTCATTTGAGGCCAAACTTACTCAATTTTTGCGAAAAGGCAAAGTTTCACTTTTTTTTTTTTAATAACCCTAAGAAATTTTAATGCGGAAGTTAACGAGAAATATTTGAATTTCTCCCCTCATGATTTCCATTAATCCTTACCCTAAACATTTCACCTACTTAAAAAATCGTAATATACCGTACGGTAAAAAAAAAAAATTAATCCTAAAACTCCGGATCCAATTTCATTCTCACTTAGATGAAAACGACGGTTATTTTTAAATCTGACCTTTACTTCTTTTAAATTCAAAAAACTTTTTGGATTTATTTAATTTTCTATTTTTCTAATCTTTGCCTCCAGCTTAAACCATGAAAAGAAGAAGTCCCCTCCCATCAACCCTCAGCACACTTCACTACCCTAAATTCAATCTCAAGAAAAGAAAAAAAATAATCTTTTTTTGTATAAAATTCTTCCACCGAATTGCATGAAAAGAGATTTCAAATTTCACCCCAAAAACTGTCTCTCCATTGTATGCGATTCATAGATTTACATTTTTTCGAATTACGTAACCCATTCTCCTTCGTAAAAATTCGGTAAAAAAAAAAAAAAAAAAAAAAAAAAGAAAAAAAAAATTACGAGCTAAATGACACCTGCCACGTATACATTTCAATTTACTCGTGTTATTCGTAAACCAACAAGTGTTGGTGTTATAATTACAGGGCGTTATCAAAATGATGATTAAGTATGTGTGTCATGTTGTCAGATACCTCATTTCATCTTTTTCTTTTTTAAGATTATATAATTTTCAAAGGTATACGTCAAGAAAAATCGACCACTCCAGATTTTGGTTCCTAGGGTTGGCTCTTAAGACATCTCAATTTTATTTTTTTATTTTATTTTATTTTATTTTATTTTTGTTTTTTTTTAGATTTGTAAAAAATTTTTGAAGTCTTAGGTGCCGTGCCGATAAAAGCATTGCTTAGGCAAAAAACTTTTCGGGGTTCCGTTTTGTTAAAAAATACTCACGTGTCGACACTGCGTCTTAGGTTTGGCCTAATTATCTTTTAATTTGGTTTTTTATTTTTTCCATCTGGTTTTATCCATGGTTTTTTGATTAAAAACCTGGTTTTTTTTTATCTTAAAATTGGAAAACCATGTGTCTTGTCTCCATTAGTTACTTAAATGAATGGTCGGATTAAAGCAATCGTCTATTTAAATCAAGCACCGGAAGTACTGTATGTTTCCTTTTCTTTCGACAAACCTAAAACTTTTTGCATGAGCCATAATTTTTTCTGAAAATAGTTCCTCAGTAATTAAGAACCTATATATTAAGCTCTTTTTCCATTTAGTCGTTACAATTTACTAAAATTAATTTACAAAAATATAAACAAAATCCCGGAGTTCTCCATTTTGAATTAATTTTTGAATTTGGAACGGTACAGTACTTCCGGTGCTTGATTTAAATGGACGATTCTTTAATTCGATCCTCTATTTAAATCACAAGTGGAGACAAGCTAATGGATTTTGTGGTGAAAAGTCCGGTTTTTTTTGGTTAACAGGTGATGGTTTTTGGTTCAGTTTTGGTTCAGTACTATGCTTTTTATTGGTTACGGTTCTGGTTCTGGTGTTTATTGTTCCAAGGGTTGATTCTGTCCGGGTTAAAAAATTTGGATTTAAGAGTGATTTAATTCGATATGGTTTTGGTTTTTGAAACAAAAAAAACTGAAAAACCAACAACTGGTAAAACCAATTTTGCTCAGTTTGGTTTTCCATTCCTTCAGGGTCGGTTTTCTATATAGTCTACTTTGGCTTACAACTAGTAAGTCCCTAGCAATGGTTCTGTTTTTGTTTTGAAGTGAAACTTCTTATGGGGGGGTTCGCGTAAGCGTAAGCGTAGGTCTAAGCGTAACTCTGGTGAGAATTTCAAAAACGTTAGAACTGTAATATTAAATTAATTTATTAAAAAAAATATATTAATTTGCGGTGGGAAAAGTGGGGTAATTTGATTGAAATTTTAATATTAAAATAATAATTTCTGAGAAAAATGATCAAGTTATGAGCGAAAAAGTAACACCGAGACAAAATTGTCGAGGTGGTGTTGAATTGACAAAAAATCGTCGAGGTGTTAATCAAAATTTTTGATTAACACCTTAATTAATCATTTTTGAAAAGGCTGACCAGGCATTTCGTTTCAGTTAAAAATAAAGTTTTTTTCAGCTTTTGACCTTTTTCATCAAAAATATTAAGTTTTTTTCGTACCAGAAAAAAAAAAAATTACATTTTTACCAAAGATGTTAAGTTTTTTGTATCCAAAAATTCCATTTTTTTGAGCAAAAACGCGCAAAAATTAATGTTAAAAAAAATTTTCGAAAATTTTCGAAAATTTTGACTATATTTTGACCATAAATTTATTAAAATATTAAATACTTTTTTAGGTGCGAACCAACAAAAAGACGAACAAACGAACGAACGAACGAACGAATAAACGAACAAACAGAAATGTCCAGGTTAAGGGGTATGACGTAGTCCTACGTCAAAAAATTTGAAAATGATTATTTCAAGTTAAAATTGGTTGAAAAAAGGGTGACTTTCAAAAACGAACTTTGATAATGGTTGAAAAAGGGTGACTGATGGGTACCGAATTAGCCTGCCTAGGCACCACACACTCTAGAGTGTTTCCTGCCTAGGCACCACACACTCTACTAGAGTGTATCCTGCCTAGGCACCACACACTCTAGAGTGCTTCCTGCCTAGGCACCACCCACTCTACTAGAGTGCATCCTGCGTAGGCACCACACACTCTAGAGTGTTTCCTGCCTAGGCACCACACACTGTACTAGAGTGTATCCTGCCTAGGCACCACACACTCTAGAGTGTTTCCTGCCTAGGCACCACACACTCTACTAGAATGTATCCTGCCTAGGCACCACACGCTCTACTAGAGTGTATCCTGCCTAGGCACCACACACTCTAGAGTGCTTCCTGCCTAGGCACCACACACTCTACTAGAATGTATCCTGCCTAGGCACCACACGCTCTACTAGAGTGTATCCTGCCTAGGCACCACACACTCTACTAGAGTGTATCCTGCCTAGGCACCACACACTCTAGAGTATTTCCTGCCTAGGCACCACACACTCTACTAGAGTGTATCCTGCCTAGGCACCACACACTCTACTAGAATGTATCCTGCCTAGGCACCACACGCTCTACTAGAGTGTATCCTGCCTAGGCACCACACACTCACTAGAGTGTATCTGCCTAGGCACCACACACTCTAGAGTATTTCCTGCCTAGGCACCACACACTCTACTAGAGTGTATACTGCCTAGGCACCACACACTCTACTAGTGTATCCTGCCTAGGCACCACACACTCTAGAGTGTTTCCTGCCTAGGCACCACACACTCTACTAGAGTGTATCCTGCCTAGGCACCACACACTCTAGAGTGCTTCCTGCCTAGGCACCACACACTCTACTAGAGTGTATCCTGCCTAGGCACCACACACTCTACTAGAGGTATCCTGCCTAGGCACCACACACTCTACTAGAGGTATCCTGCCTAGGCACCACACACTCTACTAGAGTTTCCTGCCTAGGCACCACACACTCTACTAGAGTGTATCCTGCCTAGGCACCACACACTCTAAGTGTTTCCTGCCTAGGCACGTGTGGTGCTGCCTAGGCACCACACACCTCTAGAGTGCTTCCTGCCTAGGCACCACACACTCTACTAGAGTGTATCCTGCCTAGGCACCACACACTCTAGAGTGCTTCCTGCCTAGGAACCACACACTCCAGTAGAGTGTACCCTGCCTAGGCACCACACACTCTACTAGAGTGTACCCTGCCTAGGCACCACACACTCTACTAGAGTGTATCGTGCCTAGGCACCACACACTCTAGAGTGTTTCCTGCCTAGGCACCACACACTCTACTAGAGTGTATCCTGCCTAGGCACCACACACTGTACTAGAGTGTATCCTGCCTAGGCACCACACACTCTAGAGTGTTTCCTGCCTAGGCACCACACACTCTACTAGAATGTATCCTGCCTAGGCACCACACGCTCTACTAGAGTGTATCCTGCCTAGGCACCACACACTCTAGAGTGCTTCCTGCCTAGGCACCACACACTCTACTAGAATGTATCCTGCCTAGGCACCACACGCTCTACTAGAGTGTATCCTGCCTAGGCACCACACACTCTACTAGAGTGTATCCTGCCTAGGCACCACACACTCTAGAGTATTTCCTGCTAGGCACCACACACTCTACTAGAGTGTATCTGCCTAGGCACCACACACTCTACTAGAATGTATCCTGCCTAGCACCACACGCTCTACTAGAGTGTATCCTGCCTAGGCACCACACACTCTACTAGAGTGTATCCTGCCTAGGCACCACACACTCTAGAGTATTTCCTGCCTAGGCACCACACACTCTACTAGAGTGTATACTGCCTAGGCACCACACACTCTACTAGTGTATCCTGCCTAGGCACCACACACTCTAGAGTGTTTCCTGCCTAGGCACCACACACTCTACTAGAGTATTTCCTGCCTAGGCACCACACACTCTACTAGAGTGTATCCTGCCTAGGCACCACACACTCTAAAGTGTTTCCTGCCTAGGCACGTGTGTGTGCTGCCTAGGCACCACACACTCTAGAGTGCTTCCTGCCTAGGCACCACACACTCTACTAGAGTGTATCCTGCCTAGGCACCACACACTCTAGAGTGCTTCCTGCCTAGGAACCACACACTCCAGTAGAGTGTACCCTGCCTAGGCACCACACACTCTACTAGAGTGTACCCTGCCTAGGCACCACACACTCTACTAGAGTGTATCGTGCCTAGGCACCACACACTCTAGAGTGTTTCCTGCCTAGGCACCACACACTCTACTAGAGTGTATCCTGCCTAGGCACCACACACTCTACAGTGTTTCCTGCCTAGGCACCACACACTCTACTAGAGTGTATCCTGCCTAGGCACCACACACTCTAGAGTGCTTCCTGCCTAGGCACCACTCTACTAGAGTGTATCCTGCCTAGGCACCACACACTCTACTAGAGTGTATCCTGCCTAGGCACCACACACTCTAGAGTGCTTCCTGCCTAGGAACCACACACTCCAGTAGAGTGTACCCTGCCTAGGCACCACACACTCTACTAGAGTGTACCCTGCCTAGGCACCACACACTCTACTAGAGTGTATCGTGCCTAGGCACCACACACTCTAGAGTGTTTCCTGCCTAGGCACCACACACTCTACTAGAGTGTATCCTGCCTAGGCACCACACACTCTACAGTGTTTCCTGCCTAGGCACCACACACTCTACTAGAGTGTATCCTGCCTAGGCACCACACACTCTAGAGTGCTTCCTGCCTAGGCACCACTCTACTAGAGTGTATCCTGCCTAGGCACCACACACTCTACTAGAGTGTATCCTGCCTAGGCACCACACACTCTAGAGTGTTTCCTGCCTAGGCACCACACACTCTACTAGAGTGTATCCTGCCTTTTCCCAAACAGAATGTGAAAGTTGAATAAAAATTGAATAAAAAAAGAAAATTGAATAAAAATCTGAGTTTAAAGATTTAAATCTCATATATTGGTAAAATTGAGAAATCTTCAAATTTCCAATTTTTAATATGGCCATTTTTTTTATCTTCTAAAGAGCGAACCAATTAGATTTATCGGCGAATTCGCCAGTTTCTTTTTATACAGTATATAGAGTCTCTAAATCGTACTGGTAGATGAAAATTGTATTTCAGCGCTCTAGTGAGTTTTTTAGGAACTAAAAATAGTTCCATTAACGAAGCCATTGTTCCTAGGCAACCAGTTGTTGAGTTCCGAGACCTGTTTGTACGATCGTGCTGCCGCCGCCGCCTTGTAGTTTCAATTGTTTTTTACTTCTGCTTTGTTGTTTTTTTTTTTGTATTATTATTAATTACAATGTCCACTATTCTGATTTCATTCCTTTGCGCTTCTCTCGTAGTGGTTCCTATTTTCATTTTAAGGTAAGGGATTTCTTATTTGTATTGTAATCGAGATATAATTCAAATAGTCCATATTATTGGTTGAATTTTAAAGTAAAACTTTTGGTTCCATGATTGTCGGAAAATCGGAATCGGTAGCACTGTTTAACTTATCCAGTTATTGCATCTGTACCTACACTCGTGTCTTCTTTTTTAGGCTTTTGTTGCAACAATAATGAGCGAAAAAAATTATTGGTACGCTGAAAAATCCTCCTTATTGCCTTCGAAGGACATGACACTGAATTCCCTTGGATATTTTTGGTATTTTCGGAACGTGCACCGATTTCCCATTCTTCGGTAAGGATTTTCCGATGCAGGCATAAGGGTTGCCTACTCTAAATTTTGATGTAGAAGGACATTTTAAAATTGTTCGAAAAAAAAAAAAAAGATTTTACAGGACGTTTATGTTTAAAAAGAAGGGCGTTTGCAGGACCCGCAAATCCGTCAAATAGAAGTATTTTTACAGGATGGATTTGTCAAAAAAAAATTACTTTACGGTAAACTTCGATGTCAGAGGGAATAATCATTAATCAGTTTTTATTTTAAAGAAGTCAAACAAATACATAAATTATTTTAGTATCGCCAATTTATTCAATAAGTTCAGTTGAAACTCTTATTTTTGTTTTTCAACGGAAAGAAGTATTTTTTGCGTCCTACCCAAACTTTGGGAAGGGCGAGAACGGAGGTAAAAGGGAAGGACTTACCAATTTTTCCAAATCCAAAATGTAAATATCAGAAAAATTTTTATCGAAAATTCTGGACGTAGTCCTATGTAGGGATATGCCCCATATCCCCTAACTGCTTTTTTTTCGAATTTTTAATCCAGATTTAAATTTTGAAAAAAAATGTTGCCGCATTAAAATTTTGAGTCGATGGATCTCTATTAAATCAAACCCCACACCAAAGCAGAAAACAAAACCAAACCTTCGACTAAACTGACATTTATTAACATCTAATGCAACATTATATGTCCTCGACTTTGACATTTCTCGCTATCCGTCGTGGCAGAAGAAAAGCAGGGGGTGCAACAAGACAAAAAAGAAACCATCCAGACTCATTAAAACTTTTATAACAAACAAGAAACGAGGGAAAAAAAAAAGGTTTGATTTAGAAGTCAAGAAAGGGTAGCACAATCGACCGTACAGACAACAAAAAAGAAAAAAAAAAATAAGAGTTTCGTTCATCTCTGGATATGAGCCAAACCGGAAAGCCTTTCAAAAAATCTTCATATAAGTCTTTTTTTTCTCTCTTTGAGTTTCCGGTCCATTTCTATTTCAGAAGCGATTCACACAAAATTTCTCGTTTCCCCCCCATTTTTTTATTTAACGCGTATAAAATATACGAGCCAAAGCGCACTGCTGCAATCGTGATAACATATATCGTTTTTAAAAAAGACAGAAATGGTGAAAGCTTTCTTCAAGGATTTTCTTATAAGTCCTAATCAAAAAAAAAGGACGGTGGAAGTGGATGAAAAAAAAAAAAAAGGTTTGATTTAGAAGTCAAGAAAGGGTAGCACAATCGACCGTACAGACAACAAAAAAGAAAAAAAAAAAATAAGAGTTTCGTTCATCTCTGGATATGAGCCAAACCGGAAAGCCTTTCAAAAAATCTTCATATAAGTCTTTTTTTTCTCTCTTTGAGTTTCCGGTCCATTTCTATTTCAGAAGCGATTCACACAAAATTTCTCGTTTCCCCCCCATTTTTTTATTTAACGCGTATAAAATATACGAGCCAAAGCGCACTGCTGCAATCGTGATAACATATATCGTTTTTAAAAAAGACAGAAATGGTGAAAGCTTTCTTCAAGGATTTTCTTATAAGTCCTAATCAAAAAAAAAAAAAGGACGGTGGAAGTGGATGAAAAAAAAAAAAAAAAGATTGAAGAAAAAAAACAGCAGCTGTACCAACGTATATAGAAAAACTTCCCTCTTCGGACTTGCTAATATTTAATTCTTTGTAACAATGGCTTCTATTCACCAGTAAAAAAAAAAAATAAGTCGCTTTTGAACAACTGAGCACTTTGTAACCTTTTGTTCAGGGGAAAAAGGGACCTAACCTGGGGATGATTTCGAGGGTTTCGTTTCATTTTTGCACCGAGGCAAAGGAGGGAATCTAGGGTGCAATGTTCACCCCGTGTATTATTTGCTTTTGCCTGTTGGCAACTATTTACAGCGTCTGTGATTCGCATTTTGAAGGCATTTAAATTTTAAAGGTCCCTTTTTATACTTGCTTCGGATCAGGTTCAGGTTGTGGGAAAAAAACAGGTTTTTTTTTTTAAAAAATGTATTTTATCCAAGCTGCGTTTCGTGAATTTTGAATCGAGGACAAATAAAAACCACCTGACAAACAAAATATAAAGTCATTACCGGTTGTAGGATTTTGGAACATATGTTTGCGAAATTTTGAAAAACATATTGTCTTTGGGTCGAAGTGTAGGGTTTAATTTTTGAGAATGCACATGTATAAAACTTGTTCAAAAATCATCGTATTTTCCGGTCGTATATGAATCATATTTATTGACTTAACGTCTTGATGATAATCATCAGATTGGTCAAATGACCGCGCCATATGAGAATCAATGCAAAAAGTGTATATCATTTATGCAAAATAAATGCAAAAAAATATAAAATGTTATTTTTGTATCATTTTTATAAAAATTTAGATATGCATAATTTTTGCAGTGTATGCATTTTTTTAAGCACCAACATTAAATATGCATAATTTTTAAAATTTAAATTGAAATTAAAAATTAACAAAATTTTTAAAAATTTATGCATAGTTTTTGTAAGCACCAACATTTTGAATATACATAATTTTTACAAAATTTATGCATAATTTTTTTAGGCCCGAAAATCTGCGTATGCATCATTTTTATAAAATTTATGCATAATTTTTTTAGGCACGAAAATCTGCGTATGCATAATTTTTTTAGGCATGAAAATCTGCATATGCATAATTTTAATAAAATTTATGCATCATTTTTGTAAGCACGAAAATCTGCATATGCATAATTTTTATAAAATTTATGCACAATTTCTTTAGGCACAAAAATCTGGATAAATAAATTTCTTTGAGCACGAAAATCTATATATTTTTATAAAATATATGCATAATTTTTTTAGGCACGAAAAACTACATGCATAATATTTAAAAAATTGATGCATCATTTTTTTAAGCAAAAAAATCTGCATGTGCATAATTTTTATATAATTTATGCATCATTTTTTTAAGCACGAAAAACTACATATGCATAATATTTAAAAAATTTATGCATCATTTTTGTAAGCACAAAAATCTGCATATGCATAACTTTTACAAAATTTATGCATAATTTCTTTAGACACAAAAATCTGGATAAAATGAATTTTTGAAACTCGAAAATCTATAAGCATAATTTTTACAAAATTTATGCATACTTTTTTTAAGCACAAAAATCTGGATATGCAGAATTCTGGGATAATTTATGCAATCGATTTTTTTAAAATCTTAAAGCAGGAAAATTTTTATGTACTATGCTTATCCGACTTTTTTCCCTTTTATGCATATTTATTTATGCATAATTATATTGAAGGATTTTAAAAAATTTCCAGAAAAAAAAATATAAGTTCTTTATACATAATTTTATGCCTTACTTATATCCAGTTTCTTCTTATCCATTTCTAAATTTTCTATCTTTGATCTTTGATCTTCGATCTTAGATGTTCGATTTCAAAATCGTTGTTCTTCGTTCTTATATTTTTAATTTTTGTCTAAGGCCTAAAAGAAATGCATAAATTATATAAAAATCATGTATAAATTAAAGAAAAAAAATTGGATTTACATAAAAAATGCATAAATTATGTATAAAAAGCTTAATTTTTTTTACCAAAGAAATTTTTTTCCTCCAGAAATATAATTATGCATAAATTAATCATAAATAAATATGCATAAAACTTAAAATCAAAGGTAGAAAATTTAGAGACGGATAAGAAAAAATTGGACACACATAAAAAAAGCATAAAATTATGTATAAAGAACTTAACTTTTTTTTTTTACTGGGAAAAATCTCTTAATCCTTTAATATAATTATGCATAAATTATGCATCAATAAATATGCATAAGTGGGAAAAAAGTTGGATAAAAATTCTTAAAAATTTTCCTGCGTTAAGATTTAAAAAAATAAATAAATTGCATAAATCATCCCAGAATTATGCATATCCAGATTTTTTTGCTTAAAAAAATTATGCATAAATTTTTGTAAAACTTATGCTTATATAAATAAATATGCATAAAACGGAAAAAAAGTTGAATAAGCATAATACTTGCAAATTTTCCTACTTTAAGAATTGAAAAAAATTGAATGCATAAATCATCCAAAAATTATGCATATCCAGTTTTTTTCGTGCTTAAAAAAATTATGCATAAATTTTGTAAAAATTATGCTTATATAGATTTTCGTGATTCGAAAATTCATTTTATCCAGATTTTTGTGCCTAAAGAAATTATGCATAGATTTTATAAAAATTATGCATATGCAGATTTTCGTTCTTACAAAAATTATGCATAAATTATGCATAAATAAATATGCATAATAGGGAAAAAAAGTTGAATAAGCATAATACTTGCAAATTTTCCTACTTTAAGAATTTATAAAAATTGAATGCATAAATCATCCAAAAATTATGCATATCCAGTTTTTTTCGTGCTTTAAAAAATTATGCATAAATTTTGTAAAAATTATGCTTATATAGATTTTCGTGATTCGAAAATTCATTTTTTTTTTAAATGCCTGGCTACGGTTACTACGGCCATTTAGCCTTCGGCCACTTGGGGCGGGCATTATGCCCATATTGCTGCTATAAGAGTTGGGAGGGTGTATAGCGCTCTCCCAATGACTAGATCTTACTGACTAGATTTATCCTATTGTTGAGCCCAAAATGTTGGTGGCTGGTGTTCTGTTATAGCTGGTAGTAGTTGCCTGTTTCCTTTAGAAATACCATTAATTTGGGTAGTTTTTCCGATCCTGGTTTAACCAGCTCGGCTAGTTCTCCCACTATTTGATGCCTTGCTCTGGCGTCCCGATGGTTTGGGCATTCCGTAAGTAGGTGCGCCACCGTGAAGTCTTCGCCGCATGAGCATATCGGTGGACATTCTCCCAGAAGCAGGTAGGCTTGCGTTAGTCTGGTATGTCCGATTCTTATTCTGGTGAGGATGACGTTCTCTTTTCTCCCCATATCCGATTCCCATATCCAGGGTTTGATGTTGCTCTTCACTGCTCGCAGTTTTCCGGTCGTTCTTTCCCATTCTTGCTGCCATTTTTCAAGATATGAGCGTTTGATAAGGCGTTTGACATCTTCCCAACGTATGGGAGTCGGAAAATTCATTTTATCCAGATTTTTGTGCCTAAAGAAATTATGCATAGATTTTATAAAAATTATGTATATGCAGATTTTCGTTCTTACAAAAATTATGCATAAATTATGCATAAATAAATATGCATAAAACGGAAAAAAAAGTTGAATAAGCGTAACACTTGCAAATTTTCCTGCTTTAAGAATTGAAAAAAATTAAATGCATTAATCATCCAAAAATTATGCATAAGATATATGCATGGTGCTTAAAAAATATGCATAATGATTGCAAAAATTATGCATCTCTAAAATAATAAAAAAATAATACCTTTTTTTTTTTTTTTGCAAAAATTTTATACACTTTTTCGTACGGGACATTTTAATCTCCGATAATGAAATCTTCAATGTCTGATTCCAAATGTTTAATCCTCTATATAATTATGCATAATGCATAAATAAATATGCATAAAACGGGAAAAAGTTGAATAAGCATAATACTTGCAAATTTTGCTCTTGATTTGATTTTTGGTTTTAAATGTCTTTGATCTTGAATTTTATTTCTTTGATCTCAGATCTCAGATCTTTAATCTCTGCCTCTATTGCGCTACAAGGTCTGGGTAGTTACCGTTAAAACAATAAAAATTCAACATGGAAAACGCAGAAACCGACATTAATCTCTTTTTTTTTTTTTTTTTTTTTTTTCAACAGTTCCGCAAAAAGATGCGAAAATCGCCTGCAACCCACACGGAAAAAAAAGTTCCTGAAAGGTTACTGAAACTTAGTAGGCGTTACTGAAAGTTAAGTTGGGGCTTGTGACATCTAAACATTTGAGTTGACAATACTGAAAATTAGGTAATTATTACTAAACGTTATTAATCATTACGAACTCTTAGTAATAATTACTAAATTTTTTCGGTATTATCTACTCAAATGTTTAGATGTCACAGGTTCAGTAGCAGGTACCGAACTTTTTTCTCCGTGCACGCAAATCATCTCCACAGCTGATCTAAATTCGGGACAGGACCCTTACATCACCCAATTAATTATCGTCATTTGATGGTATAAAATTGCGGGAATCCGCTGAATATGAGGAAGACCAATTAAAAACTTGGCTGACGTTTATGAGGAAGGCAGACGACTAGACATTCGCAAGGTCAGTGATGTAAAAAAAAAAAAAAAATTATAATAAACGAGAAACGGCCACCCCGATCATAAACCATCATTGCAAATCACGAATTTTATTTAAAACAATGATCGATGAACCTGTTTCGAAATTTTCGTCCATGTTCGAAAAATGTCATAATCCGGAGTTCGTGATTTCACGTCATAGTTCGTGTGGCCGATTTCAATTGTCAAATTTGTCATGTCTTAACACGCTCCGTCCTGCTGAGTGAAACGTTAAACTTTTTTTTTTTTTCGAAGGAGCGATGTTGGGTGGTATGATTGGTTTGGGTTTCGACCCGCTGCCGGAAATTCTTTGCGGCGGTGACTATGCGATTTAGAAAAAAAAACCAAAAAAAAAAAAAAATTCGTTTCGGTGTAAGAAACGATTCTTAAAACCATTATCACTTCCTTCTCCCCTTGCGTCTGGAAATTCCATATTCAAAAATAATTATTTGGGAAGGTGAGGGTTTGGCGAAACGCCAGGGAAAAAAATTAGAGGAAAAAAAAAAGCTCAGAACCCGAATAAAAGCTTGTGGTTTGCCCGACCGAGTTCTACCGCAAAATGGCTCCTTGATTACGCTCATTCATTAGTTAATTTATTTTCGGTTGCGGTTTATCTCCGCGCGATGAGGATGACGAACCGATTCAATAATAATAAAAAAAAAAAGAAAGGAAAACCCACAAATACCGGTTAATAAAAACGTTTATTGCGTTTAAGGAACCCCCGAAGAAAGGCGAAGATTGATGAGAAAGCCAGATGGGGAAGACCCTGAAAGCTTTGCAGGAGAGAATAATGGTGGGGTCGAGTCTAGTTGACACTTGTTGTATATATTATGCCCATATGGATTTTTTTTTTTTTGTTATCTTATTATTATATTTTTTTATGTAAAAAAAACTTTTTATTCAAAAGAATTTTGGGGAAGAAACGTATATAAATTTTAAATCCGTTCGGGGAATAAAAAAAAAAAGAAAAATTGGAAGGGAAGTTTAGTGACCTTTGGTTCGGGGCTGACATGTTCCTTGTTTATAAATTTTTAAAGTGGTCAACGTCCTTGTTATTTCGCGCGCGTCAGTGACGTAAGTGTTTTTCCTTAAAAAATAATGTGAGCAGGAAAATTTGAATAAAATTATCATGAGGAGGTATATTGTAAGTAAGAGGAAGTTGTAATGGGTTCCCATGGGTGTCCTTTCTGAACGGTAGGATTTTAGTTGCTAGAGAACCGCTGATGGGGTATCTGCGTATGAAAGACCGAGAAGTACCTAAAAATGATGAAAAATCTAGTCGTAACAGCACCTTAAAGCCATGTTTACAGTCGATTTTTTTGAACTCCCTATACTTCAAAATTTTTTTTTTTAAAGAATTAAAATATTAAAATGTTGCTTAGTACCAAGCTCCCTTCTACTACTTAATTAGCATTTTCAGTAAAAATTTTAGATTCTTACCAGGAGTCCGAATCCAAATCCGAGGCCGGTGCCGACCTCGGCCGGCAGCCACCTCAAGTCGATGCCGATGTTGGCTGATTCCATATTATTTATATAACTCCCGATTCCGATTCCTATTCCGGCATCGGTGCTTTGACTACATCCCGATTCCGATTTTAGTAGAAAAAATTCATAAGAGCCATTCTAGGCGTTTTCGAAAATATTATTTTATGAATCATGCAGGCACCAATTTACCTAGCAGCCTTGTTTCTTGTGAAATGACTTAACTTTGGACGTTAGAATTACGATGCCAGTACGGGTGCCGACACTGATGCCGATGCCGATGCCGATTTCGGATTTTAAAAAATTTACCATCGGCATCGAATTCTTGGGCATACATAAAAAATGCAAAAATGATGTATAAAATCACTTAAATTTTTTTACCAAAAAATTTTTTTCTAATCTACAATGTAGTTATGCATAAATTATACATAAATAGTATGCATAAATCGGAAAAAAAGTTGAACAAACATATTATTTGCAAATTAATTTGCTTTGTTATGATTTTATGCATATATCATGTAAAATTGTATGCATAAATCATCCAAAAAATTATGCATATCCAGATTTTCATGCTTGAAAAAATTATGTATTTATTTTGCAAAAATTTTATATACTTTTTGCATCACTTTTTGATGCACAAAATTTGACTGTAAAAAAATTAAATGCAGAATTCTGCAAAATTATAGTCAAATTTTCTCAGCGGTTGGATTTGGTTCGGTTCAGGGATCCGAATCCGATAAAAGTTGGTTGGAGCCGACGCCGGCACCGGAATAGCAAAATTTTTGCCGCTGGTGCTGGTGCCTGAGCCGATTCCAGCATCGGTGCCAGTATCACCATCAAAAGGATGAGGGTCAATAAGGCCGTTTTTTGGGCAAAATTTTTTTTATCGTGAAATTTGATCCTTTAGTCCTGGTAAATGATTCCCCAAAAGAATTTTCGATTTCGGTCGTCGGAACCCTTAATATTTGCCTAAAACCATGATATTTTATTAAAGCAAATTTTAAGGATCAGCATAGGAATTAAAAAATTTTATTGCGGCAGGGAAATACTCCTACCTAAGATCTTTTAAGGGTATTTTTTCACGTTCCGAAAAATGTGTAGAACCCCCTTAAAAGCGGCAATTTTAGGTGTTTTTATTTTTTTAAACACCGTTCTTCCAAGGATTTCTGAAAACTGCATACAATATATTATAGCTTGCCCCAAGATAAACCTCACGTAATTTTTCCCGTTTGCGAATCCAATGGAATCCATTTAAAAAATGCATAAGACGCGGTTTTTACGGCCTATTTGAGCTCCCTGGTAGTCAGATCTGAATTTTTTTTAAAAAACATCATTTAGGAGTGACAATTAATCGATTCCAGCCATTGTCCCGTTCCATCCATGATCAAGTTATCTTAAAAAAAACTTTAAAAAATTATTTACATTTTAAAAAAAATCACTTTGCATTTGATGTGTTCCATAACAAGTTTTCGAAAATGGAATATTAAAATTATAAATAATCTGTATATTTCCTTCTTTTTTCGTATTAAGCTAGTTGGTATTTTTAATTTATCCTTCAGAAATGATGTCTTGCATCTAAAATAACAATTTAATACAAAAAATAGAAGAAAATACATATATTGTTTATATTATTCACATTTCATTTTCAAAAACTTGTTATGGAACACATCAAATGCAAAGTGATTTTTTTAAAAATGTAAATAATTTTTTAAAGTTTTTTTTAAGATAACTTGATCATGGATGGAACGGGACAATGGCTGGAATCGATTAATTGTCACTCCTAAATGATGTTTTTTAAAAAAAATTCAGATCTGACTACCAGGGAGCTCAAATAGGCCGTAAAAACCGCGTCTTATGCATTTTTTAAATGGATTCCATTGGATTCGCAAACGGGAAAAATTACTTGAGGTTTATCTTGGGGCAAGCTATAATATATTGTATGCAGTTTTCAGAAATCCTTGAGGGCAGTCTCCACTTGATAACGTTCACCGCATTCGCGTTATCCGCCTTCTCGATGAACGTAATCGCACCGGAAGTTTTGTGGATCTTTTACCACGATTTTTTTGATCATCTTCTGCTTTTTTCTATTTACAAACATTAAAAATGGCGGTTTTGAAAGATGTTTTTACGGATTTAAAAAGAAAAATTTTAATTCGGGCATGGGGAAGACAATAAATCTGTTCCAAAACAAATTCTGGGTAAGCCAATTTTGTATACTTAATGAAATATACGGTACTCTTTTTATGCCACAAACGTTTACGGGAGCAAAACCTGCAAAGTACTTCCGGTGCGATTACGTTAACCGCAATGACGGACAACGCGAATGCCGTGAACGTCATCAAGTGGAGACTGCCCTTTGGAAGAACGGTGTTTAAAAAAATAAAAACACCTAAAATTGCCGCTTTTAAGGGGGTTCTACACATTTTTCGGAACGTGAAAAAATACCCTTAAAAGATCTTAGGTAGGAGTATTTCCCTGCCGCAATAAAATTTTTTAATTCCTATGCTGATCCTTAAAATTTGCTTTAATAAAATATCATGGTTTTAGGCAAATATTAAGGGTTCCGACGACCGAAATCGAAAATTCTTTTGGGGAATCATTTACCAGGACTAAAGGATCAAATTTCACGAAAAAAAAAATTTTGCCCAAAAAACGGCCTTATTGACCCTCATCCTTTGCCGATTTTTTTTTTTTTTTTTTTTTTTTTTTACTTGAAAAAAAAATTGTTACTGTAGTTGCCGCTCATAGTAGTGCCGGTTAATACATTGGGCCGCTTAATATGACCAAGCTAGTAGCCTTTCTCAATTTCATTGAGCATTGCCATCGGGTCATATTTACAAGACCGGTGCCAGCGCCGGTGCTGACACCGGTTTTGTAACTGTGACCCGATGACAAGTTTAAAATAAATTATCTAGCACTGGCACAAGCTTCGGCACCGACCTGAGTTTTTAGCCAAAAGAGGCTGGCATCGGCTTCGGACCCCTGGTTCGGTTCGAAAGCATGAAAAAACCTGTATATTCTGATAAATTTTTCCGGTTTCATTTGCTTCCATTTTATTTCACTTCACTTCGTTTGCTAGCATTTTTTTTTTTTTTTTCAAACTTGTTGTCATAATCCATAGAGGCCGTTTATATGTATATGACGAAGCGATTAGTATGTAAGTATGGTGGTAATAATAATAAACAAACAAAAAAAAAAAGTAAGCGTCACCTGAACGTACTTTTTTTTTCATACATATAATGCAGAAATGAAAACAAAAGATATGCCATACCAGCTGCTGTTAAATAGTAGCGTCCCTGGCCTAGTCTCGACTGCAGCTGTTTCATACAAGCGTCCTAGTGCTTGAAAAACTGGTAAGGGTGCTATAGGGGATGAGATTTCGTATACATAGTTTTAATTTTTTTTTTTTTTCCTACTGACTCCGTGGTTATTCGAATGAAAAATGACGAATTCGTATGCGTGGAATTATGATGAGGATGTTACTCGGTTTATTATGTTGGGTGTGTCATAGGTACGGTGGGATGATTTATCCCGTAACCTGTTGGTTTTCGGATTATAGGTTTCTATCCCTTTGACTGTAACTTGACAAGCGCGGAGTAATTTTCGGATGACAAGTTAGGTGTTGTTATCGCAGGTCAAGGATGAAGCGGTTGAAATAATTGTTAAAAATTTTTTAATCTTTAGGGTGTTTTTAAAAAAGTGGCTGAAGTATTTTTTGGTGCGTTTGCGAGGGATTTTCAGGTTTTCACCTGGTTTTTTTAGTAGTTATTGTTAACTCTGAACCAAACCGAACCAAACCAAATAGAACTTGACCGGATCCCCAAAATAAAACATTTCACAGGTTCGGAACCCTTTGCTGGTTCTCTGCTGAAAAAAGAGGATACAATGTGGCACCTTTTAAAAATTCAAGATGGCGGCGGAAAACCGGTTTTTGATTTGTCCATATTGAACAGATCTGAACCGAACAGAATCTGTTACTTCTTCTAGGAGTTTAAATTATTATTCACCCGAACCGAAGCTTAAAAATCGAAGAAAAAATCGGAACCGAATAGAACCGAACCGATCCAATTCGTTGGAAGGAAACGACTGTCAAAAACCAAATCAAAAACCTAAACTTCCGAAAAGAGAAGCCCAGGATCTGAATCAGGTTCCAAAAGATAGTTAAACCTTGAACTGAACCGAACCGAACCGAACCTAACCTTAACGAAATCCAGAATCTAAATGAACATTTCTTAGGTTCATCTACAGGTTTCTAGTTCAATTCTTTTCAAGGAAAGGACAACATGGCACCTTTCAAAAATTTGGTCGTCCAGAAGGTTTTTGAGTTTTCCAATGTTGGACCAAATCAAACCGAACCGAACCGAATCGAACCTAGAGTGAGGTTTTTGAGAGAAAGAAAAGAAGGAACCGAACCGAACCCGTTACTAACTGAATTATTACAAACCGAACCAATCTGAACCGAAGCTTGAACGTAAAACACAAAACCGGAACCGAACCGAACCAAACCAAACTGAACAGAACCAAATCCAACAATTGGGAAAAAATTAATGTCAAAAACCAGAAACTTTAAGCCAAACCTAAATCCCCGGAAAATAAAAACCCATAATTCAAATCAGGTTCTAAAAGACGGTTAAATCTTGAACCGAACCGAACCGAACCAAACCAAACCGAACCTAATTCAAAACCAAAACTTGAACATCTAATCTTTTAGATTTCATATCGGTTCCTAGTTCAATTCTAAGCAAGAAAAGGACGATATGGCACCTTTCAAAAATTCAAGATGGCGACCAAAAATCTGTTTTGAGTTTTCCAATATTGAACCAAACCAAACCAAACCAAACCGAAACGAACCGAATAGAACCTGAACCGTGATTTTCGAGAGAAAAAAAGAAGGAACCAAACCGAACCCGTTACTGACTGAATGGTTACAACCCGAACCTATCCGAACCAAAGCTTAAAAGTAAAGCACAAAACCGGAACCAAACCAAACCATTGGGAAAGAATGAATGTCAAAAACCGAAAATTTAAACCACACGGTAAAAAATTATCTGTAAAATCAACATATTTTGTCTGTTCAAAACGGTCCACCAATTTTTATATGTCAATTTAACATACTGCAGTTCTGTAAAAATTTTTTTCAGAAATTAATATTCTGAAATTTGCCGAAAAATTCAATGGCATAAAAAACAAAATGACATATTTGAAATCTGTTAAATTGACATATGAATTTGTTAAAAATTTAACAGATTACCGTTAACATACAAAATTGGTGGACCGTTTTTAACATATTAACAGATAATTTTTTACCGTGCAAATACTAAATCCCCGGGGAATAAAAATCTAGGATTCAAATCAGGTTCTAAATGGCGGTCAAATCTTAAACCGAATTATTGAACCGAACCAAACCGGACCACATCTGAACCAGAACTTGACATCTAATCTCTTAGGTTTCATATTGGTTCCTAGTTTAATTCTAAGCAAGGAAAGGACAATATGACACCATTCAAAAATTCAAGATGGCGACCAAAAACCAATTTCTAAGTTACCAATATGGAACCCAACCGAACCGAACCCATAATTGCCCGAACGATTACATAACCGAACCTATCCGAACCGAAGTTTAAAAAAACACAAAACCGGAACCAAACCGAACCGAACCGAACCGTCTTTTTTCTATGGAGTTGCCAGCAACGCATCCACCATAAGGCACACCAGAGGGAAATTTTCACTCAAGCACCAAATCAAGGTGGAAAAAAAAAATCTTGACAAGCGATTATTCTGTCAGGAAACCTCGGGATAACCTTGATAAAGTGTTAAAGCTGTCATCGATTTAAATTAATATCTGAGGTTTCCATCATTTAGGATCGATAAGTTTTTAGTGTGTTCCAGGTGTAGATTAGGGAGGAACTTGATAGCATCCCTCAAACATCTGCCGCCGCGCGTTTGGTTTTTTAAAAATCTCTCTCTCTCATCTTTCGCAGCTTCCTAAAATAGAAATGACCCGGAATTCGATGGATTCCAAAATTTTAACGCAATGACAATCGTAAATGGAAAAAAAAATGAAGAATTCATTGATGAAATCCACGCGGGGGTCTTTAAAAAAAATAAAAGATTCCAGGAATATTTCCAGTTCGAGCTTATAAAATATGAAGGAAAGATAGTACAAGTCATTGATAATAAAAAAAAAAAGATTTGGATGAGTGAAGCCTTTGTTTCAAAGACGTAAATCTCGGATTCTTAAAGTGGTATTGTTTGTGCCACCGGATGTAAGATGTCCACGTTCATATAGCAGAACCAGAAGTCTTGCTTTGGAAAATCTCCGTCGCTTGAGGGGGTTGTCTTGTGTTACGGTTTCGTTTTATCTTATTACTGTTTTTTTTTCTTCGTGTCATTGTCTGATTGCGGTTTTTTTTTTCTTCTTTCTAAATCGGTTTAAGTCGAGTTTCCGGTATTGGCTAACCTGGGGGTCAATAATACTTTTTCTCTCGTTTTAAACTTTGTAATTTGGAGGATTTTCTTCCGTCGTTTGCTAATTTAGTAAAAGAAGGGGTTGTCCATAAATTGGGATTTTTCTTTGGAATTTTGGGGATTCCAGTGATGGGAATGACCTTAGTACGGAGAAGCAAGCTTTTGCTTGAAGAGGAGGGGCAGAAGATATGGTTCCTGTACTTATTTTATGAAAGCAAAAAATTCTTTGAAGGGGTCAAGACAACCTTGGAGAATAAGCCCCCCTCCCCTCAAATGGTGTCGTAATTTGGGAAGTCTTTGGGGGGGGGGGGGCAAAAGACCTCCCAAATAGCGCCACTAGTGCTGACAAACGCATCTAAAAAAATTACGGTTTTGCTTTGGTTCCGGTTTCGCATTCGACCTGTAAACTTTGGTTTGGTCTGGTTCCGGTTTCTTCGGAGTAGTCAGAGCAGTGGCGCAGGAACCGATTTCCGGTTCTGTTTGGTTTTTTTAGTTTATTGGGTTTGAATTTGGTTTCGGCTTGGGATTTGTTCCTGAACCAAAGTTTACGTTTTCATGTTCCGTTTTGCGGTTCAATTTCGGTTTTTTTTTTTTTTCTTCTTTTTTTAGAAAAAAAACTGGTTTAGGTTCGGTTTGGTTCGGTGCAACATTTTGTTAAAAAAAACCTTGGGTTTTTATGAAATAAAATATAGTTTCGGTCTTTTTTTTTTCGTGCTTTTTTGAAAAAGACCGGTTTTTTTTGGTTTGATTTCTTGGGAATTCCCGGTTCTGGTTCTGCTCCGTCCGGTCCCACTTGAGGTTTGGTCAAGTTCGATTCCTGTAATATTTGAGGTTCGATCAGGTTTGGTTCCTGTAATATTCGAGGTCCGGTTAGATTCGGTTCCTGTAATATTTGAGGTTCGGTTCGGTTCGGTTCCTGTAATATTTTCGGTTTCGCCTTTCGGTTTGGGGTGGTTTTTTCATTTTTAAAAAAATCGGTTTAGGTTCGGTTCAGTTCGGTGCAACATTCTGTAATAAAAAGCCGGGGTTTTTAATAAAGAGAACAAGTTTCGGTCGGTCGGTTTTTTTTGGTTCGGTTTTTTCGAAAAACCCGGTTAGGGTTCTGGGTCCGGTCCGGTCTCACTTAGGATTGGCCTGGTTCGGTTCCTGTAATATTAATATTTGAGGTTCGGTTTCGCCTTTCGGTTTTTGGTGGTTTTTTTCATTTTAGAAAAAAACCGGTTTAGGTTTGGTTCAGTTCGGTAGGTACATCATTCCGTAATAAAAAGCCGGAGGTTTTTATAAAGAGAACAAGTTTCGGTCGGTCGGTCGGTTTTTTTTTTTTTTCAAAAAAAGAAAAAAAAAACATAGTTCTTTTTTTTGGGTTTGGTTTTTTGGAAAAACCCGGTTACGGTTCTGGGTCCGGTCCGGTTTCACTTAAGGTTCGACCAGGTTCGGTTCCTGTAATATTTGAGGATCGGTTTTAATTTGGTTCGGTTTCGAGTACCACGGGGCTCTGATTCTGGGCTCAGATTTTTGTTATTTACTTCTTCGTGCGGTTCGGTCCGGTTAATTTAAAAACCGTGAACAGTCCTCGTTCGGTCCGGTCCGGTTTTTTCGGTTCGGTTTGCCAACACTACACGGCACTGAGTAAGACACTTTGCGATTTTGAAGATTATTTATTTATTAAAAGAAATTTATCGAAAAGGCAGGTGGGTGGAAAAAATTTTAAGGATTTCGGCCCCAGTTTTTTTTAGAATCTACACCGCATAGTTTAAAAATCTAGCAAGTAACTAGTGTCATTTTGCTATAGTAACTCTAAGCTTCCTTTCCTGCAGCAATGGTATTTAAAGATTTTTGAAGATCAGTAAAAGAAAGATGCGCCAGAAATTTGTTCTGCTGTCCAAGTCCTCATTGGCTAAAATTCACTTAAGCTCTACTTAAGTTGGTCCCAATCTTCATAACGGAACATTGGAACAGTCTATATTTGCACAGCTCCACTCCCAAATCGGCAGAATAAATTGTAAATTATCCCAAAGGTGGCGAGCGTTCAAGTCTAATGTCTCTTCTCTTGTTCTTCTTCATTTTTTTTTTCTTATACAGGTGCAAAGCCTTAATTCCATTTCCAATTGGTTTTTTGTTCCGGAACATTAATCATCCCATGTCGTAATTCAACTGAAACCAAATCAACCATATTGATTTCTTCCCATGTCACTTTTTTTTTTTTTTATGGTGACTATTTCCCATTAAGGAAAGAGAGAGAAGTACATAAAGGTCGTAAATGTCTCATACTGACACTCTACATGCGTGTCAAAGGTGACATTCGTTGCAAAAATGAGTTTAGTACGTTAACTCGATCGTATACCTTAAAATATGCTCAATCATTCCAGGCGCCATGTGAAAAACCCTTTTTTTTTTGTAACCCGTCCCCTCATCGCTGTGCACCTCATTCAAAAATCTCGGATTAGTAAAAGGAGAGGAAGAGGTCGGATGTTCAACAGGTTGCCCCTTTTTTTTCGAAAAATAAGTAAACCTTCCTCGCCCATATGGCAAACATGACGCATGTTGAAAATCTCTCGAAAATTACGTAACACTTTGAACACCTGGAATATTGGGAATGGAAAAAATTATTCCAGAGGGATATTTAAAACTAATACAGGGTGCTCCATTTTTGTTACTTTTTCTTCGTTTCTTTTGAATGAGTTTCGAGGCTAGGGTGGTCCGTTTTTTTTAGGGATGCACACAACACGATACAACGCGAGAATCCGTGTTGTCTTGCTCAACACAGAAAAATAGCGCCTTGACTTGTGTTGTCTGTTGTCTTGTTCAACACAAATCAAGTTTTTGATCTTTAGACGCAATAAACTTACATTAATGTTATTAAAATACATTTAAATTATACAACGCGATAAAATTAAAGAAGCTAAAACAATTTTACTTACAATTTAGCTATATGAATGAATATTTTGGACTTGATTTTATTTTTAAATTCGAAAGTAAACAAACCGACATTTTTTTCTTTTAACGGAACAAAGCCTCCGAAATATGAAAATAAGAAAAAATAGGGGAAATAAAGATTTCGGGGGCTTTGCAAAAATTAAAACTCTTTCTGCTACAATTTGAAAATAATGTGTTGTCTCGTCTTGAACTCGTGTTATTCTTTTGTTTTCAAGACAACGTCAACACAACACGCAATTTTCTCGTATTGTCGTGCATCCCTAGTTTTTTTAAATTTTTTTCCGATGGCTGAGTTCCACGAGGTTTGCTTTCTTTTAGGTTCAAAATATTAGTGAAAAAATGGAGAAAAAAAAAAGAACTTTGTCATTCTTTAAGAGATGCCTTCGATGTAGGGGCTGAGGCAAAATTAAAAAGTTCAACATTGCGCACTTGACGATTTTTTTCTCTTTTTGACCTTTTAATTACGTTGTATTGAGAAAATCTGCTGATCCAGCGTATTTTCCCTATCAGAACATATTATACCTAGCCGTCTAGACTACAGCTTAAAATTTGACTGTGAAATTAAACATCATTCCGAAGTTTAATAGAAAACTAAAATCAAGTCTAATTTTCAAAAATTTAGACGTTCATTGGATGTTTCTTAGCATTGAAAATGACATTTTTCTCAAAAGAGGAAGGAAGAAGGAGAGCAAAAGGACGAAGAAAGAAAAAAGAAGAAGGAAGAGAAGAAGAAGAAGAAGCCAGAAAGTAGGAAAAAGAGGAAAGAATGAAGGAAGAAGAAGAAAGAAAGAAACAAGGAAAAAGAAAGAAAGAAGGAAGACAAAGAAAGGAAAAAGGAAGATGAAGAAAGAAAGAGGGAAGAAGAAGAAGACGAAGAAAAAAAGCAGGAAGAAAGAAGAGGAAAGATAGAAAGAAAGAAGAAGAAAGAGGAAAGCTAAAGAAGAAGACAAAAGATGGAAAATAGACCAGGAAGATAGAACGGGAAGAGAAATAAGAGGAAAAAAGAATTAAGAAAAAAAGTAACTTATTCTACCGTCAAACTTAATCTAGGTTTCCACAAGTAATTTGAGACATATTTACCATTAGTTTGACGTAAACTATAGATGTTGATTAGCGCTTTCCATTAACTGTGACATTTTTGTAAATAGCTGGTATTTAGACATCCCAGATAGCATTTTCAATCCATTTGACATCCTGTGGATTGTCCATTAGATATCCACGGGATATCCATGGAATATCCATAGGACGCTTTTGGATCACTGTAGACATAGGTAAATCTAATGGTAATGGACATCCAATAAATTTCCTCATGACGTCCTCGGGACTTGATAGACTTTGCTATCTGATAGCCCAAATATAGATGCTTTAACTTTCTGAAATTTAGAAGGGTTTAAGACGTCTAAGAGAAGAATTATCTGATTGGGATATAACATAAATATATAAATAAATAAATAAGTAAGTAAATAAATGAGTCCAGAAAAGAAATCCACGAAAAATATCTTTGATCAATAAAAGAAAAAAATATTTTCATCCTCTAATTTTTATGTTCAAGACTTATAGCTGGACTGTCTGGCTCGTCGTTACTCTCTAACGTTTAAAACGGAGGTACGCCTATGTTTGTTTTTTTGTAAGATTTCTAATCACCAGTAACGAAACTTATCGTATTTTTAGACAGTAAACATGACCATGAAATTAGAAACAATAAAAATTACAAAAAAGGATTCGATTTTTCGATAGCCAACAACCTCTTTGTTTTTTTAAATAAAAGATTTTAATCTGTTTTAAATAGTAAGTTCATAAGTTAAGTGCCAGGAATGGGCAATCTTTTCCTCGTTATTGTAATGAAATCAGATTAAATATAAGGTGATCAGATGTCCAAGCAAGTTCCTACAGAGTATAAATTGCTCACTCTCGGATACAATTAATATCGTACTAATTATCAAGATGAAAGCTACTCTGCTTTTATTTTTTCTCGTTGTATTTCACTTTGCGACATCCTCGTCGGTTCAGAATGGACACATTTTGCCGTCGGGAAAGGTATGTTGAAAACTTTTTCAACTTTCGAATTGGTTTTGTACATGAAATTGTTCTTTCTCATGATAGAACTTGAGGAAATCCGCAAGCATTTCAACTCAATCCACCCAAGCGGTCGCATTGGGTCGAGTAGCAGATTTGGGTGATCTTTACGATGCCAGAAGCGACAATTTCTTAGAAATATCTCTTTACACCACGGATTTGCCAAGACCGGGAGATGCCGTTCACTCCACGGATAACGCCTACGCAAGCATCGACTACGTAAGGACCGAGTCTCTTTCGGAAAAGATGGAAAAATTAGGAGTGAGTGCTGAACTCTCCGTGAGTTTTTTGGGTGGACTGGTCAGTGCTTCGGGGTCCGGAAAATATTTGAACGAGGATAAGAAGAGCGCCAAAAGTGCCAAGACTTCCTTGGTCTACAGCATAAGGACGGTTACCGAAGACTTAAAAATATTTTCGAAATCTTCTCGAGAACTCATGGATCAGTTTTTGTTAACGAACATCGATGCCACTCATGTCGTCGTAGGAATCGACTGGGGAGCTAATGTCGTTTTATCTCTCGAAGAGACCAACACCGATTCGTCGAATATTCAGGAAATTCAAGGGAAACTACAAGCCGCTTTAAACTTAGCCGTGCTATCCGTTTCCGGCTCTGCAGAAGTCGATTTCGGTAGCAGCGACGTCGAAAAAAGCAGCTCGTTTAGCCTTCATTTGAACGGAGATATAATCCCGGATACGGTTCCTCAAACCATCAACGAATCCATATCGTTTATCAGGAGCATACCGGATTTAATTAAAAAAGAAAACGAAGGAAAAGGAAAAATTATGAACTACATATTAATGCCCATCGCGACCGTTAGAAATGTCTTTGAAGCGGAAAGTAACGACAGCGGAATCATTAAGGAGATAAACGAAGAATTAATCCAACAGTTCATGACTATATTTCAGGAAATGAAAGATTCCGAGCTTTTAATCAACGACGTTTACAATGCATTTAATACTTGGAACCTGCTGATCGAGGAAAATGAGTTCCCGAAAATTTCGGATTTCAAAGGGAAATTCGATTCGTTTACAAATGATTTGCGGACGAAATTCGCGGACCAAATTGTACTGTTCCGAGGAGGCAAAACGGACGAAGGAGCTTTGGTCGATTTAATTGATTCGTATCGCAGGAGTGATTATACTTCGGCAAATGTGAGCTCTACTTTAGATGGATTCTTAGGGACGATGCACAAAATCGAATTGCTGACTTTGTTTCAAAAGTCGAATGCTTTGTTCGTGGATCGGAGAACGGATAAATATAAGATTTTAACAGAAAAATATCACGAAAAAGTGAAGATAATCTCGGTGGACTTCAACATTGATGTATCTTCGCCTTATGTTCACGATATTATTCGTTTATTGGAAACGGAATGCGTTGGTGATTCGATTTCAGTAACTTGTTACATTGAAGATACCGACATAGAAGTTCCGGAAATCAAAGAGTATTTGGAAGGGAATGTAATCAGTACATTGCCGGTGAATAAAAAGGAATACTTTTTTATAAATACTGACCAAGGAATAGTGATTATAATTGATGCTAATACTTACGATCAAGTAATATCTTATTCAGACTCTGAGTTAGCTTATAGCCTTGGTGCTGTTGTTAATAATACATTTTATAGTATTAGCACTAGATTAGGCACAATTAAAAGTACTCCACTGGAAAATATTATGACTAAAAATCTTAGTAATTGGGATTATGTTGGTTTTTTTCCACGAGAAGGCTCTTATGTAAAAAATGCGGCTGTTGTTAACGGATCTCTTATTTACTTCACTAGTAGCCACGGGGTGCTATATAAATTCGATGTAACTTTAAAAACGGTGACGAGATGCTTAGATTCGCTCGGTGGTGGTGTTTACGGTTCAATGGTTTTAGTTGAGAATACTTTATACATTTTCGAAAATCTTCATTTTTATTCTTTTGATGGCGATACATTGACTTCCATCACACTGTTTGACAAAAGAGAATATTCAGGATTATTTCAATTGGGAAATAATATCTGCGTCGTGGGAGGAAATACGACAGATTCGTCTCCCAATCCTGATCCTGTGGCTTGTTATGATCCTAAAGAAAGGTCGTGGAACGTTATTAGTTACATCAACGAGGCTAGACGTTTACCTGGAGTGGCTACCAGTAACTCAGGTGTGCACATATTCGGTGGATATAGCTGGCTGCAAGGAGGGCTAACAAGATCAGCCGAGGTGTTGGATGTTAAAACCCAAAAATGGAGTTACATTCCTAGTCCTTTTTTAGATATCGATTTAACCTTAAGTCTCTTTGGTATGCAGGCCATAACATTTTATTTCTAATAATTGAAAAGAAAATGACAAAAGTTAATTTATTTGATGAAGATTATTAAAAGTTGAATGCAGGATCAATTTTTGTAAGATCCAGACATATGATGGGTTGGGATTGGAATGGGATAATGCCGTCGTTTGTGACCATTGCCTGAGACACTTCGTCCGGGGATTGGAGATGCAAGTTCCGCAGGAAAAATTTAAATCATCAAAAATTTAAATCTATCTTGTGTAGTTTCAGTTTTTCAGAGTGAAACAAAATTTTCAAATTTTTACCAAGCAAAATTGTACGGGACCCCAGATATATTCTGGAATATGATTTTCCAAATTCCTAACCTTTTTTCATTCCCTGGAATCGAGAATTCCCATTTTTGAAAAAAAATTACTAATTCCGACCGAAAACGGTATGTCCCATTTTGTTTACCTTTTTTGATTTCTCAGGATTTGAGAAATATTCTTTTTAATTATCTGGATTTGGGAATTCCTTTACAATAGGAAAAAACTTTGAAAAAAAAAAACTCTGTTTCCCAAAATCTAGAATTCCCCAAAAATTTGAAAAAAATTTTCGGGAATTTTTTTTGGGAAAAAAAGTCGGAAATAAGCCTGGAATTCTTGGAATTTTTCAGAAGTTTTTCGGGGTAGTTTTCGCAAAACGAAAAAAAATTCCGATACTTTCAGTCCTGAAAATCATTTAAGTTAAGATTTTATCCTATGACCCTTTCCCAAGGATTTTGAAAACCCTGAGGAAAAATCCGCATCTTATCGCAATTCCCGGAATTAATTGAGATTTTCGGAAAATTTTTCTGATTTTTTTAAAAATCTCTCGAAAGTTTCCGAAAATGTCTGAGGAATGTAGGAATAACTGGTGATTTGGTTTCCCGAATCCAAAAAAAAATTTTATTCGGAAAATTAACTCTTCTCCATCAAATTCTATTTTTGAACAAAATACTCGAGATCCTAAGTTTTTGTGGATAATTTTTTTCGAAAAATTGCTGCCCCTTCAGAAATGGATTTATGCCATTCGACAAAACTAAACACGCTTTGATTTTTTTGATTAGGAAAGGAACGGGTTAAACAGACATTACTCGGTTTACCTGATTCAGCCTTAAAATTCCTGACTATGTTTTTTCTCCCTTCCTAATATGCTTAATAATAATATAATGCTTCACATAGCGTTACTCACAATTTATAATAATTTCTTTCTGGAAATCTTTCATTTTTTGCTGTCATTATAATATTTTTTTTCATCCTGCAATTGTTTCTTTTATTTTTTACGTATCGTATTTCCACTGCTATTTGCCTGACGCGTATCCGATGTGCACCGATGGCGTGAAATTTTTTAAGACGTAACAAACCAACCCTAGCAATATTTTTTTTTTTAGTATCCCAGCGCTCCTAATCACAAATCGACCATAATTCGAAATGGACACATTATAAAACTACCATTAATCCTAAACCAAAAAAAAAGGGCTAACTAGATAAACGCAACTAGGGTGGACAGGTGACATGAACCAGAGTCCGTGTCCAGTTTTTTCAATGTAGTTTTATGGAGCGAACTTCCGGTTTAAAGTGGCCGACGAACTACAACCCTTCAACTGGAATTGCCTATGTGATTATCTCATTCGGCCTTTTTGTTTCTTTTCTTTTCGAAATATTTTATTTCGTTGATTTTACTACCTCTCGGCGCATATATTCATGGATCAGGTAGTACCGACTTCCCTTCCGTTCATGGTCTGATTAAAAAATCCTTAGGGTTCCTTTGATTTCTTTTATACGACTCACTGAACGGAACCAAGAAGACCCGACCCCCCCGAAAAAAAAAAAAAACGGAAAAATCGGCATCCTTAAATAATTAAAAATGACTTGTTACAGATGTCCTAAATCGAAAATAAACACAGCACATCCTGACACACTTATGTCCCTCTTCTGGTTAAGTAGGTGAAACTTAACATCCTTAGGGAGCAACAACATCCCCCGTTTAAAAATAAATCTGTAGATAATAAATTATGGCACGCACATGGAAACTTTCTAATTCATTTTTTTTTCTTCGGAAGAAAAAAAAAAAAGCACCACTTAATAATTTAAATCGATGAGCTTCAATTGGCACAGAAAGTAATGATGTGGAACTGGAAAAACATCTGCCTATTGTACCTAGGCACGAGTTTGGTAATCGGTTCGTTGAAAACGGGTCAGAATTTGGACACGGGCAGGAGCTCCGTCGGAGAAGGTGGGGGGTTAGGGGGCTTGTTCTCGGTTTCACTTCTGGAACCGAAAAAGAGGTTTATGCAAAAATCGTGATTTTTTTTTACCGCAAAATTAAAGTTGGTCTTTTTCTAATCTGAGGAATTACTTGATGCGAAAATGACCATAAAAATTACGTACGGTTGCGGGAAAACCCCGATATCTCCACGCCAGTTGATAATTAATGATAATACTTAAAATTGATAATTGGTGTGGAGGTATCGCGATTTTCCCGCAACCGTACGTAATTTTTATGGTCATTCTCGGGTCAAAAAACATCAAGTAGTTTCTCTGATTTGGAAAGGACCGGCTTTTATTTTGCGGTCAAAAAATCACTCTTTTTGCATGAACCCCTTTCCATAGAGTGGCCCCTATTTTACGAATTTTTGAATTTTGGCGAACGCACTCCCTAATTTTTTTATATAGCGACCTAAAAGAAGATTGTCTGAATTTTTTCAGATGTTTTGGAGGTCGGGGGCCCAAAAATTTCTGAATTCCCGTAATGGCCGAAAAATCAAAAACTTTATTTTATGTAAAAATGGTTGTTTCGCTATTCGAATTTTTTAGCAGCTTACGAAAATGTAGTTTGAATTTATTTATGACAAACGATTACTGTGCTAGAGGACAAAAATATGAAGAGTTTTGCGAAAAATTGTGGCCATAGCGTATTTTGCTAATTTTTTTTTACTTATTTTTTTGGCCTCTTATCATAAAAACCGCATGAGCTATATAATTTTAATTTTTTTTTACAATTTATATAATTTTACACTACATTTTCGTGATCTTTATAAAAATTCGAATAGGAAACCACATTTTTACATAAAAATAAAATTTTTTATTTTTTGGCCTACACGAAATTTTAAGATCCCCGGGGACATTGGTAAGCGACGACCAAAAAATCTGAAAATTCAGGAAATCTCCTTTCGGTTGCTATAAAAGAATTAAAGGGTGCGTTCAACAAAATTCGAAAATTCGTAAAATAAGGGCCACCCTAAAAAAGAAACAGTCGGCCAGTGGTGAAATTTAACCCACGAATAACCGCTCCGGATATTCCCGGAATCTCCAAAACAATTTTTATTTCTCTCTGAAAACTCCCGATAACTACAGAGAAATGTCAGAAATTACCCGGGATTTCTGGGGCTTAAGGTCCCTTCCGGTCCTAGAAGACTTCAGCAGAGAGCTTCTTCTCGGCGTCCCGAGGAAATACCTGACTCCTCAAATCGAATCGGAACCGGAGCCCTGACCAAAGTCCAAAAAGTACCCCAGCCCCAGGAAAGTCTTCCCAATCCCAGGAGAAGTCACCAATATTTTTCCTGTTCTTTCAGAAATGCTCAGAAAAATCCCCAACAATTATTAAAAAATGAAGAAGTCCCACAGGATCTCAAAAAAATTTTTTGTATTCTGCGCCCCGGAAAACTTTTTTCAAAAGATTTTCGAATTTCTGGACCTGAGTTAAGTATCTCAAACTGGTGATGGTGGCCGATGGTGATATTGCCCCATCCCAACCAGTCTCTATCCCAAGGGATAAAGATTTCCTGCTAAAATAAGAAAAGATGATTCCCTTTTTTACTTGCATTTTTGGGAATCAAAAGTTCTCTAAGGATCCCAGAAAATTCTCAATTTCTCAGTCATTTTAGGCGATGGGTGAAAGTCAAAAAATCAAACTTAAGGAATTGGCAAGGATGAAAAGCCGATGAGATTTTGGTCGTAATCGGCATTTCGGCATCTGAATCGAAAAAAATATGAGCAGGCATTGGCATTAAAATCGGAATCATAATTATTTTAATCTATAGCTTCCGAATCGGAATCGATTCAAAATTTTGGTTGGGGTCGGAATTTGCATAAAAATCGGCCTCGGCATCGACGTATAATTTCCTTTTATTGATCGGCACCGGGATCTGTCAATGTTGAAAAATCGGAATCGGGATCTGTTTCTTAATTTTAAGAAAATTTATCAGGTGCGGCTGCGGCATCGGCATCAGGGGTCCGAAGCTTGAAAATTTTGGCGGATGTCGATACCGATGCTGCCGGATTTTTTTTAATATCCAAAACCGGCTACGGCATCGGCATCGGGAGTTAAATAAATAATATGGAATTGACACCGGTATCGGCACTGGCTTTGAATCTCTGAAATCGCCTCCCAATTTAATTTTTTTTTGTTCTAAAAATTAGAAAAGCGTTTGGCTCATCGGCCTTCGGCCTCGTTTATGCTTCAAACATATTCATAGGCATCATCTTATCGGAGGAAAAAAAAAGCAGTTAGGGCAAAAAAGTTGGATCAACGTCAAGTTCATTGACTGCTTTTTGCTTTGCTTCTACTCAAGTCAAAATTTGCATGAACATGAATTACTATCCCCCACATCCTGCAAAAGCTAATATGAAAAAAGAAAACTCTACGGTCCATGAATTTGAAAAAAAGGAAGGAAAAATGATCGATGAAAAGTTAAGATGACTCTTGTAAAATTCGTGGTCATCCTCTGTGGCAAGTGTAGGCTTATTTTTTTTTCAACTGTATTCTCGAATCAGCCAACTGTGTTGCAAACATGTCTTTTTTTTTCTATACGGAATGTTCTTTTGTTTTCTTCTGTTTTTTTTTCTCTATTCAAACGTCATTAACTTTATTTTTTCATTCATTTCTACACATGAAGAATCCCCCTCCTCGTTCAACGATTCCATTAACTAAACTCGCGTTATCGTTAAGAAAATAACAACAACAAAAAATGCCTCAACACCCTGTATCTCGAGTTGAAGATATCCAGTGACTCTTAAAAGAAGTTACCACGGTCACCGAAGTGTGCCGGACCGGAAATGGCTCGGTTCCGCCAAGATGTGCATGTCCATGGCGCGTAGCGGCAGCAGGCCATCAAGATGGTATTCGTGTGACCGTGTAAACCTGAAAAAAAAAAAAAAAAAAAAAAAAAAACTTTTGAAGAAAATTTTTTTTTCTTTTTGGAAAATTGTTGGAAGTTAATTTTTGCAAGTGTCTCTTTTTTTTTTTGGTCATTTACAGTCCAAACAAGGAGATAATGGCATGTATCACTATCACAAACATGGTGGAAGTGGTATAGAGGCGCGTGGCAGCTGGAACCACGTGGTAGATGGCGCGAGCCCCGATAGCAGATGTCCCGTGACAATAATAAAAAGATGAAAATCCGCATTTGAGTTTGGTTAATTCCCGGACCCTTTTAACGCTGGACTAGTCGATAAATTTCAGACTCGTAAAATGGTTGCGATGGAAACCGGTTCCCCAGGATGGGAATTAACATTTTAAATTAGATTCCTTTTTTTTTTTTTTCCAAATATCGGTGATGGCAGCTGTCTGTTGTCTTATTATTATTGTATTACCTATAACGCAGGGGCAGAAACAAGGGAGGAAAAGAGAAGAAGAAAAAAATTTAAAATCCAAAGATTGTTGCACTGAGCGAAATTCGCAAGATTTTCTTTTCTTTTTTTTTTAGAGAAAAACTTTTTCCCAATAAACGCTTAGGCAATTTTTTTTTTGCCTAAAGTTTTCACGCAAATAATTTTTTATGTTAGATCAATTTTTCATTCCTATTTTTCGTTTAGGCAAATTTTATTCTCTAATTTTTTTTGCCTAAACGTTAAAGAAAAAAAGCTTTTTTACAAAAATTCAGTTTGGGGTATTGAATGCCTATTTTTCGTTTAGGCAATTTTTATTAATTATTTTTTTAACGTTCAAGTATTTTTTGCCTAAAACTTCAGGAAAAATTTTTTTTTTTCTAGACATAGTTCAGTTTTAGTTTGGGGAATTTTTAATGCCTATTTTTCGTTTAGCCTATTGTTTTGCCTAACAGTTTTTGCAAAAAATTCACTAAGTGTTTAGGCATTTTTTATGCTTAATAGTTTAGGCAAAAAAAATGTCCCTAAAAAATAGTTCAGTTTGGGGAATTTTTAATGCCTGTTTTTCGTTTATGCAATTTTTTTTTTTTTTTTTTGCCTAAAATTTTGTGCTAAAAATTCCCTAAACGTTTAGGCATTTTTTTTCCCTAATAGTTCAGGGGGAAAAAATGTTCCTAAAAAATAGTTCAGTTTGGGCAATTTTTAATGCCTGTTTTTCGTTTAGGCAATTTTTTTTTTTTTTTTTTTTTTTTTTTTGCCTAAAATTTTATGCTAAAATTTGCCTAAACGTTTATGCATTTTTTTTTTGTCTAATAGTTCAGGCAAAAAAAATGTCCTAAAAAATAGTTTAGTTGAGACGATTTTTATTCCTACTTTTCTTGTAGACAATTTTTTTTTTTTTTTTTTTTTTTTTTTTTTTTTTTTTTTTTTTTGCCTAAAAGTCTAGGCAGAAAATTTTTTTAAGGCAAGGCTTTAATCCGTTAGGAAAAATAATTCCCTAAACGTCTTGGCGAAAAAAATTGTCTGGAAAAAAAAGTTTAATTTAGGCAAATTTTTATTGGCGAATCTTAACTTTTTTTTGCCTAATTTTAAAATTAGCCAGTGAAAATTGCCTGAACGAAAAATAATGCTAATTTTTCGTTTTGGCTTTTTTTTTTTTTTGCCTAAAAGTTCAGGGGGAAAAATTTGTTCTAGATATAGTTCAATTTAGGATGTTTTTATTGTCTTTTTTTCGTTTAGGCAATTCTTATTTTTTTTTTTTTTTTTTTTTTTTTTTTTTTTTTTTGTTTAAACTTTATGCCGAAATGTCCCCAAACTTTCAGGCATTTTTTTGCCAAATAGTTCAGGCAAAAAATTTTTCCTTTAAACGTTTTGACAAAAAAAAGAAAAAAAAATTTAGAAAAAAAAAGCCCAGTTTATAGGTAGGAATATTTTTATTGGCGAATTGTATTTTTTTTTTTTTTTTTTTTTTTTTCCTAAACATTTAAAAATTAGCCAGTAAAAATTGCCTAAACGAAAAATAAGCAATTGACAATTTTGTATTTTTAAACGTTTATGCTATTTTTTCTAGCCTAAACGTTTAGGCAAAAAAAAAGTTCAGTCACTCTCGCGTGATTTCATTGAAGAATTTTGCACCTGGAGAGGAAATCGAAATTTTGAATCTAATTAAAAAATTGGTCATGGAGACGTCCCAAGACGTACACCTCGCGCTTTTTGAAAAATTGTCCTTTATCCAGGGAAAGGATATTGTGTCATTGATTATTAATTTAGACTTTTTTTTTTTTTTTTGGTTTGGTTCATTTAAAAGGCGAAGTTAGGCAGGTGAGCTTCGGACTGTGCGTTATATCAGGGCCAGGTGCCATTACGCCACCTGGTTACGCTCAGATGGAGAGTGTATCTCATCTAAAGGAAAGACTAGCACCCTGAAGCACGGTTTCTCTTCGATTTTTGATGCAATGATCCCTAAAGGCCGTTTCGTTTATGTTTTTGTTTTTTTTTTTTCGAAATGCGCAACTGCTGAATATATGAGGATGGTCTTGCTTTACCGATCATGTGAGAATGTATTATGGAAAACGAAAGTAATCTAACGGCGATGTGTAATACGCTTCAGATTCGAAACGTATCGTGTGTTCGTTTAGGCCTATGTTTTGTACGAAGTTATATCAGATTAAGTTTTTCTGGTAGCGAAATAAGAAAAATCTAGGCTCGCTACTGGACTTTGAACTCTGTTCATTCATTTATGTTACATTTCACAAAGCTGAATTTTCCTTGTATTTTTACAAGTACAACTTTCCTCATATTTTTAGTAAATGAAGAGCAGGTTTAAACTGGAAAGTCAAGGAGTTATGGGTCGAAGGAAGTACATTAAGGCGACTCCCGAATGTGAATTTATAATGCTTATATTTCCTAAAAATAGGCAAATACCGAGAAATTTTTTTCTTATTTATTTCGGCGTATATTTAACTTCGCATTATAATGCATTACATTGGTATTTCATGCATTTTGCTTCACCAATGCACTTGCACAGCCACTGCATTACATGTTGCATTAGGTTTAGCAGTAGGTGCAAAGTAACCGCAGCGTTACTTTGTATTACCATTGCTTTTGCATTGCTTGCATCACTTGCATTACCACTACATTGGTGGAATGAGTGAGCAATCTCTCGAGGGTTTACTCACTCATACATTTCTATGTACACTTGACTTTTCATTTCTTTGCATCACCTTTGAAGTAGCACTTCTTTTGATGCAGACTTACTGCATTACTTTGCATTAGAATTGTTTGCATCGTTTGCATTACCACTGCATTACATTACTTGCAGTACTCTGCATTGTTGCATTGCGGTGTGTATTTGGATTTGCATTACATTGCATTACCTTGGCATTACATGCATTTTGCATTACCAATGGCATTGCCTTTCACTGTATTATTTTTGCATTCGGTTTAGCACCACTTCGTTAGGTGCAAACCGGTGCATTACTTTTTATTACTACTGCATTTCCATTGTTTGCATCACTTGCATTACCACTGCATTGCTGAAATGAGTGAGCAATCCCTCGAGGGGTTACTCTTTCATACATTTCTGAGTACATTTGACTTTTCATTTCTTTGCATCACGTTTGTAGTAGCACTCTTTTGTGGTGCAGAATTACTGCACTACGTGCATTACTTTGCATTGAAACATTGCTATCGCATTGGGTTACTTCCATTACTCTCCATTTTTGCATTGCGGTGTGTATTTGGATTTGCATCACATTGCATTATCTTAGTATTATATGCATTTTGCATTACCATTGCACTTGTATAGCCACTGCACTACATGTTGCATTAGGTTTAGCACTAGGGTGCAAATAATCGCTGCGTTACTTTGTATTACCATTGCATTTGCATTGTTTGCATCACTTGCATTACCACTGCATGCTGGAATGAGTGAACAATTCCTCGAGGGTTTAGTCACTCATACATTTCTGTATATACTTGACTTACTCATTTCTTTGCATCACCTTTGAAGTTGCACTTCTTTTGATGCCGACTTCCTGCATTAAGTATATTACTTTGCCTAGAATTGTTTGCATCGTTTGCATTGCCACTGCATTACATTACTTGCATTGCTCTCCATTTTTGCATTGTGGTGTGTATTTGGATTTGCATTACATTGCATTACCTTGGCATCACATGCATTTTGCATTACCAATGCCATTGCGTTTTCACTGTATTCCTTTTGCATTAGGCTTAGCACCTGTTCATTAGGTGCAAACCGCTGCATTACGTTGCATTACTTCTGCGTTTGCATTGTTTGCATCACTTGCACTACCACTGCATCGCTGGAATGAGTTAGCAATCCCTAGAGGTGTTACTCGCTCATACATTTCTGAATACATTTGACTTTTCATTTCTTTGCATCACCTTTGCAGCAGCACTTCTTTTGGTGCAGACTTACTGCATTACGTGCATTATTTCGCATTAGAATCGTTTGCATTATTTGCATTACCTCTGCATTGCATTACCCGCATTACTCTGCATTTTTGCATTACTCTGCATTACTACGTTATTTGCATTACTCGCATTACTCTGCATTTTTGCATTACGTTGTATATTCGGATGCATTATATTGCATTACCTTGGCACTGCCATTGCGTTTTCACTGTATTATTTTTGCATTCGATTTCGTACTGCCTTATTAGGTGATATCTCACTGCACTACATTGCATTACCATTACCATTAAGTTTGCATTAATTGCACCGCTTGCATTAGCACTGCTTGCCTGCATTATTTTGCATTTCCGACTTCGGGCTTCTGGTGAGTTACCCCTCAATAAAACTGCTTTTTCAATCGCCCTTAAGAAGAACTATGTTCCTTATTGATTTCTGGATATTCCCAAGGCCACAAAAACAGCCTCCGCACGTGAATCCACAACAAGTCCCTTCATTAACTGCCAAGGAGGGAGAGAGAGCTATTTCAAATATAATCGAATTCACATCAAAAATCTATTTCTGATGGAAACCTGCAATTAAAAAAAAAGAAAAAAATCAAATCGAAAAAAATTATGATTGACATTTAAAAATGCGATTAACTTCCCCACATTCGGGCGCCGGATCAAAAATAACATCCATCCTCCGTCATGATCTTTCCATCTCAAGGCTGCAAAATTTTAATAAAAAAAAAGAAATGTAAAAGCCGTAAAAGATGGAGTGTGTGCGTATGTAAGAAAAAGGTGCCGTTTGGGATAGACGTCAATCATCGGGCACAAAGACACAAGAGTTCCTTTTTCGAAAAAAACCTCCCAGATGTGGAGTCTGTCATGCAGAATCCACCTTTTTGTACAGAGATAAAAATAATTGGTCATTGATGAAGTCTCACTGAATTTGTTTCTTATTCACGAACTCTATTATTCCGATTCTTCTTCTTCTTCTTCTTCTTCTTCTTTTTTTCCGCTTATTATTTTTTTTCTCAATGCATCCAGGTGAGGGATTTTTTTTTTTCCCTTCGCAGGTAATTTCGCAAGACGCGTGGGATTAACGAAAATCCTGCGGTTTCCAAAAAATAAACGTATTGTGTGTTGACCACTGAGGAGGGGGCGGTTTGCTACACACGAAAAAACCTTGTTCTTTTAGAAAAGTTTTTTTTGGGAGAGAGATGTCCTACAGCATGAACCTGGCGCATGTGTTTATGATCTGCCTGGGCAGGTGACTCTAAAAAACTTGAAAGAAAAAAAAAAAATACACCTGCTCAACTGTATTTTCTTACGATTGTTGTTATAATTTTTTTTTTTTTCTCTTTCTCTCTGTCCCTTTTTTTTTTAAGTTCCACGGCTGGTTAAAAACAGATCGCGGAATTAACGGGGGACCTGTTTTCCGAGTATCGATTAAGTTCGGAATAATAAAAAAGAGAAGGAAAACCGCCGAATTTATCTAAAAGAGCTCGTTATGATGATTACCGCGTGAAACAGATGTTTTTAACTCTTAACTTTGTTTACTAATCGCGAGAGGCGGGATTACCGTATCTCAAGACACGAAATGCAATAATCGCGTGGGGTGGAAAGATTTTCTAGAAAATAATAAATGAGGAGATATCAGAAAAAACGAATTTGAACTTTTTGGTGAAATTGCCAAAAATGGATGATGACATGTTTACATTTTTGATGAAGTTTTGATTGAGAATGGATCTAACAGACTAAGGAATTGTGGAAAAGTGATGCAAAAAATGTACAAAATATGTCCCGTGCCCGAAGCCAGAACGAAAAGCCATAGGGACAGTTGTGCTTGTTAGGGGTAATAGGCCTTCATTCCCTATACCTGTTGTGTTTAGCCAATTTACTCAAGGGGGGGCACCAAGGTTCCCCTTGGCTAAGGGCCCAATAAGTCCACTGTAATTTGTCCTTGTGATGTCCACCAAGGCGCAGGTCTCGCACTTGCTCTTTAGAAATTCATAAATCTCATATTTTCGAGAAAGGTCCTTAACACTTTGCCACCCAAGGATCCATATGTGGACCCATCAGTTTTGCAACCCTGCAAAGCTTTAATTATCTTAAAAAATTGTATAAACCATGTAACTTGGGGTATTTTGACCTGCTAAAACTGAATAGACGATTACGACGATTACGTCACACTCCCACAATGCACCGCAAACGCGTCGTCTACACGGGGTACAAGCCAACGAATCTCTTCATAAGCTAAGAATAGGAGTGGAAGTTAAAATATCAATTTTTTCATATTTAAGAAAAAAAATGTATACCTTTCACTTCAAAATTATTTTCCTAGATGAAAAAGGCAACTATTAAAATTTTTTTCAAATTTCAAGCTTTTTAAATGACTAAAATCGCTACTACGCGTATTCTTAACTTATGAATATTCCAGACGCGTCGTCTGCTTTGTTTGTACCCATCAATCCCAGAATGCTGTGCGTAAATTTTTTTGTAGGAATCCACGGTCGTATAGACAGGTCCGGAAACTCCTATCCCTTATACATTGGAGACCATGTCCCGCTTAACTACGCATAAATTAGTTCCTCCTTTCTACCACCGTGAGCGCTACTTGTTAGAGAGACGCATTTTGATTGGTCGTTGGTAATGTAAATAACGATGGCGGCTACTTTCTCTTGTTGTTCGAAATGAGAGTCCCAGTGGGAGTCCCAACTTAAACATTAGACATGTTGCTGCTCTCTAGATCGCAGCGCCGCCAGTGGCCAATTTTAGAACTAATTTTGGTGTAGTTAAGCGGGACATAATCAGCATAGGAAGTTTCCGGACCTGTCTGTACGACCGTGTAGGAATCGTCTATATGAAGTCAGAATTAAAAAAAAAAAACTAAAATTCAAGATGGCGGATGGTTGGTAAAATCTTATTTGAAATATTACAGATTTTTTTTTACTAGATTCGAATTTTGTAAACTCTTCATTTATTGCACTTTTTATTCTTATGAACTTAAAAATGAATAAACTTAAAAATGAATAAACTTAAAAATGAATAACGGATGGAGAGTTATTTATGCAATATTTAACAAGAATGTTTCACCTATGTTTAGCTTATGGGCAAAACAGCTTTTTCTGTGCAGAGGACTTTATGAGTTTAAAAATATTAAAAACTAAATATTTTGGGGGGTTTTTTGAACTGCAAATTCCGAATCCGAAGCCCAAATTTTGAAAAAATTGAAATTAAAGATGGCGGACTATTAACTTTTAAAATTTCCAGTTTTCTTAATTATTATTACTTGAAAAATAACCGGTTTTTAAAAAATTAAGACAAGTTAATTTTCCGGGAGGCAGTTAATTTAAATCAAGATGATTTTCTAGGGGGCCGTACGTACCCCTCATGTAAAAACGAATTTCAGATTCGGAATCAGCGACCCTTAAAACCCGTACGGTAACTCATACTAATAATATTAAAAAATTTTCGGGAAAAGAGTTTAAAAAATTAAAATTGAGTTTGCATCACCGGTTGCAAAACTGAGCAATATCGGTCGCATCACTTCTTTTTTTTAAAATGTCTCTTTGGCCTAGTGATTTATCTTTACTGATATAAATACATAAAAATTATTTTTGGGAGGAATGGGGTATTTTTATTTTTAAACGAAATTTGGCCGGCAAAGGGTTAAAACTCCTTAATTTTAAAAAATGGCACTTATAAGTCTTTATTTTTTAAATTTGTAGGTGAACTCAGAAGAATGTTGTCCGATTCCGTGTGATTTAGGTCTGATTTTGAAATTTTTAACAAGGAAAGACCCTCCCAGGAGAGCCAAATTTCTGGTGTTTAATTTTAGAGTCTCAAAGGTTAAAAGCAAAAAGAAAAAAAGTCTAGATGATTGAAATTGGAACTTTCGTGCTAATTTTCTTGATTTTTAGTCGCTTTTAAGTACTTAAAATGGTCCTTATTTCGGACCATTTCTGATTCTATTTTTTTTAATCCTTAAAGAGTTCCTAAATTTTATAGCTTAATCCGGTCCAAGGCATGCTTTATTTTAATTTTTTTAAAATAATGTCGCTTCTTGAGTTTTAATTTTTATATCCACCAAGGGTGCGAGTCGATGTAAAGTCGACCAGTCGAGTTTTATCTATGATTATATAAAGGAAAGTCGGGTTTTCGTCGTGTCTGTCCGCAGCCATTATTTTCCATATTCCAAAGGGCCCACAAATCCGGTTTTTGAAAACCTCGAAGCGCTATAATGGAACGTTACAGGAAAAATCGAAAAACCGGAAAATTCGGGCCCATTCCTGGGAAAATCTGACTTTAGTACGGAAAAACAAAATCTTTTTACGATTCGAACGATCAGTTTCGACAACGTACCTAAACCCGTGTTCAATGATTTTTGCATCGTAAAAAGAAAGGGAAGATTCTTAGAAGACCCACGAGACCCTTTTCAACCATCGTGTCAATGTCCAATATTTATGACTGAAATCTTTTGTCACAGGTTTTTTTTTTTCGCCTTGAAATTGAGTTACCGGTATTTGCAGGATTAAAAAAAGTGACTAAAAAAAAAAAAAAAAAAAAAAAAGTGTTTCCGATTTTGCTCTTCACCGAAAACTGGGTTAATTTGAGTGCAAAAGCGCCAGAAAAATTTTGTAACATTTTTTTTTTCAACGATTTAGGGGTGGCGCAGAGCAGAAAAAGGGCCTAAGCCACAATTTTTTCTTACTACTTAAAACGAAAATTTGGGGCGTTTTTCCGTAATTGAATTTTACAAAAATGAACTATATAAGCACTTTTGACGTTGCAAATGACGAACCCGATTTTTTGGGCTTAATTTTTATTTATGTCCAAATTTGGAGCCTCCGAAATTTTTATTATTTTTTTTAAGTTGCTTATACTTATGGAAAAAAGCCCGAGGATTCATTATCCCCGGACCAACACCAGAGTAGGGGTAATCGATGTAGAGGACATGTTCAATGACATAATTTTTACTCAAAACACTCAGACTAATAAGGATCTTTTGTGTTTCGAATCAATTTTCAAAATTTTTTTCAGGTTTAAAAATTTTTGGAAATTTTTTCGAAACAAATGTTTTTGAAAAAAAATTTTGAAAATTGATTGGAAACACAAAAGACTCTTATTAGTTAGAGTGTTCTGAGTAAAAAATGTCATTGAACATAACCTCTACATTGAACTGATGAGTTATCGCCGTTTTTTGACAAAAAAATCAATTTTTGACCCAAAAAACCAAGTTTGCACTTATACCCCTCGGGGTATATTACCCTACAACACATTAAAGATTTGCGCTGTGCGTTAAAATCCATATTAGACGCCTACCAATTTTTAGTATACCCGGGGAAAAAAGTTTTTATAACATTATACCCCTCGGAAAAAATCGGGATAGTGAAATTCGTGCTCCTCGGGCTTTTTTCCATAGGTATAAGCAACTTGAAAAAAATAATAAAAATTTCGGAGGCTCCAAATTTGGACATAAATTCATATATGATTCCGTAACCAGCTGTAGGGCCTCCGCAATACAGGGTATAAATGAATTATGCTGAACAAGTCGCGGAGGCCCGCGAAGCGGGCCGCAGCGGCTTGTTTAAAATAAAATAAAATTTAAAAAAGCGAATCAAATTGACTTGATTCAAATCAGTTCGTGTGCATCCCTAACTCACAAATGTGCAGATTTGTTGTAAAGTATCCCAAAAACCTATTATGCACTCTCGCCAAAATTTAAATTCTTGAAAATAATATATTTTTTCTTTTCTTTTTCAGACTCAAGATCCGTTATTGAAGCTCTGATTGGATGTCAATACATTCCGAATTCATAGTAAAATTTTGATGATTTCCGGGTCAGCTGTAACTTGTTCCTGCTATACTAAACTTCATGAAAATAAAAGGTAGGATTATCTTCATTTTTATTTCATTTCAAAATCAGAAACACTGTTCCGTTTTCCGGAATTTCCCTTTCTTAGACGCTCTACTAACTACCCCTAACCTTACGAAAATCACTCGTCGGTCGCAGGATGAACTCGCGTTTACTGGGACCGATTCCCGTTGCTCCCCAATGAAATATCCCAAAAGCTGCCCTTTAATAATAACGACATTTTATAATTTGTGCCCAAAATTTTTGGTTTAATCCGCGCTTGTCGCTGCTTATCGTCTAGGTGTCTTGCCTCTCTGCGGCCCTTAATCAGTGACTTTCGACATCAAATCGTCCATTGAATTCGCATCAGTCCACCACAATGCCCAGGGAACTGTTCCCGAAAATTTCCATAATTTTTTTTTTTTATTTCTGGGGAATATTCAGGATAGTCCCCAGGAAGTTGTTTTCTATTCGTGGAAAATATTCCCAAAAGTGCATTTCTTATTGTTGGGAAATTTTCCCAGAAATTCAAGAATTTATTTTTTATTCCTGGGAAATATTTTTGAAAATAATCAGGAAAATACTTTTTATTCCTGGGGAGTATTCCCGAAAATTTATTTTTTATTCCGGGGAAGTATTTCCAAAAATCCCGAGGAGTTTATTTTTTATTTTTGGAAAATATTCCTGAAAATCTTCAGGGATTTCTTTTTTATTTTTGGGAGATAAGTTTCAAAGATTTCCAGGAATTTATTTTTTATTTTAGGGGAATATTGTCGAAAATAATCAGGAAAATACTTTTTGTTCCTGGGAAGTATTCCCGAAAATCCCGAGGAGTTTATTTTTTATTTGTGAGAAATATTCCTGAAAGTCACTAGGAATTTATTTTTTATTCTTGGGAGATATTTCCAAAGACTTCCGGGAAATATTTTCGAAAATAATCGGGAAAATAGTTTTTTTTCCTGGGGAGTATTCCCGAAAATTTATTTTTTATTTTTGAGAAGTATTCCCGAAAATGCTGAGGAGTTTATTTTTTATTCGTGGGAAATATTCTTGAAAATCCTCAGGAACTTATTTTTTATTCCTGGGGAATATTTTCGAAAATTCCCAAAAAAATCCTTTTTATTCCTTGGGAGTATTCCCGAAAGTTTATTTTTTATTTCTGGGAAATATCCTTGAAAATCCCCAGGAATTTATTTTTTATTCATAAGAAATATTTCCAAAAATTTCCAGAAAATTATTTTTTATTCCAGGGGAATATTTTCGAAAATTCCCCAAAAAATACTTTTTATTCCTGGTGTGTATTACCGATTTTTCACTTCCGGGAAATATTCCCAAAAATTCCCAGGAATTTAACATTTTATTCCTGAAAAATATTCTCCAGCTTCTTATGAACTTTTTATGCTTCCTACTCCAATTTTGTATAAACGAGCTCATTCACAACCATGCCCGTGGCTTAACTGGTGAAATATGGTCTTCCGTACAAACTCCCGTCTCCTAGCCACCATTTCCCTAAAATAAATTGATACCCAAACAAACAAAAATACCGTATTTAAAATCCAAAGCGTTAAAAAAAACAATATTTCGACTCCGATCCAATTTAATTGATAATCTTTTAAAAAAAAGAAATATAACGTCTCTCTACCTAGAGGTCATTTTTTTTTACCTAAAAAATGATTTCTTAATAAACAGGTGAAGCAGAAAGGATACCCTTAGCAGTCTCCCAATCATAATTTATAACATGGTTTCCATTTTAATATAAAAACTAAGGGTTTATGTGGGTACCGAAATTATTATATAAGTGACATTTCTCAAACCGAAATCCAGTTTTTACTTTTTTTTTTTAAGACATTGCACCGGAGATCGATCTAGATGTTCATGTTTCCTCGGATAATTTAGATTATTATGTAGTTTTTTTTTTTTTTTCTCTGAATGAATCTTTTAAGTGGTCCATTTTTAGCTTACGAGGGCGATCGTTCTCGCATGTGCCACAGATAATGAACACTGTTTCGGACCGCAGCCTTCCGAGACATAGTAATTGCTCTTATTATGCTTCAATTCACACCCTTACGCCTATGCTTAGCTTATGGACTCGGTTTATGTCCTAGGCCGGTTTTGCAATATAAACTCACCCCGAGTACTTGTTTTGTAGGATTTTTTTTTCCAACGTAAAAAAAAAAAAAAGCTATATTTTTTCCTGTAATCTTCCCACAGGATCTCCTGTTATGTAAATAAAAATGGCGCGATAACGTCGAAAAGCTGTGCAAATAATCTCCCGCCCAAATTTCTCTGAGCTTTTTTTTTTTTTTTTTTTTTTTTTTTTTGCCTGTGACGACATACGGTTGATATAAGGAACAACTCTTCCCTCATATGACCCTACAATAAACGTTTTTTTTATTGCGCCATTTATATTTTTTTTTTTTTTTCGAAGATGCGCACAAAAAAAATCGTAAAAAAAAAAAAATAAGGCAGCATTTGCAATATTCATAAAAAAAAGAAAAAGTTTTTATAGTTGATGTATTATAGTTATTTATTAAATTCTGGGGTTCGAGATCAATGAATATAAAAAACTATTAGTTTTGGTTTATCAGTCGGATGGCGCGGGGCTTAAATGACTTAAATTGCTCCCGATTGCAGAGAGAGAGTGGAGACTTTATGGGGTTGTTTTCCCTTGTGGCATCAGACCAATTTTCGAAATTTACGGAAGGTGTAATTATTTTTAATATTTTTTTTTCTTTTCTTGTGGCACAGGGTTTTTTTTTGGAAATACAAGGCTTAAACGTTTATTGCCTCTTACAAATTATTGATTTGAGGGATTTAATCCTTTAGGAACAGGCGCCATACAATATTTGGGGGTTTTCAGATGATCTTATGAAACTAACCAGGGTTTGTTAAAATTCCTAATCCATTTTTCCTAACCATTTTTTCCTTTAATTTCAATTTTCCTAAAATTTTTTGATTTATAAAATAAAATTTCCCAAGATGAATATTTTCCTTATTTTTAATTTTTCCATCAAACCTAAAAGTGCTTTAAGGGGGGGGGGTGTGTAATTTTCTCAGCTGGGGTATTCCAATTTTTCCAGTTCTTTCAAAACCCTAAAAGGATTTTTGAATATTTTATTTTAGTAATTTTAGGAAATTTTATTTTAGAGATTTTAAAAACTTTTAATTTAGGAATCAAAAAATTTTAGGAAAATTAAAAATTAGAACAAAAAAAAAGAGTTAGGAAAACAATTTTAGGAGCCAAAATTTTTAGGAAAAATGGATTAAAAGAAATAGTAGGGAATTTTTCAAAAATTAAATTACATGCTCTAATTATACTCTTTTTTTTTTTTTTACATTCATATACTCTTTTTCCAATTTCAAAAAAATGGCAAGCCTACCTTTGCCGCCTCGAGAGTTCTTACATTTTGAGGCTCAAATTAGGCTTTAGACCCAAAAAAAGGCTTTAGAATTCTTAAGAGGTTTTCCTGACGGAAAACATTGTTTTAAATTAAATAAATCATTGGTCATTTGGAGCTCGTATTCCAACGAATTTGACAATCCACATAAATTATGCATTTTTTGACAAAATCACGGTTTCTTTTTGGAAGGGGAGGTAACCTTGTTCACATATAAAAACTGGCATAAAGTACGGATGAATCCGCGGGACCAGAAACCCCTAACAAGTGTATATTATTTTTAAAATATTTTCATGAAATTCAGGACAAAAATAAAATCATTCGTAAAGCCTGTTGCCTGACCTATTAATTCTGTATGTTTTTTTTTTATTTTCGTTCTGTTTTATTGGCTCTCAGGATTTAAATTAGACTTCAGCCTCAAACCTTCAGACCGTAAAGTTCGATTATACCGCAATGAAATTTTTTTTGCTAGGCAACCAGTCATATCCAATTGTGTCCTGATCGAAATAATTCGAGAAACCGCCCGAAAAAATTAATTTTCGATAAATAAAAAAAATCTAAACAAAAACACGTGTTTAAAAAAAAAAAAAAAACTTGTAACTTGGCTGGGTGCACTGGGTGCACTTTGATTGAATATTTAGACCCAAAATATTTCAAAAATGAATTTGTTACGAATAAATAAATATTACCTTAAATAATAATAATAATAATTAAAAAATATTATATAATAGTAAAGCTGTAAAAAAAATAAAATGCAAGATGGCGCTTTCGTTTAATATCATTGTCGGCGTTGGTTCGATTCCTGGAAATTCCATGTGAGGCGCAAGGATTGTGAGCAGGAAGCATCATGCCAATTTTTCACATACTTTTATTCTCACGAGGCTTGAAGGGATGGGGGTGGGAGGTGTCTGTCCTTTTTATTTGATACCGACTTTATCCTTTTTAATTTTCAAAATAAAAATAATAATTTTATTTTAATATTACACTCCAAAGTATGCCAATCTAACGCACATAAAAATCCCAACCACTAAGTAAACAAATAAAACAAAGATGGCGTCGCGTCGGCCATTTTAAGACAAGCCTAACACAGATTTTTTTGTAAAATGACATTTTAATTGATAAAAAAACGGACCTCCCAAGTCGAAAGACACTTTATTTAATAATTAAAATGCTTAAAATATTTCATTAAATCGTCATTGTCTCGCTACCTCAAGTCAAACGTAAAATTAGGCTCACTATAATTTTTTTTTTTTACAGAAATAATTTCTACTTTTTTCTTACGGTCAAAGGGTTGAAACGTTTTTTTTTTTTTTATTTTTTTCCTTTTCGCCTTCGTTAAACGGACTTGCATAATAATAAAATTCTGATCATTAATCTTATTATGGAAAAAAATATAACAAATTTATGTAAACCGGAACCACCCTTAACTGATATTTCGGAAATAGATAAGGTCATTATATTTCATTTAACGTTTTGATGCTTCCCATTTTTGAAACATCTTTTTATAAATTAAATGAATATATTAATTTTTTTTTTTTTTCGATGGGTATTTTTTTCGGGTGCCAAAAAATCATTTCGAAAAGAAGAAAAAAAGGGTAAAGGTTTTTGGAAGTTTTGTTATCTGGGGCACCTGCGCTTCATAATCCTATTTTTATGGATTAGTTTTTTTCGTTAAATTAGAATTTTTTTTTTTTTTGTCCGTGCGATTTTATAAGTAATTAATTAAAAAAAGAGGAAAGGAAAAAAAAATTGTGGAAATAAAAATTATGCTTCATTTTGAAAGAAAAAGTTTTTTGAGCTACCTGTTGCAACTTTTGTGAATTCACCTTTGACGTTTTTTTTTTTTTTTTTTTTTTTTTTTTTTTAATGCAACAGGTGAATCTTTCAAACTCTTAATATCGACATTAATCATATTAATTACTTTAATTTTTGAAGAAGGTTCGAAAAGGTTTTTCTCGTAAATCTGAATGGGGAGGGGAAAAAAAAGATGCGGAATAATTTTTTATGTTTTTGTCGTTTAAAAAAGTAGAGAAAAGTAGGCCTATAAAAGTCTGATAAAATTTATTGAGGGATTTTAATGGAGGGCATGATGTGAGGGATGTATCATTAAAGTGAGTTTGACAGCATTAAATTTCCAAAAGTTTGGGTAGGCTACTGGGATCAAAAAAATCGTGCTCTTTGCTTTTGAAATCCTATATATTTTTTTGGTTTTTTCATAACCTAAGAATAGGGGTTTTAGGATGGAGAGACCTCCGCCAGAATCTTTGTAAATTTTTTTTAAAACAATACATTTTTCGTACCTTCCATGTTGAAAAAAAAAGGGAACTCCGTTTTCCCTCCATCCTGAGCTTTTAGAATTTAATTCGTAGAAAAGGTTTTAAGTTAACAACACATATCCGCCATCTTGGATTTCGGATCACAAACAAAAATTACTGCAGCCATTTTGAATTTGAGATTTCTTGGGAGCTGGCATTACTGGTTAAAGCTTCATATTGAAGAAGAATCATCAGTCGTATCAGCAGACTAATTTAATTTTTTCAGGAAAAAATTCCGATAGTTCCTTAATATTTTTTTTATCAAAATTTTTGTGTTTGTTTTTCCGTTAAAAGTAAAGTACGATTGATCTATTGCCACGATGTAAGATTCCTCCGATGCTAGGGTTTTTACGGAAAACTTAACCAGCTAGGGGCTGTCGACTGCTATTTGGTAAAATAGCGGCCTCGGATTGATTGTTGAATATTCCCTTTTCATCTTAAGTCGTTTATTGGCTAATCTTAAAGAGATCCTCAATTCCGATTAATTTTTATTTTGAATCGGAATCCGTGCTTTTTTTGAATAAATAGGAATCGGAGTCGGAATCGGCATCTGCATCCGAAAAAATATTTTCGATTCAGGTTGACTTGAAAAACACGGAAATACCGTTATTACAGTAAATCAATTTTGGTTTAAATCGGAATCGGAACCTGAAATTTTTTTCCACCTTTCAAAATCGGCATCGAAACCTTTCTTAAACCGGCCACCATTTTACCAGGATAGCAGTCGGCGCCCCCCTAGCTGACTTAGTTGGCCGTAAAAATCCTGACTTAGTGTTTTTTACATATTCCCATAAGCTAAGAATTAAAAAAATTTCTTCCGAAAAAAAAAACGAATTCAAGGAATCGAATGCATAATTTCAGAATTTTATTGGTTTAAATATTTTGCATGCTTAGCTAACGGAAAATGATTATTGTGACGATATATGATTATGATTATTGTGACGATTGAATATAAATATGGCGTTTAGAAACCGAAGGGCATTTGTCTCTGCGTCTCAAGGTTGTCTGAGGTAGTCGGCTTCTGTTTCAGTTTTGAATTTTTTTGATAACAAGCGGAATTTTGGGAAATAGGAGCCTTGTCGGCTTAAGTGTAGAAAATCACATGATTTAATTTTTTTTTTTTGCGCATTTCTTAAGGCCGGTGTAATTTTAATATGAGACCGAAGTAAATAACCTTTTCTTGGGCAGTTAGTTCATGTTACTTTTTTGATTTTTAGTATAGCTTTTTAATGTGTTAGTGTTAGCATAAAATTAAGTTATCTTTTTTCCTCATACTGCGTTTCAATTTTTTTTTTCAGAAATAAAGCTATGCAATTAGGCAAGTTTTAGTAAAAAATGTTTAATTTTTTTTTGGTGAGTGTCAATATTTTTATTGGAAAATACGTTGCTATTAGGCTACTTCATAAAATGTTGACGAATAAGAAATATCCGGTGGAAACATTTTTTTCGGGTTTTTTGAAATTTTGGAAGCAACTTGATAAAAACAAAAATCGAGTCAAGATCCGCCAAAACGCTTTAAAATTTTTCGGAGAATTTGAAACGTTTCTTACATAGAAAGTAGGGAAAGGTGTACATTAGGGTGGGTCGAAAAAAGCGAATTTTTGAATTTGGAAACGCCTGATATGGAAATCGATGGCTATTATAATACTGTGAACCCTAATTTTTTTGAAGTTTTTTAAACGGTATCTTGAGGTGCCGCAATGACCTTAAAGATTTTAAAAAGCTCATATAAGGGCAAAAAATTAGATTTTTTTTTTCTGAAAAAAGTAGGCTATCGCTTTTTATCGGAAATTCTGCGTAGATTACGAATATGAAGCCCAAAATCGCTTTAAGTGTACGGTTTATAAAGCGAAGTGCGAAAAACGTTTAAAAAATTTAAGTATTTAAGAAACGGCCTAATGCTGCTTCTCCATTATGTCTCAAAATTAATTTTCTAAAGTTAATTTTCAAAATTTCCGGAAGTAATGGGCTTTAATAATTCAAACATGGATTACAAATATAAAAACGCAATGTAGCAAAACTGGCCAACTTCATTTTTAAAGCTTGGTTCAGAAATCCATATGAATAAAGCACAGTACTTCCGGAAATTTTGAAAATTAATTTTAGAAAATTAATTTTGAGCCATAATGGAGAAGCGGCATGAAGCTCAAAAACCGTACACTTAAAGTGATTTTGGGCTTCATATTAGTAGTCAACTCTAAACGATACTTTTTTCAGCAAAAAAAAAAAGAAAATTCTTATTTTTTGCCCATATATCGACTTTGCAAAATGTTTAAGGTCATTGTAGCACATCAAGATGTCATTTAAAAAACTATTATAGTTTTATAATAAGGCATCGATTCCCATATCAGGCGTTTCCAAATTCAAAAATTTCGTGTTTTTCGACCGTAGTGTGCATAATGCTTACTTTTGCTTACAGCTATAGAAATTAAAGAAAGTTAAAAATATTTGAAAAGCGCCAATTTGTTTCCAATAGGCCTTGGTACTGCTTACTTTTTTTTTGTCAAAATAGCCAGAATGTGATTGACATATTTTTAAAAATTAGACAGAAGCTAGCATTCTCCTTTTTTTTAAGAGTGGGGGTGGGTAGGGTGGTCCTATTTCCTTGCTCTGCAAAAATAGACCACCTCTTATGGAAGTCAACATTTGCACCCGAATTTGAGGCAAAAACTAAATAAGTTCTGCATTTCCTCAAACATTTTTTTAAGTATAATTTTTTTCGTTTTTTTTTTTCGTTCATTCCTTTATCACCAAAATTTATTTTTAAACAAATGCCCGAAATTTTTTGAAGTTTTCTTTTAAAAAAAAGAAAATTTCAGCCCCTTCAAAACTGAAGTTATACTATTTAGTAAACTTCTAAAATGAAAGCCAAAGATCCTGTCTTTAATTATCACAACCTCTTAGATAATTTTGCATTATTTGCATTATATTTTTTGCTGATTCAGCCATTAAAACCTCTAAGGTATGTTATGTACCCTTGGAAGAGTACAGGTTGAAAGTAGCCATTTGGGGCCCCCTCGAACTGCTTAAGAGAAGCCTTCTTTGGGATTCAGTTCTGATTACCAAACTAATGGGCTTAGTCTTATTTAGAAAAAAATATTTTTAATTTCCTTCAGTAATTTTTTTTGTGCTTTTCTCTTACTTTGAAATCTGAACTCTATCCATCATCAATTTATATCAATCTAAAACTTTTTTTTTAAATAAAAAAAAATATCTGAATCCATTTTTTTTAACTTCCCCATTCTGTTTTTTAAGGCGAAATTTACTTTTGAGACCGCGCAGCTGTCTTTTATATAGGAAGAAAAAAAAAATTTCTTAAAAAAGATGTACTACGTATAAGTGGCACGTGCACAGGTTTATAAGAATCTGTGATCCAACAGAGAGGGGAGGAGAAGTAGAAAAACACCCCTCCAGGTGCTGAGGAACCGGAAATAGAGCGTTCAACTGACCTGATCTACTTTCGGGTGCAACTGTTTGACTTTAATTTTTTTTAAAAGTTGACATATGGCGAGGATATTTGAGGATCCCGGAGGAAGCTTAAAAACCGAAATAATTTAAATGGAAATGGAAGAATCTTTTTTTTTTTTTTCTTTTTAAAAAAAATTCGTGACCGCGGCATTTCGTTTTGTCTTGAAGGATTTTCATTGTTTTTTTTTTTCTAATTTTTCTTTTATGCGCGCGCCGTTCCCATGCCCGTGAATGTTTCATTAGACTTATTTATAAACGGAACGTTCTTAATTATTGCTAATTGTCCACACTCTTTGCAGAAGGACCCGAAGAAAGAGCAATATGTTGTGTAATAAAAAAAATAAAAAATAAAAAAATTCGCCGTACAAATAAAAACTCACGCCGAGGAAATTTTTTTTTTTTTTTTTTAAACATGAAAATTCATGCATTCTTCAGATTGATGCACAAAACGTCCAGAAGTGCAACTAATGCATCTTCGAATAATTATTTTTATACGCAAGAGCCGGAACAAATTAACTTACACGTAGACACATCACGTATGAAAGGTAAAAAAACAGAAAAAAAACATGAGTTTTTTTTTTTAAAGAAAAAAAAAATCATTGTGAGGCTAGGTTATGGAGCTAAAAGTACATCAGGAACGATGTCAATGAAGTCAGTAGTTCCTCTTCCTGTTTTCTTCCTTCCAGATGTCATTTTTTTTTCGAAAAAAAAAACCTTTTCTTATATGTTCATCTGGATCTATCTTTTAACTTCCTTAAAAGCATGCGCTCTGTCATCGGATCAACACATGTTAAACCGACCCACACTTCCGCAAAAGGGCCGATTTAAAAATGGTGAAAATGTGGTGGGTACACATAAAAATATAAAATCTTTTTTTTTTTATATTGTATATTTACATACGGTTTCCGTTTTTTATGTGATATCGATCAATCTCCTCCCGTGATTATTTTTTAAGGAGCTTCCTTTTTTTTTCCAGGTTTGCTTTCGGTATGAATGAATATTTTTTACGGAGTTTACAATTCGACTTTTAAAGAACCTCCCATTTCCCCTTTAGATAAGAAGTTAACGCGTATCTGGATGACGTTATCTTGTTTTAGGCACGAACTTGGAATTTTTTACCCTCCCATTTTTAAGCAAAATGTACCTAAGGAGGCCTGTCAAGTATTACGTATGAAATGTAATACGAAATAGATTGGTGGTGAATGTGACAATTTTTGACACCCTCTCCCCTTGTTTTTCGGGATTCTTTTCCCGTTGTCACGTTAGATTTCAGCTCCTCAGTTGGATTGTTTTTGTTTTAAGCTTGAGTAAATATTTTTCCCCCTCTCCCCTTTTTCCCGTAGTATAGAAAAATTAGAATTTCCCAGACATACATAAGGTGGTAATGTAATAAATACTTGAATGATTCTTAGTGAATTACATGCTGTTGTGTTATTCCCGAACTCGCTTCATTAAAACGGGCTGTTGCGTTGTCTTTCAACAACGATAAAATAATACTTTTACATGATAAAATACTATAATAGGAAAAAGGAAATAAAGGTATTAAAAAAATAGAGGAGGCTGCTCGGATAAAACACTAGTAATTATTCCTAATAAGGGTAGATGTATAAGGGGTCGTGCATAAATTACGTAAGCATGAGTTAGGCCCTTTTTGCACGCTTTATCCCATTTCGCCTATGCTTAGCTTACGAGTAAGATGTCAAATTTTGACCTCCTCCTCCCTAAAAATGCGTACGTAATTTATGTACGGCCCCTAATTACTATAATAAATCATAAATAAACTTACTTATAATAAATATACTTAGTCATCTTCAGATTTCAATTATTAGAAATAAAATGTTATGGCCTGCATAGCACACAAATTTAAATTTACTTCAACATTTGAAAAAGTGGAAGGAATGTAACTCCATTTTTGGGTTTTAACATCCAACACCTCGGCTGATGTTGTTAGCTTATATCCGAGAAGCCAGCTGCATCCTCCAAATATGTGCACTCCTGAGCTACTGGTAGCCACTCCAGGATATCTTCTAGCCTCGTTAATGTAACTAATAACCTTCCAAATTCCTTCATTAGGATCATAACAAGCCACAGGATCAGGATTGGGAGATGAATTTGTCGTATTCCCTCCCACGACGCAGACATTATTTCCCAATTGAAATAATCCTGAATCTTGTCTTATGTCAAACAGTGTGATGGAAGTCAATGTGTCACCATCAAAAGAATAAAAATCAAAACCTCTGAAAATATATAAAATATTATCGACTAAAACCATTGGACCGAAACCAGTACCACCATTCAAATCTGCGCATTTCGTCACCGTTTTTAAAGTTACATCGAATTTATATAGCACTCCGTGGCCGCAAGTAGTGAAGTAAATAATAGAACCGTTAACAACAGCCGAATTTATTGTCCAACAATGTGCTGGCGGGAAAAAACCAACATAATCCCAATGACTAAGATTTTTAGTCATTACATTTTCCAGTGAAGTACTTTTGATTGTGCCTAATTCATTCTTAATACTATAAAAAGTATTATTAACAATAGCACCACTGCTCCCATCAAACTCAGGGTCTGTATAAGATATTACTTGGTCATAAGAATTCGCGTCAATTATAACCACTATTCCTTGTTCGTTATTAATAAAAAAGTATTCCTTTTTATTCACCGGCAATGTACTGATTACATTCCCTTCCAAATACTCTTTAATTTCCGGAACTTCTATCTCCGTATCTTCAATGTAACAAGTTACTGGAATCGAATCACTAACGCATTCCGTTTCCAATAAACGAATTATATCCTCAACGTAGGGCGACGACACATCGATGCTTAGGTCCACAGAGATTATCTTCACTTTTTCGTGATATTTTTCAGTCAAAATCTTATATTTATCCGTTCTCCGATCCACGAACAAAGCATTCGACTTTTGAAACAAAGTCAGCAATTCGATTTTGTGCATCGTCCCTAAGAATCCATCCAAAGTAGAGCTCACGTTTGCCGAGGTATAATCACTCCTGCGATACGAATCAATTAAATCGACCAAAGCTCCTTCGTCCGTTTTGCTTCCTCGAAACAGTACCACTTGGTCCGCGAATATCATTCGCAAATCATTTGTAAACGAGTCGAATTTCCCTTTGAAATCCGAAATTTTCGGGAACTCGTTTTCGTCGATCAGAAGGTTCCAAGTATTAAATGAATTGTAAACGTCGTTGATGAAAAGCTCGGAATCTTTCATTTCCTGAAAAATAATCATGAACTGTTGGATTAATTCTTGGTTGATTTCCTGTATGATTCCGCTGTGGTTACTTTCCGCTTCAAAGACTTTTCTGACGGTCGCGATGGGCATTAATATATAGTTCATAATTTTTCCTTTTCCTTCGTTTTCTTTTTTAATTAAATCCGGTATGCTCCTGATAAACGATATGGATTCGTTGATGGTTTGTGGAACGGTATCCGGGATTATATCTCCATTCAAATGAAGACTAAACGAGCTGCTTTTTTCGACGTCGCTGCTACCGAAATCGACTTCTGCGGAACCGGAAACGGATAGTACGGCTAAGTTTAAAGCGGCTTGTAGTTTCCCTTGAATTTCCTGAATATTCGAAGAATCGGTGTTGGTCTCTTCGAGAGACAAAACGACATTAGCTCCCCAATCGATTCCTACGACGACATGAGTGGCATCGATGTTCGTTAACAAAAACTGATCCATGAGTTCTCGAGAAGATTTCGAAAATATTTTTAAGTCTTCGGTAACCGTCCTTATGCTGTAGACCAAGGAAGTCTTGGCACTTTTAGCGCTCTTCTTATCCTCGTTCAAATATTTTCCGGATCCGGAAGCACTGACCAGTCCACCCAAAAAACTCACGGACAGTTCAGCACTCACTCCTAATTTTTCCATCTTTTCGGAAAGAGACTCGGTCCTCACGTAGTCGATGCTTGCGTAGGCGTTATCCGTGGAGTGGACGGCATCTCCTGATCTGGGCAAATCCGTGGTGTAAAGAGATATTTCCAAGAAATTGTCGCTTCTGGCATCGTAAAGATCACCCAAATCTGCTACTCGACCCAATGCGACCGCTTGAGTGGATTGAGTTGAAATGCTTGCGGATTTCCTCAAGCTCTATCATGTGAAAGAACGATTTCATGTATAAAACCAATTCGAAAGTTAAAAATGTTTCCAACATACCTTTCCCGACAGCAAAACGGGTCCATTCTGAACCGACGAGGATGTCGCAAAGTGAAAAACAACGAGAAAAAATAAAAGCGGAGTAGCTTTCATCTTGATAATTAGTACGATATTAATTGCATCCGAGAGTGAGCAATTTATACTCTGTAGGAACTTGCTTGGGCATCTGATCACCTTATATTTAATCTGATTTCATCACAATAACGAGGAAAAGATTGCCCATTCCTGGCACTTAACTTATGAACTATTTAAAACAGATTAAAATCTTTTCCTTAAAAAAACAAAGAGGTTGTTGGCTATTGAAAAATCGAATCCTTTTTGTAATTTTTATTGTTTCTAATTTTCATGGTCATGTTTACTGTCTAAAATTACGATAAGTTTCGTTATTGCCGATTAGAAATCTTACAAAAAAAACATAGGCGTACCTCTGTTTCAAACATTTGAGAGTAACGACAAGTCAGACTGTTCAGCTATATGTCTTGAACATAACATAGAATTTAGAGGATGACAATATTTTTTTTTTTTTTTTCATTTATCAAACATATTTGTTGGGGAGGGGAGGGGTAAAAACCTAGAATGTGTCCAAAATTTTGAATTCTACCTAGTGTAAAATTGTTTCAGTTCGTGGGGCGCTCGCCCCATCAGAGACGGGCTTGCGCCCTGACCTATCGAGATTTTCCCTGTGTGCCTTTTCGAATAGCCAAAAAGGCTTCTTCACTGTTAGAAAATGAAAATAGGAAATAAGAAAAGAAGTAAAAAAATATTGCTGTAAATCGGTTTTTTTTAAATTGACGAATTCTTATGTCAGTAATAAATGAATGAAAAAAAAAAAAAGCTATCAAGATGGCTTATATTTTTACGTTTACGTTGAATTTTTCACAAATTTTTCCTCGTATTCATATTCATTGAATAAAGAACTTAATTCTTAGAAAACCCTCCAATGTGACAAAAAATTAAATTCAGCTCAAAACCCCATAGAGTTTTTAGAAAAAAGGTGCCCAATTCTCACTTTCTAGAGCCTCGGGATGTTATGAAAACCAAGTTAGTTCAACCGAATGAAATTTTTTATCCTTCTGAATGCCTCTTTTTATTTTTCCTACAACGAATAATTTTCGGACCTAAATTTCCTAACAAATGGGACCTAAAAAACCTAAAAATGACCCAAATTTCGAATTCATTTTTTGGTGGACATTCTAAGTAAAATTTAATATGAAGGAGGAAAAGGGCCTGCAAAATAGCAGGCGCCCTCTAAAAATGTCAAAAATTTCCAGTCCGTGCCTACGCCACATCTACCCCTTCCCCTGGATTGGCCAATGATTCGCTGACTTTTGGCACTAAACAATAGTCACAAGCCAATAAAAATTTAGCTGTTATCACATAAACATGATTCTTATAATTTTTTATTTAATGATATTTTAGATATGTTCGCTCTTTTTGAGCAAAAATAAAAATTTCCTGAAGACTATGTGCAGGTCCCCCCAGCCTCGTAGCCAGGGGGGGGGGCATAGGGTGGCTCAGCCCCCCTACGGAAAAACTTGAGCCCCCCTGTAAATTTGACTTGGCCCATGTATTTTCCCTATCTTCCATGTTATAAGGGGCCATTTGGAGCTCCCCTTTGAATGTCTCGTGTCCCCCTTTGTTTCTCAGACTGGCTACGGGCCTGGGTCCCCCTAACGAGTTAGGCTCCTTTAAAGTCGTCAGTAGCTTAAAAGCAAAATAACTTTTTTCTTTTCCGCAAAATAGAATCCAAGAGTTTTTGGATTCCTAATCCCTTGAATTTGAGTGACTCATCAGGGCCCTCGTCTGATTAGTCGCTTTTTATTCCGGCGCCAGAAAAGATGACTTAACCTTCGTGTTTAAATGTATAATAACGAAACTATTCGGATGAATCTATCAATAACTTTTGTCACCCCCTTTTGAATTTTTTTTTTTTTTTTGCAAGCTCAATAAAACCCTCAATTGAAACGCCGGTCATAAAACTTGTCAATGTCCTTACGAATGGTTTAAATTCAATTACTCACAACAAATTGTATTAAAATTTATGCAAGATCATGAAAATTTTTTCGGATTTGCCACCTCAGTCAAATAAGGTTCTATCTCTCCTTTTTTTTTTTTTTTTTTTTTTTTTTTTTTAAGACTTAAATTCTTGACTTTAATGTGCTTTTTTTTTTTAAATTTTGAAATTCTGTTTTAAAAAAAATTAGTAAAAAATGATTTTCAATGAAGAATAAAAAAATTCAAAACTTTCAAAACGCTCTCCTGTAAAATTCGCTCAAAACAAGATAGAACCTTATTCGACGTAGGTCTCTATTCCATTTTTATATGATCATTTCTTTTTTTTTTCCTTTTTTGTACGTTAAAACGTTTCTTTTTTTGTGTGTGACTCAAAAAGATTTATGAGTGTCGAAAATTAGTGTCCATTACCGCTACCAGTATCTTTTTCCATTCAAAACAAGAAAGTATGCGTTTATTTGTTATTTTTCTTTTTTAAAGCAGCCGATCACGTTTCAATTATTCAAGTTGGAACGAGTCCAGCAACCCTTAGGGCTCTTGCGATAATAAAATGAGGGAGTAAACACAAAATGAGAAGTAAAGGCGAGGAAAGTCGGATGTCCCAGCCTGTGGTTCGCCAAAAAGTAGTTTCAATCCATTGGACATCCTGTGGATCCACAGGATATCCAAATCCATGGAATTATCATAAAAAATTCGGGTTTATCAGTACATCAAGGAGAACCATTTTTGGGGGTACGCGATTTGAAATTCGAAAATTTTCTAAATAAGGGACACCCTACTGCCTATCTTTCTAACTTTGTTGGTTTCCTAGCGGGCGGGTGTATCATATTTGATACAGTAGCGATTTAATGTAAAATCATTAATTCAACGATGCTGTATTGACTTATTTCTGTTGGTATGAGGTCAAAACAATCAAATCTTGAAATTTTAGTAAAAATTAAGTTCCTATGTTTAGCTTATGGGAGTATTATTACTTAATTAGAATATTAATTAATGGCATTAAAATTAAATTTTTGATAATACTGTAATGCAAATAAATATGATACAAACTACTGCAATATGGCCAAAATTAAAAATTGTGAGCTGACATGTTTATCATATGACGAATTTATTCCTCCCATACTTAGCTTATGGAGCTAAGATAAAATTAAACTTTCAGAAGCGAAATATGACAAAAAAATTTCATAAGCTATAAATTTTGATATCAATATAGATTCTGAGACTTGTTATTTTGATTTTACTGCATTTTATACTTCAGCTATTAGTTTTGAGCGATTTTTGTAAAATTTAATTAAAAATATATTTTCTCTCATAAGCTAAACATAGGCGGCCAAATATTTTTTTAGCTTTACTAACTGCCTCTATGGATCATACTATATCAAAACATTGCCGAAAAAGACCAAACAGAATCTACGCCCCTAACGCTTCTAAAGAAAAAATAGGCTTCCGACAGCAAAAGTTTAAAACTCGAGGATTTTAGGCCAACTGGGATTTTTTCCAGCATTTAGACTTTCAAATCGGGCCCCATTTTGCTTCGTAAACTTCCAGAATTTTCCGTTCCTTCATTTTCTGAATCTTTTTCCCTTTTGATTTGTTAAGACTTTTTAAGCAAGGATTGCCAACTGTCTTGTTTGCTTCTTACCTGAAATCAAGATTCGAAAAAAAAAATTGATTTTATAATTCAAAGGACAAAAGAACAATTAATTTATTGTACATCCTCCCTTTTCATTTTGCGGTTAAAAAAATTACTCCCGAACAGTATTAACCCCTTTTTTTGAATCATTATAGTGATTTCTAAAAAAAAGGACGAAAAGGAAATATAAAAAAAAAAATCCGTGAACACATGCCATGCCTGCACCTATTCCCTGATACCTTAAATCTGTTTTATTGAAAAAACATCGAAAGGTTTTTTTTTTTTTTTTTTGCTTTCCATATGTCGCTTCCAATTCCGGATCTTCAGCAATCAGGAACCGGAATTTATTTCCTCCCGGTGTATTACGTTTGTCTGAGGTCAAGGTTAGGATTTTATTAATTAAATAAAAGGGGTGATTTATTAAATATTTTTTGTCCGAAAAAAGGTAATTTTCGCCTCTCTGACGGTGATAACGAACTGTTAAACGCCCGGAAAAAAAATGACCAGATGGCGCGGTTTTAGGTACCATGAAAAATCGTCATCTGCCGAGTTTTAAGACGGTAGCGAAAAACCGGAAAAAAAAAAATAAAGATTTTTGCAAAAGAGAGTCATCTTGAGACTGTTACGAAAAACAAGTCCATCTGGCTTTCAAATCTAGCCCCAAATGTTATCTTTTAATTTTTTTTTTCTTTACCTTTGATATTTTCTTATCCTCCTCCCGGTCGTGCAGCTGTTGCTTGATCTTACCGAGAAATAATCTTAAAATTTTAAAAATTGTTTGGATTTATATGCTTCATAAGGTGTCCTAGTAAAATACTATAATAATTCTGTATTTTAATTTTTGTGGTACAATCTCTACGGATATTTCCAAATATTCATTCAATTCTTTACTGAGTTTATGATATTCGCTGTTGTAAATGATTTTTTTCAAAATGTTTGCCCATCGGTAGGACTCACGGCCTTATAGATAGGTCCGGAAACTCCTATCCCTTATACTTGGGAGATCTTGCCCCTCTTAACCTCTTCCGGGCGGGTGTATCATATTTCAGTAAGCAAAAGTAAGCTTTTGAGTAAAAACAGTAACCATTTAATGTAAAATAATTGATTGACGATATCGTGTTCGTTTGATTTTGATGGTGTAAGGCAAAAATGATGAAATCTTGAAATTTTAGTGAAAATCCTATGTTTAGCTTATGGGAGCACGTTTACCTAATTAAAATACCAATACGGGCATTAAATTTATACTTATAATGTTAATGTAAGTATAGACGAAGTGAAAATTAATGTAATGCGACCAAAAATAAAGATTATAAGTCGTAACGTTTACCTTACGCCTATCTGCTTCCTCCCATGCTTAGCTTATGGAGCTAAGAAAAAAATCCGTTTTTCAGAAGCGAAATGAGAGATAAAAAATCGTTTAAGCTCAACGTGGGAGTTATTAATGATTCTGGGAACTTGTTATCTTAATTTTAATCCATGTTATCCTTTAACTACTGTAAGTTTTTAGCAATTTTTGTCGGATTTTATTGAAAAAAAAATTCCCCGTAAGCTAAACATAGGCAACTAAAATTTTTTATAATTTGACCTACTATCACTACGGACCATACTGTGTCAGAATATTAACAAAAAAGACCAAACTTGTAAGAAATAAAAGGCTTCAGACAGGAATAGTTTAACTACGCGAAAATTAGTTCTTCCTTTCTAGCACCGTAAGCGCTACTTGTATGCGAGACGCTTTTTGATTGGTCGTTGAGATTTGTAAACAAAGATGGCGCCGGCGCTGGCGACAGCTACAGCACTTTGGATATTTCAAAATAAACCAAATTTGGGTCATTCCCTTGTTAACGATTCCATACCATTTTTCCTAAAAAAATCAATTCCTAATCCATTTTTCCTAAAACTTTTGGTTCCTAAAGTTTTTTTCCTATTTTTTCAGTTTTTAATTTTCCTGAAATTCTTGATTTCTAAAAAAAAAAATTCCTAATTTCCTAATGAATATTTTTCCTAATTTTTCCTAATATTCATTTTAGGAAATTTTATTTAGGAATCAAAAGTTTTAGCAAAACTGAAAGTTAGGAAAAAAAATGGTTAAGAAAAATAATTTAGAAACCAAAATTTTTAGGAAAAATAAATTAAGAATTATTTTTTTTAGGAAAAATGATTGAAAACTCTTGGGAACAGAACCCTTACCAAGGCTCTTGTCTTGTGCGACACTACCAGGTTTCATTCCCTCAGGCAGACTAGAATGCTGAAGACCGGGAGCTTTAGAAAGAAAGGGCAAAACTGGTCCCTTTTACAATAAATGAGGAGACTATATCCTCTAAAGTAACCAAGTCTTATTCCTACCGAGTTCCTTAACCGAATTTTTTTTTGCTCGCATTAAAACATTCAACTTCGGTTCCTTCTGAATTGCCAAAAAAATTTAAATCGCACACTCTCACGCAAGTGGAAAATTTTTTTTTCATTTTCCTCTATGAAATATTACACAACTCTATTTCATAAATCTAACCGTATTTGAGTTACGGAGCGTGACTGACAAACAGGGGAATCATATTCACAAAAACTCGCATAACAGTCTTCGTAGTAATACAACATATTCATCAAAAAAATAAGGCAACTAATTATTTTTTCATAAAAAAAAAAAAAAAAATGACCTAAACCTGTTTTTTTTATTAATACAATAACAAACCCACCGGACCATTTGGCCGATTTTGATTTAGCATAACTACTACAACACCGAGATTAAGTGCAATCAACTCCACCTGTCCTTTTTTTTTGCACCCGTGCTAATATTTGGCACGAGGCAAAAATACGCGCCAAAAACGGCGTGGCCAACGTACTTATTAAACGAAGGGATCGTATCAAAAAAAAAAAAAATTCAAATTGCGATTTTTTCGAATTAATTCCGCCGTACGGGTTTTTATGCGTTTTTGAATAGCAGAGTCACAATAGGGACATATGAGTGCGGATCGAAAAATCACCCCATAGAAAATATTTCCACCAGGTGAATATTTAAAAAGCTATTCCCAACAAAAGGTAAATACAAAAGGAACAAAAGCATGAATAGAACATCCACCGAAAACAACCAGCCTAGTTTTTTTTTTTTTCTTGTAGGGAAGCAACAGGCTGTGGGGTTTCGGTTGCTGTTGGTTCGAATTTTAAATTCTGGAAACTTGTTGCGTCCGAGAAGCAACAGATTTTCTTTTTTATTTTTTATTTTTCAAGGTTCAATGGTTGATGAAAATGGAAGGTGGAGGTAAAGATGTTGGGGCAAAATTATGTATAAAATATTTATAAATTATGGTTCGGTATTTCTGAAGAAAAAATGTTGGGCAGAGCCCTGCAACTTAAAAAAGTCTTTATGGCCCCCCATACGAAAAACAGATGCATAAATAGAGTAAAAATCTTGTATAAATTCTAGAAAAAATTGGACATACATAAAACATGCATAAATCATGTGTAAGCAACTTAATTTTTTTTATTGGAAAAATCCTTTTTCATCCTCCAATATAACTATGCATGAATTATGCATAAGTAAGTATGCATAAAATGAAAAAAAAAATTGAATATGCATAAAATTTGCTTTTTCTGCTTTTGATTTACTTATAATTATGCAGAAATTTTGTGGAAAACATTTTTTAAAAATCTTGTAAAAGATTTTGTATAAAGATTTTGCATAAGAAATTTTGTATAAAAATTTTGGATAAACATTTTGTATAAAAATCTTGTATAAACATTTTGAATAAAAATTTTGCATAAAAAATTTTGTATAAAAATCTTGTTTAAAAATTTTGCCTAAACAATTTGTATAAAAATTTTGGATAAACATTTTGTATAAAAATCTTGTATAAACATTTTGCCTAAACAATTTGTATAAAACTTGGTAAAGGTAGGCGCCGGGTCATAGGGCTTCATGTCCTGATTATGCCGAAAAAGAAGAAGAAGAATTTGTATAAAAATTTTGGATAAACATTTTGCATAAAAAAGTTTGCATAAAAAAGTTTACATAAAAAATTTGAATAAAAATTTTGCATAAAAAATTTTGTATAAAAATTTTGCCTAAACAATTTGTATAAAAATTTTGGATAAACATTTTGCATAAAAATTTTACATAAGAAATTTTGTATAAAAATTTTGCATAAACATTTTGTATAAAAATCTTGTATATTTTGCCTAAAAAATTTGTATAAAAATTTTGAATAAACATTTTGCATAAAAAAGTTTGAATAAAAATTTTGCATAAAAAATTTTGTATAAAAATTTTGCCTAAACAATTTGTATAAAAATTTTGGATAAACATTTTGCATAAACATTTTGCATAAAAATTTTGCATAAGAAATTTTGTATAAAAATTTCGCATAAAAATTTTGCCTAAACAATTTGTATAAAAATTTTGGATAAACATTTTGTATAAAAATCTTGTATAAACATTTTGCCTAAACAATTTGTATAAAACTTGGTAAAGGTAGGCGCCGGGTCATAGGGCTTCATGTCCTGATTATGCCGAAAAAGAAGAAGAAGAATTTGTATAAAAATTTTGGATAAACATTTTGCATAAAAAAGTTTGCATAAAAAAGTTTACATAAAAAATTTGAATAAAAATTTTGCATAAAAAATTTTGTATAAAAATTTTGCCTAAACAATTTGTATAAAAATTTTGGATAAACATTTTGCATAAAAATTTTACATAAGAAATTTTGTATAAAAATTTTGCATAAACATTTTGTATAAAAATCTTGTATAAACATTTTGCCTAAAAAATTTGTATAAAAATTTTGAATAAACATTTTGCATAAAAAAGTTTGAATAAAAATTTTGCATAAAAAATTTTGTATAAAAATTTTGCCTAAACAATTTGTATAAAAATTTTGGATAAACATTTTGCATAAACATTTTGCATAAAAATTTTGCATAAGAAATTTTGTATAAAAATTTCGCATAAAAATTTTGCCTAAACAATTAGCATAAAAATTTTGTATAAACATTTTGCATAAACATTTCGCATAAAAATTTTGCATAAGAAATTTTATATAAAAATTTGGCATAAGAAATTTTATATAAAAATTTGGCATAAGAAATTTTGTATAAAAATCTTGTATAAAAATTTCGCCTCAACAATTTGTAGAAAAAATTTTGTATAAAAATTTTGCATAAACATTTTGCATAAAACAGTTTGTATAAAACTTGGTAAAGGTAGGCGCCGGGTCATAGGGCTTCATGTCCTGATTATGCCGAAAAAGAAGAAGAAGAATTTGTATAAAAATTTTGGATAAACATTTTGCATAAAAAAGTTTGCATAAAAAAGTTTACATAAAAAATTTGAATAAAAATTTTGCATAAAAAATTTTGTATAAAAATTTTGCCTAAACAATTTGTATAAAAATTTTGGATAAACATTTTGCATAAAAAATTTTACATAAGAAATTTTGTATAAAAATTTTGCATAAACATTTTGTATAAAAATCTTGTATAAACATTTTGCCTAAAAAATTTGTATAAAAATTTTGAATAAACATTTTGCATAAAAAAGTTTGAATAAAAATTTTGCATAAAAAATTTTGTATAAAAATTTTGCCTAAACAATTTGTATAAAAATTTTGGATAAACATTTTGCATAAACATTTTGCATAAAAATTTTGCATAAGAAATTTTGTATAAAAATTTCGCATAAAAATTTTGCCTAAACAATTAGCATAAAAATTTTGTATAAACATTTTGCATAAACATTTCGCATAAAAATTTTGCATAAGAAATTTTATATAAAAATTTGGCATAAGAAATTTTGTATAAAAATCTTGTATAAAAATTTCGCCTCAACAATTTGTAGAAAAAATTTTGTATAAAAATTTTTGCTTAAACATTTTTGCATAAACATTTTGCATAAAACAGTTTGCATAAAAAATTTGAATAAAAATTGTACATAAAAAATTTTGTATAAAAATTTTGCACACAAAAAGTTTGCACACAAAATTTTAAATAAATTTCTTTATTTCTTTATTTATTAATCATTGGCAGTAAAACCAATTCTGGCATTGCCTGTGTCGTACAAATTCAAGTAATTAATTAAACAAAATTTAACAAAAAAAAAAAAAAAAAAAAAAAATTACATTAAAATATTACTGTACAATATCACAATCACTTACATAATCAATTACATAAGATCAAAATTAAAAAAAAAAAAAAAAAAAAAAAAAAAATCAATAATTTTAAGCAGCAGTTTCACTCAGATTATTTAGGCATTGCACAGCTTCCTCGTTGCTGTAAGGAGCGGCTTTAATAAGGGCAACTTTAATTTTAGTTTTGAAGGATTTTAAGCCAATTTCAAAAAATTGTTTCGGTAATTTATTAAATAATGTAGCTCCGATATTTGTTATTCTTTTTTCAGAAAGGGAACTGATCGTTGGAGGCTTTTTATGCAAAATTTTGCAATAACAAAATTTAAAATTTTTTATGCAAAATTTTGTATAAATTTCTTATGCAAAATTTTGTATAAATTTTTTTATGCATATCCAGATATTTATGCTTTGAAACATGCATACATTTTGTAAAAATTATGCATGTCCAAATTTTCGTATAAATGACACAAAAATTATACATTTTTTATTTAAGTTTTTTTTTCATTTATTTTGCAAAAATTGTATAGATTTCATGTATTACTTTTTAGTACAGGCCACGTACCACTGTCCTGCTTATTTTAGCCATTGCAGCCCTTGCCTAAGCATATACAATCCCAGCAGGGCTCTATTTCCTCCAGCGTCATACATCCAACTCAATTAGTTAATTACTTACTTTTTTTTATATTAATTAGAAAACGATTAATTAAGTATCGAACAGCTCTAGAAACTCCTAAGGAATTTAATTAAATTTTTAACCTGGTCAATTATACATTTCTTATCGCGTATCAGATTTAATTGGCTAATACCTTATTAAGATGTTTAGTGTACTGTGACTTTAATTTGATTAATTAAAAAGGTATCGTAATTATTAATTCAATTACGCTACTCGTCGAATAAATTTCCATACATTTGGAAATTATGACGAAAATAAAAATACGCGAATTTAAAGGTACGGGTCCTAGGTAATGGCGGGTGGACGGCGTATTATTCGATTACCTTTAATTTTTTTAATTTTTTTTTTTTTTTAAATCTTGAATGTCAAGTTTACAATGACTGGTTCGACGTATCTTTTTTTAATTGTGGTACCACGTTTGTATTTTTATGCTGACCTTGTATTATTGTCACGAAACGCATCTTATCTTGCCATCATAATTTTTCTTGCTTCTTACACACACACACACAACATGGTTACATGACCGTTTTCAATAAAAACTTTTTATACAAATTTTTTTGTCGCCTTCATTCAAAAAAAAATAACAGGCGCAGAAGCAACAGAAGGAAAAAAAATACAAACAAATTTGTATTTATTTGGAGGATTTTAAAAATTTCCAGGTGGTTTGCACTTCGAATCAAGGTCTCTGTGACAAAAGATCCACCAAAAACCAAAATGAAAAATCGGGTGGCTCCCAATTTACCTAAAAACCCGAAGCAACAGTTGTTGCGTACCAGATGTTCCCGGAAGAAAAAAAACAATCTCGAATGCACATGCGCCATTGGGTTATACAGATAAAAAAAAAAAAAATAATGATGATAAATAAGCTGCGTCAAGGGTTAAGCATAACGAAGACAAAAGAAACTTTTCAACCCTTTCCATAACGCCGGGTGCAAAGCGTTTCCGGTTAAAAAGGAATCGGAGGAAGAAATCGTATCCCAAGATGAAGAAGGAAAAAGGAGAAAAAAAAAAAGAAAAAGAAGAAGAAAAAGATGGTCGCAAATCTGTTGCATATTTGGGTCGTGGCGCACGTGCCATATGCCGGATGTTCCATGCGCAAGAGGATACAATAGGTTTAGGGTTGCAAATCTCCATTCATCCCTTCTGACCTAGTCCAATTATCATTTCAGAGGGTGGCAAATAGAGCAAGCAACAGTTGGAGATCTGGAGCATGCCGCATCTGTCCAGCACCAATTTTTTTTTTTCGAATTAAGTTTGTTTGCCTTTTTAAGTAGGAATCAAGTTGGTAAACAAGTTGTCATTTTACATCATATTTTTTTCAAAAAATAGTGGCTGAACATACTCGTAAACCCTTTACGGGCCATTCCAGAGTTTTGTAAAATTAATGGTGGAGGTTTTTACCCCTCAGCTCCCCAAGTACTGGAAAAATGGAGTAAAAGTTTAGTTACCACTCCAAATTGTGCCATGTACTCAAAATTCGAAGATGTTATACCCAAGGGCTAAAGAGTGGTAGACGTACCACTAATGTGGTACCATGTACTGCTAAGGTGTACCACAAATGAGTTACCATGTACTACTAACGTGTACCACGAATGTGGTACCATGTACTGCTAGTGTACCACGAATGTGGTACCGTGTACCAATAATGTGGTGCCGTGTACCAATAATGTGGTACCGTATACCAATAATATGGTACCGTGTACCAATAATGTGGTACCATGTACTACTAACGTGTACCACGAATGTGGTACCGTGTACCAATAATGTGGTACCGTGTACCAATAATGTGGTACCGTGTACCAATAATGTGGTACCATGTACAACTAACGTGTATGAAGAATGTGATACCATGTATTACTAACTTGCACCACGAATGTGGTACCGTGTACCAATAACGTGGTACCTTGTACTGCTAAAGTGTACCACTAACGTAGTACCATGCACTACTAACGTAATACCGTGTACCACTAACGTGGTACCATGTTCTACTAACGTGTACCACTGATGTGATCAAGTACTACTAGCATGTACCATTAATGTGGTACTATGTATTACTAACGTGTACCACGAATGTGGTACCGTGTACCAATAATGCGGTACCATGTACCAATAATGTGGTACCATGTACTGCTAAAGTGTACCACAAACGTGGTACCATGTACTACTAACGTATACCACTGATGTGGTAGCACCATATGATAAATAATATGCTACACGCCTACATAGCACCATTATGTGGTACATGGTACATTTTCTAAATTGTAGAAAAACAGGCGAAGGACCGCATTGTCGAATGACAGTTGTACCGGAAAGCCAAATACAAATAGTGGTGCATCTACCTATCACTATATATTTAGATGATGATGGCACTCAATATTTAATGTGGTACTTATCACTATTTACCCTCGATTACCATCACCAGCCACGATGACTCTATGGTACCCTTATTTTTTTCGAAATTTAGAAAATGTACCACCCTGTTACCACTTCCTCCAAATGACCCATAGATAGATACCCCTACCCCCTATCTCAGTTTAACTGCTCCTAAACCTCTGTAAATTTCGGTAGCCAAACTACTTTTTTGCCAAAACCTGCTCCTCTTTACGGAAATTTAACATTGACGTAACATTTCCGGGACTCCCTCTCCTCCTCCTGGCGGTCTTACGTGATACTCGTCCAGATAAGGATACCTGAAAATAGTTGTGGCAAAGTTCGCCAAGGTGTTGTGCGTAATACAAGACATGCTTACGGGCTTGTCTAAACCTTATAAAACTTCTGAAATCAGATATTTTTATGCAAAACAGTTTATTATTATTTTTTTACATTTTTTTTTTTTTTTTTTTTTTTTTTTTTTTTTAACAACGCGAACAATTGCTGCTTCATATTATTTTAATCGATGATGATATCGATCAAGGATTTAGCAATCCCATCCTTTAAATGCATGCCATTGATGACTGGGATTTAGCAGGATGACTAAGGCAATTAAACCTGGAATCGCAAAAATGATCTGATAAACTAAGAATACTTTCCGGTTTAGCACGTTTTTTTTTTCTTTTCCTTTATCGTCATCCTGCTATTTCTTTGGTTCCATATGGAGCATTGGAGCATAAGGCTGCCATGACACGAAGTATCTTCATCCGCTTCGGTTTCCATAGCTAAACTTCCTTGTCTTTTATTTTATTTCATTTTCTACCGTCTTTGATTCCAATTTGTAGATTGTTCCGCGCTCATCCACACATCGCGCATGTCCGTTCCGAGCTCCAATTTATCTAAGTGTTCGTCCACATATTACGTCATAATTTTTGACAATTTCAGGTTTTCCTTTTTCTATTTGAATGGCAAAGTTCTCTTAGGGAAAAATGGTAAAAATTGGTCAGAAAGTGGTAAAAAGGGGTAAAAAATGTCCCATTTTAAAATATTAATCTTATTCCAAAGGGTTACTCACTCTTAAACAAAGTTTACACCGTAAAGCAAAGCAATGATAATGCAAGCGATGCAAATAATGCTAATGCAACAGTAATGCTATAAGTAATGCATGTAATGCAGCAAGATTGCACCTAATGAAAAGGGCACTAAATCTAAAGTAAAATTATTGCAATCTGTAATGCAGTCTAATGCATGTGATGCATAAATAATGCAGTCTAATGCAAAGTGATAATGCAAGTGATGCAAACAATTCCGATGCAGCGATAATGAAAAATAATGCACTAGAGTAGCAAGATTGCATCCTACTGTGCAGTGCTACTGCATCTAATGCAAAGGTAATGCAGTGGCAACACCTGGAGTTACTCAAAAAAGTATAATCTTATTCCCAGGGGTTGCACAGTGTTAAGAAAACGTGTGGACCGTAATTGAAAAAACGCAATGGTAATGCAAACAATGCAAACAATGCAGATGCAACAGTAATTCTATAAGTAATACAGCTTGGGATCCTCAAAAAAGTATACACTGTAATACAAGAATGCAAAGTAATGCAAGCAGTGCAGTAATTTAAGCGATGCAAACAATGCGAATGCAATAGTAATGCTTGTGCATGACTAGTCCTGCATGTAATGCAGCCATATAGCAGTAATGTAAGTGATGCAAGCAATGAAAATGTAATAGTAATGCAATTAGTAATGCAATAGTAATGCTAATTCATTACTAGTGCTGCATGTAATGCAGCCAGATTGTAGTAATGCAAGTGATGCAAACCTTGCAAATCAGATTGCAGTAATGCAAGTGATGCACACAATGCAAATGCAATTGTAATGCTAATGCAATCGTAATGCTAATGCATTACTATGCTGTGCAATAGCAATGCTAATGCATCATCTAATGCAGCTAGATTTCACCTAATGAAAAAGTACTAAATTTAATGCAAAGGTAAATGCAGTTTAATGCAATTTCAAGTCAAATGTACACGAAATGCACGAGTGAGAAACCTTTCGGCTTCTGGCAAGCAGTGATTCTCTCACATTTCACCTTGTTTGTTAGCCTAGAGGTGGCTGTTAACATCCGATGTTTCGATCTCGGTAACAATTGTTAAAATGTCGCCCGTGGTATAAAATTCCGATACTTAAGAATTTCGTCTGCTATGATTTCCCAATATTTACTTTACATTTATTTTTAAAGCATTCAGTTCAGATTTCCATGCGTAGTATTCGATTTTCGAGAATTTAAAATTCATTGAAATCGATCTTGATCGTTCGGCTTCGGGTGTGTAATCAGAGACCATTTTTTTTATTGCAAAAGAAATACCGCAGAATAAGGTAACCTTGAACCACCTATGAATTAATTTTTACCTTTAGGCTTTTACAAGTATTTGCCGCACAGGAAATCCAAAAGGACAAACGGGTAATCGGATATTCTTCTTTAAGCAATTCATCCGAAATCGGAATTTTTCATACACAATCGTCATTTAAGAGTTAATTGAAGAGACCAAAACCATCCCTTTCCTGGTTTTTTTTAAGGCCGCCAGATGCTGTCACACTCGCTATAAAAAATTTTTTTCGATGTTTATTTTTGTCAATTAACACCTTAATGAGACCACCCAGTTAATAATTAATATTAAAAAAATTACAATAATAAAGAGACCTCCCCATCCCCCCCTCGTTTTGAATGGTGAACCTGAAGAAGCTTGATTTTTATATGGAACAGGCCTAGATATTAGACCTAGTTTCCGGTTCCTGTTTCCAAGGTTGTTGCCAGAGAACAAGGGCTATTCTCTCTTCTTAAAAATTTACTTCCGGTGCACCCCCGCACAGAAAAACATCACCTTTCCAATGTAAAAGGCAAACATCCTCCTCCTTCTTTATGACATTCTAATTCAACAGTTGTGTCACAAAAGTTCCCTTTTTTTTCGTTACTTCCGTTCTACAGCTACCACATGATTTTTTTCTTCTTCTTCTGCTTCTTCAGGTCACAGATTTTATTTAAAAAAAAAAAAAAAAAAAAAAAAAAATCGGCGTCTGGGCGCGAATGGTCAGTTTCCGATACAAAAGAAACCTCGACAGCTGATGGATTTTTTTTTTTTTTTTTTTCCACACCAGCAGAAAACGAGAAGCCAAAAAAGAAGTTGAATAAGAAAAATAAAGATTCAGGTTTTTTTTTGAGAGAGAGAGAGAGAGAGAGAGAGAGAAGTTTTTAGGCTTCTGCAACATCTGCTCTTTTTTTCAAGGTGGTTTCCATGATCCGGTGTTAGGTAAAAACGGTCGTCTTCATCTTAAGCGAAGGATTTTCGATCCCATCTTACATTATTTTTTTTTATATTTCTTCTTTCATCCTCCTCATCCTTCTTTTATTCATAAAAAGCGTTTTTATTTTCGGTTTTTCTCGTCGGTTTCCGTATTAATTCGGTCGCGTGCCACTCGCGTGCTTAGGCATGTAGGCGTGCTCTATATATTTATTTCTCAAAGATGTCCTCGGGTGTTTTAGGTCCTCTACTCTTTACATGGTCAAAATTACACCTCTGAAGTCGTTTTTATGAGCGTTATTCATTCACGGTTCTTGACGGTTCCCTATAAATCATATAATGATTTTTTTTTTTTTTCCTTTTCGAATCCCTTGCTTTTTCCACATCCCGTAAGGCTTCCCTGAAAAAAAATTTAAAAAAAATAAAAACTGGTCCTTGACCTTCTCTCATATATATATACCTGAATTGTATGGGTTTTCGGGGGGGAAAAATGCCTCTTCCGTTTTCCACATCTGCTTGGTTCAAGAAACCAGGTTTTTTTTTTTGATTGATAGAAATCTTGGTAAAAAGGGACTGATTTTGATTTTTTCCTTGTTTCAATCAAAAAAACCCTTTTTTCCCCCCTCCGTTTTTTCGATTCTTTAAGATAAACATTGCAACTGGTGTATGTTTCCATTTCCAGTATGACTTCCTCATTGAAAAACAATCCTTTGGTTTTTTTTGTGGTGTAGCACATGCCGGAACTGGTGTGCCTTACAAAAAAAACTGAGATTCATTATTTGATTAAATCAAATCCGAAATTAATTAATTTAATTTTTTTATGGAGCTTAGGATAAAGCATAAAAAACCAGCAAATCTAACCCGGTACCCACTGGGTACCCACGGTACCCAGTGGGTACTCAGCCTTACGGACGGGTGACCTTCTCGGGATTCCAAGGTGTACCACTGGTGCGGTACATCTAGTGCTGATGGGCGCTTGTGGTACCTGGGTATCCGAACCATCATTCAAGGCCAGCTTTACGATTGTACCACATAATTTTAGCCACGGTGGTACATTCCAAGCTTCGTGGCGTTGCATTTTTTTGGTTTGCTTCCTATAAAAGTACCGCACTTATGCTTGCTAAAATCCCACTATCGCGTCCTTTGGTGGCAACTCTTGACAATTTTCATCTTTGTACCCTAGGGCCCTTTGCGATACGGTACTATTGAAATTTCACTACTAAAATTTATGATCCAACCGTATCCTGTATATCTAACTTTGGTCATAATGCGACTAAAAAAGGCATAAAGAACTAAAAATTTAATTTTTCCATGTTTAGCTTATGGGAGTATTATTTTTGATAATACAAGTTCCTGGTACTAAATACTTAGGATCTAACTTAATTTTGCTACAACTGCCTTTAATTTTTGGTTGATAAAAATTTTTTACTCCCCATGCTTAGCTTATGCAAACTTTTAATTCCAATGCTTAGCTTATGGAAATTTTTTACTCCAATATTTAGCTTATGAAGCTTGGATTAAACTTAAAAACGCATGGAATACGTCAATCGATGTACCTTCCATCCTGAATATGATTGGAGATAGTCTGTTTTGACTATAGTTTTTAAAAGTCATGTGACCATAAGTTTGCGCCAACAAAATCGTGTAGCCTCGTTGTCACGTGACTTTTAAAATCACCTAAAACTGTCTCTTTCGAGTCACATGTACAGTGAAGATTTGACAGTTGACCTCCTGTGCACTTATATAACGGAAAATATTTTTTCTTTACGCATAAGCTAAGCATAGACGTCATAAATTCTTTAGAAACTTGCACATTGTTTTAAAATTTAATGAAAATGATCAAAGAAATTTTCAGAGCTTTTCCCCAAATAAATTAATCGTCCGTAAGCTAAAAAAAAAAAAATGGACCATGAAATTTTATTTTTATATTTTCCATTATCTTATTTGTCTTCTGGTAGACAGATACCATGAATAAAGGCTAACGCAAAAGCAGTATGAAGAAAGTAGGCTTCCAACTAATACAGGCTCCCATATCGTTCAATTCCTCTGAAAAACAAACAGTGCTACAAAATAGCAAACAAACGGACAACCAAAGAAATGCTCAGGTTGCAGCCTTGGACGTAGTGTCACGCCTAAAAAATAATTGCATTTAGGTAATGTGGCAAAACAGAAGAATCATCAGCTTGATTCAAGAAAAATTATCACATTTTTTTTCCCTTTGCGGTTTTCAGCAAACCGCTAAAATAAAAGACTTAAGTTTTTTTTTGAGTTGACATGCTCGGTAAATCACATTTCCCATAACAGTTATTAGGTTTAGAGTCATCTTCACTTCCGAAACCACAGGTCATAATATAAGCAGAAATACACTTCTTTCGGGAAAAAAATCCCCTTAATTCAATGCCTACGTCAGATGGTAGGAACATTAGATTTTAGCTACTTTTATTCAATCTATTTGAACAAAATTTTCGATCTTAGACCAAACTAATGTTATGTAAAAATGATCAGAGGAACAGCTTCATGGACAAATATAACACATTGAAAACCAAATTTTTTTTAGTAATGTATTTTAATTATAAGCATTTGCAATAAAAACTAAACAATTGTTTGCTGGAATTTTCAATCCAATTAGTGACGAATGATGTCTCTAATCTGGGACAGCTTCAGAACTTTTCCGGAAGCCCATTATATTCCTAAAACTTGGACCATCATAACAAATCTGAAGAATCAATGTTACATTCCGTGATAGGTCTTCCAGTTTTATGTCAAAAAGTGCACAGTCATGTCCTCTCTCTTAAAAGCTCTTGCACTAATATTAACAGTCGAAGATAAATTTAGAAAAACATATCAATTTCAAACTACAAATCCACTTTAAAAATGTGAAAATCTAGGCTATCTTCCAGTCTAAACATTGATGTCTGAAAATTTGGTTGCGAAGCAGAATAGTAATCATGTTTGACTTTAAATTTGATTGTAATTAACCAAAGACTCCAAGAGTTCAAATTTAATTTCAGAATACATTTTGTAATATTAATTTTAGAAGCTTATAAAATACTACTTTTTGGAAAGATCAAGGTAATGAAAAAATTTCACACATTAATTTTTGCAATTTAAAATTTTTATTAACAATACAGTCTATCTTGTTTATGTGAAAAATTGAGACTAAAAAAATGTTGAATGCATAATAAAATCTTAATGAGGAAGTTTAATACTGTATGATTTGATCCAAATTCACTTGAATCAAATCGACATAAGATATTTAGATGCACAAGTCATTTTCAAAAATTTTCCAAGTGAAAATTCTAATGACATAAATGCCCTTAGGCCTGCCATGTTCATCTACAATTCCAGAAAACTGCATCTGACCTTGAAAATTTTGTTGATCCAGCTTCATAAGTCGATAATTGTCAACATGATTTATTTTTACGAATATCAGAAAATCAATAAAGTTTAAAGTCAAATTTCCAATGGGTTTTATAACCTAAATAGGTAATAGAGGAAACACTCACGAAAAAAAAATAAAACATACGTGATATTTTTTTTTCCTCCCAAATGCACCTTTTTCGTTAAATCGCTTCCCCTACTATATATTTTCCCCTCTCAACAAGGACAGATGTTTCGAGCAACCATGCCACGCGTCCTCTATCAATAACACCGATTCAAAAACTGCGATAATGACCGTATTGTCCAATTCTTCGGTGTCAATAGGTTCGCTTCGTTTTTTCCCCGGACCAAAAAATAACCTGAAAATTAATTTAACCACTCATTTCCACTGCTGAAACGTTAAAAAATATACTGAAAAAGGGTTATTCGTCTTCCTTGCGATCCGCCATTTTGCTTAAAAAAGGCCCAGACCCCTCACCGCCCCCCCGAAATCCCGATTTCAAGGACACGCCACTTGTCAATTTTTTTAAAACACAAAAAATTATATTTTTCTTTTCTCTTTTTTTTTTTTTTAGATGTTAAGTAATTTTTTCGACCTTCTATAAAACGAGCAGCTGTTTTACGAAAATGTTAAAAAAAAAATGAGGGTTTCGGTTTTTATCGAAAAACATAAACGTAAAAAATAAGCATAATCGCAGTCTTGGTTAAATTCATGGTAAAACAGCGCGCGGTGGCCATTCCCAGAACTATTCTGGAGTATTATGGGGATGTACAACATAGCCGTCTCTTTCAGTCAGTCGGCTTGATGATCGCGTGGAGGAACGTTGGAATAAGAGGATAATGTAACCATCGAGGAGCTAACGCATTTCTTGATTTTATATCGTAAAAAAAATTACGGTTTATTTATTTTTTTTCGAGTTAGTTGTTCGGAAATAATTTTTTTTTTTTTTTAAATAATTCTAAAAAGTTCTTGTGCTTTTGTGTTAATAAAGAATCATTTAGGTGTGTTTTTTTTGTTAAGTGAAAATTTTTGAATGGATAACCTAGTGGTTTATTAAAAAATATAGAAATATGTGGTGATGACCGTTTTACAAGTTGGATTACGCGAGTGAATCAATTTTTTTTAAAACCCCATTACGATTTCCAAATTTGGATTAAGTGCAGCTTCGTATTTTTTTTTAAATTTTTTTTTTCGGACAAATAAATGGCGCGGTGTTATAGGTTTTTTAGATAGCGGTCCCTTAACCTCGCTGTGGCTTGCGGATTTTGCCGCGACGCACCATGCGGATTAATAAGTTTTGGGCAACTTCGGTTGTTTTCCTGATAACCGCATTTTTACCTAAGGTGAGTTCGAATAAAAAAAAAACTAAAGACTTAGTTTAAAAAAAAAATGAATAAAAAAAGGTAAACGTGATGAATGTCATTGATAACGTGGTGTCCATCCGTGTGTTGCCAATTTGATTTTCGAAGCGAAGAGCCTTTTGAGGCCTTAGGCTTGTTGCCAAATTTTAATGATTTTAATGCGAAAAAAAAAAAAGTACATTTCGATAGCTTTTTTCCGTCGCAAACGATCAATTAATGGATTTTTTGGTTAATTAACAAATCGGACTTTGAGATTATGATTTTTGGGTAGAGGAATTAACGACGGAAACGGAGAATAATTACGTGACAAGATGGCGTGTTTGCAAATTCGTTAAAAAAAATCATGGCGGTCAGGTATTTTTTTTTAGGTTTTTTCTCGGTGTTCGGAATGATGAGAAAGATGAATTTAAGAAAAGATTTTTTATTAAAATTTTTATGTGGCGAAGAATTTATAAGATTGAAATTTTACCGTGGGATTTTCGATTTGGGACTTTTTCCAGCGTTTGGTGCGGCACGTTTTTTTAAGCAAAATCTGTAGATGAATGAAATTTGTGTTGGGTTAATAATCGGAGAATTTAATCAGTGAATTTAAGTGCAAAAATTTTCAGTAAAAATGATTTTTTAAAAATTTTTTAAAATATCTGCAATAGTTTTTTGATTAGTTGGTAGGGTTTTCTATCTTGTGAAGCATTAGGAGGGGAGTTAAGTCTGAGAAAAAGTTAAGATTTCCTTCTTGTTTCGAAATATAAGTAGTCTCTTGTAGAAATAATTTTTTTTTTTTGACCATATCCAGAGAGCTATCAATTTTTGTTTTTTGGCCTTTTGCTCTGTCTGAGGAAAAAAGGAAATTGTAGATGCCATTACATAACACCTGATTATTAGAAATATGGAGAAGTTAAGATGATATCTTAAAAAGACACTGATTGTTGTTTTTTTTTTTTTTTTTAAGGCTCAAATGTGTTACACTTTAGTGCTGAAAGTTTTTGAGAATAGTATGGAATTAAGGATTGCAGTTTTCGATGATTTGTTTCAGAATTATTAAAATTCGTTTAAATTAATTGTGGTTCTTGAAGAAATTAGGTTGTGGCTTTAATAGGATAGAAAATTCTGAGTTGCCTAAATGTTTAATGAAAAAAAAAATTCTCCTGTTTGTTTACATGAGATGAGGTCCAGTGAAACCTATTTTATTTTTGAAAGAAATGATGAAAATTCGTTTAATTATTTTGAACTAGTTAGGAGGAAAGATTGAAGCCGCTACTCTATCTTCCGCGATATTTTCCCACTCAAAAAATTTCCTGAAAAAAAAATGTCACAATGCAAATCCTTTTATCTCTTAACTTTTTTAGTCCTTTATGGGCCTTACAATTGTTAAACTGTTGTAAATCAATCCAGATTCCATACATTTTTGAAAGAAAAAAAAAAGTTCTAATTATAGCCGGGTGAGAATATACGTGATCTCGATACAATGAATGGATTTTACCATTTCGGATAACCCAACAACGAAGTTGACCAGATGACAAAAGAATAATTGGAGTTCAAAGATCCGAGAAAGAAAAAAAAAAAAATAAAAGCAAGAAGCCAGGAACCCCTATACTAATCGGATCTTATTATTAAAACCTGAGAACTGACATAGCGGTCGTAAAATTGAATGATTTTAACAAATGAACCGGTCATTAACATTAACGAACAACCCTGTATACAGTCCAATAAGCACTCGTTTTAACCTAGACACGAAAATAGCCTAACAAAAAAAAAAAAAAAAAGTCGAGGAAAAAAAAAAAATTCGATGCACAGGTTTTGAATGCAGTACAAGAAGCCTAGATTATGTAAATCAATCATTTGGGCCCTGAGAGACACAGTGAGTGTGGGAACACGGATAAAAAAAAAAAGCTAACTGCGATTAGGCTTCGTTTTTATATTCTATTTGAATCATGGTCGATCAATGGACTTGGCAAGGTGACAGAAAAGTGACTCGTTTCGTTACAAACCATCCCATCACAGTCGCATCCTATTCAATAAATAGTATTGCACATAATGACTCAGAAAATAAAAAGAATAATAAAAAAAAAAAAAATTGTGTATGGGAAATTAACGAAATAATAATTGCGTACGATAAATTAATACGAGGAAGCCTAATTAGCGGTAGATTCGTCTCGCTATTGTTTTTTTTTTTTTTTTTTTTTTTGGAAAATGATTTACGAGGGAGGTCTATGAGAGTTTTAAATTTTGTCAATTTGGCAACATTGGGGTCAGGTCAAAATTTTGGAAGTTTAAATCCCCGGATTTGGATGATTTTGGAGTTTGAGTTTTGCAGGTTTTAGGTGCTTGGCAAAATTTTGGCAAGGTTTGGCTGTAATAAGAATGACCTAATTTTTACTGTTTGAGTTCTGGGGAAAGAAGGAGAATTTTGAATGATCGAAGATGTCGAAAATTTAGGGTTTCGCTTTAGCTAAATGTTGTTCGAAGTCTTTCGTTCAGGTTCGAAATTCTGAAACTTTGATTTGTGTACAAGTTGTGCCTAAAATTGTTTGGTTTGGATTGTTTCAGAAATTGGGTTCAGGGTTCTGTTTAAACTTCCGATTTCAATTTTTTCAAAAATCTGGTTTTGATTTTGAAAGCAGAAAAACTGGGTTTAGTGTACAGAGGTTTGTTTTTTTTAAACTTAGAGTTTGGGTTGAGGTTCTGAAAGCTCAAATTGGGCTGAAGGTTTTAGTCTTGGTTTGGTTCTTCCTGGAACTGGGTTCACGGTTCTGTTAGTTTGGGTTCAGATTTTAATTTCTCCAGGTATTAAGTTCAGAGCACTGGTTCTGGAAGCTGACGATTTTCAGAATGTCCAACAACAGCGTTTAAGATTTTGGTTGAGGCTCAGGTTCTTTTTAAGACCGATGTAGACTTGACGTTCTTTAAGCACCGGTTCAAGTTTTTTCCAGGAATCGGGTTGAGGGTTTTGGGTTCATGTTCTGAAAGCCTAGGTTTGAATTATGGTTCCGTCTTAAAATTGATTTCAGAGTTCTGTGATTTAAAAAAAAAAATTGCTTTAGGCTTGAGGTTCTGAAAGCTCCGGTTCGGATTACGGTTCTTCCAAAAATTTGGTTGCAAGAACCCGGTCTCCCGATTTTTTTTTTTTTTTTTTTTTTTAAGCCCAGAAACCTAGGTCTTGGACCCTAGGACCTTGTACGACCTCTCAAGATTTCCAAAAATAAATCTCTATTGTTCTGTTGTTTTTTTTTTTTTTTTTTTTTTTTCTCCTTTTTTCTGCAAAAATAAAAACCGTTCGCTGCGCAGTAGCCAAGAACACTGATCATTCGCATTTCAGGTATTAAAATATTTTTAAGCGGTAGAATCTTTTAAAAAATTGTAACAGTACATATTCCAAACAATTGACTTGGGCTTTTTTTTTTTCTTACAACCGAGAAGCAACCAACACAAATTAGACTAATCCTCTTCCCAAGGTCATTTTTCTATTATTCCCTCGTTCTCGGAAGAAAGTCGACGACATTCAGCCCCTAATAGACTACAATAAAACGATTAGAGCTCACAATGTGAAAGAAAAAGATACCACCCTTTGAAAAGGTTCTGCTATGTACCTAAAAAATAAAAAAAAAAGTGTCTTCAGAATGTTTTATTAGAGCCTTTATTACCTTTTGTTCTCATCTCAACTTGAAGTAGAAAAACGCTTTTAAAAATTAAAAAATAAAATATCGATTTGTTTTGAACTTACAAGGCAAACATGGAAACGATTTCTTATCTTAATTTTTTAAAAAAATTAAAGCTACCGTTAAATTAGATAGGCCCTTTTGCCGACATTGGGGCGGAACCTCCACATGGTTTCTTTAAAAACGCATCCTGGTTTGAGATAAGCAAAAAAACCGTCATTCGTACGGATCGACTGGCAATAAAAAAAAAAATTCGATTATGCCCGAGTGCTCTTCTTATCATTCAGACAATATAATATAAAGTTTGAATTAGAAGAATGGTCATGTTTGTTAATGAATCGACTTTTTTTTTTTTTCTTATCCTCTTCGTATAGTCGAACGCCAACAGGTGCGAAACTTTGAATTATGGGAACAGATTAAATCTTTGCTTCTCAACCCAACTTCACAAACATATGAACAACACAAAGGTAGACGTGTACCAAAAAAAAAAAAATTAAAAACTGATCCTTTCCTTTTGGTTTTCTTATACGGGGGATGAGATCTTTTTAAAGATTTCGGAGCAATTAAGATTTTTTAGATGATCCAGTTTACGGTTCCAATTGAATTTGTTAAGCCTCCGTCTGTTACACCCGTAAATCAGGTCGACTTCTGTTTACAAAAAAAGTATGGTCAGGGGATGAAAAAAAAAAAAAAAATTAACAGATGTTGCAAGTTGTTTTCAAGGTATGGAACCTGAGAAAAAAAGGTGATGCAGGTCTCCATTTTTAAAAACCCAGGTGATAAGGCGATGAGAAAGAAAAAAAAATTATTGTGTTTGATATTTTGGAGTTTCTGGAAATGGATAATAATTGAGATAATGTCTTTGAAGGACCGCTGGCAGAGATATCATTTTTTTTTTTTTTCCTCTTGAAATTTAGTGTCTCTGAAACGCCGATGTAGACCAAACTTTGATTAAAGAACAATAAATTAGCAAAAGAGGGTTTTTTTTTGTTTTTAAAACCGATAAAAAATTTTCAAAAAAAATTTTTTTTAAACCGTTTTTGTGTAACCTGCAATTTTTTTTCATATGAGATAAGAGTGACGGTAGCGTATGTCATTTTGTTCCGAAAGGAAAACTATCGCCCTTGTCAGCTTTACTTGAAAGATTCTAAAAAGTTTCTTAGAAAATACTTTTTCAAAATTTTATTTTTAAATAATTTGTAATAAGCGAAAAACAATCCCCCGGCCCTGCAGATACTCGTCCTATCCGTTAAAACCTTTTTTGAGCGCCTACCGATTTCGAATATAGGCAACGCGCATCACATGCGTCTAACCCAAAATAATTTTTGTTTCTTTCGTACAACATTCGGGAAAAAAAAAGATTTTTATCTGTTTTCGATGTCGTAGATTTCGAATTTAATGTTTTGGTGATTTTGAGACAAACGAATTGCATAGTCAAATTTTTTAAGGGGTCTGCATTCCAACGGGACAGAAAAAAAAATTCATTCGGCCTGGAAAATTATTTTTTTCGAATGTGAAATCACCAAAGGGTTAATGGGTTCTCAAGGGTAGAATTTTCCCTTTTAGCTTAAACACTTAAAAATTATTTTTCAGCCTTGAATTATTGTTCGAATGAATTAATGTTTTGCCCTAAAGTTTTCTTTTTGCTTATTATTCGACCTTGTGAAGCACTCAACGCAATTTCGAAAAAAAAAATTCCCCCATTAATTTTTTTTTCCGGTTTAGGATTCTTAAAATTTGGCAACATCGCATTGGATTAGATTAGATTTTTTTTTATTATTATTTACCGTAAGTCGGGGCCACTTTTGAGCATGAAATTTTCGCTAAGTTTGGCAAAGCGTCCCCGGTCGACGGTATAACTTGTAAAAAATCAAGTTGAAAATGATAGTCATCACCAGAAAAAAAAAAAAAACGGAATAATGGAATCGGAAATTCTAGCCTATCGTTATTCACTCTTCACGCTTAGCCAGTCTCAAAAAACGAAGTGAATAGCACAGCACCCCTTGGTCTTTTGTGACACAAACACACCAGCTGCCTTTTAAGGAAAAAAGAAAAAAAAATTCAGAGGTCGCACTTCGAAAATTAAACGTAACAAAGGCACAACCGATTGAACGGTTCCATTTTTATCAAAATCGTAGAAATTCAAACAGGGCCGTTATTAAGTATAACCTAACCTGGTTAAATTTTAATTTTGTTGGTTGTACCCTTATAACATTGTTATTACGGGAAAACGTTTTCCAGGAGATTTTAATTTTTTTGGTTTTTTTTCCCCCCCAGGTATTTTCATCTGGCACGTTCGAACTTAGCCTTAAGTCATTCATCAACGATTACGGCAAGGACATCAATGGTACCTGTTGCAGCGGGGAACTCCCATCTCCGACAGGAGAATGTTCGGGTACCTGCCGGACGCGTTTTCGGATTTGCTTGAAACACTACCAGACGAACGTGGACACGATAACGCCTTGCACTTTCGGTGATGTCATCACCCCTGTTTTAGGAGGGAACTCATTGACTGATTCGGATTTTAAACGGAACGGATTTAAAAATCCGATATCTTTTAAATTCGACTTTACGTGGCCTGTAAGTATATGCTTAGAAATATTATTACAGCTAAACATAAGATATTCAAAATTGGTAAAAAATTTAACTTAAGAGCGGAAGTCTCATTTGGAGCCATTTACCGTAAAAACGAAATCCATCAGAGCAAAGCTTGACATGACTTTTTACCAATTTTTTTACCAACTTGGAAATTTTATCTATTTTTGACCCATGTCTTATGATTTTTTTTACCAATTTTTGACTTATCATCAATGCTGGACCTGTTTACCTGTTTTTGGAATTTACCAAATTTTGATCTTCACCGAGTGCCGGCCATGTTAAAAAATGGTAAAAAATTTGTGAAGATCCGTCAGGGCGCAATTTCGCGGTAAAACATGTTGCAGTAACCTTTTGCGGCAACATGTTGCTCAACATTTTGCAGAGTGAGAAATATGTTGCTGCTAACATGTTGTTCAACATGTTTCTGCTTTGAAACGTGTTGCCATCATGTTGATCCACTTTTTGAACATGTCTTTGATGTTGATCCACGTTTTCAACATGTTTTTGATGTTGATCCACGCTCTTAACATGTTTCTCATGTTGATCCACGTTTTCAACATGTTTCAGATGTTGATCCACATTTTCAACATGTTTCTCATGTTGATCCACGTTTTCAACATGTTTTTGATGTTGATCCACGTTCTCAACATGTTTCTCATGTTGATCCACGTTTTCAACATGTTTCTCATGTTGATCCACGTTTTCAACATGTTTCTCGTGTTGATCCATGTTGCTGCAACATGTTTGATCGTGAAATTGCGACCTCAAAGCAAATATTGACATATGAACAATTTTTGATTTTTTACCAAGTTTTTACCGTTATTGCCAATCTCTGGTATTTTACCAATTTTTGACCCGTATACCAATCTTTTCATTTTTTACCAATTTTTGACTCGTTAGTTATGATCAATGTTCGATCTTTTACCAATTTTAAACCTTTTTACCAAATTTGATCTTCCTCCCTACAGGATTTTTTTCTCACGCCAATTTGACATTTAACATTTATTCTCTTGAGTCTTTAACCCCCTTCAGATGCAAATTCATTTTCCTCCCTAGTTTAACAATATACTATCGCAATTGGAAATAATGATTCGAATTTGGCGCTTACCGCCCGGAAGAGATTTAAAAAAAAAAAATTGTCATTTTAAAATGATTACGGTGCGGGGACATTTTCAAATTCCAACCTGACGACAGATTCTCTGTGGGGGTTTCATCAATTTTGACATCTTTACGAGAAGAAGAGAGAGAGGAAGCGAAATCGTCTGGAGATATTTATCTCCATCCTTGAGGAATTTGTTTTTTTTTATTCGTTATATCCCTTTTGTCTTTTCTTTTTTATTTTTTAAACAATCTCAAAAATTGATAAAGTTATTAATGGTTTCATTGAAGATTTTTAAGGGTTAGGTGTGTGTGGTGTTTTCGTTACATCTAATTGGGTTTGACGCTTGAAAAGTTTGAAGTGGAGATAGATTTCTGCCGCCGCCAGAAATCCCAAAATCCCAAGAACCGGAAGTTGCATCTGTTATTTTTGAACATTGACTCTCTCTCCTACCGTCATACATACATAAATTTATTATTATTATTCTTTTTTTTTTTTCGGTTATACTTATTATTTTTGAGTATTAATGGAGAAACATCGATAATTAAAAATTCCGACCTTGGAAAAATGTCGACTGATCATATATGTAAAAACTCCCTTTAGGGCATAGTATCGTCTTTCACCCCCTCTTACATAAATATTTATGTTCGGAAGTTTCCTTTCGATCCCCCAGGCGGTTTTTTGTTAAAACTTATTCGGTGCCTGAGTCACATACACATTTGTAAAAAAAAAAAAAAAAAAAAGGGGGCCATATTGGAAATTGATGAACTGAATTCCTGAATACTCAGCGTGAATGCAAATGTCACGAAAAAAATGTACGTACCTCGAGAACGATTCAGGAATAGTGACAATAGCACTAAAATTAATAAACTTAAGTACCAACAGGGTTACGAACTTTCGACCTTGAGTGAGAAAGAGAGAGAGAGAGAAATCTCCTACAATGTAAATTCTAAAAAAAAAAAAAATTCGTGCCTTTAATTCATACGAGATTATTGATTATAGCGCAAACATTATTGAATGTTGGTTTTTTTTTTCCGGATTTAAAATCCTCCTCTTTTTTAATTGTTTGTGCGTATTTTTTTGAATTTTTTAAATTTATAATATTTTAGAAAGTTGAATCCGATAGGCCTGGCCATAACTAGTTTTTAACCGAATTTATGTGAAGAAGATCGGGGCAGGCGTGTAATTTTTTTTTTTTAAGTTTCTGAAGTGCATAATGAAATTAATCAGTGTCATCTGGTCGAACTGCACGCTGTCGTATTCTTGGCATTAAATGTGACATTAATAAAATTATAGGATAATTAATTAATTAAATCCATGATATTGTTTATTTAAACGTCACTCGCTGTTTAAATCTTTGGTTCTAATTTTTTTTTTCAGTTTTTTTTCTCTTAAATTTTTTTTTTTTTTTTTTTTTTGCGTGCGTTGTTTACGGCACGGGGTTAATGCTTAATTTGCTAATTAGCCGTGTAACGGTTCTACTAATTGGTCGAGTATTATGAGATTAAATAAAAATTTTTTACTTCCATTTTAAAGGCCGAAGGCGGGGGGAATCTTTCAAGAGTGACAACTTTTATGGAAATTATCCCTAAGGCATAACAGGATTTGCCCGGAATGATTCGGGATGAGGAGGAATGACAAGAGGATTTTAAAACTTTTTAAGACGAAAAAAAAAAGTAGTGGGCTCGTCTTTAAGGCGAAAATGTATGATTTTGCATTTTAGAGGAAAGTAAGACGAGTTTTAGACGAAAATAAAGCATCCTTAAGGCCTGATGTCTTAAACTCTTCCTAAAATTTTTAAGACTTCCTGACATTCTGACATCTTTAAGACATTTTTACGTCTTAAAAACGTTTTTAAGATAAGCCTATGTCTTTTAAACATGTTAAAGACATTTAAGACAAGACTTTGTCTTTTAAACGTTTAAGACATCTAAGACAAGCCTGTGTCTTAAACATGAAAAAAGCATTTATGGCAAACCTGTGTCTTTTAAAACATGTTAAAGACATTTAAGACAAGCCTTGTCTTTGTCTTTTAAAACATGTTCAAGACATTTAAGACGAGACTTTGTCTTTTAAAACATGTTAATGACGTTTAAGACATCTAAGACAAGCCTGTGTCTTAAACGTGAAAAAAGCATTTATGGCAAACCTGTGTCTTTTAAAACATGTGAAAGACATTTAAGACAAGCCTTGTCTTTGTCTTTTAAAACATGTTCAAGACATTTAAGACAAGACTTTGTCTTTTAAAACATGTTAATGACGTTTAAGACATCTAAGACAAGCCTGTGTCTTAAACATGAAAAAAGCATTTATGGCAAGCCTGTGTCTTTTAAAACATGTTAATGACGTTAAAGACATCTAAGACAAGCCTATGTCTTTTAAAACATGTCAAAAACATTTAAAACAAGCTGATGCCTTTTAAAACATGTTAAAAGCATTAAGACATCCAAACGATAATTTTTTCGTCATTTTTCTTCTTAAATCTCTTAGCATTTTTTTTCTTCAAACCTTAATTCCGTGATGTCGTTTTCTGGTTACAACGGAAAAAGAAATTGCGATTCTTATTGTTTCACTGCAGTAATACCAAAAATTCTGTCCCACACCCCCCTCTCCAAACTCTTAACTGCCAATTTTCTTTCCTAATTGATTTTTTTCTCTTTTCTCAAAGAATTAACGCTTAAATGTCTTATCTTGATGGATAGCTGACAAGAAATTAGCTCTTGTCACGGTCCCCTCTGACTTTTTTTTTCCCGATACATAAATACGTTACAAATTTTTTTTTTTTTGTTGTTTTCGTACACTAAACGATTTCAAGTCATTCAAAACATCAGACACCGTAGGAAAAAAAAAAAATTGGGATCCACCCTTTATAGGTAAAGGAAACATCCTTTAGAAATCTTTTAACTCCAAAAATTAACATTCATTAATCTTAATTAAGGCTTCCGCAACTTCATTTAACATATGCTTTCGATACTGATTGATTTGATTTTTTTTTTTTTGAAAATGTAATTCATTTTACCTTCGAATTTTTTTTTTTCGGTTCGTCCGTTTTTGTTTTGCTCCTTCTCTCAGCGGGATGGGACACAAAAACAAGAAGAATAAGAAAAAAAAATATGTAGCGTACTCGTATATTTATACATAAAAATATATTAATGAACAGGTGGCAAGCGAAAATTGGAAAGGAAAAAAATAAAAGCTAATCACTCGGTATTGTTATTGTTGCCCCATATGGTCTCCGTTCACGATCTTCACAAAATTTTGGTTTATAGACATTTTATTTTTTCTTATTCCCTTCAAGGACATCAAAGGTGCATGATATCATTTCAAAAATATTAAGATCACCTTTAAAAAAAAAGTTAAATGTCTCCGCAAGATTTAAAATTCGAGGAATCCGCGTGGGGGGGGGGTTGTTTTAGAGATTTGAGGTTATTTGAGGAGCTGGGGTGGGGATAAAGGAAATAGTTCTTAAGGTTCTTGAATTCATTTAATAAACGAATTCAATAAAAAGATGTATAATTGTGGTCTTAAAAATATGTCGTTAAGACCTCTTTAAGACAAACTGACTACGATGTCTTTTTTAAGACCTCGACCAACGAGGATGTCTGTGCTTAGGGATTATTAAATTTTTTTTTTTTTTTGGCTCATTTGGCTTTATGACATACAGCTTCAGAGACATCCCTAAGACTTCGAGCTGCTTATTTAAGATTGCAAGACGTCTTTACTGGTGTTTAAGACTTCGGTCTTTATGACTAAAAATGTTGTCTTCAAGACTGACAAAGATGTCTTTATGGCCAACAAAGTCTTTAAGACCAACAAATGTTGTGTTTATGACCAACAATTATTGTCTTTAATAATGCTGTGTTTAAGACCAACAAATATTGTCTTTAAGACCAATAAATGTTGTGTTTATGACCAATAATTATTGTGTTTATGACCAACAATTATTGTGTTTATGACCAACAATTATTCTGTTTATGACCAACAATTATTGTATTTAAGACCAATAAATGTTGTGCTTAAGAACAACAAATGTTGTCTTTAAGACCAATAAATGTTGTGTTTATGACCAATAATTATTGTGTTTATGACCAACAATTGTTGTGTTTATGACCAACAATTGTCGTGTTTATGACCAACAATTGTCGTGTTTGTGACCAACAAACTCCTCTTTAAGACCAATAAAGCGATCAAAAAGTGTGCCTCTAGGACCAACAAATGTTATGTTTAAGGTAGCAAAGTCGTCTTCAAGACCAAAAAGGTCATCTTTAAGATTAACAAAGTTCTCTTTATGACGAAATATGTCTTTAAGACTAAATATGTCTTAAAAACTTCATCCTTCCCGTTACTTTTGAAAAAACCCAAACTTTTACTTGTCAGAAAGCCTTGTAAGACAAACAGATCTTTAAGACCGAAATAAGACATCTTGTTTTCCATAGAATCCGATCTTCTTTTTCTGAAATTTTCAAGACACTTGACTGCAAATTCTCACCCAAATTTTCAGTGATTTTTTTTATTAAGTACCTCTTTCGCAGTCACTTATGACTGGGCAATGCAGACGAGGAAAAATAAGAAAAGAACCTGGAACTAATACAGGTATTGACACTAGGAGAGAGAGAGAAAAAAAAAATTCCTGAAAAGTTATTTTTATTATTTTAAAATTGTTTGAAAGAATCATAAATTTCCTTCACGTTAAAGTTGTTCTTCATTGAAAGCGCCACGGTTGTCAATTATTCTTCAGGTAACACATCGTGCCTGGTCTTGAAAAAAAAAAAAAAAAAAAATTGTATTTCTAATTTTTTTTTCCTGAAGTGAAAACCCGTTTAAAAAAATTTTTTTCGGGTGGTCTGAAAACGTACCTCGAAAAAACAAATTTTTTTAAATACCATTGCGGTTCTGGGAACGAAAATTAACCCGATAATTAAAGTTCATGGAGAACGAAAAACGAAAAAAAAAATTTAACCCCCTTTTATTTATCTATTTTTTAAACCCTCGGGAAGACGTAAAAATGTATCCCTTTTTTTCTTCCTTTTTATTCTTTTTTTTTTTTTTCTATTCTTAAACCGTTTTATTATTTAAACGGGGATGAATTTGAATGGGATGATGTCAAAGATCTTTTAGCTTCCCAAAAAGAAAAAAAAAAAAAATTCGTTGGTAGCTCCGAGGCGACGGTTTAGATGACCGGAAATGTTGTCACCCGGTTTCCATTTATTTTACTTATTATTATTTAACATGGAATCTTCATTTATTAACAACATGTGATTATGTGTGTTATATATGTGTGCCGTTCCCTTGGTGCCACCCTGGTTTTTGCATTATAATCATTCGTCATGACTTCTAAAACTATTTCAAGGTTGGCTCTTTTAAAAGATGATCAGTGATAGCTTTAAGGTGTCACTCTCGTCTCTCTCTCTTGAGGCGTCCCATACGAAATTGTCCCGTTTTCTCAGAATATAACGACCATTAAAATTTGGAGGATTTCTTTCTCCCCCTCCCCGAGTTGACGTAGACAAACGATCGTTTTTTTTTGTCATGATGGCAGTCACGGCGTTTTTCTTTATTAACAAATCTTTTTATTATTAGGTCGGTAATTTTTTTTTCCTGTTTTTTTGAATGCACGAAAAAGAACGGGTCTTGTTTGAATTTTTAACTAATTTCAGGGTGTTCCCCAGGGGTACCTGAAAACCAGGACCTTAATGACACTTGTTAAAACTTGCGATTCGATACGGTTAACACATTCAGCCCGTACCTTTGGTCTTCAAATATAAATCATCACTATTTGTCATTTTTTTTTTTTCGAGAATAAAAAAAAATTGCTGGGTCATTGTTTAATGTCAACGGTAGCTTTTGGGACGCCTTAAGTTAAATATGATGTCTTTTAATTTTTGAAGATGGCGCTGGGATTATGCCTTGAGTTGGTTGCCACTGAAACGGAAGGGATTAGAGAGGTTGTTTTTTTTAAGATGTTTAATATGGGGATTGACAAATTGTTCGATTTATTGCTGATTTATTCCTTTAGAGGTAAAGGATTTTGTTCAACTTTATTTAATTTTTTTTTTCTTCGTAGGATTAAGAGTAGTTGCCGTAGAATTTTGCAAAATTTGGCTTTGTGTTCATAACATGTTTGTTTGAAGAACACGAATTTTTTTAAAATTTGAAAATGCCACAGGACGGAAAAGTTGGATTTTAACCTCCACAATAAAACTGATTTTTTTTTTTTAGATTTTTAGGAGGTTGATTTTTGCTGCCCCCAGAGGCCTAAAATTTTTCAAAGTTTAATAAGGGCCGTATTTTGGTGCGAAATTTCAAAAATTAAGTCAGTTTTACAGTAATTAGAGCCATTTTTTATATATGAGCCGAAAGAGATGTAGGGAATTTAATAGCAGCCGTTTTTTGCTTATAAATAAAAAATGGCTTCAGTTTCTGCAAAGACCGTCTTCATTTCTTCCACCAAATTTGCGCTTAGTTGATACCAAAATTGTAATTTACATTCGGTCTTGAACTTGCGTTCAGTCTGTACCAACTTAAGAAGCTGCTGAATTTTTTTCAGCAGCTGCAGTGAAGCTTCAATATTTTTTATAAGAAACTAAAAAGCGGAAATAAAAAGTAGCTTTTATTTGGTTCTCAAACCGAAAATCAGTAAATTCGTATGAACTTTGATCTTGATCTTCGAAGTGAGACAAGCAAATTTGGTATCAAAATTTTGCAAGTTTTAAGTATCAGTTGATACCGACTTCCGCTAAAAAAAGTCGAAAGTTTAAAATAAATTTCAGGAACAATTTTCTTCTCGATTTTTCGTCTTTTGGTCCGCGGTTTTTTAAAATTAAAAATTTCTCCAATTCTGACCCCAAAAACCCTCGTTTGATAGTATATTTTTAACCTAGGGAGGAAAATTAATTTTCTCGGTCAGTTTTATGAAATAAAAACATATTAAAAATAGACCTCAACGGGAAAATTCATTTTCCTCCCTAGGTTAACAATATACTATTTTTCTTTTTGAAAATTTTTGAATTTCCAAAACTAAAAATTGGAAGCTTATCACCCTTTCCCTACGCATAATTTTTTTTTTTTTCTCTTACGTTACATACCTAAACCGAAAAGAAAACATGATCATCGGCGTGAAGGATTAGCTTTACGGTCGAGATACTTCCTGCACGCAGTCTTTGTTCTTTCACATTCCTCCTCTCACGTTTCATTTTTAGGGAGAAGAAAAAGGGGGGGGAAAGAGAGAGAGGGGGTAGGCTAAAACTTACATAAAAACTATCGCTCTCTTAAAAATTCTTCGCGGGCCACCAAAATAAAATTTTATTGTCAGTAGTCAAATTTATTGTAATAAATGACTTTTTTTTTTTTTTTCTCGGACGAAATTTAAATGAGAAAAAGGTAGCTACTGCCTTTTCAAAGGTAGGAAAAAAAAATTTTGTGAGTAATAAATTACCCTAGCTGGCGAAATGAATACACGGGTATTTTTTTTTTTTTTTTTACCTTTCTATCTTCTTTGAAGAAGATAATAATGAACCGTAAGATTTACATGAGTCGTTTCCGTTTCCTTAGACAAGCGTTAAAATGAAAATCAGTAGATCGATAAATCACCGACTTTCAATCCTATGATTGATTTCTGTTATGTTTAATTCGTTCTGATAAAGGAACTTGTTTAGCTGTTTGTCTTTTTTCTATACCTTTCAATTATTCACTTTACCTTTTTTTTTTTTTTAAACGTTTACCTTTTTTTTCTTCTTTCTTTTTAAAAACTTGACTTTTATATTTTTTGAAAAGAACAAAAATTCCGGGGGAAAAAAAATGACTTTTTATTTATTAAGAAACAAAAATATTATAAAAAAATTTTGCTCAGGATTTCCAAACAATGACATTTTAAAGGGAAAGAAAAAAAAAAAAGAACGGCAAAAATTGCAGTAATTAACCGATGTAGAAAAATTTAAGTGGCAATCAACTTAATGAGTCTATTTAATGTGTAATTGTTTGTTTTCAAACATTTCAATTCATTATTCAAATCATCTTGTTTTGGGAAGGGAATTTTTTGTATTTTATTTTTATTTTATTTTTTTGTAGAATTTTTATTATTAGGCAACCGCCCGCACTGCTACTACTACTCGTACGTAAAAAAGAAAAAAAAAAAAAATTTATTTTTAGTATACCAAAGTGCATATGGTTGCAAACGATTGAGATTTCCCACGCTTCCTTACCTGGGTACCAGTTTTGTTTGTAGTGGAGCGATCACCTGTCTCGAAAACTTGTCCTTTAAATTTAAAAAAAAAAAAAAAAAAGTTGTATCGAGAGCCTATAATAGATGCTACACATTCAGAAAAAAATTGGCCAGTCATTTACGTCAAGGTATACTAACCGTTATAATGTCGTCGTTTGGTTTTTTTTTTTAACTTTTTTTATTTATTGAATGTTTTGGGTGTTATGAAATTTACGTAACAGGGAGGAAAATATTTGTTTGTCAAAAAAATTAACACGGAACCCGCACGAAAATTTTTTAGCAGAAATAACCTCGTGAAAATTGAATTGGAATCAGGGCTGCGAATCCGATTAATTTTTATTCGGAATCAAAATTCGGAATCTGCAACACCAAATTCTTATCGCCCATAGATGGCAGCACTCATTTGTCGGCTTCTTTTTTTTTCGACATTCGATTAGCAACACTTGGCCTCTCCTTTTTTCCTTTATTTTTAATTGTACGAAAATAAAAATTCGAACGACGCTATGGGACAATAAATAAAAAACGAAATCAGTCATTCGTGACACGAACTTGCTTGGGAATAAGGAAAAAAAAAAAATGTGGAAAAAAAACTATAACACAAGCATCGCACAAAATGATGATTTGAATTATAATAATACATGTCCGAGGCTCAATGAAAAACTACCAGATTGAAATCTTGGTTGGAAATAACAAAGCTTGAAAAAAAAAAAAAAGAAATATAGTTAACTTCATGAATGGAATATTTAATCATGTGGTCATCTCCCCAGAAAAAAAAAAAACAAGATAGTTAAAAAAAAAATATGAATATAAGGAATAGGTGGCAACTTAATACGTACAGAATTGCGCATTGTAATTATATTAATTTTTTTTTTACGCATTTTAAAATTTTTTTTTCTCGTTTTTTTTTTCAGGGTACATTTTCATTAATATTGGAGGCGTTGCATGACAATAATCTTACCTCAAGTAAGTACAATTTTTTTTTGTATTTTAATAATTTTTTTTTAGCAGGTCTAAAACACACAAGAAGCGGAATACAATAAATTTCCGCTTTAAGGGTCTTCCACTTCCAGGTATATCTTTAACACATACGGGAAGACCTGAAGATATTTACTCATAAGAACATCCTGTCGTTGATATCAATTTACATCCAAGGGGATGGTTTTAGGGTTCTTGACGAAAAATATTAAAGGGTTACAGTTTTGTGATTTTTTTTTTCTTTCTCCCTTCTTATTTATCTTACGAATTTTTTTTTTTCTTGTTTGTATTTGCTGTTATGAAACATTTTCTAAACAGAATTTAGGGTTTCTGGTTTTTGTCGTCATGAAGGTGTGATAAAGACCCCCCCGAATTTTTTTTTTGTTTTTTTTGTTTTTTAGGCCTCGAAAACAATTTTAATACAGATATCGATCGGGCTTTTTTTTTTTTTAAATAAAAGAGTAACCTTTACGAACTCGGGGATCGTGACCAAGAAACAACTTTTTTTTGTTAGATTAAACTCTATTTTAAAACTAATTAATCAGGTGAATTCCGAAATGGTCGTTATTTTTAAACATGTAGACATGATGGAATGTTCAGGTACTTCTTTATTCGATTATATACGTGTATTCGTTTAATTTTCCCTAGTGTCTAGGAGAGTATGTATTTTATGTATCTTCCTTGTGTGCGCGTTGATTGCTTAAGAAATCAGGAACGGATGTACGGTGTTGGTATATTCTTTAGGCATTTTTTTTTTTTTTTATCTCTTGAAGTCTGGAACGTGAATTGCGTTTTTGTGATTATCAAAACGGAATTTTCTTTCAATTTAATGAATGGGAAGAGGAAACGAAAGCGGAGAAAAGTTTTCGTCATGCAAGATTGAAAGTAAAAATTTTTAGGCCGTAAATTTTTTTTTTTTTTAGCTTATTACGTTTGTTTGTTGCACTTTTCATGACGAAATCAGCTGTTAGTATGGATTTTGAACACTTTGGTCTTTTAGAAAATTCGTAGCAAGGAAATGCCTAAACTTAGGCGCTGAAAAAGGTATTGCCTAAAAACTTAAAGAGGCAATGATTAGGCGTAGCTAATGTTTTACCTGAGGCAAAGCTTGGGATTAGCTGTTCTTTTTTTTGCTGAAGCAAAGCTTGGAATTAGCTAATTTTTTACCTGAGCCAAACCTTGGGATTAGCTAATGTTTTAGCTGAGGCAAATCTTGGGCTTAGCTGTTTTTTTTCCTGAGGCAAAGCTTACGCTTAGCTAATGTTTTAGCTGAGGCCGTGAACAAAGTGTTGCCGTAGGCAATGAGCGAATTTAGGCAATTGGGTAGGCATTTCCTAAACGCTTAGGCAAAGCTTAGGATAATTGAAAGCTTGCTGCAATTATGAAACATGTTTTGTCACAATTCTTACTTTGGAAATGCCTAAATTTAAGCAGTGAACAAAGCATTGCCTAAACATTTAACAGGCGCTTAGACTTAGGCAAGCGAAAAGGCATCTGCTAAACTCTTAGCCAATGCGTATACTTAAGCATTGCTTTAGCTGAGCTCATTTACGCGGTGTTACCTAAGAGCTTAGGCAATAATCAGACTTAGGCAGTGGCACTTTCTGTGGACTTTGACTAATGGAAAGGCATTTCCTATCTTAGTCAGCAAAGAAACATCAATGGTTAAAAAATATTTTTTAAATGATTCTTAAATATTTACATAAAATTTTTAAAAATATTTATTGAAACAAGAAACGATAAAAATGTTTAAAAAATTTAAAAATATTTTTAAAATATTGAAAAATATATTTAAAACACTGAAAAATATTTTTTAAACATTGTTTAAAACATTGAAAATTATTTTTAAAACATTGAAAAATATTTTTAAAACATTGTTTAAAACATTGAAAAATATTTTTAAAACATTGCTTAAAACATTGAAAATTATTTTTAAAACATTGCTTAAAACATTTAAGAATATTTTTAAAACATTGCTTAAAACATTGAAAATTATTTTTAAAACATTGTTTAAAACATTGAGAATTATTTTTAAAACATTGCTTAAAACATTTAAGAATATTTTTAAAACATTGCTTAAAACATTGAAAATTATTTTTAAAACATTGTTTGAAACATTGAAAATTATTTTTAAAACATTGCTTAAAACATTGAAAATTATTTTTAAAACATTGTTTAAAACATTGAAAATTATTCTCAAAACATTGAAAAATATTTAAAAAATATTGAAAAATATTAATATTTCTGTGCTGACTGGGCAAAAACTTATACAATCGACAGTAGGCATTTCTAATTTTTTAACATAGGCCATAAACAAGGAATTGCCTGAATGCTTAGGCAATAATTCGACTTCAGCAATCGAAGAGACATTTCCTAGACTCTTAAACAAATCAAAACTTTAAAAAAAATTAACCCTAACAAATTTTCAATTAAATTTTTATAATCTTATTCTTATTTATATACATTTTTTATTTCTTGAAGACCGAAAAATGAGTCAAATGGAAACAAAGCAAAAGTCTTCCACTTGTTAGGTACGTGGTGCTGTACAAAAAATGAAAGGCAAGGAAGAAAACGAAAGCCATTCACAAAAGAAACGTTACACTTTTGTTACCCATTCCTGTGTCAATATGGCTACTGGCAGTCACAAAAAAAAAGCGATTTTTGACTCATAAAAGGCGTCACTCAACTCAGCATGCCTCTCAGTAGGATCTATAAAAAAAACCTTGTTTCTTACACTCCAATTTTTGTTCTTAAAAAAAAAAAAGTAAAATAAAATAAAATTTGATAATATATCATCCGTTTTTTTTACCGGTGTATAATTGCTCTTAATAAGTAAGGGTTGCAAGTTTGATCCGAACCGATCAATTGCGGGAATGACTGGTCGGTATTTATGGTAGTCGCAAAAATTCATCATTCCACAATAATTTTATTTTTGACAGTTTAATTAGGTTTTAATTGATACGGGGAATGTTAAAAAATAAAGAAGAAGAAATAAAAAATAAAACGAAATTATGGCAACAAATTACTCCGAAAACAATGGGAACAAGGGCGAGCGGAGCTTACCTGATGTATCATTTCCAAACCCGAAGATGACTAACGCGCTTTTTAGTATTTTATTCACAGAAAGAAAAAAAAAAAAAAAAAAAATCTGGCCATTCAAATTTATATCACGTTTATCAAACTGTCATAACTCCACATCTTGTCCTTTTATAAGAATTCGGACTGGGTATACAATTCACGTATTTAATTCTTCGTCATCATACCTTGGAAATGAAGTAGGAGAAAATCCCCAGAAAGTTTTTATTGAGGCGTGAGAATTCGTTCATTCCTTTTTTTTTGTTTTGTTTTTGTTCTTCTTCTTACCTCCCGAAAAAAAAAAAGATGCGTTGGTATTTTTAAAAAACGTGCGGGCCCTCCTGCGGAGTTTTTAGTTGTATCGATGACAGCAACCCCGTTGATAACGCCAAGGGTTCGTAAGCTTCTTATTTTTAGGTGTCGTTTTTTCGTGAGATTGAATGAATTAACGCTGGGAGCCCCGTAAACCCCGTTACCCAATATTTTTTTTTTCTATTTCCTATTTGTATAGGTTACTGGCAATTTAAAATCTTGAAGAGTCGTTGCCTGAGAATTTTATGGAAATATCGTTGGGTTTTTTTTCTTCCCCGTAAGCTAAATATAGGGGGAAACGTTTCGGCATTGGTGTTAATTCGGTGCTAATAATTCGTTTTTTTTAAGTCTTGAGAGTCTTTGCCTCAGAATTTTTATGAAAATATCGTTGGGTTTTTTTCATTCTCCATAAGTTAAATATAGGGAAAAAAATTTCGGCATTGGGTGCTAATAATTCGTCTTTTTTGCCTAAAGGCAAATCCATGTTCAGTCTCTTTAATCAGGTTTGCCTAATGCAGAAAGCTGAAACAGGCAAAGTTACTCTTAGGCAAATCGAAAAAATTATTGCCTCAGAAATATAGTTTGGTTTGCTCTTTTTCCTAAAATGTATTCCCGTGGTTCGCCGAACGTTAGGATTACTTCGTCTCAAATCTTTTTAAACAAACTTTCCTGTTTTTTAAACACATTTGTCTTTTTCTTTAAATACTGTGTAAACTTAAATCCGAGACTAAAGGCAATTTTTCATTAAATATCCCATATGACTTTTGCCTAAAAGACTTGCCATTGTTTAACTTTTTAGGCAAAATAGTAAAAGCAAAATTGCCACAATGCATATATATAAAGGCAAATTATATTTTTTTCATGTAGCAAAATTTGAAACGAGGAAATTTAAGGCAAATTTTCCTGTTGTAAATTTTCAAATTTAAAGTCTTGAGAGTCGTTTTCTCAGAATTTTATGGGAATATCATTGGGTTTTTTTTCTTCTCCATAAGCTAAGTATAAGGGAAAAATGTCGGCATTGATGTTAATTCGGTGCTAATAATTCTGCTTTTTGCCTAAAGGCGAATCCATGTTCAGTCTCTTTGGTCATAAAGTTTCAATTTTAGGCAAATCAAAAAACAATTGCCCAAGAATCAGTTTAAGCATTTTTTTTTTTTTTTACTTTGGATTAGCCCAGCAAAATTTTTAACAATACAAGCAAGGCATTTAAGTGAGGAAATCGTCCCGATTTAAATGAGGCAAACGTAGGAATCTTATTTTTTTACGAAATATTTTCGCCGCCTGTAAAGAGTATTGCCTGGCTTTGGGAAATTGCCTCTAACATATACATATAAAAATATTTAAAAAACTTAAAGATTTTCCTTTTGTATAATATAAATATATATATTTTTATAACAATTACTCGGCGTTATTCAGCGGAATTTATCAAATTATAGTCGAGAATTTATGATAAAAGAAGTGATTGTCTATGGTAATAGCCGACTGTTATGGCTTCTTAGAGACTCGTAAACGATTGTATTCGCACCAGTAAACAACAACGAAAAAAAAAAAAAAAAAGATGCTCATCGGTCAGGAGAAAATGAAGAAAAAAATAAAAAAAATAAAAAATTCTGTCGATGGTTAACACCTGTAGCGCTTATAAAAAAAAAAAAAAGTAAAATGGTCGGGTGTCTGGCGCAAGATGTTTGTCCCTCTGAAATATTTATTTATTCATTAGATACCTCATGAGGATTTTTTATTTGGTAAAGCCGTCGCTTCCAAATAATAAAAAAAAAAAATTCGTTTATTGGTACGATTTGACAAATAGAACGCTTCCAAGAAATCTTTATTTCGGGGGAGTTCAAAAAAAATAAAATAAAATTATTAAAGTGCAAAGATCTAATGACCTGATAACGAAAGACAAACAATGAAGTTTTAAAAAAAAAAAAATTTATGATTAAATACACACACACACAGGTCTAAATAAATCTGCACTCGACTTCCGTTCTTTATTTTAAGGCCCCCGACCCTCGTTTATAAATGGCTGAAATGATGCCCTTGATGGTTTTATATACAGGGTCCATGGGAAAGGTAACTTTATACGTTAGATTTGAAGCTCTCCTATTCGACACATGTTACATCTGCTTTGCCAATGCTCACCGTGTTACACCTTCCTCTCTGGAAATTTTTAAAAATATATATAAGGAGATCGGTTTGCCCTTTCTCACATTCGAAGTGATATATCCAGTAAAGGTAAAACGATATGTTGTCGAAGGGGGTGGGACCTAGTTTCCAATCATCACCCCTTGGGAGTTTTTGCCAGGGATATCCTGTGTTTGATAGATTGCCCTCGATGAATGAGGCTATTTAAATAAAACCTGCAAACGCATCCATTTATGCTTTTGTAACGAAAAAAAAAAAAAATGAGAGTAAATTTGCACCGGTTTTAAGAATTGCCTAAGTGCATAGGCCATGTCTTGTTCATTGCCTAAGCTAGGTCCATGCGCTTAGGCAATATTTATGAATTCTCTTAATCATCAGTTTTGCCTAAGTGCTTAGGCAGTGCCTTGTTTATTGCCTTCATCCTAAGCATAATTGCCTAAGTGCTTAAACAAATCTTATTTTTTGCCTTAATGACTAAGGAACTCAAAAATGCCTAAACTTATCGCATCCTTAAGTTTAAGTGTTGCCTAAGCGTTTAGGAAATGCCTTCGTTGCCTAAACACGGTTTTAAGCGCTTCGGCCATATTTTGTTTATGGGTCAAGTTTAGGCATTGCCTAAGCTTTGCCTTAAGCGCTTGGGCCATGTGCCTAATGCTAAGTGCCTAAACAATACCTAGTTCAAGTTTAGACATTGCCTGAGTATTGTTTTAAGCGCTTAGCCATATTTTGTTCATGGTCAAGTTTAAACATGTTCTAAGCTTAAGTGTTGTAAGTGCTAAGGGCCTAAGTAATGCTTTGTTCAATGCTTAAGTGTAAAGCAAGGCCTAAGCCGATGTGTTGCCTGAGTGCTTAGTCAGTGTCTTGTTTTTTGCCTTAATCCTAAGCGTAATTGTCTAAGCACTTAAAAAATAATTATGTATTGTCTTAATCATGAGTCTTGTTTAAGGACTTTAAAAATGCCGAGTCTTATAACGCCTAAGCCTAAATATTGCCGAAGCATTCTCTTAAGCGCTTAGGCCATATTTGGTTCATGGTCAAGTTTAAACATGTTCTAAGCCTAAAAGTTGCCTAGTGCTAAGTGCCTAAGCAGTGCCTTGTTCAGTGCTCAAATTTAGGCATTGAAGTAAGCGCTTAGGATTGCCTGATGATTGTTTTAAGCGCCTTAGCGCCTTATCTTGTTCATGGCCCAAGCTTAGGCATTGTCGAATTCAACCGTTGCCTAAGTGCCAAGTGCCTCCTAGGCAATGCCTTGTTCATTGCTCATGTTTAGGCATTGCCTAAGCATTTTCTTAAGCGCTTAGGCCGTATTTGGTTTAAGGTCAAGTTTAAACATGTTCTAAGCCTAAAAGTTGCTTAAGTGCTAAGTGCCAAAGCAATGTCTTGTTCAATGCTTAAGTTTAGGCATTTCCTAAGCACTGTTTTAAGCTCTTAGGTAGTATCTTGTTCACGGCCCAAGTTCAAACATGGTTTAGTTCAAACCTTGCCTAAGTGCTTAGTACCTAGGCAATGCCTTGTTCAATGCCCAATGCTCAAGTTTAGGCATTGCCTAGGTACTGTTTTAAGGGCTTAGGCAGTATTTTGTTCGTGACCCAAGTTTAGACATTGTCTAATTCAAACTTTGCCTAAGTGCTAAGTGCCTAGGCGATGCCTTGTTCAAGGCAGCTCCTTTTTCCGGTACTAATTTTTTATTTCATTTATTTTTCAGGAGGTTCTAGTCCTATATTGATTAGTAGATTGACAACACAAAAATGGTTGGACCCCGGAGACGATTGGACGGAAGAGGAGCATAGGTCCTCTCATGCGTCAATGCGATACGCGTATCGAGTCACCTGCGATTCCTATTACTATGGGTCGGGATGCGCAAATTTCTGCAGGCCGAGGGACGATAAATTCGGCCATTACACTTGCGCACCATCGGGAGCAAGAGTCTGCTTACCCGGTTGGAAAGGAGCCTACTGCGAAAAACGTAAGTTTTTTTAATATTTAATTTTTTTTTTTCTTTTAAAAGATGTATTAAATTTCGAACTAGGTTGGTTGGTTTCGGTGAATACCTGTGTTACGCTCCACAGATCCTGAATGTAAAGATACGAAAGCAAAACCGCAGAAGAACTGATTTAAATCTGATTTTTAACACTTCTAACTGATAACCTGTGAGAAGTCGAGAAAAAAAAAAAAAAAAAAAATAAGATAGACAAGTAAAAACTTTGACGCCTCATCGCCAGTCATGTGTGAAATGGCCTCTGGCTTTGAAACTAACGGAGCGATGAGGATAAAAAAGCTTCGGGAAAGGAAGTTAAGAAAATGGGGGGGAGGGAAAAAAAAAGTCAATCGAATTTTTTTTTTTTGGAAAAATTTTTCCGTAAGGGATTTTTTTTTTTTTTTGGAAACAATACCGAGAAAAATCACTTGTCAATTTTAATGGAAAAAGATCATTCCAGTCGCAATGGGAATCAAATTATTCATAGGTATTCATCCAGAACCGTCTCCAGCAAAGTACGAGGTTTCGCTTGGTTTTACAAGAATAATAAAAAAATTTTTTTTTTTTTGGTTTCGGACGGATCGACTCCCCCCCTTGACCTAAATCGGAATCGGGAAAAACTTTTTGACCGGAGCTAAGAGAGCATCCGAACTCCCACGATTTACATTTTTTTTGTTACCGTGAATTATTAAACACGACGTACCGTTAATCACACAACTTATTCAAGTGGCATATGTTCTTATAGTCGAGTACTCTTTCGGTCATTGTTTAATGCCTTTTTTTTTTTTTTTTTTTAGAAAAAAAAAAAAAAAGAAATTAAAAAAAAGTTTTTAAAATGCAACAGATGATTAATCATTCAGCATGCAATGAATATATTCGTAACCACCTGTCAAGTGCAAACACCTTTGCGAAACTTTTTTTTTCTTGTTCTTCTCCTGAATGAAAAAAAAAAAAAAAAAAAAGAAAGCTAAGGGCTATACTATCCTCTAAGGGCTATGGGTTAGACACGCGCCTGATTCGACCTTAAACACACGAAACCCTCTAGCCATTGGACTGTATTGGGAAGTTATCGTGACTAATTGCGTGAGATTTTTAAGAAGCAGTTTTTTATTTTTTTCATCATGGTTTATGTTGTGTTTTTTAGGATCAAGAGCAAATGAGACCCTTAGGAAGATTCCTTAATTTAAATCCGATCCTGAACTTGACTCCTCTTTTATACCGATTCCCAGGTGAACTCTCGAGGTACGTTCTCTTTTCTTTTCCCCCCCTTTGATTTCGTAGATAGATTTTTTTTGTTGTTGTAGTTTAGCAGATGTAGATTTTTAGAAAAAAAAAAAAAAAATATGGGGAGATTGAAGATTCTGTGAGACTGAGATCGTCGGTGTATTTTTTTCGGTGATAAAAGAGATATACAAGGGCTGACTGGGAAAGGTCAGTAACAAAAGAAGATTAGGATTTAAGATAATCGAGTTACAGGTAACGAAAGGGTTGGGGATGGAAGCGATAAAATGTTAAGAAAACAAGAAGATCAAACATCTTGAAGAAGGAAAAAAAAAATAATAATAATAAATTTAAATAATTTGAGTTTTTTTTTTTTGTTGTTCTTGTTGAGAGTGCGGTAGGTGCTAGACGCTATTGCTGTACTCACGGGTTTTAGGTTGTGAATTTTGGCAGTTGATTGCTGGAGGAAATGGGATAAATTGTTAGGGAAAGTGGCAGGAGTTCTATTTGGGTTAGAGCTGACACTGAACTTTTCTATGTGACACTGATTCTGGAGGTTTAAATAAAATCGCAGAATGCTGATACTAAAGAATGCTGACACTTACGCTATCTTTGATGCTGATACTGGAGGTAAGGAAAAACGGGGAGATTTGATTGGTGATGCTGATGCTGATGCTGATGATGTCGATGCTGATTCTGATTCTGATACTGATACTGATAATGATAATGGTGTGGATGCTGATACTAATACTGACACTGACACTGACACTGACATTGACATTGACATTGACATTGATATTGTATTGATATTGATGCTATGATTCGGATACTGATACTGGAGGCTTTGGTAAATTAGCAGAATACTGATACTACTGATATGCAAAATCAGGGATACAGAATTTTAACACTGGCACTGACGCTAACGGTGATGCTGACATTAGAGGGTTGGGGTAAAGACTCAAAACTGATCGATGCTGATGCTGGAGATAATGCTTATGCTTAAGCTTCATGCAGATTAGCAGTGACGTTATCTGCATCAAGCAACTAACGGTACTGACACCGACTCTCACGCTGATATCACTGCTGATACTATCGGCTTCTACTAAGAAGCAGAATGCTGATACTAGACAATGCAGCGTTCTGAAACTCAGACATCTGATACTGAAATTGAAGTGGAGCTTGAGGCTTTACTGCTGACGCTGATGGTAATACTGATGCTTGCGTTCCTTAAACTGACATCAATGCTGACACTAGAGGCTTCAATCAGATGTTATCAGGATTCTGCCCTTTGCCAGTCGTTATTCGTCATGAAGTCAAGAAATCTCTTGAATGTCCCTTAATAATGATACAGATGCTCATGTTGGTTGATGCTGCTGATATTATTGCTGCTGCTGCTGGTAGCTGTTTATCACCAAAAGCACATTCAGATGCTTTAAATATTAATGCTGATTCTGACATTTCATCCTGTTCCAATCAGCATACCAATACTCGCTGTCATTTGTTAACCTAGATAGCATTTTCGATCCATTGGACCATCATTGTCGATCAGATCTCCACAGGATATCCAAATCCATGGGATATCCATAGGACATCCAAAGGTCGCTTTTCGGATCAGTGCGGACATACGTAAATGCAATGAATATCCCCCTGACATCTTCTGGACTGGATAGACTAAGCTATCTGGATACACAACCGGGGAAGCTTCCAACAATCGGACACCTACAACCCGAAAATTAGGTTTGCATGTAGAACCATTAGAGGATCATCAAGAATGCACGACAATCCGAGAACAATAGGTTTTAGAAGCAATTTGAAGCTCCGCAGTATTTAATTTAAGATACAAATGACCCGTAACATCCCATGTCTCCACTATACCATTAAAACAATTCAAGGAAGCTTTTTTTTTTTTTTCTTTCATCGTACAAATATCATTGTGCGGTATGCTACCATCAGCTGAGCAGTGGTATTGCGTAGGCACCAGATCATTGATCTTCCGACCATCATCACCTGGAGGTTTATCAATTACGCATCTTTCCCAGAAGTTGATTATAGTAGTAGCGGTGGTGGTCTACAGAATACACAACAACACAGTTAAAAAAAAGTCAATTAACTAATCGTTTTCTTTATGGGTGGCAACATTGTAAAAAAATACAAATTCGGATTTTTTTCTTGTGGTACCACCACCCCACGGTAGATGATGTCGAAATTTGTAATGGAGTGTTTAAGAACATATATATGCGAAAGGGAACCAACATTTTCTTTTTGTTCTTTCACGGAAATATTTGTTTTTTAATGGTGCAGACGTTATCGTGCAAGATGAACTCCTTGCTACTCTTTTTAACGATTTTGATAACCATGTTGGACTTAAACAGGTTTTTAAAAGAACTCTATTAATTTAAGTGGTCAAATTCTACAATATTTTATTATGCCACGGAAGAACTTATAGATATCCCCGGAACGTATGGGTTTTGTACGGGGACTCCGGGTCTATTTAATGATTTATAGGAGTACAACACTTTTCGTGATATCGGGAGAATCGTTCGAGAGTTGTTCGAGGCACATACCTGAGACTTTTATGGTGTTCTTTAATTTTACTTCGGTCTTGCATTATGCAATCTGGCAACGTCGGGTGCAGTTGTATAGTTCCCACAGATTCCAGCATTCAATGAAAATATTTTTTCCTTTTTTTTTTTTTTTTTTTTTTTCGTAAATTGTTAGGGCACTTTGTTCTTTCTTTTTTTGGTATCGATGTTGAGCTTATGCCTTGCTTTTTTCGGGATATTTTCTGGGATATACTTTTTTTTTTTTTTTCTGATTTGTTTTTAGAAAAAAAAAAGTTTACTCTTGAGGTTCATCTCAATCAAAAGGGATTGAAATAATAATAATAATTTCAAGGTCTTTTTTCTTTTTGTAGATGAGAAAATTAAATGATTCATTAAAGTCTGAGAAAAAAGATTGACTCACGACTTCTCGATATCGAAACTAATAATTTTGTTCGAATCCGAATCGATATGTATAATCCGTGTTGTGTTTTTATTCATTTTTTTTTTTTTAAATATGAAGTAATAAAGTTTTCGTTAAGATTTTTTGTTTGAAGATTCGAATCTGATGCACGTGATTTTTAAGTAAGATGACCGGATTTTTTTCGGGCGGAATGAAAAGAAAACGAAACAATGTTGTATTTTTTTTTTTTTTTTTTTTAACGAGACGGGTCTCAGGAAACCTATACCGCGGCTGAAATGTAAATTAGCTTTGAAAACATGTAGACACTGGTATAAGGGATAGAGTGACACTGGCATTGACATTAACATGGATAGTGATACTGTTGAAGATGGAGAAACAAGGCCAAATCGTACAGTACGAAGGAAAGTTTTTTTTTAGGAAGATGGGAGGATTCGAATATCGGAGCATTATCGGTTGGTTATAGTGTTTTTTATTTTTCCGGGAGGGGGGAGAAAGGGGGGGGGGTGGGTGCACTTTACTGATAATCTTTGAGACAAATTTTTTCTTTTAGATTCCAGTAGCTTAGGCCATTTTTTTTCTTTGAAAACTGTGCTGGTGTTGATGCTGATTGCTGTCGTAGATGATACATTGGTATCGATATTGATGCTACTTCAGTGAGACTGATGCTGTTCGTATCTTCACGTTGATACTGATATGCTGATGCTGATGCTGATGTTGCTGATACTGATACTGACACTGGTAATGATGCTGATGCTGATACCGATACTGATGCTGATACCAACGCTGATACTGATTCTGACGCTGATACTATTGCTGATTCTGATACTGGTACTAACGCTGATACTAACGCTGATACTAACGCAGATACGGATGCTGATATTAACGCTGATACTGATACTGATTCTGATTCTGATTCTGATCCTGACGCTGATACTGATACTGATGCTAACGCTGATACTGATTCTGACGCTGATACTGTTGCTGATTCTGATACTGATACTAACGCTGAGACTGATACTGATACTGATGCTGACGTTGATAATGATACAGACGCTGATGCTGATGCTGATACTGATTCTGACGCTGATGCTGATACTGATTCTGACGCTGACTCTGTTGCTGATTCTGACACCGATATTAACGCTGATACTGATACTGATTCTGGTCCTGACGCTGATACTGATACTGATGCTGAAGCTGATACTGATACTGGTAATGATTCCGACGCTGATATCGATACTGACGGTGATGCTGATTCTGACGCTGAAACTAATGCTGAAGTTGATACCGATAATGATTGCCGATGGCAATCAATTCTAAAGTATCCAAATCAGCATCAGTATTGAGTACCATCGCCAGTATGTATCGGTATCAGCATCTGCATCTGCTTCAGCATTAGTATCATCATAAGGATAGCAGCAGCATCCATATCAACATCAACTCCAACTCCTTAATCCCCACTACCAAAATATTTCGATAAAACATGCAAAACCGTACGGATTGCTCTACAGTGATGACATCAGACTAAAAAAAAAAAAAATTGTATAACCACGAAACAGGGCCATTACTATAAAATCCTCCCAAGTCTAAATACGGAAAATGAAAAACATTTCATTTTTTTTTTTCTCCAAGATAGGAATTCTTATCGCATGTCGTCTCAATCCTCAAAAATTTATTTTATGGCAATGCAATAAGTATATCAGTGTGATTCTGTTCTTTCACTCGATTCTTTTTTTTTATTTTAAACACGCGAGTCTTATTGACAAAACTTTTAAAAAATCCAGCGATGCCGGTGCATCCGTCTTTCGATTTTTCAAAAAAAAAGAAGGAAAAAAAAATTTTACACCTCCGACTTGATTCCTTTGTTTCGAAGTTTTTATCAGAAGCGTGAATCGGTTGAATGAGGATCCTAATATGGGAATTGGCTGGAGGGAGCGGGTTGCGACGGATTTTGCAATGTCGTTTTTTTTTTTTTCTATTAATATCAGAACGGAAGAGGAGACGAGGGAGATGAGTATGCGATGCATAACCAATATCTTACGGTACTAAAAAACAATATACTTTTTACCATGCCATGGTCATAAAGGTGATTGTGAATGAATCGTCATATGCCTGAGATACCTAAGGCACGAAAAATGCTCATGGTTAAAAAGTCTCGGGCTACCATTGGCATCCCGAAGAGGGATCAGACTTCTTGACTACGTAAAAAGACACGAGGGAGCTGATTCACTTATGTTATGCAAATGCAGAGGTAGGGGAATCTTAAAAGAAGACGTTTTTCATCGCGTACACCTTTCCCATGCTTTGAGACCTTCCCACGCTAGCCTCGACTGCCTAACTCACTCCGGGGCCTCTATACCTTAAACCCGAGGGCCCCGGATCGAGATTTAAAAGACAGGTAGACGAGAACAGGCCTCGGGCCAAGATATCCGTTTTATCTTTAGTTGGTGAGTCTTTTTTAGAATCGGTAGCATCCGGCCCGGACCTTTTTACGATTTCGACCTGGGGAAATGGAGAAGGGAAGGGGGCACCGGCACCGGCACCGGCTGTTAAACAGGATGCCTCAGGACAGTAAACATTCATTTTGACGATTTAAAAAAAAAAAAAATAATAATATTTTTACACTACTGTTTTATGATACTGACAGAAGGATTCTGACCGATTTTTTTTTTATTTTCGTCTCTCCTTCGATTTGGACCGTTAGGCGTAGGATGCAAATCAGGTTCAAGGGGATTTGACCACAAATCACTTGGGTTCATTTATACGAAACAATGAAAATAGAAGCGGAAGCGGATAAATTAACATTTATTTAGCTTATGCGTTACCACCGTTTGACTTCTTTTTTTTCTTCTCCTTCGCCATCATCATCATCAACATCTTCTTCCATCTCTCTCGTCCGATGTTTGATTAATTACGACCCGCCATATTCCTTTTTTGTAGATTATAACCAGTAATTCACTTTTTATAATTTTTTTTTTTTTTTTACGTGCTTTCTTGGCCGATACGCTCGTTTCGGTTGCAAAATCGTTTCAGAATTTTTTCGTTCGGTTTCGTAATCCCTAAACTATTTTTTTTTTTTTTTTCGTGAAGATGCTCGATTATATCTCCCCGTTTAAATATTCATCGGCTGGAACCCATGAAATATTTTGCAAAAAATCGTGGAGAAAAAAACGTATGAAATTTGGAGCAAATTTTTGACCGTTCGACGTCGTTAAACAAAAAAATTAAAAAAAAAAAAAACTGCACCCTATTATTGAAAATAGAAATGTCTGCAGCTGCTTTTTTTGCCCGGCTTGAAATCGAATGCAATAAACCCTTTTTTTTTTTTTTTTTTTTTAATTTTGTGTTTCGAACTCGATTCTTTTGATTCCGGACGGATTTTTTTCGATGAAAGTATTTAGTCCTGGAGAATAAAGAAGGAATTTTATTTGTGATGCAAATACGACAGAACTTTAAAAAAAATTGTATTAACGGGTTGGGATCAATGAAATTTAATCGGAGTTTTATTAAATAACGTTTTATGTATAATAAAAAAAAAAATTGTTTGGAAAATGCAAGGTGTCAAGCAGTTTCCTGCTTTATTTTTTGACACTCTGTCCGATTGGAGTATCGAAAATGTTGTTTGAATATTAAATTTTTTTTTTCTTTCGATTTTGAAGAATTGACGTGTTTGAAGTTTGATGCGAGGAAAAAAAGGAAAGAAGATTAAGTGATATTTTTGAGAGATTTGTTGAATTTTGAAATAGACGTATCATGCGAGTGGTAGGGGGCCCCCTGCCATTTTTTTTTTTAGTAAGGACGTCAAATAATTTTGGAATATTTTTGATATCCTTTTCCTCTCGAAGTCAGCATCATTCGAAGGGGGACTTTACCGGGAAACTTGATAAGGTATAGATGCACCCATAAGCTCATTCCTAATGGGAAATTTGAATCAAAATAAAACATTAGTAAAATATTTATTGAAGCAGAAAAAAAATATTCTACAAACATAACTATTTTACAGTTGTAGAAACATTTAGAAAATATTTCTGGAATACTAATATAATATTTTTAAAATATTTCTGAAATAATGTTGAACAATGTTTTTGAAGTATTTTAAAATAATTCAAAATGATTAATTCAAATATTTTAAATAATTTTGAAAAATTTTAGGATATTTTGAAACGTTCTAGAAGATTTTGAAATGTTTTAAGAGATTTTGAAATGTTTTAGAAGATTTTGAAATGTTTTACAAGATTTTGAAATGTTTTAAGAGATTTTGAAATGTTTTAAGAGATTTTGAACTGTTTTAAATGATTTTAAAATGTTTTAGAAGATTTTGAAATGTTTTAGAAGATTTTGAAATGTTTTAAGAGATTTTGAAATGTTTTAAATGATTTTGAAACGTTTTAGAATATTTTGAAATGTTTGAAGAGATTTTGAAATGTTTTAGAATATTTTGAAATATTGTAAAATGTTTTAGAAGATTTTAAAATATTTTAAAATGTTTTAGAAGATTTTAAAATATTTTAAAATGTTTTAGAAGATTTTGAAATGTTTAAAAAGATTTTGAAATGTTTTAAATGATTCTGAAATGTTTAAAAAGATTTTGAAATGTTTTAGAAGATTTTGAAATGATTGAAATGTTTGAAAATATTTTGATTCAAATTTTCCATTGGGGTTGAATCCGGTTATGTTTAAACTAAGCTTCTGTCTGATTCGAAAGCACTCGATACAGTTTGCAGGCCATTCCTGAGCCCTAGCCGATTCTTCTGGCATTAATGTGCTAATTTATTACTGCCTATAAAATCGAGCCTAAATTCCGTTACTTTTTCAGGCAATTAGATGCCCACTTTAAGTCTAGAATTTTTGCCTAGAATTTGATGTCTTATTACAACTTTTCACTACCATTTCGGAATTTATTCAAAATTAAACCAGTAATAATTAAGAAAACTGAAAATGTTAAAAGTTAATAGTTCTCCATCTTTAATTTCAATTTTTTCAAAATTTTTAATTTCAGATTCAAAATTAGCAGTTCAAAAAACCTTCCAAAATATTTAGTTTTTATTTAATTTCATAAGAATAAAAAGAGCAATAAATAAAGCGTTTACAAAATTCAAGTCTAGAAAATATCATGTAGTATTTTAAATGAGATTTCACCGACCATCCGCCATCTTGGATTTTGGTTTTTTTAAAATTTTGATTTCACATTCGGTTTCAGCAGATGAAAATACCCGGAGTTACATGGTTTTTACAGTTTTTTAAGAAAATGAAAACTCTGCAGTGTTGCAAAACTGATGGGCCCATAATGGGTCCGTTTGGGCATTAAAATCCATTGGACCATATATGGATCCATGGGGGGCAAAGGGTTAAACCTCAGCATTTAAATACCTCCAGTTTAAAAAACGAGATATAAGTTTATTAATGTAATTATGTCATATTTGTAAACATAAGGGAACAGAAACTAAAGAGGAAAAATAATTTATTAACGAGGAATCGTAAAAAAAAAAAAAAAAGCGTGTCGTATAATTGACTAACGCCGTTCGACATGCTGTTGGATTTGCATATGGGGATGCTTCGTTTGTAGACCACCTGCACCTCAACCCATTCACTTCTCTTTTTAAGATGGGGTTGCATTGCAACCGGTCATCGAAGCCAAGGGGGAGGGGGGGTCGTTGGTGTCTGACAATAATTTTTCGAGAGCGGCGTTCCACTTGGCCGACGTGTCTCGCACTAAAATTCCATGTGATGCGAAGTTTTTAGGAATCCGCACGTGGCAATAGAAAAATTTTTTTCTTCGAAGGAAGTTTATCAATGAATTTTTTTTTTTCTTGTCTTAAAAAATAAACATGAGGAGTTTTTTTTTTTTTTTGTTTGCTAAATTTCAGAAGAAAAAAAAGAGGGAAATAAGTTTATTTTTAAATTTTTTTTTAATTTTTTACCCCCTTTCCTGGATTTTGTAAACATTAAAGATGTTTTTAGGTCAGGGAAAAAAAATATTTTTTTTTCGGGTAATTGTGAATTAGGTCATAAAGATAAACCCACAGGCGGGTTGAACTTCCCACGCAGCGAGGCAACCCCCTCTTCCTCCTTTTGCATCTCGAGTGGCACTTTTGATCATCTTGAGGTTGGCTTCCGGTTTATCGAGATTATGAATCATCGGATTCGATTTTTTTTTCTTTTTGACCGAATTTAAAAATTCGGTTTTTTTTTTTTCCTTTTTTTTTCAAGCTAGAAGGATTCCATCTTGTACAATGCTTGAGATTTATAACCGTTTAATAAATTAGAGCTCTCGAAGCGGAAAATGTCACGGTCTGTGACTGCGAATGAAACAATCGACGGTTTTTGTTTTTTAGTTTCCCGTACGTCTATTTTAACATCCATTCCATGAGTTCCCTCCCTTTCGGTCTATTAATCGTTCCATTTTTTTTCCTTTTTTTTTTTTTTTTTTTTTTTGGAATTCGGAATCCCCGCCGCGGGGGAAAAAATCGAAAATGCACGAACTTCAAAAAGAAACGAAATTTATTCATTCACAAGAATATTTTTTCTTGAGGGGGTTAATCGTTTATTTAATAATTTAAGGGTTTTTATTATATTTTTTTTTTATCAGTTTCTCACGATTTGATTTTTTTCTTTTTTTTTTTACAGCTAAATGCCTTCCTGGATGCAGCGATGCTCACGGTCATTGCGAAAAACCAGACGAATGCATGTAAGTATAAATTTTTTTTTTTTTTCTTTGGCTTGGTTAAATAAAGAATCGAAGAGTAATGATAAGTTTTGATCGGTAATAACATACCCCATAAAAAGATAATAACAGAATTGACACGGTAAAGGACATGGTAAATGGTATTATAAGTGGTTTTGATATACACCTTGTTAGAAATTAATGTTCCTTTTATTTTTATCGTTGGCTTCCAATTTCACATCTGGAACTCCCGAAAAAAAAAAAAGTTTTTTAAGGAGCTATAAAATATTTTCGGGGACTCTCCCCACCGTAGCTCCCTAATTTTTTTCGAAAAATAAAAAAAAAATAAAATATCTTTTTTTAAATTACTTTTGCGAATGTAAAAATAAATTATGGAACGTGCACAGGCACGGACTGGGCAACCGTCCTAAATCCTGGTGGGTTTTTTCCGTGTGCCTTAAAACTGAGCCTGTAATTCTCTATCCCTGAGCCAAAAAATTGGATGTGAAAAATTCAAAATTTCGTTTTTTTGTTGGTTTTCTGCTTTAAAATTCGGCTTCTGAGTCTGAGGTAAAAAATTATTAACAGTATTTCTAATTTTTTTTTCCGAAAAGTTCTTGGTTTTGAATCTGGAAAACGCCAATTGGCAGAAAAGGCTCTTTCAATGGATTTTGCATCCCCCCGGAAAATCTTTTCCCCATTTTCTTTAATTTTTTTATTATCCTCCTTTTTTTCGCCCCAATTTTCCCCCACTTTCTTCGCTTTTTTCCCTTTTTTCCCATTCTTTCCCTTTTTTCCCCATTATTTACCAGATTTTTTCCTATTTTTTTTCCCATTTCCAAAGTTTCCCACATTATTCCCCGTTTTTTCCAGTTTTACCCCCATTTCCCACATTTTTCCAAGTTTTCCCCGATTTTTTTCCGTTTTCCAAATTTTTACCAATTTTTTTTTCCCATTTTCCAATTTTTTCACATTCTTTACCATTTTTACCAGATTTCTCCCCATTTTCTCCCCATTTCCCAATTTTTTTACATTATTCCCCATTTTTTCCAAGTTTTTCCCAATTTTTTTCCCGCTCTTTTCCATTTTTTAATTTTTTCACATTTTTTACCCATTTTTACCAGATTTTAATATTTTTTTCCCATTTCCAAATTTTGTCACATTATTCCCCATTTTTTCTATAGTTTTCCCCCCACTTCAGTCATTTTTTCAAGTTTTCCCCGATTTTTTTCCCGTTTTCCTTTATGTTCTCAATTTTATTTTTCCATTTTCGAAAATGATAGGAATTTTTTTTTCAGTGTAGAGGGGGGGGGGGGGGGGGCGAGTTCAAGCCATAATTTTGAAGAAAAAAATTAGTACTATTTTTCCCTAATTTGCTTCCGCCTTTTTCCACGATCCCAATCCGTGCCTGACCGTGTCATAGAACGAAAAGCAAAAACAGGTTTTTTTTTTATTTTTTTTTTTTTTATTTTTTTGTTAAAATTTTTTGATAATGAAATGATATATCCAACAGGAATTGTCAGGAAAACATAAATAATTCATTTTAAAAACAATGGGACAGTTTTCACACGTTATGGCCGCGCGCAAGTTTAAAAAACTAAAAAGGCGACAGCGCACGCGCGCTCCTGGGAAAAAAAATTTCAATGCCAACTTGTTTTTTATTTTTTAATTTTTTTTTTTTTTCACACGGGAGAAGTCATCGTAAAACTGGGAGCCATATTCAACCCATTTTCTTTTCTTTTTTTTTTTCATCAGAAGACCCAGATGACTGCAATTACAGATTCGTTTCATTATAACAAGTCTGCATTTAAAGAGTGATTCTAATTTAAATATGACAATTAGAGAATCATGCGTGAAATGTTAACATAACTCAAAAGATGGAAAAAGGGGGGCAAAGGGGGAGGGATACCTTCTTTTTTCGGATGAAAGGAACCCGCGTTGAATGAACCGTCTACTTGTCTCTGAAGAAAAATTTTAAAATGATCTTTAATTAGAGAATTTTTTTTTTTTTTTTCCTTCTCGAAAAAGAGTCAACGTTGATTTTCTAGACTCCTTCAACCGTGTCAACTTTTTTTGTTTTGTTTTTAACAATGAAGGATTACGGTTAGTTCAATTTTGATGCCATTCATTGAAGTTTTTTTTTAAATATAAGCCGTTCCAGTATTTTATTGTTTTAAAAAGGGTCCATCGAATGATTATTATTGATGGACGTAAGCTGTCCAGCCTCTTTGGGGATGAGAATCATAAATGGCCAAAACTTTTTTGTGGGGGGAAAAAATAAAAAGGAGAATTAGAGCAATTAAGCATTCTCAGGCAGACCAATTACATTTCGAGCGTTGAAAATGTCATAAAAGTTATGTAAATGTCTTTAATTTACGATGACGATATTATGCATTAAAAGCAGACGACAAAAAGAAGTTTAAAAAAAAAAGATTTTAAGTTGAAAATGGCACAGCTTAACAAAATTTAACTATCCGACGAATACGTCATAGGGATGGAAAATGAACGTATATTTTGGTCTGGTATATATATACCCATAAGCTAAGTATAGGTGATTGTATTTATATACGGTATATGCAGTATGTATATTTCGTCTGCTAATTGCGATCCTTAAAGTACTAAGATTTAAAGCTGTAAGCAGTGAATATTCCTAAGAAATTATTCCCGGGAATTTTCGGAAATATTCCACGGAAGTAAAAAGTAAATTTCTGAAAATTAAAAAGAATAAGAAATAAATTTCCGGAAATTTTCAGAAATAAATAAATTTCCGGAAATTTTCAGAAATAAATAAATTTCCGGAATTTTTGGAAATGAGAAATAAATTTCCAGAAATTTTTGGAAAAAAGAAATTAATTTCCAGAAATTTTCGCGAATAAGGAATAAATTTTCGGAAATGAGAAATCAATTTTCAGAAAATTTCGCAAATGAGGAATAAATTTTGAGAAATTTTCGGAAATGAGAAATAAATTTCCAGAAATTTTTGGAAAAAAGAAATTAATTTCCAGAAATTTTCGCGAATAAGGAATAAATTTTCGGAAATGAGAAATCAATTTTCAGAAAATTTCGCAAATGAGGAATAAATTTTGAGAAATTTTCGGAAATGAGAAATAAATTTCCAGAAAATTTTGGAAATGAGAAATAAATTTCCGGAAATTTTCGGGAATGAGAAATGAATTTCAAAAATTTTCGGAAATAAGGATTAAATTTTCGGAATGAGAAATAAATTTTTCAGAAATTTTCGGAAATGAGAAATAAATTTCCAGAAGTTTAAAAAAATAAGGAATAAACTTCCCAAAATTTTAAGAAATAAGAAATAAATTTTCGGAAATTAGAATTAAATTTCCAATAATTTAGGAAAATAAGAAATAAATTTCCCTAAGTTTTAAAAAATTAATAAATTTCCGGAAACTTTTGGAAAAAATGAATGAAATTGATGTTAGTAATAGAAGTTTTAGGAAAACTGACCCGATATTCAAATATCGCGTCATTTTTTTTTTTTTTGTCGTTTTTCGGCCTTTCCGCCCCCCTGCGCTCCACCTCTATTAACCGTCCAGCACAGCCTTTTATTTTAAAGAAAAAAAAATGGAAGGAAATGCTGTACCTGACCTGTGACACTGTTGAGCGTCGTCGAAATTTGATTGGCTGCTCGGAAATGACATTATCGCGTCACGACATATTGACGTGACATGTCGCTTAATGGAAAATCCACGCCATTTCAACTTAATATTTCTTTTTTTCTTTTTATCTTCGAAAAAGAAGAAAGATTTTAATAAAAAGTGCTTGCAAATAATTTTTTTTTTTTTTTTTTTTTATGAGTTGATGAAAGGATGATTTTAACTAAGATCAGTTTTTTTTTTTTTAAAAAGCTTTCAAGGCCCTGTCACTCAACGGTTTGCAAGGCACGCCCATCGCTTATGCAATGCAATTTAAACCCATCCCTCCGGCTTGTCAGCAATAATGAGAAAGCGCCGCCTACCGTATATCTTTTTTTTTTTTCTAAATAATTTCATTTATTATTTTTTTGGACGGATCCAACCCATGTTCAAGTTACAATTTTTTTTTAATTTTAAAGAAATCATTAAAAATTAGTATTTCCTTTCGCGTCGTAATTAATTATATTTTTTGACACTAAAAAAGGGTTCCCTTTCTTTTTTTATTATTTCCAGATGTCACCGCGGCTGGCAAGGTAAATTCTGCGACGAATGTGAAAGGTATCCCGGATGCCTTCACGGTACGTGCCAAAAGCAATGGGACTGCATCTGCGACGAAGGTTGGGGGGGTTTGTTCTGCAACCAGGATCTCAACTATTGCACGAACCACAAGCCCTGCAAAAACGGGGGGATTTGCTTCAACACGGGCCAGGGATCCTACACCTGCAGCTGTCAGCCCGGATTCACCGGGACGGATTGCGAGGAGGTGTTGGACGGTTGCTCCGCTCATCAGAACCCCTGCCAAAACGGGGGGACCTGCAAGGACCTGGGAAAAGGCTACACCTGCGAATGCCCGAGGGGGTACCAGGGGAACCACTGCGAGGAGATCACGATCACGTGTCAAGACACGTACTGTCACAACGGGGGGACCTGCACGGACGGGCCCCTGGGGTTCAAATGCGACTGCACTTCCGGTTTCACGGGGACGAATTGCGAGACGGAGGTGGACGACTGCAACCCGAATCCCTGCGCGAACGGGGGGACGTGCATAGATCAGATCGACGGGTTCCGTTGCACGTGCGCGAACGGGTTCTCGGGTTCCCGCTGCGACAGGAACATCGACGATTGCATCGGGGTGACGTGTTTGAACGGGGGATATTGCGTCGATTTGATCGGGACACACAAGTGTCAGTGCGTCCCGGGGTTTTTGGGGCCGAAGTGCGAGAGCAAAGTGGATTATTGCCTCGCGAAACCGTGTGCCAACGGGGGGACCTGCAGGAATTTGGTGAACGATTACGCGTGCACCTGCAGGAAGGGGTTCTTCGGTAAAGACTGCAGTCAGGAAACGAACGAGTGTTCCTCCTCCCCCTGTAAAAACGGAGGGACGTGCTTCGATCGCGTCAACGATTTCGAGTGTAAATGCCCGAGGAATTACGGGGGACGCTTGTGCGAGGAAGAATCGGACAATAGTGGTAACAATTTAAGTATGCACTGGCGGACAGGTAATATGTCGAAACACGTATCCTCGGAAAGGACCGATGACAGTGGTATGCCCACAGAACACGTAGTTGTTATAGCCACTTTTTCCACGGCAGTTCCTGTCCTTGTTCTAGTCATTGTAGTAGTTCTAAAGTGCATGAAGCAGCGCCGGAAGCGGGAGAAACAGAAAGCGGACGACGAAGCCCGAATGCAAAACGAACAGAACACCGTTCACAGTTCGATGAGCAAGAGGGGGATAGTCGGGGGAGTGGGGGACGCTCACATGATCAAGAACACGTGGGAGAAAAGCGTCAACAACAGCATCCTCGCGGCGACCCTGGTCGCGGATGACCGGGGGATCGCGAACATTGTTAGTGTAAGTGAAAACGTTGCCAATAGTGAACTGTGCTATTCTAAACAGGTGGATCCCGTCCCGGTGTACGCGTTGCTCAGGACGAGGTCCCAAAAACAGCTCAATACAGACACTGCTATTCATAGACAGTCACAAAGAGCTTCCGCTCATTTGATAGATAAATGTATGGAACGACATTCTCAACAGCCGGCCCCCCTCACGACGGGGTCCAAGTTGGAAAAAGATCTCGACGGTCTTTGTAGTCCTGAACTTTCAAATGACCAAAGGATATCTATCCTCTCAATAGACTCGTCGCTCTATAATACGAGGTAAGATTTTTTTTTCTCTGTTTAAAGTTGTTTGCCATTAAGACGTCAACGGTAGACGTCATCTGGCACGATCACTTCCCGGGACCATTTTATAAGATTTTCGACGGCGATAAATAACGTCAAGAAATACGACGTGTAACGTGTCGTGAAATGACGTCTTATTGACGTCAATTTATGTCGAAATAGTTTTGACGTCTTATTGGCGTCAAGTTACGTCGAAAATGTATTGACGTCAATATTACGTCAGGAAAATGTCATACTCCCCTTGGCGTCATTTTGACGTCGAAAATCTCGTAAAATCGTGTCGGAAATTGACCATTCCTGGATGACGAAAATCTTGGGTTAAAATTTTGGCAAAAATTACTACATCATTAACGAACGCCCTCTAGTATCTCTAGCAAAAATTAGTCAGAATTCACAATTTCAGAAAATCGTTAATTTTAATTGGGCACCGCTAAGGATATGCAGCGCCCCTTGCGGATAATTTTTCTTCATTCCACAATTTCTGAAATTTAGTTCCAGCTCTGATACAATTGAAGGAGCATTCAGTAAGGCTTCCAGAAAAAATAATGGGAGAGGGAGGTTAAAACGCTTCCTACGTCCCGGGGGGGAAATATTTCACAAATTTTTACTATTTTATCTTTACTAATCTTTTCATTTTTTTCTCTCTTTACAGTGACTCACAATTAGTCAAACGTCCTTTCGAAAAGGACAGTTTAAGCACACTAAGTAGCACCACGCCGACTCCAAACAGCGTGTTTGTGATAGGAGGACCAGGGACGCTAGCAACGGAAGTCTAGCAATCTCGAATTTATTATTATAATAATTAAAAATTTTTTTTTTTTTTCATTGTAGATAGTATGTTTGTGATCTCGAACGACTGATTGTGATGCCGTGTCGGACTTTTTTTTCCATCCCATTATACGTCATTTTTTTGTAAGTCGATTCCCATTCCCCCCCTGTTCCCCCCGAACAAACGGGAAAAAAAGACCGACCTGGCATACCTTACATGTAAACTATTTATTGAAAATAACTTTCCTAGGAAAAAAAATAAGACTAAAAAAAAAAAAAGGATAAAAAATTAATGAATAAAATTCAAGTTTGGACTTTGTAACAAAATTTTGTTTTGTTTTCATTTTTTTTTTTTTTTTTTTTTTTAATTCCCCTAAAAATGAGAAACTTTTTTCGTTCAAAATTTTTTTTTCTATGTAAAAATAAAAAAAAGGGGGAAAGTATGATGTAAATTATAAAAAAAAAATTAATTTTTTTTTTCTCTAATTTATTAAATTGTGATCTTAATTATACTAAGTCAGTTGAAAAATAAAAGAAAAGCATTTTTCTCTTGTAAAAATTGTTTCGGGTGTCCGAACAATTTATTTTTTTTTTTTATAAATTGTAAATTTTGTTTTAATCGTCGACCAAAAAAAAAATTGTAAAAAAAGAACTGATTGATCTTTTTTTTTTCTTTTTTTATCGTTGACAATCTGATGCATGCCGCGGCTGATAATCACAGCCATCTTCAGCTAACGAGCCGGAAATGTGGCAACGCCGAGCAGACTTGTATTCGGCTAATTTCAGAATTTCTAAATTGGAAAAAAAAAAAAGCAGTGGATGGACGAATTTAAGTCTCAAAATGGCCGCTTCCTATGGAAAAAACCATGTATAGCGGCCATTTTGATTTTTTTAAAATTCGGCCTGCTCAGGACTGGGAATCCCCCAGTAATATAATTTGGAAATTTCCGTTTTTGTAAAATGGAAATACGTTAAACATGGGGAATTAACGAATTTAACTCCGCTCCGCGTTGCTAATTCATTCAGTCTTGCTAGCTCAACATGGCTATGCTAAAACCTTACATGCTCAATAAGACTAAATAAAAAAACAAAAGAAAAATACGGAAAGGTTAGTTTAAAAAAAAAAAAGTAAGTTAAAAATTGTTTTGTTGTATGTTCAGTTCCTGTTAATTAATTATGATTATTATAATATTATTATCATTTAAATGAAGAAAAAAACGAAAAAAAAGTATACTAAGTCATTTAAGTGTTGTTTTGTACAATTGTGGACAATAAATAAAAAAATAATAATTTTTCCCAGCAGCAAGTTTGAACGAAAAGAATTTTTTTTTTTTTTTTTGACAATACTGGCTAATTAATGATTCACGCTTGCTGCTGATTCTCAGAATTTTAAAATATGCGGTTTGGCATGAGACAATGGATGAAGTTTCCGATTTTTTAAAGACTTTCTGACCTCGACTCATATCGATCGCATTTTTTAAAAAAATCATAGCCTCCGTGGAAAATTTTTCCCCTTCCAGTGGAATAACTTTCTTTTTTTTTATTTTTATTTTCTATATATAGGTTTTTTTTTTTTAATTGACAAAACGGCCGAAGGGGAAAGATACAAACGGATGACTCAGCAATTAGTTAGTTCATTGAGAATTTCGAACAACAGTCAAGTGTTAATTTTTCGGTCAAACTTTGCAAATATACTGTCTGACAAATTAACACTTTTGTAATTTTTTTTTTCTTCCGTTAGATAAAAGTGCTCTTATTTTTTTTTTTTTTATCATTATGCCACTTTTTTTCTGGTATTTAATTAACTATACGTAAATTGATTTGTTTGTAGTTGCCGTTTATTGTCATGGAACTAAAGACATTAGGATACGAAAAATGGAATTTTTTTGTAATTTTCTACTGTCTTTTTTTCCCCCTGCAACTAGAAACCAATCGATTTTTATAAAAAACAATATGTGGAAAATCGGATTCTTGCATAAATGTTATAAATATGTCCGCATTGAATACTCATAACGACACATGTATCTCACTCGTTGTATTATGTACTTAATTTTTTTTTTTTTTTTTTTTAATGAAAAATCGAGAGCAATAAGTTTTCTGTTGAGAATGTTTGCGTAACTGAAAGTGAGTGAGGTAAATGTAAAAAAAAAAAAAAAATTGTAAATAAGAAATTGTCATTACGAAACTTTCCTTTAATTAAAATAAAAAAAAAACAAATTTTCATTTAAATAACTTCTAGTTTATTTTATTGAAATTACCTAACAACCTTTCAGTTAATAATTTTTTTGGAGGAGAAAATGGAAGACAAAATCGAAGGGAAACAAAATTTACGAAGTTGACTGCACTGCAAAAATAGACGGCCATATTGTTGCTCCTTTATTACTTAGCTTATGCGGGAACGACAGGACGCTTAAGTGCAGATCTTTATAATGTTCTAAACTCATGTTAAAAGCATCTTCACAATTTTCTACTTTCTTCGTCCAGAATCAAAGCTGGAAAAATTTTCAAGTAAGTATGATTAGATCAATTCAATTTTGAAGTTTGAAGAAATTACTTATGATAACATCTTATCGGTATTCGCCGGGCTTGAATCAGAGTAGCTGGTATCGGGTTGACGGGTGTAGCTATGCAATCCGCAGTACGAGAGAATTGCTCGCCTGCTAAAGCCATAAGCACAGTATACAGCAGGCGAGCAATTCTCGTTTTTTTTTTTTTTTTGTAACACAAGTTGCCTATCTGTTAGCTTATGTGCGCCCGTTATCCCGATACCAGCTATATTACCCGTCGGCTTGCATTTTTTCTAAAAATAAATATAGGGTTTAACTATACGGTATATCGTCCACGCTCCCTTAAGCTCATGTAAAGCAGCCAGTTTCTCTTAATACTTAGCTTATGCCTTCCCCTCGATTTCCCCTCAAAATGACGTCATATGGGTGCCGTTTATATCTGATTGACTTACGGAAGGGAAAGTGTGCCCCGTACTGTAGATGCATCAGGGGCCATTGAAGTATTGCACTTGTATTACTTGGGCTATTTTCGTCCCTTTCCTCCGTTAATAAGCAGAAAGAGCTTCTTTTTTGGCACCATATTATTATAGAAGAAAGCTAACCGAGCTTTTTTTTTTTTCTTTTATTAAATTTTTTGGATTTAGTTATGCAACCATTCTCCAATTACAATAGTTTTTTTTTTTTTTTTTTTTTTAAATTGAGATTTCACATTGTATAAGAAAGTTCTTTACTATTTGAAATTTTGAAAAAGCTAACCGAGCTAAACAAACGGTTTTCAAAAAAAAAAATATTTTGAAGTTGGCAATACATGTAACACCAAAGACGCCATTTTGTTTTCTGCAACTAATTTTTCTTATCCGCAGTTGTTATTGTGCTTTTATAAAGTAATTTTATCCTTAGTTTTTTTAGATTTAATGATATTTGTGAATCGTGGTTGTTGTTCTATACATCGTTTCTTTTATTTCGATAATTTATGTTCAATGAAGGTAAAGTTATTTCAAAATTCTTACACCATTTTCATTGCATTGAAAGGGACGTATTGAAATCGATCGGTTTAGCCTATGAAAGCCGTGCAAAACGAGAAATGTTATTCGTTTATTTTAAACTAATTGATTTAGTAACAACAGATCCAATTTATATTATTTTCCTCTAACAAGAAATTAAGTTAAATGAAGACAAGAAGACGGTGTGTTTTTATCGAAAGAACATAACCTAATATGGTTAATCAGTTTTCATTGTTTTGTAATATAATATTTTTTGCATATAATGGTAAACAATTGAATCATTTTTAATAATGTTTGAGGAAATTAAAAAGCTAAGTTCTATTTAAAAAGCTTGGATCAGGTCCTTGGGCTTAGTAAAACCAAGGCCAGGTAGATGAACATTTATTGACAATAACTTGCAGCCGTTTGGAAAAAATTAAATTTTGCAGCTCTTTTCAAGCAATTGACATTTTCATCGTTGAAGTCTGTATTTAATATAATCATTTATGATAAGTAGGCCCTTTCACAAGGTATTTGCTGGGTTTAAGAAGCTTCCAGACTTCTGTTTTTCTTTTATGCTGTGGTTTGTTATGGTTTGCCGCTTATTGTTTGAAATAAACACGGAAAAGCAGGTTTTTGTTTTCAAATATTGTCAGTCTCATCTTTAAAAGTGTGTCATTTGTAAAAGCATAGTCAATGACACATCTTGATGTTATGAAAATTACAATCTTTAAACTTAAAACTTAAATAACAAATGAAGGTTTTTTAATAAGCGGGGCCAATTTTGAAAGAAATTTTAAAAAAAGTTTACTGCGCATGCGAAAGGTATGAAGCGTCTAGCGGAAAAAATTGTGGTACGTGATGATGCAGTACTTGATCACTCGATTTCGATTTTTTAATTAAAAATATTATGCTTTCTTACTTAATCTGCAATATTGATTTTTTAAAAAAAACTGAAAGGTTTTTTCTGATAAAATCAATAAAATATTCGATGCTTAGTTCTACTGAAAAAAAGGAGGGAGTCAATAATTGATAAAATCATTCTTACCTTACTTTTATCATTTTTACCCCTTCAACCAATTTGAAGGGCGTTATGTTTATCGCTTCGTCTGGTTAATGGTCTATACGGCTGGCTGGCTGGCTGACTGCCGCGTGGCATGATTTTGGAATTCCCTTGTAACTTTGAAACGGAAATATGTAGAAATCTGAAAATTTCACAGTTGATTCTACATATTTTTCCGGAGGCCCTGTTGTAATTATCTTTTCGAAATTCCAAACAGTTTTTGAGTAAACCGAGAAATCCGAAAATATTTAAAATGTACAAAACACATAGCTTTAGCTTATGGCGGAAGAAAAAATAGAGAAAAACGGAAGGGTTTCGTTTGCTAGTGAGAAACTTTTTTTTTTCAGTGATGACCTATTATTTTTTTGGGCTTATCCGACAGAGGAAGGTCCAACGTAATGTTTAAAATTTTCAAAATTAAAATCTGACAATATCAACAGGAATAAGGGGGTGTCAAAGTTAAGGTGGTTCACAGGGTAGTACTCATATCTCGAACATTTCTGTGATAGTAATCGGAACCTTGAAGTGAGCAACATAAGATGACGGCGAAGCCCATTGACCATCGCATGAGCGTTCAGTCATTTTATAATTTTCATTCAACAGTAAAATGTTAGAAGGCTGGCGGTTAATACGAAATAACATTATTATCATTTAAATTAAATTATAAAAATAAAAAAAGATGGAAGAAATGTAACTTGTGAACAGTTGATTTTTTTTTTTTTTTGAAATTATTAGTTTTTGTGGAGTAGGCCTAAACATTCTTAAATAATTTTTTTAAAAGAAATTAAAAATTAAAAAGAATTAATTAATGGGTGTTGCATTACAAATCCAGCGGGAAATTAAACAGGGGTCCGAATCCGATGCCGGTGCCGGCTGAAATCTCGGGTGGATGCCAATGCCGATTCCAATTCCATATCATTTATTTAACTCCCGATTCCGATTCCGATTCCGCTCATATCCGATGTCGCCTCTGATTCCGATTTTAGTGAAAAAAAAAAGTCGTGGAGCCTAGACGATTTTTGAAATCAGGGGTCCGAATCAGATGCCGGTGCCGATGCCGATGCGGATGTCAGCCGCGGCCGCGCCTAAATATCTCGGGTCGATGCCGATGCCGATGTCGATTTGGGATAATTAAAAAAATCCGATGCCAGCATCGGCATTGACACCGGCTTCTGAATCGGACCCCTGATTTTAAAAACAATCTAGAATGGCTCTATGACTTTTTTTTTCCCCACTAAAATCTGGATCAGAGACGGCATCGGATATGATCGATGCCTGGTGGCGTCGGCATCAGCATCGGGTGTAGGCGCCGGAATCGGAATCGGGAGTTAAATAAATAATATGGAATCGGCATCGGTATCGGTTTCGGACGCCTGATCTTGAATAAATTTGATAAATAAATAAATTTTTAAAAAAAAAGAATACCCCTTCAACAAAAAGAACTAAAAAGCAAAAAATAATTTCTTTTTTTTTTTAATTTTAAAAAAAGAACTAAAGGCAGAAACGAGATCAATTTTCACTATATAGGTAAGAGTTTGATTTCCCGAAAAAATGAACCATGACCTTCAGATTTGAAAAATTTTCACTACACGCAATAAATAGGCCAATAAAAATGCATTCAAAGGACAAAAGAAGCGCAGAAAAAATTTTTGTTGAAGGAGCAAGTCCCCTTTTTTTTAAAACTTGCTCCTTCAACAAAAATATTTTCTGCGCTTCTTTTGTCCTTTGAATGCATTTTTATTGGCCTATTTATTGCGTGTAGTGAAAATTTTTCAAATCTGAAGGTCATGGTTCATTTTTTCGGGAAATCAAACTCTTACCTATATAGTGAAAATTGATCTCGTTTCTGCCTTTAGTTCTTTTTTTAAATTAAAAAAAAAGAATTATTTTTTGCTTTTTAGTTCTTTTTGTTGAAGGGGTATTCTTTTTTTTAAAAATTTATTTATTTAACGCATTTCAGTTTTTTTAAATTACATTAATTTTTGAAGTTTTTTTTTTTTTTTTTTTTTTTTTTTTTTTTTTTTTGCATTTTAGTTAATTGCAAATTTTTTTATTTTCATTCTGATTCTGACTAATTAATTTTTTTCTAACTCGATTTATTCCGAGTCCTATTCCAATTGAGAATTTTTGCTGTTTGTCGTTCTTATTCCAATTTTTCTTTTTTTATTAAATAAAAAAGTTGATCCCAATTCCGATTTCTATTTGCAAAATTTATTTCAAGATTCCAATTTTTAGCTGTTCACGATTCACAAATTTACTGCAAGATTTCGATTAAAATAATAAATTTTCAATTACTCAAGAAATCGATCTCCATTCTTATTTATCAAATTTATTCAAGATCAGGCGTCCGAATCCGATGCCGATGCCGATTCCATATTATTTATTTAACTCCCGATTCCGATTCCGGCACCTACACCCGATGCTGATGCCGACGCCACCCGGCATCGATCATATCAGATGCTGTCTCTGGTCCAGATTTTAGTGGGGAAAAAAAAAAGTCATAGAGCCATTCTAGATTGTTTTTAAAATCAGGGGTCCGATTCAGAAGCCGGTGTCAATGCCGATGCCGGCATCGGATTTTTTTAATTATCCCAAATCGGCATCGGCATCGACCCGAGATATTTCGGCGCGGCCGCGGCTGACATCAGCATCGGCACCGGCATCTGATTCGGACCCCTGATTTCAGAAATCGTCTAGGCTCCACGACTTTTTTTTTTACTAAAATCGGAATCAGAGGCGGCATCGAATATGATCGGAGTCGGAATCGGGAGTTAAATAAATAATATGGAATCGGCATTGGCATTCACCCGAGATTTCAGTCGGCTGCGGCCGGCACCGGCATCGGATTCGGACCCCTGTTTAATTTCCCGCTAGATTTGTAATGCAACACCCATTAATTAATTCTTTTTAATTTTTAATTTCTTTTAAAAAAATTATTTAAGAATGCTTAGTTAGGCCTACTCCACAAAAACTAATAATTTCAAAAAAAAAAAAAAAAAATCAACTGTTCACAAGTTACATTTTTCCACTTTTTTTATTTTTATAATTTAATTTAAATGATAATAATGTTATTTCATATTAACCGCCAGCCTTCTAACATTCTACTGTCGAATGAAAATTATAAAATGACTGAACGCTTATGCGATGGTCAATGGGCTTCGCCGTCATCTTATGTGTCTCACTTCAAGGTTCCGATTACAATCACACAAATACTCGAGATCTGAGTACTCCCCTGTAAACCACCTTAACTTTGAAACCCCCTTATTCCTGTTGATATTGTCGGATTTTAATTTTGAAAATTTTAAAAATTACCTTGGACCTTCTTCTGTCGGATAAGCCCAAAAAAATAATAGGTCATCACTGAAAAAAAAAAGTTTCTCGCTAGCAAACGAAACCCTTCCGTTCTTCTCTTTGTTTTTCTTCCCCCATAAGTTAAAGCTAAGTGTTTAGTACATTTTTTGTGTTTTCGGATTTCTCGGTTTACTCAAAAACTGTTTGGAATTTCGAAAAAATAATTACAAGAGGGCCTCCGGGAAAATATGTAGAATCAACTGTGAAATTTTCAGATTTCTACATATTTCCGTTTCAAAGTTACAAGGGAATTCCAAAATCATGCCACACGGCAGTCAGCCAGCCGTATAGACCATTAACCAGACGAAGCGATAAACATAACGCCCTTCAAATTGGTTGAAGGGGTAATAAGAATGGAGATCGATTTCTTGAGTAATTGAAAATTTATTATTTTAATCGAAATCTTGCAGTAAATTTGTAAATAAGAATCTGAATATATTTCGTGAACAGCTAAAAATTGGAATCTTGAAATAAATTTTGCAAATAGGAATCGGGATTGGGATCAACTTTTTTATTTAATAAAAAAAGAAAAATTGGAATAAGAACGACAAACAGAGCAAAAATTCTCAATTGGATTAGGACTCGGAATAAATCGAGTTAGAAAAAAATTAGCCTAATTAGTCAGAATCAGAATGAAAATAAAAAAATTTGCAATTAACTAAAATGCGCAAAATAAATCGTCAAAAAAAAAAAAAAAACCTTCAAAAATTAATGTAATTTAAAAAAACTGAAATGCGTTAAATAAATAAATTTTTAAAAAAAAAGAATACCCCTTCAACAAAAAGAACTAAAAAGCAAAAAATAATTTTTTTTTTTTAAATTTTTAAAAAAGAACTGAAAGGCAGAAAACGAGATCAATTTTCACTATATAGGTAAGAGTTTTTGATTTCCCGAAAAAATGAACCATGACCTTCAGATTTGAAAAATTTTCACTACACGCAATAAATAGGCCAATAAAAATGCATTCAAAGGACAAAAGAAGCGCAGAAAAAATTTTTGTTGAAGGAGCAAGTTTTAAAAAAAAATGGGACTTGCTCCTTCAACAAAAATTTTTTCTGCGCTTCTTTTGTCCTTTGAATGCATTTTTATTGGCCTATTTATTGCGTGTAGTGAAAATTTTTCAAATCTGAAGGTCATGGTTCATTTTTTCGGGAAATCAAACTCTTACCTATATAGTGAAAATTGATCTCGTTTTCTGCCTTTCAGTTCTTTTTTAAAAATTTAAAAAAAAAAAATTATTTTTTGCTTTTTAGTTCTTTTTGTTGAAGGGGTATTCTTTTTTTTTAAAAATTTATTTATTTATACATCCGTTGATTAATTTTTGGTTTATCAACTAATTAATTTTTGTATTCTTGTGGCAGGAAAGCTCTATGCTGAAAAAATGGAAGTGATCGAAATTTGGATACGGGCAACAGGCACACGGGAGCAATATTGTAGTCAAGATGCCCTTCCTGAACATCTGCAACCGCAGTTGCAAAATTCCAGATATTTTTGTTTTTAATTCTGCTCGTTTCCGGATTTACGTCATTATTACGTCTCGGAAACAGTGAATTTTCACGTAAGTACGCAATTGCATTTTTTTTTTTTTTTTTTTTTTTTTTTGCATTGGAACTCGCTTTTTCAATTTTTTTTTTTTCTAAACCGCCCCACTTTTTAGACAAGCGCTGCATGGTTGACAAAAAAAAGACAAAACAAAAGCGTCCTAAAAGCATTTTAAAAGGCCTACGCCTTCCAATTATTTATTTTTTATTTAATAAAAGCGAGGGATTTAACGAACCACGACTCGGTCAGTCAATGTGACCAAGATTCATTGAATTTCATACACGTAATTTTTTTTTTTTTTTTTATTCGACAAAAAACCTTCGGCGCCGCCAGATATCCACTTATTCGCCTGAAAAGAAAAAGACAATGGGAAAATGAGATCATTTTTGTCACAAAATAGTGTTTTTACAATGAAAATAACTTCTTTTTCCATGACACAAAGAAGATGATTGTTTCTATTTAGCATGCAATGACCACAAAAGTTATGCAAGAATTAACTAATTAATCATTCCACTTGCTTTTTTTTCTTTTTTCTGATATGTAAAAACATGTATAATCTCTTGCGGGAGGGTGTATCCCAAGGGATAGAGTGCTTATTTTTATGCAAAATTTGGGCTGCAGCGATATTTTGCAGGTCTAATTGTGGCCGTATATGGCGAAAAAATTTCGGGTGTAATTTTGAGCTGAGCCTAAAATCCGATTTCCATGTTTAGCTTATGCAAACATGGAAAATGGACGATTTTGGAGCCTAAGGATGACTTTCAGATAAAATAATTAAGGAACGCATTTTAAATTGCTTAAGTGATTGATGTGACCTTTTTATGTTTAGCTTATGAAGATTTGCCACTGCGTTACATATTGCATTACCTTTGCATAACCAATACATTACCACTGCATTACAACTTGCATTACCTTTGCATAACAAATGCACTTGCATTGCCACTGCATTACAAATTACATTACCTTTACATAACCAATTCATTTGCATTGCCACTCCATTAAAAATTGCATTACCTTTACATAACCAATGCATTACCACTGCATTACAACTTGCATTACCTTTGCATAACAAATGCACTTGCATTGCCACTGCATTACAAATTGCATTACCGTTGCATTACCAATTCATTGGGTGCATTACTCTGCATTACCATTGCATTTTCATTTTTTGCATTTCAGGATCAGAACCAAACATCGGCTTTAAAAGCGGTCATGTCATCGCTTCGTATGCAAAGTAAGTAAATAGTTGCCATTTTATTTTTTCAAGTTCGACGCTTTGGGTTTTAAGCACAGTCGAGGAGTTACTCTCCGCATTGCCGATTGCATTACTTTTGCATTAGATATAGTACCAATCAATAGGTGCAATTTTTCTGCATTGCCTGCATTTCTTTGCATTGCCATTGCATTTCATTGTTTGCAACATTTGCATTACCACTCCATGGTATGCATCATTTGCATTAGCGCTGCATTATTTGCATCACTTCTGTTGCCATTGCATTGTTTGCAACACTTGCATTACCTCTGCATTGATTTACATGACTTGCATTACCTCTGCATTGATTTACATGACTTGCATTATCACTGCATTGTTTGCAACATTTGCATTACTACTTCATGGTTTGCATCCTTTTCATTAGCGCTACATCGTTTGCATCACTTCTATTACCACTGCATTATTTGCATTATTTTCATCATTTGCATTACCATACGATAAAGAAAAAGTAGTCTACCGACTGGAAGAGATTAAAATAATTCATCAGCACCGCCACTGAAAATCAAATTGGAAAAAAAAAAAATTCATACGAATCAGTGAGTGACAAACAAAAATCCTACGCCCTTTTCCCATGAAATAACGTATATTCCAGGTTTTAGTTTTTATAAAAATGCATTCTGTAACTAACCTTTCTAGCCACGTGTTTACAATGAAGACCTAATCATGTGAGATCATTTATTTAACGGAAGAGTAATTTCGGTTAGTTATCATTTTATATGTTGGGTTCCGCTAATGACACAATCATTCGTCATGTTGCTTATTATGAATTAAGTTTGCTATGCGTGCGCCTCTTTTGATGATGGCTAATATGGTTAGCCCGTGAAATATGTAAAATCGGGGGATAAAAACATTTTAATTTAAACAGATTAGGAGAGGTTTTTTTTTTTTTTTTTTTTTTTTTTTTTATTTATTAATAGGTTATGGGAAAATGGCTCCGAGCAATCTTATTCAGGTCAAATAAAATTTTCTAACGATAAATCATTGAGTTATTCGAATCGTTTTTATTTTTTACGCTGGGCATCGTTTTGGTGGACCGCATCTTTGAAACGAACGTCTTTGGGATGTTCCGACTTTTCCAGGGTGCCGGCTTTGTTGGGAGTCCGGATGTCCCAAAGTTGTCAGATCATTAGCGCACTGACACCTATTAAAATGTAGCCTTTCATAGCTGCCTTTTTTTTCGTCGATAGGTTACTCACTCCCAAAAATAAGTGTGCACGATAATGCAAAGTAATGCAAATAATGCAGTGGTAATGCAAGTATTGTAAACAACGCAAATGAAATGGTACCGCAAAGTAATATAGAGAAATCACATCTAACGAAGGGATATCACATCTTATTCAGAGGTGATGCAAGTGATGCAAACGATGCTAATGCATGTAATGCACATAAATGCATGTAATATATGTAATGCATGTAATACATGTAATGCACAGAGATTTTACCTGATGAGGTGGCACCATATCTGATACAATATTATTTGGTAATGCAAGTGCATTGGTGATGCGAAATGCACGTAATGCAAAATCATGCGAGTGATGCATCTTATCATTTGTATGGAAGTGATGCACGGAGTAGCAAATTATTCACTGCATCAAGAACGCAGTGGTAATGCTAATGGTGCGAAAAATGAGAATGCAATGATAAAGCAAAGTAATGCAGAGCATTTCATGCAAAGGTAATATGAAATCTGTAATGCAGGGGTAATGCATAATGCAAAAATGTAAGTGCACTGGTAATGCATTACGCAAATAATGCAGTATGCAAGTGCACAGGTAATGCATAATGCAATTAATGCAAAATGCAAGCGCACTGGTGATGCATAATGCAATTAATGAAAGTGCGCTGGTAATGCATAATGCAAATACTTCAACTGCACTGGTAATGCATAATGTAAGTAATGCAAAACGCAAGCGCACTGATGATGCATAATGCAAATAATGCAAGTTCACTGGTAATGCATAATGCAAATACTGCAAGAGTACTGGTAAGGCATAATGCAAATAATGCAAAACCCAGGTCCATTCGTAATGCATAACGCAAATAATGCAAATGCACTGGTAATGCATAATGGAAATAATGCAAATAATGCAAATCAGTGCAACGTAATGCAGTGTGTATTGAATGGTGCCGTTTTTTTCAAAAATTGTGCAATTCTAAAACCGCGTGCAATCATCTTTTTTTACTTTTAATTTTAATGCCAAAATCATCCATTGTCGATGACGGTTCAGATCATTTTCGATCCCGTTGCTTATGTGCCGACCTGGGAGCTAAAGAAAATCCATAGAATTTAGTCTCAAACTTAAGAGTAACGCAGTACCCGTGGCAGCAGATAAATCGTATTTTTCATTTTAAGGAAAAACGAAGACAAGTCTTAAAAAAAAAAAAAAAACTAAGAAATTTTTGAAATTTTTTTCTGAAGGTTTCTTAGTTTTTGTTTTTTTTAAGATTTGTCTTCGTTTTTCCGTAAAATGAAAAATACGATTTATCTGCTGCCAATGGTACTGCGTACTCTTAAGGCCCTCCAAGGGCCTTCCGGGTTGTGATGCCTCGTAAGAGAAAACCAGACGTGGCGTATATGAGACGTAAATCCGAACAAGTAGGAGAAAACCAAATCAGATGCGACTTATGGTGAAATAGGCAGAGTAATTAAAAAAAAGTAAGAGAGAAAAAAAAAAAAAACCTCCACTGCTTTATCACCCCCGTGTCTATCCTACAATAACCACTTAACCGACTATATCCAGTGAAATTAAAAACAATTATAATTGTTTGATATCCTCCATTTTTATTTTCTTCTTCTTTTTGTTTTCATAACAATCGAAATCTTGTTGCGTCAACCGCATCATTGCACCCACAGTCGATTCCGATAAGTGACATCCGTTTATAATGGAATTGTGGGTCAACTTGTCCAATATACACTCCGCATCTCGCTTTAATGCAATTGCGAAATTAAATATTTATAAATAAATATACCTTCTCCTACACGTATGATGATGGAGAGATGAAGAAGAAAAAAAAAAACACACATAAAACCTGTTACCATGTATGCTCACTGTTCAGGTAACATCTTCGACGAGGAAAACCGGATACTAGATCGATGATTTAAATGCAGTATAAATGCGGGTTAAAAGATGTTGATTGAAGATTAAATACTAATTACTTAGTGGATCGCTTGCGGTTTCATTTTTTTTTTTTTTTGGTCGGGTTTGGGCACGAGTGAACGTTTAATGAGATAATTCCTTTCATTATTCACAAGCAAATGTATTAATTTGGTTAATGAAAGAGTGGCTGCTTCCTTGGCGAAGTTATTGCATTTTTCGGATGCAGATTTTTTTTTAATATCGTTGAATGAAAGATGGTGAAGAAGCTTCCATTAGAGCAGATTTGTGAGGTTTTACGCCGAATTCGAAACATTTTCTCTGAGTTTTGGGTGATGAATGTTGGAATGTAGGAGCTCCTACGAAAAAGTGATGCAAAAAGTGTAGGGTAGAGGAACCGATAATGGAACAGCACCCAGTAATGAATCATTTGCTGTTTATCAATTTTTTATTAAAGAATTAAAGCTAATCTGGAACCAAAATCACTCTTAATTGATGCGAAATATTCCTGGCTTGCAAAATAATTGTCAATAAGTTGCTTTCTTGATCAATTATTGCGATAAAAACGAAATTAAAACACAGAAGCAGAGAATTTTCGGTGAAATAACTAGGCAGCCATTCCTCCGACGAATTTCACTCCAACGAATTTAATTTTTATTCTGGTGTTTTGAGACACGATTTGCTCGGAACAAATTTTTTTTGTTAACATTAAGGATCAAAGAATATTATTATTTTAACAAACGTAACTTTCCATTTGCCGATTTTCTCTTTTTTGGAAATAAAATTAGCGTTCCAAAACTGGGGGCTCGAAAAACCGCGATCACCATTAATGGATCAGGAGCGTTTGGGTATAAATCGCGCCTAATATGTAAAATTACAAAAACGTTCAAGCAAATAAAATCGCATCTGATTTTTTTAAAGTAAATATTGAACTCGAAACTGGAATTTGAATACTTTTTTCACATAAAAAAAACTTAAAAAATTTGCGTAGTTATCGTTGAAGCCGTCGGAAAATGGCCGCTATTGTTTATAAACAAAAAATTACAATTTTCACTTCACTGTATAACTCACCCGCGAGGTTAACAGCACTGGGAAAACTATTTAATTAAGTCCACAGTACGTATTTAATTCAAAAAGTTGACTTTCATTGAAAATTTTAAGGAAAACATTGAGTTTTCAAAATAAAAAATATAAACAAAATATTCAAAAATAGAACACTACTTGTTTTTCGAATGTTCCACCATTGGTGAAAACAAGAAAAATCGGGGAATAATTTATTTAAATATTATTTTAAGGGAAAAAAACGCAGATTGAAGTCGTGTTGCAGCATTAAAGTAAAGTTTAATCATTAATCTTTTGACTGGAACAGAAACCGATGTTCGAAAATGCGAAAATGGTCGAAAAATTTGGTGTTAAAAAAACGCATTTTCTTAATTGTTTCATTATTGGGTCCTCTACCCTATAAAAGTTTTGCAAAATAAACTCAAGAATTTTATATAAAAAATGTATTATTTTTGTATCATTTATACAAAAATTTGGACATGCATAATTTTTGCAAAGTTTATGCATGATTTTTACAAATTTATGCATATTTTCCACAAATTTATGCATAATTTTTCCACTTTATGCATAATTTCTACACATTTATGCATAATTTTTCCACTATATGCATAATTTTTATGAAATTTATGCATCATTTTTTTAAGCATAAAAATTTGTATATGCATAATTTCTGCATAATTTATAAATATAATTTTTTTAAATCATGAAGCAGTAAAATTTGCAAATATTACCCTTATTCAAATTTTTCCCCCATTTTATGCATACTTATTTATGCATAATTTATGCATAATTATATTTGAGGAGGAAGAAAATTTTCCGGCAAAAAAGAGTTAAGTACTTTATACATAATTTATGCATTTCTATGCATGTCAAATTTTTTGTATAATTCCTACATGATTTTATATAATTTAGGCCTATGCATCTCTTTTTCGTACGGGGACTTCCTGCAGCCAATTGTCAAAGGAAATCCATTCGTCGAATATAATTTTAATTTGGAGAACTTTTTACATAATTAATGCGTAGTTTTTTTAAGCATGAAGATTTGAACATGCATAATTTTTGAGTAATTTATGCATATAATTTTTTTTAATCATAAAGCTAAAGGAGAAAAATTTTCAAAATTTATGCATACGTTTTTTATGCATAATTTTTTCAAGCTTGAAAATCTTGACATGTATAATTTTTGCATAATTTGTAGATAAAATTCTTTAAATCAAAAAGCAGGAACAGCAAATTTTATGCATATGTAACTTTTTCTATTTTATGCATACTTATTTATGCATTTATGCATAATCATCTTTGAGGAGGAAGAAATTTTTCCGGTAAAAAAAGTTAAGTTGTTTATTAAAAATTTATGCATTTTTTATGTATGTCCAATTTTTTGTATAATTTCTACATGATTTTTATATAATTTATGCATCTTACGGGAACTTCCTGCAGCCAATTGTCGAAGAAAATCCATTCGTCAAATAACATTTAAATTTCAAAATTAAGGACTTTTTACATCATTTATGCATGTTGTTTTTAAGCATGAAAATTTGGATTTGCATAATTTTTGGATAATTTATGCATATAATTTTTTTAAATCATAAATGTAAAGCAGGAAAAGTTTCAAAATTTATGTTCAATTATATTGGAGGATGAAAAAAAAATTTTTCGGTGAAAAAGAGAAGTTTTTTATGCATAATTAATGCATTTTTTATGTATCTCCAAATTTTTCCCAGGAAGAAAAGAAACATAAATGTCTTGTCTCCATTAGTTACTTAAATGGATGGTCGGATTAAAGCAATCGTCTATTTAAATCAAGCACCGGAAGTACTGTATGTTTCCTTTTCTTTCGACAAACCTAAAACTTTTTGCATGAGCCATAATTTTTTCTGAAAATAGTTTCTCAGTAATTAAGAACCTATATACTAAGCTCTTTTTCCATTTAGTCGTTACAATTTACTAAAATTAATTTACAAAAATATAAACGAAATCCCGGAGTTCTCCATTTTGAATTAATTTTTGAATTTGGAACGGTACAGTACTTCCGGTGCTTGATTTAAATGGACGATTCTTTATTTCGATCCTCTATTTAAATCACAAGTGGAGACAAGCTAAAATATTTTTAAAATATTATGCAAATATTTTTTAAAACATGAAACGGTAAAAATATTTTTAAAATGTTGACAAAGATTTTAAAAATATTATTTATTGTTTTTTTCAAAAACTATCTGCATAATATTTTTAAAATATTGAAAAATATTTTAAAAATATTTTATAAATATTAATATTTCTTTGCTTACTGGGATAATTTATGCGTATCTTTTTCGTACGGGATTGGCTGATTTGGGAAACTTACGGTTACACCTCCAACCTTCATTCATTTCCATTTTTTTCCCCTTTTGTTTTACATTTTTTTTTTTTTTTTGTAATCCAAGTTTATTTTTGTTAAAAAAAATTCTGCAATGCTTCCGGGAATACTTTTTTTGTAACTCTTGAGAATCAATTTTTCTCAATGAAATAATCGCCTTCCTTATCCAGCCTGTATAATGGCTACTGGTTTGCAACCCAGTCCGTGGACCACACGAAATTTATATAAAAAAAAAATTTAGCAATAAAGTTCCTGTCATTCATCGCCCGGGGTATGGAAGACAGTAAGTAGACTGAAAAAAGCAGATGAGCAAGATAGGTATGCATGAAAGTAGGACATTATGATGTAACGGTTTGGAGTGAGCGTTTGCCGCCTACCAACCAGACTAATGCCATGCGGGTATCATCTCAACCTATAGAAAGTGATATCAATTATAAATCAGAGTTTTAATAACATGTCTTCGATAAGTTACACCACATCCACGACAAAAATAGAAAAAAAAATCCTTTTTTTTTTTTTTTTTTTTTTTTTTTTTTTTTTTTTTTTTTTAATGTCTTCTTGTGAGAAAAAAAAATTGCTCTGATTAGCTTCTTTTTATTAATCTTGGGTAATTTTTTTATTTAGAAAAGTACTTAGAAGTGGATCCTTCAGTCATGGCCGGCGAAGTTATTAAACGGGGACTGCTTTCAATATTAGTTGCATCCTAATGAAGATTTAGCTAATTTCAAGTAAATCATGTTAAATAATAAAGCCTAGTTAAATCATCCAAACTGAAAGTTGTTATCGCTAAGTGAGCGGAGTTATAAATCGAATTTTGATCGGTTTAAAATCGAATAATTTAAATAAACCGATAAGCCGGAGAAATTTTCTTCTTCTTCTTCTTTTCTGCAAACTTTTGAACTCGCTTTACCTTGACGAATGGGAATATTCAAATTAGCATATAGCGCGGAAACAAAGTTTAATTTGATTGCGATTGAGGAAAAAGAAGTTCAGAGTAAAAAAAAAAACATTACATTTTAAATTTAGTGCCAAGAGATCGCATGGAAAGTTTTTAATTTGGAATCTGCTCGGCGAAAGAGTTACCGTTCCGTCATAAATTCTTTGTACTGAGAGAAATTAATAAAAATTCCCGTACGAAAAAGTGATGCAAAAAATGCAAAAAAAATTTTACAAAATGTTTTATTTTTGTATTATTTTGGACATATTTAATTTTTGCAAAGTTTATGCATATTTTTTTAAGCACCAAAACTGGAATATTTACATGCTCTGTCTCCATTGGACAATTAATTGGATTGTACAATTAATTGTACCACCGGAAATGCTGTATATTTGTGGACTTTTTTCTTCTGCTACCACTTTTTTTTTTCTTTTTCATTATTTTTAGTGTTCGAAAAAATAATCAAAATAATCAAAACAATAAAAAAAAGTGGTAACAGAAGAAAAAAGTCCAAAAATATGCAGCATTTCCGGTGGTACATTAATTGCACCCTTCGATTAATTGGCCAATGGTGACAGGATAATAATATTTTCAAAATTTATGCATAATTTTTTCAAACGAAAATCTCGACATGTATAATTTTTGCATAATTTATATTGTAAATTTCTTTTAAATCAAAAAGCAGGAAAAGCTAATTTTATGCATATCTAACTTGTTCCATTTTATGCATACTTATTTATGCATAATTTATGCATAATTATATTTGAGGGGGAAGAAATTTTTCCGGTAAAAAAAGTTAAGTTGTTTCAGTGGCGGAACTAAAATTTGTGGGCCCGCCCGCGAACTGAATCAGGAGGCCCCCCCCCATGAAAAATATTATACATTTTCAAGAATGTATGAAAAAAATATTTTTAGCACAAACTGAATTTTAATTTTTTTTCCTGAATTTTTAAAATATAACTTTTGTTAGTTTAATCCTAGTTGTGTCCCCAGAGAGCGGTGGGCCCTCAAAGATAAGTGGGCCCTCCCGCGCTGCGGGACCTGCGGGCCCGTTAGTTACGCCACTGAGTTGTTTATTCATAATTTATGCATTTTTTATGTATGCCCAATTTTTGGTATAATTTCTACATGATTTTTACATAATTTATGCATAGTTTTTTTAAGCATGAAAATTTGGATTTGCATGATTTTTGAATAATTTATGCATATAATTTTTTTTAAATCATAAAACTAAAGCAAGAAAATTTTCAAAATTTATGCATACGTATTTATGCATAATTTATGTATAATTATATTGGAGGATGAAAAAAAAATTTTCCGGTACAAAAAGCTAAGTTTTTTATACATAATTTATGCATTTTTTATGTTTTTCCAATTTTTTGTATAATCTCTACATAATTTTTATATAATTTATGCTTCTCTTTTTCGTAAGGGAACTTCCTGCAGTCAAATTGTCGAAGAAAATCCATTCGTCAAATAGCATTTAAATTTCAAAATTTAGAACTTTTTACATAATTTATGCATAGTGTTTTTAAGCATGAAAATTTGGATTTGAATGATTTTTGAATAATTTATGCATATAATTCTTTTAGATCATAAAGCTAAAGCAGAAAAATTTTCAAAATTTATGCATACGTATTTATGCATAATTATATTGGAGGATGAAAAAGAATTTTTCGGGTAAAAAGAGATAAGTTGTTTATACATAATTTATGCATTTTTTATGCCTAATTTTTGCATGATTTGTACATTATTGTTATAGAATTTATGCATCTCTTTTTTTCGTATTGGGTAACTCAAAATTTCTAGAATCGCCTGAATTCTGGAACTGAGGATAATAGAAATATCAAGTTGGATCAATCCCCTCCCCCAAATGGGAAAAATCCCTCTTTCTCCTGTAGGGCAGGAGAATTTTTTTTTTTTTTTTTTAACTTTAAATTGTGCATTAGTATGCACAAAGTGCATTTAGTATCAGCTTAAGGACGGCAGCCTTGGTTGGGGTCTTTTTGTAGTGAGAAGACAGTAACCTCATGTAATTTCCAGCGCGGAAGGGGAACGGGCAGAAGAATAAGTTAATAGTTTGACTTGATTTTATTGAATAATAACTTATTTAATTGAAACAGTTTATAAAATGATTTATAAGAACAACAGTCTTTCAACCTTTTGCATATTTAAGAGGTTGGATCAGATTGGATAAGAAAATTTTTTTTTTAAACGAATAACGATCTGGAATCATTTTGTTTAGCGCCAACTCATGGTGATCTTCTAAAAATGGCTAATGCGAAAGCAAAAATGTCTTGTGACAAAACATTTTCGTAAAAATCATGCGAAAACAATTCAAATATCTTGTCAAGAAACAACATGTCCTTTGTCATGAAGCGTTTTTGTTTTGCTGTGGAACATTCCGGTTTTTGTTGCAAGATAAAACTTGTTCAAGACATTTCCTTTTTCTGAATGTTGAACAAAGTTATTCAGGAACCAAAATTACGAGAAAAACGGATGATATGGCATCATTAGGACACATTCCGAAATTAACAAATACCAAATTTTTTTATTTTATATTTTTTAATTGTTTTTGCAATCAAAAAAATGTTTTCTTTCCGAGACACTAGTACAGCGCTCTAGCGTTGAAATTGGTAACTATTTCAACAACAAAAAATAAACAATGGCTTTTTATTTTTTTATTGCGAAAACATTTTTAAAAAATTATCAAATTTAGGAACCATGAAGCCTTTTTCTTTATACATGAATGAAATTCCGCTTTTATCAGTGTCAGGAGATATTAGCTTCATAACAAACCAAAAATGCCGCATTATATCGCACCACCTGCATGGTGGCCCGTAGCCTAGTTCATAGCGCGCTCGACTCTCAATCATGAGATGCGACGCGTCGTGCTTCTATCCTAGTTCACAGCTAGGAATTTTTCTCTGGTCAAAACTAGTGCGCTAGTCAGAAAATCAAGGGTCACCACCCCTCGGAAGGCAATGGCAAACTACCGAGCTGTAACTGCCTAGTAAAATCTATCAAAAATAGCCTTTCGGAACCGGCGTTAAACTGTAGGTCCCATATGCCTGTGAGCGCACGCACAGGTGTATGTGAGAGATCACCACGCTCGTAATCGAGTAAAGGACTAAAAAGAAGAAGAATGGAATGCTGATTGATAAGACCAACTCTGCAAACAGAGTTGCAGAACCCACAGCCATTAAGAGACCGGGAACAGAACCTAAAGCTGCATGATATTTCACAAATATTACGTTATCAGCAACAAAAATATTTTCTTTTTGATGCAAAGCAGGTGTGCCAACCTGAAAAGCAATGTTGGTACAGTATAATATTGTCAAAAATCCTCTTCATTTATAAAGAGTAGTATTTTTTACACCAAGGACAACAAGAGGTACTTTTCTGAACTGGAGATAGCGAGAATTGGAACAGGGTTGCCAATTTTATTTTCTGGGCCTTTTAATTATAAATAATAACATAGAGTAAACAAGTTTTTTTTTCGGTTTTCTTATTCTATGGTACTGAAAAGTTGACTTTTTAGTCCTAGAAAAAAAAGTAACGACACTTTCGTTATTTCAAAAAGTTATGCTTTTTGCTCCTCCGGACAGCACCCAAAAACAAAACCTCGACGCAGAGTTGCTGTTTAAAACATTTTTTAATAAAAAACAGTTTAAAACGTTTTATATTATTTTCCCATGTTTTAAAACGTTTTAAAACGTCTTTTATTCGGCCTGGTTTTAAAACGTTTTAAAACATGTTTTAAAACACGTTCAAAATGTTTTAAATTCGCTTCTATTTTTATTCAAATTTTTAAAACGATGTTTTTTATTCAAATGTTTTAAAACGTTTTAAAACACCGTGCTTTAAACCAATTTGTTTTAAAACAATCATCCCTGCGATTAAGCAACCATTATGAATATGAACGACTCATTTTATACAATCTATGGTATGGACCATACCATAGATTGTATAAAATGAGTCGTGCGCGACAAATTGCGGACTCGGGCCTCTTAAAAATGCATTTTAAAACGTATTTTATTCACTTAATAAAATACGGTGTTTAAAACAGTGTTTTAAAACGTTAGTGTTTTAAAACGGTGTTTTTTATTCAAATGTTTTAAAACGTTTTAAAACACCGTGTTTTAAACCAATTTGTTTTAAAACAATCATCCCTGCCTCGACGTTTGCCTTTCTCACACCGCTCAAGCGGCAATTTTGTCTCGGTGTTATTTGACTCATAATGCCCTAGTAATGAAATATATTATTTCATACATTTTAAATATTGAATCATTGCCTCTGAAACCTAACTAAACTTTTTGGAACGGTTTCGGTGCTATCCGATCTCATTTTCATTTGTAAAAAACCTAGTTTTTGAAAACAAAATTAATTTTTTTTAAAAATCGATATAATTTTCCACCACCCGGCTAACCGGCCGGTAATGCAAACAAACTAATATTTTTAGGAAAAAAAAGAAAAAAAATTCCGTATGTTTTTTTTTTCATCCCAATCCGTGGCTGTCAATATCCAATAATTATAATCCAAGGAGCACTTTCCATTTTATTGCTATAAATGTTGGACTTGTAACGGAGAAGGGTATATAAATTAATTCATCTTATTTACATATGTAATAAAAAAATCGTTTGTTTCCCAATTCCTTCGATTACCATCCATTTTCTGCCGTTATTTTATTTCACAGGAATCATATTCCACACCGGGGCTTGGCGGGTTACTTAAGGCAATAATAATCAAGATGAGTAGGTCGATTTTATTTTCTGAAATATAATTCGTAATATATTGTAATCCCATAGCACCACTTATTAAAATCGAGATGTCAGTGGCTTACGTATTAATTGATATGTATTCCCCCTACCGACGTTAGCAACGTTTTAATTAAAAGAAAAAAATTTAATTATAAACATAGCGTGGGTAGATTTTTTTTTTTTTTCGGGGTTAATGCCTTGTTTGCAAAAATATGTCACGATTTTGCCTATAGTATAGCTGAAAATGTTTAATTCCGATCGGAAATTTATGGTTTAAACTAGTCGATTTTTTTGCGGTAGTTTACGGTGTAAATTTAATCGAGGGAATGTCGTATCGATAAAGGACTTTATAACTTTCTTACCACTTTTTAAAAACTTCTGTAATTTTATGTAATGATTTGTAAGAAAAAGTGATGCCAAAAGTGTAGAAAATTTTTGCGAAATAAATGCAGAAAATTTGAGAAGTTTGCCTAGAGAAATTAGAAAATGATGGCAGAGAAATTAGATAGAAAAATTGGGCAGAAAAATAGATAAATTTGGTAGAGCAATTAGAGAAATCTGATAAGGGACGATAGTAGTGTTTGGAGCGAAAACAGCCCTCACAGGCACCAAAAAGCAGGTCTCACAGGTCCAAAATTAGGATCGGATTTCGGATCCTTCAACTCTTTGCGGTCCATGAGTCCATATGTAACCAAACCATCAGTTTTGAAACATTGCAGAGCTTTGCAGTCATTTGTGCAATATTCAACAAGAGTGTTTCACCTATGTTTAGCTTATGGGCTAAACGTTTCTATGAAGAAACGTTTATAAGTTTAAAAAAAATAAAAATCTAAATGTTTTGGCGGGTTTTTTCGAACTGCTAATTCTGAATCTGAATTCCAAACTTAAAAAAAATTGAAATTAAAGACGGCAGACTATTAACTTTCAAAATTTCAATTTTCTTAATTATTATTACTTGAAAAAATGTAATACATGAATAATCGGTTAATACTTTAATAATAATAATAATAATAATAATAATTACTTGAATAATCGGTTTTCGAAAAATTAAGACAAGTTAATTTTCCGGGAGGCAGCTAACCTTTTGGTGTCGGAAGCATATTTTTTCCTTGAAGCGTTAGAGGCGTAGATTTCGTTTGGTCTTTTTCGGCAATATTTTGATACAGTATGATCCATAGAGGCAGTTAATAAAGCTAAAAAAAATTTGGCTGTCTATGTTTAGCTTATGGAAAAAAAAAATATTTTTAATGAAATCTCACAAAAATGGCTAAAAAACTAATGGCTGAAGTATAAAATTTAGTAAAATCAAGATGACAAGTCTCAGAATCTATTCTTCTTTTTAGTCCTTTACTCGATACGAGCGTGGTGATCTCTCACATACACCTGTGCGTGCGCTCACAGGCATATGGGACCTACAGTTTAATGCCGGTTCCGAACGGCTATTTTTGAGAGATTTTACTAGGCAGTTACCGCTCGGTGGTTTGCCATTGCCTTCCGAGGGGTGGTGACCCTTGATTTTCTGACTAGCGCACTAGTTTTGACCTGAGAAAAATTCCTAGCTGTGAACTAGGATAGAAGCACGACTCGTCGCATCTCATGATTGAGAGTCGAGCGCGCTATGAACTAGGCTACGGGCCACCGGAATCTATATTGATATCAAAATTTAAAGCTTATGAATTTTTTTTGTCATATTTCTGAAAGTTTAATTATATTTTAACTCCATAAGCTAAGCATGGGAGGAAGTAATTCGTCATATGATAAACATGTCAACTCACAATTTATAATTTTGGATCACAATAGTTTGTAATTATTTATTTGCATTAATGTCAAAAATATAATTTTAATGCCATTAATTAATATTCTAATTAAGTAATAATACTCCCATAAGCTAAACATAGGAACTTAATTTTTACTAAAATTTCAAGATATAATCATTTTGATCTCGTACCATCAGAACTAAGTTAATACAGTATCGTTGAATTAATTATTTTACATTAAGTCGCTACTGTATCAAACACCCGCCCGCAGGAGGTAATTTAAGATTTTCTGGGGGGCCGCACCTGCTCCCTACGTAAAATCCGATGTTATATTTGAAATCAGGGTGCCGGAAAACATAGGAATCGATATCCACATATTATTTTTCCAGTGATTTAAAAAAAAGTTTGCTTTCTATGGGCTACCAGTGCCCCCCACGTAAAAACGAATTCCAGATTCGGAATCTGCTACCCTTAACCATATCTGGAAAAAAATGCAAGTCTGGAAAAAATGGAAAGCTGATTGAATTTTAAAATGATGGAAAGCTTGGAAAAGCTGAAACAATTGGAAATAGAAAACTGGACAGAATTAGAAAAAAATCTGAATCTCCGACAGTCAAACATCTTTAAAAATATCAAAATGGCCGCTATTTGTTTGTTTATTTATTTTCCGTTAGAAGCGATCACGTGACACCCAGACAACAGTTACGATTTAAAATCAGCCAATAAATTAAATTTTTTTTTACACCGATATTACGATTACGCCACAAGATCCATTGCCAAAAATGCAAGTTTGACGACAAACCTACCAGACCATTCTAATATTACGTCAGCATCACATGGGGTTTCTTAACGGGGATTTTTTTTTCCGGTCGCCCAGTGGCCCAGTCCGTGTCTGGATATTGAAAATAATTGAATAATCATTTGTAAACTCTCGACAGACAGGCAGCGATTCCATCAATTAACTTCGTCCTAAAAGCAGACTTTAATTACTGTCACTAATCATAATTTTGGGAATAAACATCCATTACCCCCAAAGAGAATTATTAACTGGCGGTAAAATGTCTTTTAAAAAACTTTTTTTTTTTTTTTTTTTTTACGACCCGTACAAATTTCTCGATCCAAATTTTTTCACGAAACGACGATTCTCCATAATATTAATTAACTGCATTTTTTTTTTTGACTGTCGAAAAAAAAAAGAAAGAAGAATATTTAAGAAGCTCATTTAAAAAAATGAATCCATGACTAATTGAACAAACTCGGAATTGTCGCAACATTTTCTAAATAAAGTCAAATCGACACATAGCAGCATCATAGGCATGTTGGTCAAGGGTGACCGTTGTAACTTTCGATTTGTTTTTAACTTTCCCCTTAAAATTTTTTGTAATTTTTTTTTTTTAAGCGTTAAAATGGCTTCCGCGCGCAATTAATTAAAGGCGTGATTTTTTGAGGAAATAAAAAAAAAAAAAGGAAAGGGGGATTCATATTCGACCTGAAACCAGTCAGGTGCGTATTACCAAAAGGCAGTCCAGTGTAAAAGAAAGAGAGGAGAAAAAAAAAAAAAACTTATTGAAGCATAATAACTACTCGGTTAATTAAAAGAAGATGACAACTTACTCGAGAAAGTATGAAGGAGTCTTAATTAATCATTCGCCACAAGTTCGATTAATATTCATTTTGCTTGTTTTTACCGGAGGATGAGGTGGTTCGATATGGCACGTGATTATTATTCGTAAATTATTTTTCAATAAAACGTTTTGGTCAAGTCCTCATTTATCGGAACTTCGACTGGAGATGGTGTTTCTGGTCGTAGCCGTTTTTGATGAATACCAGAAAAAATGGCTCTTTTTTGTAATACTCGATTGACATAGTCTCGGTTGCCGATGCTCTTTGGACCGATTTTCAGTTAAGTTTGTAGTAAATAGTATTGCCAACTTTGGAAAATTCGTGTTACCTTTTCCGGATGTGACGTTACTGTTTCTCACGGCTCCGAGTGACTTTGACGTCAGCACCACCGTTAAAATTATGTTTTATGCAATATTCCCGCGAAATAATTGCGTGATGGAAATATATACGCTTGTATAAGGTAAACAGGTATATTTATGTGTATATTTATACGAAAAAAAGTCGCAAGGAGCCTATAGACAGGTCCAGAAACTCCTATCCCTTATACATGGTAGATTTTGTCTCGCTTAACTACACGAAAATTAGTTCTTCCTTTCTATGACCGTAAACGCTACTTGTACGCGAGACGCTTTTTGATTGGTCGTTGAGATTTGTAAACAAAGATGGCGGCGACTTTCTCTTGTTGTAGTTTTTGCAACCCGTAATAGTGCACTTGCGGAGCATTATTAAGCTTTTTGGTGAACGGGTAAAAAACAGTAAAAGTGAGTTAGGAACGAACAAATAAATATGGCCGCCACGAGAGTCCCGGTGGGAGTCCAACTTAAAGGATTAGACATGTTGAATCTCTCAAGATCGCAGCGCCATCAATGACTTGCTTTAAATCTTAAGGTGTTTCGATAGCACCGCTTCATTATTAGTTGAAAAAGCATCGTTCTTCGTTCTTCTTATAATTTCGTTAAAATTCAAGAAAAAATAAAAAAAAATGTATCCTATTGTTAGCCTACGGAAAAGAAAAAAATGGCGTCCTTTTTTTTGCACAAAATAAACAAAGCTTCCGATTTTCTTTATTGAAACATTCAAACTAGAAAGTAACATGCACGTTTTAAATCTAATATCAATTCGATACCTATTAACAGATGTTGTGTTAGTTTTTGAAGAAATCTGAACATCTAGAAATAAACTTTTTCCGTACACGGTAAAAAATTTTATGTTAAAAGTAACACATTTTGCTAGTAAAAAAAGAGGCTACACATTTTTTCCATGTCAATTTTGCATAAAACGATTGTGTTGCATCAATTTGATTGTTGATCAACCAATAAACAATCGTCATTTGTCAACATAAAAATGTTTACATTCAACTTTTAACATAAAACGTGTTACATATTGGATGTGTAGCCCTTTTTTAGGCTGTTAACATAAAATTTTTTACCGTGTAAGTAAATGAAAACGCTTTTATTATTTTTTGAAACTTCCCATATAACGCCATGTATTTTTTTCATATTTTTAAAAATTTTTAACTCGTTAACTAGAAAGTAACTTTTGCTTAAATTTTTAAGGGAGGTCCGCAGATACCTGATAAATCATCTGTGAGAGTTTGAAAAATATCTAACATCTCGAGTTTTACTATCGAAACACCTTAAATTTTGCATAGTTAAGCGTGACATAAACGGCATGGGAAGTTTCCGGACCTCTCTATAGACAATTTGGACAATCCAGTTTCGCAAGGGATTGTGGGACTAAATGGGACAAAGAAGAAGACGACACGACTGTGTGATTCGTAAGTTAAGAATAGGCGGTACAGTGATTTTAGTTCACGGTCGTAAAGACAGGTCCGGAAACTCCTATCCCTTATACATGGGAGATCATGTCCCGCTTGCCTATGCAAAAATAAATCCTTCCTTTCTACCACCGTAAGCGCTACTTGTTAGAGAGACGCTTTTTTTTTGGTCGTTGAGATTTGATGCCGACGATGGCGGCACACAGCCGTGTAGACGTTTATATGGCCATGGCCCCAACTTATACGATTAGACATGTTGCGGCTCTCAAGATCGCAGCTCCGCCAGTGGCCCATTTTAGAACTAAAATGTGCGTAGTTAAGCGGGACATGAACGGCATAGGAACTTTCCAGACCTGTCTAAACGACCGTGTTTTAGTTATTTCAAGGCATTTAATTTTTAAAATTCTTATAATTGATACCAGTCATCTCTATAAAAATAATTCCGAAGTCAAACCTCCATAATTTTTTCCTTGAACCGAGAAAAATGAATTTTTAACTTCCATGTCTATTAGGGTTGCCAACTTGCGTACTATAAATACTATTTTTTATATGGCCAAAATAGGGCAAAATACTATAAAATATAGTACAGTTGGGAACCCTAATGTCTATTCCTATGAGAAGCATTATTAGAATGGACCCACTCAGACGACACGAATTGCAATGCATTATGGGATGAAGAAGCGTCACTGTCGATATCGTCTATACGGCCGTGCTGCTTCCATACTTAACTCCCCAGCCATTACTAAAACAAGTCATCTAGTTCTTTTTGTTAAAATGGCTGCCTTCTTGACTAAATTTCAAACGTTGACAATACTTTGCAAGGGAAAGTAGACCGGGCATCCTGTACAAAAGACCTTCCCTAACATGTCTTTTGTTTTTTTTTTTTTTTAAATCTAGGGGAAAACAGAACGGTAAAATGGCATACAGTAGGTAAATAATAGAAAATTGATTTATAAATTATTTTCACATTTTATCTTCTTTTACTAACAAATGCGCTTATTATAATATATGGGTAACAAAAAACAAAATTGATCAGCTTAAAGCATTTAAAGATTTACTAACAAGAATTTTTTAAGGATTGCCAGAAACTTTTGCGGGACTTGGGAAAGCTCTATCTTTTCCTTACGGTTAGCAGTATTTATAATAAATAAATGAAATTTTAAGAGAAAACGTTCCGTCTTTTCCTATTTTTGAGAGAAAAAGAAGTAATCGCTTGCAATTTCTTTATACATTACGGTATATCAATAAATTTTTTGTTTATCACTGTAGCCATATTGTCGTTCTGTTTTCCCCTAGATTTAAAAAAAACAAATGACATCCTAGGGACACTGCTCCCATTAGAATGCCCGGTCTAGTATATATGTCTATGAAGTTTCCGCATCAGAGCCACTTTCTACTCGATTTACGGTGAAAAAAATTCAAATTTAAATATCTAACAAACAAACTTCTTTGGTGTATCCTGGAGTTTTTAAGTGCAACTTTCAACTTTTCTGAAATGTATGTGCGAGCGGAAAACAATTTCAAAACAATTTGGGGTTGAAAAACTTTGATTTTATTTTCGGGTTCATATTTTCGGGAACATTTTGAAACAAGTAGGTACCAAAAATAAAAGAATAAATCAAAGGAGATCGTTCACCCCATTTGACCTGCAACTTGCCAAGCAAAAATGTTGTGAAAAAAAAAAAGAATGTGCGATCTGCTTATTGGTAATTGTTATCAACATTTTTATATACTTTTCTTTTATCTTCTTCTTTTGAGAGATGTAGCCTTCACTTTGTAAACAAACTTCTTTATACAGTTTGGCGATCACCGTCTGAATACCGATACGGGTTAGTTCTAGAAGTAACAATGGCGGCGGCGTCCTGCTATAAAAGGCCTTTATGCCAATTTTTTTTTTTTTTTTTTTAGCCATAAAAAAAAAATTTGACCTGTTTGTCCCTTATATCTTTAAATATATATTTTTTTAACCGTTATGCCCTTTAGATATTTTTTTTACAAATTTTGCAGGACCTGTAAAAATCCTTTCTTCTGCGGGTTAAAACATGTTTATAATAAGACAGCGTTTTACTTTTTCTTTCTAGGGTGGCTCATCTGCTCAACCAAGGAGAACCTTTAGGGACAAACTATTCCGCAGTGACCCTGCATAGTGATGCGCACAAGATATTGTACAAGACTCGACTGAAATTTCGTTTCTGGATGTGTATTACCTTGAATATTGCAAAACCGAGCGAGTCTTGTTTTGAGTCTTGCACAATATTTCTTGTTTTAAAACAATATTTCTTGGACAATACAAGACTTACTTATTTTGAGATGCTTAATGCTATATGCCCAGAAACAAAGTTTGAGCCTAAGTCTTGTTTAAAAGTCTTGTCGAGACAGTCTTGGTCTTGTGCGAATCACTAACCCTGCATATACTTAATGTATGTAAAAACATGGCTTTTTATGGGGAAATGACGAAAAGGCTGCCACCGGGTTACCGTAAGGGTTGTGCCCCAAAATTTAAATTTTTTTGGACTTTCACCCATCGATAGGACCTAGTGAGGGGGTAAATTAGGCCAAATATTAGGGTCGAAATGAAAGCCGTTTCTGAGGCGGGGACGGAAGTGAAAATTCCGTTTTTATTTTTTTGGCGGAGAATGGGTTGTCCGATTGAAGAATCCTAAAAACGAAAAAAAAGCTCATTCAAAGAGCTATCTAAGGGCATAATTGTTAATTTTAAAAAAAATGGCCAGTTGGCCAAAACGGCCAAATAAAAAGAAAAAAAATTATTTTCTTCGTGTTAGCGTCGCCGGACCAAAATTTCGCTATGACAGTCAAAAAGTACGTCAAAAATTGGCCTAAGCACATGTGCTTCTCAATTTTTTTTTCAACGAGAAAGTGGCCAAAAAAATGGCCAAAATTTTAAAAAATTTTTTTCGCCGCGAAGATAACACTGCACTCAAATTTCGCTACCTCCACGTGAGAGTACGCAAAAAACTGGTCTAGATATGTATTTTTTTGGTTTTTTTCCCAAACGGCCAAAGTGGCCCTAAAATGGCCAAAGTCTCGAAAAATTTATTTCGCCACGAAGACCACGCTGGACCAAAATTTGGCCTTCACCATGTGAAAGTACGCAAAAAATTGGCCCAAAACCATGTATTTCGCCTTGGAGCCCTAAAGGCGAAAGTGGCCAAATTTAATGGCCAAATTTATAAAAATCGCAAAACATTTTTTTCACTGTCAAGACCAGGCTGGTTCAAAATTTCGCTATTACCACGTGAAAGTACGCAAAAAAATAGCCTAGAAACATATTTTTCCGTTGGAGAAAAAAAGGTAGAAATTGGCCCAAATTAATGGCCTAAAGTAACCAAAATGTGTAAATTTGGGCCAATTTCTACCTTTTTTTCTCCAACGGAAAAATATGTTTCTAGGCTATTTTTTTGCGTACTTTCACGTGGTAATAGCGAAATTTTGAACCAGCCTGGTCTTGACAGTGAAAAAAATGTTTTGCGATTTTTATAAATTTGGCCATTAAATTTGGCCACTTTCGCCTTTAGGGTTCCAAGGCGAAATACATGGTTTTGGGCCAATTTTTTGCGTACTTTCACATGGTGAAGGCCAAATTTTGGTCCAGCGTGGTCTTCGTGGCGAAATAAATTTTTCGAGACTTTGGCCATTTTAGGGCCACTTTGGCCGTTTGGGAAAAAAACCAAAAAAATACATATCTAGACCAGTTTTTTGCGTACTCTCACGTGGAGGTAGCGAAATTTGTGTGCAGTGTTATCTTCGCGGCGAAAAAAATTTTTTAAAATTTTGGCCATTTTTTTGGCCACTTTCTCGTTGAAAAAAAATTGAGAAGCACATGTGCTTAGGCCAATTTTTGACGTACTTTTTGACTGTCATAGCGAAATTTTGGTCCGGCGACGCTAACACGAAGAAAATAATTTTTTTCTTTTTATTTGGCCGTTTTGGCCAACTGGCCATTTTTTTAAAATTAACAATTATGCCCTTAGATAGCTCTTTGAATGAGCTTTTTTTTCGTTTTTAGGATTCTTCAATCGGACAACCCATTCTCCGCCAAAAAAATAAAAACGGAATTTTCACTTCCGTCCCCGCCTCAGAAACGGCTTTCATTTCGACCCTAATATTTGGCCTAATTTACCCCCTCACTAGGTCCTATCGATGGGTGAAAGTCCAAAAAAAATTAAATTTTGGGGCACAACCCTTACGGTAACCCGGTGGCAGCCTTTATTCTTTTTTATTTTTTTGGAATTATACGAAGTTTTTTTTTCAACTGAATATAGTCTGTGACCAGTGTGACCCGGTTTTGTTGGCTTCCTGAGCAGGGGCCATTCAAATATTACTTCAGTTAGTTAGGGGAGCAAAAGTGGATAAATTCTTACGAAAGCCTAAAATTATCGGTTTTAAGCGGCGTTACTTCATCATTTCTTTTCATCGATTTTTAGCAATCCCCCTCATGTATTAAAAACTTTTCTTATGGAGATTAATAGGCAAAGGGACAATTTCTACAAAATAAATATAGAGAATTAGGGAAAGTGGAGTGTTTGATACTACCCCGGTTTACGGTTTTACTATTTCATTGAAGATGAGTGAATGTGTTTCGGTTATGTATCTGGAGAAATTCTTGTTTTTCGTCTACGAGTCATTTAGTCTCAGCCTTTTTCGTGTACCTGTAAATTAATGAGAATAACGGGTAAAGTTGCCGAAAAAAAAAAGAATTCAGAATATTTTTGGAAATTTCCGCTTTTTTTAATAATGTAATTTAAAAAGAAAAATAAATAAAATTTTCTTATTAAATTTAATTTTTATTAATAAAATTTAAATTTATATTTATATTTAATTTTAAAATTTTTTCAACTTTAATAATAAAATTTAAAAGAAAAAACGAGAAGCTTTTTTGCTCCTCGCGAAAAAAAAGAAGTTAAAAACAACAATAGGGTTAAATAATTTCGAAACGGTAAATCATTAAATCAAGGTGGGCTCTTCGTCTAACTGACAAGACGTTTACTCAAAGAAGTTATAATATTAGGCTGGTAGAACAATGGGCGTTGTTTTAACTAAATGCGAATTGAACTCTGACATGATAATGCCATAACTTCATTAATAGTAAATATGAAATGGATGGAAATTGAAATGACCAGAACTTTTTATATTAATTTCTTTTTTTCTTTTTTGTAGGTTGCAGACATCTGGATCGGACTTTTTTTTTTTCAATCAGCAATGCTGATGTTGGCATATCGAAGGACCGTTGGAGTAGTTAAAATTCATATGCCAATGGGAACGTGATACCAAAAGGGACGTTCGTATCTTAATCTTATTATACCCGAGGGTTCATTAGAGTAATTAGAAAATCAACTTTATTATGGAATTTCAAAACTCCTGTATCGGGGATAGTTTTTTTATAGGTAAAGTATCAATTCTGAATTTTTCCAGATTTTTTGAACGGCACCTTGAGGTGTCAAATTGGCCTTGAAAACCAAAAAGCCCATATAAAAGCCAAAAATGAACTTTCTTTTTTTTGGCATAAAAGAGCATTCATTCCTATCGGAAATTTTGCATAGATTATGAATTTGAAATCGAAAATTAGTTTTGGTGCACGGTTTTTGAGCTAGAGGCCGGATTTAAAGGATCTGAAAACCTCTGGTTATAGCTTTTTGCCTGTGGCTCAAAAACCGTGCCCCAAAACTAATTCCCCCGAATTTATCAATCATTTTTATTAACTCCATAAGCTAAGCTCTGAAGGATGAAACTCTCAGAAGCTAAATATAGAATGTTGTAATTCTATCAAAATTTCATTACATAAGTAATATTATTACATAAACTTTTAGATCAATTGATAGGAAAACGTAATTTTAAGGTGACAAAATATTCCCATAAGTTAAGCATAGGATCTAAATTTTTTCTGAAAGTTAAAAAAAAAAATTTTCGGGCCCATAACTGAAAAAACGGGAAAAAAAATATACTCCTACAGTCACTAGAAACTGCTTTAAAAGTATATAAAAAGTCCAAAGTTACCATATTCGAATCACTGAATATGAATTCAGTTCCTTAATTTCGAGACGAGGAGCGTATTTTTAATTACTCCATTCCTGCATTACATTGCTTTAAGTTTAAGTTTGGGACTGATCTTGTAGGAGAAAAGATTTTGTAACCATCCCGGAATATAATTTTGATTTGGAGATTCATCCTATCCCAAAACTCGAATTCTGGTTTAATAATTCGAATTTCGGTTTCTTGACTTAGCCAAAGCCTGATTTAAAAAAAAAAAAAAAGCACATGAAAAATATTTTTTTACATTAAAAATTTTTTCCATAACTATTCTTCTTAGTCATTCATTTATTTATTTATTTATTTTCAACAACATTTTTTTTCTCCTTACAGAACTCCGTGATCAAACTCCAATTCAGAAACATTACAACTGGCGAAACGAGAATGCTCCTCATGATGCATACTTTTAATATTATAGGAGACCATATGAAGCGAGAAAAAAAAATCATCCTGAAATATAAAAATTTTCCTAGGAAAAAGCGGAAGAAACCTGAAGGACTCACCAAAATCATTTTTAGACGTCTGACCTTGATGGAAAAAAAAGGTAATCCAAGTCAAAAAAAAAAATTGGCCCATGGGGGGATCGAACCCACGACCTTCGCGTTATTAGCACGACGCTCTAACCAACTGAGCTAATGGGCCAGCTGATCGATGTAGCCGAATATCGCTTTATTCAACATCGGTTGAAACCGGTTTCTCGTTTAAATACTTTTTTTTTCATATAAAGTTATCTAAATATTGATTTTATCGTCGAGGATAATGTTTTAACGTCTTTTTTCATAATTTTCAGGAATGTCAAACTTATCTGAAATGTCAGAATGGAGAAGAAATAGGAAATAAATGTTACATCATCCATTTCTCTAGAAGCGGGGGTCGTGTTGAAGAGGAGAGAGGAGAAGAAATCCGGGCGCTCTCAGTTCGTAAACACGAATCGAAATCAAAACGTGACAAAACAAAGGTTTTTTTAATGAAAATAATCGAATTTACAACGTTAACAATATGATTTCGATTAATGTGAAGGTTAAATTGTATTTGTGATATTGTTTTGTGTCGGTTCGTGCGTACGATGTGCGTTTTCTTGATCGATTTTTTCATATACGGGAGGTTCGGAAGGATATTTCAAATAGTCAAAGCTGTATCCTGATTGACGGAGAACAATCCACAGGTGAGAGCATTATCTTCCGTTTTATGGGAAATTGTAGTTATGTTATTGAGAATAAATCAGGAAACAAGTAGTTTTTTTTTTTTTTTCATGGTCAGGTTAGGTTAGGTTGTAAAATCTAAGGAATGTTGAACTTTTAACTCCTGAGTTTTTGGTCATTAAATCATTAATTTTGATAAATGAAGGGATTTGCTGAAACTTTTTGAAGTTTTCCGAGAAGAAATTAAAAGGAAATTTGGAGGAATTTTGCGATTTCAATACCATATGGATATGGAATTTCTTCTGGGAAGTGTTATTTCACTTCTGGTGCACCAAAAAAGAAAATCATGGATATGTAAATTATATTTATTGGGATGCAGGTCATTGGCTGCTTAAGATATTAAAAGATGGGAAATCGCTCTGGAGATAATTTCAAATTCTTTAACGCATGGTGTCGTTTTGAATGGGAGAGGGTGACAGGTTTAGCACATAAGCTAAACACAAAACTCCATAAGTGAATTGTAATTGTAGTCTTAAGATCTGCTCCACGTTTTACTGAAATGACTTGTATCTTGTGGCAGGAAGAAGAAAAATGATCGAAGAAATGATTCAGGGTTAGGGTTGCCAACTTACGTACTATAAATACTATTTTTTATATGGCCAAAATAGGGCAAATTACTATAAAATATAGTACAGTTGGGAACCCGATTCAGGGTAAAAATTTGGTGAATGGTTCCATGTATGGTTGATGTGCTCATACACATTTGAGAACATATTGAAATTTTTTAATCTTTTACAATTACCAGAGGATACAGAATTTTTGCCTCAGAAATTATTATCGCTGAGGAAAAGATATGCATGAGCTTTCACTATTAATGTTAAGATCGATAAAATTATATGAGTTGAATTTTTAGCAGAACCTAGCCAAAACTAAATTTGAGAAAAAAAAAATTATTTGGAAGATTATATTTTTTCCCCCCCATTTTAATGTTCTGAGTTAAAAAAGATGAAAATGTAGTTTCATTGTACTTGCAAAATTTTCCTGTTAGATTTGACATGAACCGATTTCATAGCATATCATTCTTTGTTACTAAATGTTATTACAAAACATTTTTTTACAAAATCCTTCCAAAATTTTTGTAACGTACTATAGACACGCTCTCTGACTCCGGTAATGACTCGGATATATGTGACAATAAAGATAATAATCCACAAAAAAAAAAAAAACATTAACTACCTAAACATTTCATTTTGGGGAAATAGAAAAAAAAATTACCGATATTAAAAAAAAACTTTTCCTCTTGGTTTGAACAATGGGAAGAAATTCTTGCCTACCTTTCAGTAAGTCATAAATAACTGTAACAAACAACATTTAGCACCCCCCCGAGGTTTTTATTTGCACCTACTTACGTCTTTTAAAATACAATAATGACAGGTATTTAAGTTTTTCTAGCTTCCATTTCAGAAGGTATATTTGAATGACAATGACGGTTTTTTTTTTCTCATTCTAACCTTCGCCTTTTTAACAAACCGTATCATTCCTCTCTTCGATGACAGAAAAAACAACAAAACAAAGTGTTGAATAATTTATCGATCCATCATCTCCTTCTCGGAACACACAAAATTTTGTTTTTCCACAAACATTAATTTTGAGAATAGGATCTAAAGTTTAAGTGGACAGGTTGCTACTGGTAATTTTGAATGATGAGAACTATACAGAGTTTGCGAAACAGGAAAACAGTCGAAGGCTCAAAATGTCGAGATTTAGGTTAGTAGCTCGCTGTGAAACATAATTTTTATTTCTAATGAAAAGATATGATAATTTAAAGCTGTTTGCGTTATGATTTGACAGCGGCCATATTGATTTTTGATGTCACTTTTAGAACGCTAATACGTATGTTTACTTTTAGGGGCCTCTTTTACTGATGGCCCTAAAAGTTAAACTTTAGGAGCAGAAAACGGACGTGAAAAGTTCTACTTCATACACACTTGGAATAGAAACTCTTTTTAGGAACTAAAAAGTTCTTTAAGAGAACTTTCTTTCTCTAAAGAAGTTTTTTTAAAACCTAAAGACTGGCATTAGTCGGCTCAGGTAGAAGGCGTCAGTGTGAGAAACGTTTAGTCGGCCATATTGGCAGCCATATTGGACAACTACTTTGTATTTTTAAATAGGGTTCGAAGCACACAAAATATCATAGCTTTTGAAATCGTTCCTTCTTTCGAAGTTTTACAGAAAGTTTTACTCAAGCGTCCGGGTGAAAATAACTGTGGGGCCGTGTCCGTATATTGAAAAAGGCCAATTAAATTGGAATGTGTTTTTTTGTAAAAATTTATGTTGTAATCTGAATTATATTTATTTTGGACTTTCGCCCCACCCCGTCCCGTCGAAAAATCAAATTAAATTCGTCCTTGATTCAGACCTGTAGTCAGAACGAATAGTATGAAGGTTAAAAAGATATGGAGGATACATAGGTCCTATAATTTTACTGGGCCCCTTTGGCTGCGGGCCCACCCAATGCGTAATAAAATAATTTTTTTTGACTAAACACAACAATTTTATCTGATTATAAAACTAATTTAATTTTTTTTTATTTCAGGTAAGAAAGTAAGAAAAAAACTGCATAGAAAATTTTCAATCAACAGTAACGGATCATTTTCTAACCTTATATCACAAGGGTCAGATCAAAGCAGACGAACCATGAAGATTGATTGATGGGATCTCAGCTTAAAAAAAAAAAATTAATTTTCAATTATACTCGATTCGCGAAAAATTTCATCTTAGATTTCTCGTTATAAAAAGAAAATTAACTCATTGAAACTGAAGATTTCGTCGTGGAAGCAGACAAATAATGTTTAATCAATTCCCGCTTTCGCATGCGACTTACGAATGATTCCCCTGACCTTAAAATAATATTAATATTTGGAACATGGTCGTTGGAGGTCACGAACAGACATTTAAAAAAAAATAGAAAAGAAACAAAAAAAATCAGTTTAATGGCCTACGCTCACGTTGCTTTACGCCTCTTTAAATCTGACGTCCTATCATCATTCATTGCAACAAGTTCAATCGCTATTCTTGCACACAAGTGACGGTTCTTTTTTCCTTCATTAATCCGTCGCGGTTTTTTTTTTTTTGAAAATTCTTCGCGATGCGAGAACAATTTTTTTAAATGTGACAGTTGAAAGAGTTTTGTGTGTTTTTCTTTTCTTTTTTTTTATTCTTTTTTTAAAAATGTCTTTCTTGACCTATTAGGAAGAGAATTTTTGTCGAAAATTTCAAAACTAGATAATAGTAAGTTAACTTGTCATTATCAAACTTGTCCATTATTGAGTTAACCGGTTTAGTCTCATTTTTATTTATTTATTTTTTTTGTATATTAAGAGGCCTAACATTGGCGTGTCCATCAATTTTTTATAAGGAAGTTATAAACGTGCATATTTTTATGCAATAACTTTTTAGTTAATAATTTTTCGAAAAAAACAAAAATGACGATTCTTGCTAAGTGAATCGGAGGAGAAGAAAACGATTAGGCTTTTCTCGTAATTAATAAATGACGTTTATTTAATCTGCCACATGTTCAGCCTCGTGGGAATACACAATATGCAAAAGTACTTATGTAACCAAATTGACCCAGTCGGTTTAATCGTTCAAATAGAATTCTTGTTAGATTAGATATTTTAATTTTCCGTGAGGATGTACTTTGTCTGGATTCATTTACCTAAATGATCCATTATTTTTGTTGAGAGGAACGCGGAATAATAAAAACTTGTTTTGTGCGGATCAAATTGAATTGATTTGATAAGAGATTTGATTTTGAACCAAGGTATATGTGTGGTTTATTATCATTATTGTTTTTTTTTCAATAAGGAATTTGAAGCTTTTTAAGGTTGTTAGCAATTTTATTTTTTCAAAAAAAAAAAAAAATGAATGGCGGATGTTGAGATGGGCTTCATTAGACAATTTATTTTATTTTTCTTTCTAAACAAAATTTTTGTTGCTAACTTTTTTTTGGTCAAAGATGACAACCCTTTCGCTGCCAAATTTGAGCAAATCCTTTTTTTTTCTTCTTCGAGTCCATGGAGACTGCAATCCCAGACCATTTTTTTCTATCCTTATATCCCGGAATGAGATCAAAATGTTTATTGTAATTTAATCTAATTTTTAAAAATTTTTAACTTATTTTTCCCTTATCAAAAAAATATTAGGCATTTGAGTCTCTAGGCCCGAATTCTTTGGTGATGATTTTGACGTTTTGTTGACTCTTGGGCTTTTTTACAACCCAATTAATCAGCGACTAGCTGCAAGAAAAAAAAAATAAACGGTGCCATAAAAAATTAATAAAAGATTGAAATTGATAAAATTGTAAAGTAAAAATTTTTTTCTTGGAAATCGCAGAAAATATTTCTGGGCGTTTAGAAAAATAGGAAATTTTATTTTTATACTCCTGAAATTTTTTTGCAGGAAATCAGTTCCCTGCAAGGGATCATAATTTCCTGGCAATCAATTCAGGAAATTCCCTGATTTCTGTCAATAGTAAAATAGAGCTTTTTATTTCGTAAATAAATTTCCATTAAAAACTAGAAAATGTGGATACTTTTTTTTTTTGGAAAAAATCGCACTTTTCTTTAATAGGAAAAATTATGTCACATAAATTCCTCAAGGACAATGTTTTTAAAAGAAATGTTTGAAAAGTAGGCCTAATTTTTTTGAGCGAAAAATGTCCTACATTTTCCGGATTTTTTTTTCGTGCCTTAATTCCTTCGGAGAAAAAGAGAAAATTCCGGGAAGTTGTGCCTCCATAATAGGATGAGTCCTTGAATTGAGTCAGATTATTTATAATCTGGGATTAATTAATATTTTTAGAAGTAAACTACATAATTTTTTGTTACCTGTCTAGGACATTTGCCTTTGCTTTTAAAATAAAGTTCCAATGTTTTAATTCGTTGGGGACGGGTGCCATTCATATGCGAAATATGGGGGTGCAAATGCCGTAATTTAAAGGGGGTTCGATCCAAGGTTAGAAGGGGAAGGGGTTGAAAATAACCCAAAAAAATTAGTGAGGTGTGTATATTCCCTTAGAGGTTTCAATGGCCAGTGGCGTCATTTGGTGGTCATTGGTCATTGGTCTCAAAAATTAATTTTTTGGCCAGAAGTCTAAAAATTGTTTTGGGGAGGGGGGGGGGCCATACTTTTAATTTAAAAAATAAAAACAAAAAAAACATTATTAAAAAAGTGCGAGCATACTTAAAAATTACTGATATTTTTCTACTTTAATGAGGATAATGTCGCCGTTGGATTTTCAATTAAAAATTTATTTTTGAGACCACTGTGGACTGGGGGGAGGGGGGGGGGCACTGGGTATCTTACTTGCCTAAGGATTTTCATCTTTCATAATATACGTATAGAAAGCCTATATTTTGCCCCAACCTGGTGCGTGTCTTTACGGTCCCCAAGAATAATCTGAGGTGATGTTTCTTTCAGCAGCTGAATCAGCAGAAAAAAAGACGAAACAAACAGTACGAAAAAGTGTATGCAATTTTAGCGAAATAAGTGCAAAATATTTGTATAAAAATGTATTATTTTTTTATAATTAATTGGATATGCATACGCAGTAAAAAATTTTATGTCAAAATCAACATAAGTAGGTCCACATAATTCTTATGTTGTTTTTGTTTTTGTTTATGTTTACCTTTTGAGAAAAACAACAGAAAAAATTTATGTAGACCGTTTAGAACATATTTACATAATATTTTTTACTGTGTAATCTTTACAAAAAATATGCATAATTTTTTAAATATCTGGATATGCATTATCTTTTGCATAAAGTAAACATGATTTTAATGGCGGCGCTGCAATCAAAGTCGCTCGCAGCCTATGATGCATGATTTTTCCCATTTGTCCCATGTCTAGCTTATGTTGAGTCGATTTCGTTATTAAAAATAGCCAAGTTTGAAAAATGATTGTACAAACTGCAAGTCAATGTTGAAATTCGACTTTTTAATACTTAGCTTATGAGAGTTTTTTTTGTCATGCTTAGCTTATGGAGTTTTCCGAAATTCTCGTTTTTTTAAATTTCGACTTTCGCAACTAATTTGGAAGTAATTCAGCCATTCTGACATAAAAATTTGAATTCAGAACCCTCAAAAACCTCTAGATTGAGAGGTTTTTCAGTTATTTTAAAGAAAAATATTTTTGTTTTATTTTTTGCCTCGTAGCCATCAACACCCAAAAGCAGCTTTATTTGCCTATTCAAATTAAATTTGGATTGTGAAGAACTGTTGAAAAAGCGGACCCGTAATCAGACTCGACTGTTAGGTGGGGCACATAAACAGCCAGGGGGGGGGGATTTCATAATCGAAATTTTAGCTACATGTTAGTTTTGCCGAACGTTAAAACTTTACGGACGGACGCGAACCAAAAATCCACAGGGGGGCGTGAACCTCCGCCAGACCCCCCCTACGCTTTTTAAGACTAGCAAAGTTTTAACGTTGGGGAAAACTAATTTGTAGCTAAAACTTCAATTATAAAATTTTTGTCCCCCTGAGCGTCTATGGGCCCCACCTAACAGTCTAGTGGCCCTGGCGGAAAAGCGAGGACCTCCGCCAGGGCGCCCCCTTGGCTACGGACACGTGAAATAGTGAATAAAACATAAAAATATTTAGCAAAAAAATTCTGTTCCAAAAACAAGTATTTTTTTGCTCAGTGGCTAAAGACTTGAATACTAACCCTTTCCGATCGGCGCCCCCCCACGAAAAAAGTTATTACCGACAATTAGTTATTTTTTAATTTTTTTATAATTACTTCAAGTACTTAGGGTCCTAAAGCAAAAAATAATTTATATGCTTCCACAGTATATCCAATATAGGCAACGCGCAATGCATTTATTAATGACAATGGAAGCTCCTTTTATTACAATACGTAAGAAATTAAAAATTTGGGTTCTTATGTTTTTGAGGTCGCTTATCCGAAACATCTAATCATAATTTTGATGGGCCTTTAACGGGTCCTATGAAATCAGGGCCTTTTTCAAATAATTGACGAAAATGAAGAATTTTTTTACTAATAAAAACTGAAATTTATCAGTAGTTTTTATTAGCTCCATAAGCTAAGCATGGGCGGAAAAATGCTCATAAGCTAAACACAGGATGTATTATTTATTAATTCTGACAATATTTGAATACTATTATGAAAATAAATCATTTAAATTAATGAGTAGTAAAACTTAATTTCAGGTCAGAAAAATTTTTTTTTTTCATAAGATAAACATAGGAATCATATTTTTATTTTATTTTATTTATTTATTTTTTTTTTTGAATTTTTGTAATCAATTTTGTTAATTGTTACAATTTAAACGAATATGTTGATGTCTAATTTTTATTACCCGATTGAGGTAATATTTTGAAAACAATTAAATAGTGTTACGCTTGATTGTCCGAAGATAAAAAAAAAACATATCTGTCTTATCCAAAGCTGGAAAACAATGTTGAAACTTTTATTAGGATTAGTTAATTATCATTCATCCATTTCGTGTTCTGTGTCTCGTTTTGCTCAAATAATTCCCTTGCAATAAATTTATTTATATTTTTTATTCCTTCATTTCAGTTTAACAAAATCGTGGTTAATGCCTTCTTGACAATGGCTGAATCTAGCATTTCCGAACTTCGACCGATGGACCCCGTAAAATCCCCATCACCGTCGGTCATCCCGGAGGATTTAGGAGCGTCTAGTAGCAGTCACTCGGATCCCATTAGACTTACAGATTTGGGAGAAAGTAGCAAATCTAGGAAAACCTCATTGACGAGGAGTTCCAGCCCGGAATTAGAGGAAGAAACGGGGTTATGGGTCTTCGGCTATGGATCCCTATGCTGGCATCAGGGGTTCGATTACGAAAAATCCATGACGGGGTTTGTGGAAGGATTTTCCAGGAAATTTTGGCAGGGGAACACCACTCACAGAGGGACAGCCAAGAAGGTGATTTGCAATTTTTTTTTTTTTTTAAGTTTAAAAAAATTTGTTAACTTATCGGAAAATGACTCGGCTATAATTTTTGTTTTGTTTTTGTTTACTTTCTCTTGTTTCGATATTATTTTCGCTTAATAAGTCAAGCTTATCGGTTTTGCATATTTAAGACGGATGCAATCGCGCGTCGGAGTCTTTTGCAGGGTTGCAAATGCCGATGTGGATGCCGATTCCGACTAAGGAAATTTTTTTAAAAAATTATGCACAGTCAACTTTGGTTTCATCTGACTTTTTTTGAATGAATCGGTGCCGATCAATAAGAGAAAAATTGCATGCCGATGGCGAGGTCGATGCCGGTATTGATGCCGTAAGGCCGAATTTCGTTTAAAATACCTATGCTGATTTCAATTGCATCTGATTTTTTTTTTTGAATGGATCGGTGCCGATCAACAAAAAAAAAAAAAACAGTTGCGTGCCGATGGCGACGCCGATGCCGGTTTTGATGCCGTAATGCCGAATTTCGTTCAACGATGCTGATTTTAATTGCATCTAATTTTTTTTATGGATCGGTGCCGATCAACAAAAAAAAATCTCATGCCGAAGGCGAGGCCGATGCCGGTTTTGATGCCGTAATGCCGAATTTTGTTCAACGATGCTGATTTTAATTGCATCTAATTTTTTTTTTTTTGAATGGATCGGTGCCGATCAACGAAAAAAAAAAAAAATCTCATGCCGATGGCGAGGCCGATGCCGGTTTTGATGCCGTAATGCCGAATTTCGTTCAACGATGCTGATTTTAAGTGCATCTAATTTTTTTTTGAATGGATCGGTGCCGATCAATCAAAAAAAATTTCATGGCGATGGCGAGGCCGATGCCGTAAGGCCGAATTTCGTTTAAAGATACTGAATCCGATTGCATTTGATTTTTAAAAATCCGTAGGTGCCGTTCCCAAAGTCAATGCCGATTAATAAGAAAATATCTTATGCCGATATCGATGCCGGTTTTGATGCCGAAGCTGATGCCTATTAATAAGAAAAAATACTGTGCCGGTGATAAACTCGATTTTGATTGCAATGTCGAATTATGTATTTCGTTTAGGGATGCCGATGTCTCATTCTGATCCCAAAAAAAAAATCTAGACTAATTTCGATGCTGATGCCGATGCCGACCGAGAACGGGTAAATTTTTCGATATTACGTAGTTGATTCCGATTGCTTCTGTCTTTTCAAAATTGGTCGGTGTCGATGCCCTAGCCCATGCCGTTAAATAAGAAAAAATAGTATGCCGAAGCCGATTTTGATGCCGAAGTCGATGAAAAAATTCTGTGCCTTTTTAAAACTACGGGAAAAAATACTGTGCTGATGCCGATGCTTATTCTGATTCTAATAAAATTCTGGATCGATTTGATGCCGATTCCGGTGCTTGGGTAATCAGTTTAAAGCATAGGCATTTCGATGCCGATTCCGGTGCCGATGCTGGTTCAGAATTTTTTGATTCCGATTTTGGCGATCTTCTTTGCAACCCTGAGTCTTTGAGGAATTTCATGAAGGGTTAAATTTATTAGTGCGAAAGGCCCGTGCTAAATAGCTAGCGTCATCCAAAGTCCGAAAAAAAAAATTGGCATCCAAGAGGAAAAAAAAAAAAAAAATAAAGAAAAGAATTTTTTTAAAGCAAATAAATATCGGGAGAAGGCGGTTAATCGACCGCACTCTCAGTCGGTGGACGCGTGAACAAGTCTTCGCGCCAGATAAAATCGGTTTTTATGTAAATAATTAAAAAAAAAAAAAATATGCGTATGAAAACGTTTTTAATAATTTTTTTTTATTTTATTTTTAGCCTGGGAGAGTAGCTACGCTGGTCGAAGATCATAAGGTGAGTTTTGTTTTCGGGAAGGAAGATAAAAATTAGGGGAAACCGGAACGTTAATGAGACGAATTTTGCTAACGAGATGAAAATTGGGTTCGATCGGCATATGTTTTAAAAATGGCATAGATCCAAATAGATCAATAATCCTATTTTTTTTGTTCATGTAAAGAAAATGAAATACGAATTGGCAATAGAGCTGTTGAGATCATGAGAAAACAGACAGAATTAAGTCAGTGAGCCAGGGGGGGTTCTGCTCCCTTTAAGAGACACCAGGGGTGGCGAGGGTCATGATTTGTTTTGTTCCTTGCCACCGAAAGAATGAAAAATTTTGCAGCTGAATTTTCTTTGGCATAGAAAAAATTCGTCAGTTTGGGCGGTTCAATATTAGGGGGCTAAAGGATTTGCAAAAAGGGGGGACATTTGCTGACAGCGGACAAAGGTTTCATTTTCTTACATTTGCATTTTGCTTTCAACTTTTTGTTCGTTTGGTCGGTATGGTGGCCCTTATTTTATGAGTTTTACAGTTTCGGTGAACGCATCCTCTAATTCTTTTATAGTAACCGAAAGAAAATTCCCTGAATTTTTTCAGATTTTTTGGACGTCATTTAGCCGTGTTCTCGGGAATTTAAAAATTTCGAAATTCCTGTCAAGACCGAAAAATCAAAAATTTTATTTTCATGTAAAAAATGGTTGTTTCCTACTCGGATTTTTATGCAGAAGACGAAAAATTAGTGAAATTTCGATCGGCACACTTTGAATCGCAATCGTCAATCGACAAATTTTCGGTCGAAAAATCCAATCGATTTAGAAATAAAATATTATTTTCAATCAAATAATATGAAAATAAAAATAACGATTCCCTACCATTTTTCCTTAAAGAAAAAAAAAAAAAAAATTAAATAAATAAATTCCTAATCCGTTTTGTCTAAAAATTTTAGCTCCTAAAATTGTTTTCCCAACAATTTTTTTTAAAAATTTATATTTTCCTAAAATTTTTTGATTCCTAAAATAAAATTTCCTAAAATCCCTTTAGGGATTTAAAAAATTAGAAAATATATTCATTTTAGGAAATTTTATTTTAGAAATCAAAAAATTTTGGGAAAATTGAAAATTAGGAAAAAAAAAGGTTAGGAAAAAAATTTTAGGAACCAAAATTTTTAGGAAAAATGGATTAACAATTAATTTTTTTAGGAAAACGGGATTAGGAAAATTGTCGGGAACAAAAATAATTAATCGACTCTTTTAAAGGAATGAATAAATTTAATTCATTGCTTTCGGTTCGATCGAAATTTCGATCGATAACCGAATTTGCGCCAGCTCTCGTATTTTCAATCAAAAAAAAAAAGTATTCATGGTCAGCTCCGGACGAAACGAGTTGCGTCCGGGGCACCGTTTGTACCAACAAGGAAGAGATTTCAGGTACACGAAAAATACGGTTTACGTTGGCATTGTTATTAAACAAGATTAGCATGATTTCGATGACAGAGGCCGAAATAAGTAAAAAAATTAGCAAAATATATTGTTACAGGCACATTTTTTTGTAAAATTCTTAATATTTGTGTCCTCTGGCACAGTAATCGTTTTGTCATAAATAAATTCTAACTTCATTTTCGTAATCTATGCATAAAAAGTTGAAATTAATATTGCATAAAAATCACATTTTTGCTTTTTTGGTCTTTACGGGGATTTCGAAATCTTTAGGTCCCCGGGGACACGGTCAAACGACCCCCAGAAAATCTGAGAAAATTCAGGAAATCTTCTTTCGGTTACTGTAAAAGAATTAAGGGATGCGTTCATCGAAATTTAAAAATACGTAAACTAAGTAAAAAAGAAAAAAGACCACCTTATATGGTATGGTCAGCATTTTGCTTTCAAATTTCGTCATTTTGACTTCAAATTTAAAATCTACGGGGTCGAAAACCCCATAATACTTTTTTCCATATTATTTTACATATGAAAAAACAAATTTTATGCGATATTTTGCATTAAATTCGGGTTGTCTACGCAAAACTTGGGTCCTTTATCGAACCCCGAATTTTCCAAACCCCGAATCGGGTTTCGGGGTTTATAAAATGCGATATCGCGAAAAAACGATGTCGCGTTTTCCGAACCCCGAAATTAAAAATCACCGAATTGGTTTTCGGGTTTCATAAATGTCGGGGTTTGGGAATCCAGGGGTTATGACGCTTTTCGTATTTCTTTAAATAATTTTATATTTCAGAGTAAAAAATTCGGCGACAATAAAATTCGGCGTTTTTAAATTCGGGGATAATAAAATTCGGCGTTCTTAAATTCGGCGATAATAAAATTCGGCGTTTTTAAATTCGGCGATTTTAAATTTCGGGGTTTGTTTAATTCGTGTTTTTTAATTCGGGGTTTTCAATAGGGTTGCCAACTTGTGAACAATAGAATCGTTTTTTTTTAAGAGGAAAACTATCGCCTTTTATAATATTATAAAAGCCGAAATCTCTAAAGTCCTTAACTTTTATGGACAAACAAACAACATTGAGAGAAAAAATTTCGTCGGGAAATAGTTCAAATAGAATCGTGTTTAACTTATGAGTGCGTCCTGCATTTTGAGAAGTAAATTTACGTAAGCTAAACATGATTCTATTGTTCACAAGTTGGCAGCCCTATTAAAAACACCGAATTAAAAAACACGAATTAAACAAACCCCGAAAGGATGAGGGTCAATAAGGCCGTTTTTTGGGCTAAATTTTTTTTTTCGTGAAATTTGATCCTTGAGTCCTGGTAAATGATTCCCCAAAAGAATTTTCGATTTCGGTCGTCGGAACCCTTAATATTCGCCTAAAACCATGATATTTTATTAAAGCAAATTTTAAGGATCAGCATAGGAATTAAAAAATTTTATTGCGGCAGGGAAGTACTCCTACCTAAGACCTTTTAAGGGTATTTTTTCATGTTCCGAAAAATGTGTAGAACCCCCTTAAAAGCGGCAATTTTAGGTGTTTTTATTTTTTAAACACCGTTCTTCCAAGGATTTCTGAAAACTGCATACAATATATTATAGCTTGCCCTAAGATAAACCTCACGTAATTTTTCCCGTTTGCGAATCCAATGGAATCCATTTGAAAAATGCATAAGACGCGGTTTTTACGGCCTATTTGAGCTCCCTGGTAGTCAGATCTGAATTTTTTTTAAAAAACATCATTTAGGAGTGACAATTAATCGATTCCAGCCATTATCCCGTTCCATCCATGATCAAGTTATTTAAAAAAAAACTTTAAAAAATTATTAAAAAATCACTTTGCATTTGATGTGTTCCATAACAAGTTTTTGAAAATGAAATGTGAAAAATATAAACAATATACGTATTTTCTTCTATTTTTTGTATTAAATTGTTATTTTAGATGCAAGACATCATTTCTGAAGGGTAAATTAAAAATACCAACTAACTTAATACGAAAAAAGAAGGAAATATACAGATTATTTATAATTTTAATATTCCATTTTCGAAAACTTGTTATGGAACACATGAAATGCAAAGTGATTTTTTTAAAATGTTAATAATTTTTTAAAGTTTTTTTTAAGATAACTTGATCATGGATGAAACGGGATAATGGCTGGAATCGATTAATTGTCACTCCTAAATGATGTTTTTTAAAAAAAATTCAGATCTGACTACCAGGGAGCTCAAATAGGCCGTAAAAACCGCGTCTTATGCATTTTTCAAATGGATTCCATTGGATTCGCAAACGGGAAAAATTACGTGAGGTTTATCTTAGGGCAAGCTATAATATATTGTATGCAGTTTTCAGAAATCCTTGGAAGAACGGTGTTTAAAAAAATAAAAACACCTAAAATTGCCGCTTTTAAGGGGGTTCTACACATTTTTCGGAACATGAAAAAATACCCTTAAAAGGTCTTAGGTAGGAGTACTTCCCTGCCGCAATAAAATTTTTTAATTCCTATGCTGATCCTTAAAATTTGCTTTAATAAAATATCATGGTTTTAGGCGAATATTAAGGGTTCCGACGACCGAAATCGAAAATTCTTTTGGGGAATCATTTACCAGGACTCAAGGATCAAATTTCACGAAAAAAAAAATTTAGCCCAAAAAACGGCCTTATTGACCCTCATCCTTTAAAATCGCCGAATTTAAAAACGCCGAATTTTATTATCGCCGAATTTAAGAACGCCGAATTTTATTATCCCCGAATTTAAAAACGCCGAATTTTATTATCGCCGAATTTTTTACTCTGAAATATAAAATTATTTAAAGAAATACGAAAAGCGTCATAACCCCTGGATTCCCAAACCCCGACATTTATGAAACCCGAAAACCAATTCGGTGATTTTTAATTTCGGGGTTCGGAAAACGCGACATCGTTTTTTCGCGATATCGCATTTTATAAACCCCGAAACCCGATTCGGGGTTTGGAAAATTCGGGTTTCCGATATAGACTCCAAAACTTTCGTCGGCGCTTTTTATGGGCTAAAAAGCCCATAAAAATCGTACCGTAAAAGCATCGTGCAAATGCTTTGCATGATTTCGAAAATCGAAAAATTTCCCGAAACCCGGAGTTAAAAAATTAAGCAAAATTTTGGAGATTTTTGACTTCTTGCCTTTTTAAGCATTGGGGACTTAACATTGGCATAATAACCCTTTGTATGTTTGCAAGGCCATATAGCAACTTGGTAGCAGCGACTAATCAATTTCTTATTGATCTATCAATCAATTTATCCTAATTTAATTTTGTCCGACTTTCCGACGATATAATCGGCTTGTCTTTTTAATGATTTAATCTTTACAAGTGCCCCTCTTTAATTTTCCTCTAACATCAGAAAACCCAACTCTCGCTTTCTAGTTAATATCTATATATGTATCTGGGACCATTTTAATCTCCTTTAATTGATGTTGATTGTTAAAATGCTAACATATTGTCTCAGCAACGTTATCATGCAACCATAGCGTGCAGCAAAATTTTTAAGTTAAACTCCGAATTGAAAAAACATATAATTACCGAGAAATTAACAAAGAAAAAACCCGACACAATGTAACAAGATTTTTTGATTACGCATGAGCCATATGTAAATAGCGGATGGTTTTTAATTTCGACGAAAAACAAATATTTACGAATTATGGCCAGGGCCGTATCAAAAATTAAGTCCCGTGTACAGAGCATATAAAACTACGTAGAGATGGAACTCCTATGTTAAATATTCGTTGTCTTAAATTATGATTTTAGTTCTGTGATCCAACCACTCAAAATTTGCAAAAAAAAAAAAAAAATCTAGATTTGATTCCCTGACCTGCAGGGTGAGAGTCGTCGATCTTACCGCTTCACCACGAAACGGATTTTACGAATCTTGCAAAAACAAAGGTTCTTAAATTGCAATCCACTGCTTTGTATAAGTGTGTGATCCAATGAAACAAAGCTGTGGGATTACACGCGACGAAATCGTCTATTTAACTTACACCCCCCTGGTCCCGCACGGTGCTCAACCAGTCTCCGATTATCGGGCGGAATGGACGAAAAAATCTGACTTCACAGCGGGTTTAGGGATCATGAATATAGTCCGAAACAAGCAACCGCAAAATCGCGTCAGATCATCCTGGGCCCCCACCAGGGGCCCCCGGGAGCTCCAAACTTCTCCTTAGTCGTGTTGTATATCATATGAAAACCCGTTGCAAATGCTGTCGAATGAGACCTTACAGAGATTTCTATCTGTTATAGGCATGAAGATACAGTCATTTAAAAGGGTCTAAAATTGATCCTCCATTTTGAATGATTTAAATGACGATATCTTTATGCCTATAGCAGATAGAAATCTCTGTAAGGTCTCATTCGACAGCATTTGCAACGGGTTTTTATATGACATACAACACGATTAAGGAGAAGTTTGGGGCTCCCGGGGGCCCCTAGTGGGGGCCCAGGATGATCTGACGCGATTTTGCGGTTGCTTGTTTCGGACTATATTCATGATCCCTAAACCCGCTGTGAAGTCAGATTTTTTCGTCCATTCCGCCCGATAATCGGAGACTGGTTGAGCACCGTGCCCGAGTGAAAGTGTATCATATTTTTTTTATCTCAGAGCAAAAATGTCGAAATCGCAAGTTGGCACTTGTCACGTGATAAAATCTTACGAAAAACAAAACAAACAGCGGCCATTTTGATTTTGTCAAAGTCGCGGCTTGACTCTGAGATGGGTTCAGGTAGAGACCCTAAATTAAAAGAGACTGGCAAAAAAAATTGGCGCGAAAAATCGGTGCCCACGGATCATGCGCACTGATATGTTGGAATTTTCGGAATTTTGGCAAAACTGCCGCTGCAAAATGCAGCACAGTAAAAAATGGCGAATGTTTTTGTTTTGCTCTCCATTGGAAAATTAATAAATCCGACTTAATTGGTGGCTTTCAGTAATAGCTGAACAGAATTAAGTGTTTTGTTGTCTCGGTAAGCACTTTCAATGCTTGCGTTCAAAATCCGACTCTTTTTTAAGGAGCTGGTAAACAAATACGCATTGAATAAACAAAAACAATCGCCATTTTTGACTTTGCTGCAGTTTACACCGGCAATGGAACTGAAAACTTTCAAAAATCAGTGCGCATGATCCGTGGGCACCGCTTTTTCGCGCCAAATTTTTTTGCCAGTCTCTTTTAATTTAGGGTCTCTAGGTTCAGGTTTAAAACAAAATATTATTCTCCTATCTCCGTCATGCTGGAAGTCAACTGACGTAGCACCACCCTCAGAAAAAAGAAATGTTTTGAACAAGTTTTGTCTTGCAACAAAACCGGAATGTTTCATAGCTAAACGAAAATGCTTAATGACAACGCACAGGTTGTTTCTTTATTTTTTACCATCGTAAGCGCTACTTGTACGCGAGACGCTTTTTGATTGGTCGTTGAGATTTGTAAACAAATATGGCAACGACTTTCGCTGGTTGTAATTTTTCTGATTTTTTTTTTTTTTTTTTTTTTTTTTTCGTGAATATGTAATAAAAACAAATACCAATATGAATAATATGGTGCATAATCTTATTAAAAGGGAAAAAGCTTTAAATAAAAGAAAACACAAAAACGAACAAATAAATAAATATGGCCGCCACGAAAGTTTCAGTGGGAATCCCAACTGTAAAAGTAAATTTTGTAAAAGTGTCCATAAGTTTACGCATGTCATAACATGAGAATTTGGAAAACGGTCAAAACGGACTATCTATAATTCTTTTTGTGATGGAGATACGTCAGTTGACAAAGCACTAAGCGATTAAAGAAAATCAACAGGCATTTCCAAATTAATAATATGGGTAATGCAGTAATATTATCATCATCATGAGCATGCTTGTCATGTGTCTGATCAAGATAAAAAAAATTCTTAAAAAAAATTATCTACGACTAAAATGCATTTGTATTCATTTGTGGAAAGCTTTTTTTTTTATTGGCAGCTGTCTTTCAAACCATTAGAGGTGAAAAAACCTTTTCAGTTATACTCTTTCATATTATATTAAGTATTTCTTATTCCGGTAATTCGTTTCATAAGCAGTTGTCTAGTTGCATTAAACGCCATTCTGTGGCTGATTCTCTGCGGGACACCCTAAGAGGCCATAGGTTAAATGTTGGGCCAGCGCTCAGCATCTTGAGGAAAGAGGGTGTCTATCAAATGCTGACTCCAGTGTTTAATAATGCCATGGGGTATCCCAAATCCGCATGTGTGCATGTGACCCGCCTCCCCCCCCCCCCCCCTTCCTTAACAAAATTAAAATTTTCTATCTTTTTTTTTTTTTTTTTCTGATGGAAAAGCGATTTTTTTAAAATTAAATGACGCGATTATTTGTTCGAAGTTGCCGGTAGCTGTTCTTAAATATCGACATTTTATTAAAATTAAAATTAGTATAACTCGGCCTATAAGCTAATATGAGAATCATAAAATTTTTAGTTTTAGAAATCTGAACAAAAAAAAATTGGTGTTTTTGAAAGCGTGGAATGTAGGCATTAAAAATAGCTTATTTTAATTTAAAAAAATCAGCAGGATATTAAAAAAAAACCGTTTATTTGCCTTTCCTATACCTTCGCATAAAACCTTTGCCACCCATGGATCCATTTATGGACCCATCATTTTTCCAAAATTGCAAAGCTTTTATTTTCTTGAAAAATCGTAAAAACCATTGAGCTAGGGATATTTTGAACTGCTGAAACCGAATATGAAGTTAAAATTCTAAAAAAAAACCAAATTCAAGATGGCGGATGGTTCGAAATTTCGAAATTTAACCGGCATGTTGCTTAAGGAGGATGGGTATTTTTATGACTAGCAGCTCTAGTTTTGTGTTTGCGTGGTCCCGACCTGTGAAATAATGAAACCTTTTGTGTTTTTATTAAAACGAAAATCTAAAGTATTGCTACCTCGTCCCTTTCAGTTTATCAGGTATCGGTCATTATGGTCGAGACCGTTTTAACACCTCTTAACTCACGCTCGGTTGACTGCATTTCATATCAAATGATGCGAAAAATTTACCAATCCTTTTTTTCCCCTAAAACGACAAACTTCATTTTTTATTTTTTAAATGTCGGCGCCTTCTTTCTCTAAACTTCCTACTCTTTTGAAAAGAAACAGAGCAAAAGAAAAGGTGGCACAAAAGAAATGAAAAACCCAACCAACGGTACTCGGCCCAGACTGCGTGTCCTTGGTTTCAAAAAATATGAGAAAAAACCGTGCCGAAAGGAGAAATTTCTGAGGAATATTTTTGTATTGTGTGACGTTTTTGACAGGAGAAGCAATTTTTCATAATTAGCGTGTTTCTTTTTCATAATACAAAACGCTTAAAAACGATAATTTTTTAAAACCTATATCCCTTTTGTTTCCATTCATTCTTCAGGTATTGAAAAGAGGACTATGGCCTCAAAGGGTCACCGAACGATTTCCCAATGGGCTTCGTCCAACAAGAAGGAAATTGGAAAGCCCGTAAATTTTTCTCTGAAAAAAAAAAAAAAAATGTAGACAAATAATTAATAAAGCCGTCATATGTCAGCATTTTTTTGACTGGACTGACAGGATCAATGCAAGATTTTTTTGGCAAAGTGCGAAATTGGAGAATCCCTTTTTGAAAAATATTCATGCAAGCCGCCATATACTCCATGCCGTTGACTCAAAATATCAAAATTTAGTCATTTTTCACCAGAATTTGCTGAAATTTTGAATAAAGGGGTGCCTGCACGAAAAATTGATGCAGAAAGTTTTGCAAAATAAATGCAAAAAAATTTATATAAAAAATGTATTACTTTTGTATCATTTATACAAAAATTTGGAGACTTATAATTTTTACAAAGTTTATGCATAATTTTTTTAAGCATGAAAATCTTGATATGCATAGTTTTTGTATAATTTATGCACATAAATTTTTAAAATCATAAAGCAGTAGAATTTGGAAATATTATTCTTGTTCAATTTCTTTCTCATTTATGCATAATTTATGTAGACTTATTTTGCATAATTTATGCATAATTTATGCGTATTTATTTTGCATAATTTATGCATAATTTATGCGTATTTATTTTGCATAATTTATCCATAATTTATGCATTTATTTTGCATAATTTATGCGTAATTTATGCATAATTTATGCTTAATTATATTTGGGGAGGGAAAAAATTAATTTATAATTATTTTGTACATAATTTATGCATTTTTATGTATGCCCAATTTTTGTATGACTTATGCATGATTTTTACATCATTTATGCATGCCTTTTTTGTACGGGTAAAATAGGACGCTGATTTCAGATATGAAGATTTTGATTAATTAAAATACAACATGGCGGATGTGTTTTCAATATTAATCATTTGATTTCCGGCGACATATTGGATTTTCTGCTTAAAATTTTGTCATTCTGACATTAAATTTAAAGATACAACTTTTGCGGGATAATTTGTATTACATGCATGTGATGCGGGTTGCCTGTATCAGAAAATCGGTATCTAAGAAATTGAGATATATCTTTTTTTTTTTAACTTAAACTTTTATCTATGGGTTCTCAAAAGTTTCCCGAAATTCGGAAAAATTGCTTTCAAAAAATTGTTTTCCTATTAAACTTACATCGAACGTAGATTTCGACAGGGATTTTCGATTCCGATTCGATTCTTTTTTGACCGATTCAATTCGATTCCAAAACCCAGGAAAACTGGAGAATCGATTCCTCTAAAAATTAACAAAAAAAAAAAAAAAAAAAAACGCGGATCGTATAAAGACCTAAAAAGAAAAATGACTTAAATTAATGAAAAATTTTTGAATCATATCACTTATGTTTCGTTCTTTATTTGTATTTTCCGCTTTAAAAAAAAAAAAAAAAAAAAGTTAACTTTGGAATCGAAGAATCGATTCCATTTCGTACCGATTAATCGATTCCGGAGAATCGATTCTTGGATTTCGATTTCGATATCAGAAGAACTAAATTTCAGGCAGGAAGTTCAATATGGCGCCGAAAATTAAATAATTAACCTTTTTAAGTCCAAATTCTGGAAATTTTCTGAAAATCTTTGGAAAATTCCAAAAATATTTATCTAAATTTTATTTTGAATAATTTTGAGTAAAAAAACCATCCCCGTCGCAATAGATGCTCGCTCTATGCGTTAAAATCTTTACTGAATGCCTACCGATTTCGGGTATAGGCAACCCGCATTACACGCACGCAACACAAAATGTCGGAGTTTTGTTTTTTTCGTAAAACACTCGGGAAAAAGAGGTTTGTGGAGTGTTTTCGATGTCGGAGTGATGCAATTCCAAATAGAAAAATCATTACGGCGTCAAAACTAAAATTTTTAAAAATAAAGGATGAGGGTCAATAAGGCCGTTTTTTGGGCTAAATTTTTTTTTTTCGTGAAATTTGATCCTTGAGTCCTGGTAAATGATTCCCCAAATGAATTTTCGATTTCGGTCGTCGGAACCCTTAATATTCGCCTAAAACCATGATATTTTATTAAAGCAAATTTTAAGGATCAGCATAGGAATTAAAAAATTTTATTGCGGCAGGGAAGTACTCCTACCTAACACCTTTTAAGGGTATTTTTTCATGTTCCGAAAAATGTGTAGAACCCCCTTAAAAGCGGCAATTTTAGGTGTTTTTATTTTTTTAAACACCGTTCTTCCAAGGATTTCTGAAAACTGCATACAATATATTATAGCTTGCCCTAAGATAAACCTCACGTAATTTTTCCCGTTTGCGAATCCAATGGAATCCATTTGAAAAATGCATAAGACGCGGTTTTTACGGCCTATTTGAGCTCCCTGGTAGTCAGATCTGAATTTTTTTTAAAAAACATCATTTAGGAGTGACAATTAATCGATTCCAGCCATTATCCCGTTCCATCCATGATCAAGTTATTTAAAAAAAAACTTTAAAAAATTATTAAAAAATCACTTTGCATTTGATGTGTTCCATAACAAGTTTTTGAAAATGAAATGTGAAAAATATAAACAATATACGTATTTTCTTCTATTTTTTGTATTAAATTGTTATTTTAGATGCAAGACATCATTTCTGAAGGGTAAATTAAAAATACCAACTAACTTAATACGAAAAAAGAAGGAAATATACAGATTATTTATAATTTTAATATTCCATTTTCGAAAACTTGTTATGGAACACATGAAATGCAAAGTGATTTTTTTTAAAATGTTAATAATTTTTTAAAGTTTTTTTTAAGATAACTTGATCATGGATGAAACGGGATAATGGCTGGAATCGATTAATTGTCACTCCTAAATGATGTTTTTTAAAAAAAATTCAGATCTGACTACCAGGGAGCTCAAATAGGCCGTAAAAACCGCGTCTTATGCATTTTTCAAATGGATTCCATTGGATTCGCAAACGGGAAAAATTACGTGAGGTTTATCTTAGGGCAAGCTATAATATATTGTATGCAGTTTTCAGAAATCCTTGGAAGAACGGTGTTTAAAAAAATAAAAACACCTAAAATTGCCGCTTTTAAGGGGGTTCTACACATTTTTCGGAACATGAAAAAATACCCTTAAAAGGTCTTAGGTAGGAGTACTTCCCTGCCGCAATAAAATTTTTTATTTCCTATGCTGATCCTTAAAATTTGCTTTAATAAAATATCATGGTTTTAGGCGAATATTAAGGGTTCCTGCCGCTTCTCCATTATGGCTCAAAATTAATTTTCTAGAATTAATTTTCAAAATTTCTTGAAGTACTGTGCTTTTGTTATTCTATGGATTTCTAACCCAAGATTTAAAAATGGAGTCGGCCATTTTTACTACATTGCATTTTTTGTATTCTTAATCCATGGTCGAAAATTCATAGAATAACTAAAGCACAGTACTTCCGGAAATTTTGAAAATTAATTCTAGAAAATTAATTTTGAGCCTTAATGGAGAAGCAGCATCCGTCGACCGAAATCGAAAATTCTTTTGGGGAATCATTTACCAGGACTCAAGGATCAAATTTCACGAAAAAAAAGATTTAGCCCAAAAAACGGCCTTATTGACCCTCATCCATTGCTTGAATATTTGAAAGTTTCCTTGGGGAAATTTATCCGGGGGAGCTGGAATCCAAAATCGTATTTGAAATCATGATTCCGGAAGTAGGATCTCATTTTAAAAAAATCAAGAAATTTTTAAATAAATTTTTCCGTTGATTGATTTGTCCTTGAGTCCGTCCTTGAAGAGAGGATTTTCAAAAATAATGTTTTTACGCGTAAATAAAAAAAAATTATTTTTATATCTAAGTGTCATTTATGTTAATTTTTTTAGCATTAAGGAAATTGATATGATTACAGACGAACAACCAGACAGACGTTTTTTTGTCATTATTTATTAAATGCATGGTTATCAACGTGATCCCGATAACGTAATGGATCTCACATTTAGCAGATAACCTTAATTTACAAGAATGACATTTTTTTTTTTTTTTTTTTCATTATTTATTTATTTTTGGTGCAGTTGCCAATTTCGATAAAATTATCATATGATTGATTTTTTTTTTCCTTTCAGGGAATCGTATGGGGAAAAGCGTTCCAAATCAAAGGAGACGAAGCCTTGCCGTATTTAAACAACAGGGAATGCGAATTAGGAGGGTACCTCACGACGATCACGACGTTTTACCCGAGGCAAACGGCGAACAATTCCAGCCACATCCGGGCTTTCCCCGTCGTCCTTTACTTAGCCACCCCGTCCAACAGCCTCTGGCTGGGTGATTCTCCTCTTCCGGATATTGCGAGGCAGATCGTGGAATGCACGGGAGGGAGCGGGCACAACGTGGAATATTTACTGAGGCTCGCGGATTTCGTCAGGGATAACTTCCCGGAGGCGGTGGACGATCATTTGTTCACTTTAGAGTTTTTGGTCCGGACTTTGATCGAAGAAAGGAAATTGTGCTTGAAAACCCTTATGGGGCAGAAGAGGGCGGTGAAAATGGAACCGGTTCCAGAAGCTGCCGGACCTCCGGCGGAAGCGGAAGTCAGATCGGATTCATTCCAGTTCACCTCTACAGTGCCTACCAAGAAATTGCGTTGTGTTAATATTTGCTAGTTTTTAAATCTAGTCAAATTTTTTTTTTTTTTTTTTAAATTGTTTTATAATTTCGACTTAGGTTACGTTGATCATTCCATTCAAAGGGAATTTTTATAAAAAAAGGATCTCATACTTGGAAATACTAAAGTATTTTTTTAATGGTTGTAAATCGAGTTATAAGATTCTTAATTCCCGAAAATCATTATACTCAGTTGATTTTAAGGTTAAAAAAGAAAAAAAAATCTATGAGATTTTATTTATTGTCAGTGAAAAAAATTTTTTTAAAAGCATGTACGATAAGCCTTTGGCACATTTTTTTATATATATGCAAAAACAAAAATATTTGTTTGTGTTTTTGTTACAATTGTCTTCAGTTTCTTAATTAATATTTTAAAAAATGGAATAACAAAAATTTTAAGTAATTTTTTGAATTTTTCATTCTCCGTTTAAGTGATTGAACATTTTTTTTCAAATTTGAAATAAAAAAACCGTCATTGATTGTTAACGAATGCTGAAGCATAGAAACTGTCTTGGATATTTCAAAATCAGGAATTGATGGCCCCTTTACCCATCAGATGGAACATGAATCTAAGCCAGTCTTTTATTTGGCTTTGTCCGTATGGAGTCTGGCCCATTATTCTCGTTGTTAAAAAGGAAGACTAAAAAAGGTAGGAGAAAATCTTCATGTCACGGACATCCATCACACCCTTATCCACGTGGTTTTTCCGACTACGTCACTTTCTAAAATTAAAAAGGCGGCCTGTGATTGGTTAAAAATGTTTTTTAGAGACCAGACAAGCCCATGAACTCGCAACCAAAAGTGACGTCACTTTCTGACGGCTAAGACGAACTCTGATTGGTGGTTTCTGCGCATTGCAGATTTTGGCATACTATGTTTATTTTACTCACGGTTGTGATTTTACTATGCGTCACAAGTGCTAAGTAATGTATACCCAGTTCTCAGTTAACTCAGCCTCTAATATTCAAAATATTTCTATAATTGCTTCTAACATAAACCTTCTCATACCCAACGCAATAGCTGTAAATGTTAAGAGAACGCAGTACCCGTGGCAGCAGATAAATCGTATTTTTTTTACCTGCTTCCACGGGTACTGCGTACTTTTAAGGAGCTGTTTTTTCTGATTATAATTTTAAAAAAACTATAATTCTTTCTATTAAAAATTTATTAAAAATAAGTATATAAATAAAACAATTAAAAGTGCAGGAAGACATTTTTTTTTTAAAATTTCATTTCGCAGTAGAAGACGCTCGCCACTCGGAAGCCATCTTGGATTTTTAACAAGTTTCATAATGACACCCTTTCTCTGGAATTTTATAAAATAGCAAAACGCTGTGTCTACAGCATATTTCTTTGATTTTTGGGAAAATTAAAATGTGAATGAATAGCCTCTTAAATTCCTACGTCAAGACTTGAAAATTTATTTTAAATCGCCATCTTGGATTCCTAATGAGTTCCATATAGAAGAGCTTTGTTTTTGAAAATCCAAAAAAACAAACATCAAATTCGGAATGAGAACATTGATCAACATTAAAAGTGACTGTAATAAGTGAATTTTAAAATTAAAAACAGCAATCAGTGTCAAATCTAAGAAATGTTAAATCTTCGAGATCAACCTTCTTTCTGGAACGGATTAAGATATTCATCGCCATATTGTCGTATCCATTAAGGTAAGAAAGAATATTTTCTTATTTCTTGTTAAATATTTTCCATTCCTTCCAAAACACTCAAATACTATTTCTTCGCTTAATAATTTTGTTATGTAGATGCTTTCTGACTCCAAGGCAGAAAGATTAATATACTGAAGCCCAAGAAAGAATAGCCATCATATTCTCATTTGGATTTTTTTGATGGAATCCGGAATCCGGAAATTTTTTTTTTTTTAAAAGTAAATCGGACTAGGTATTTTGTTCCTGCTTAGCCATTCTCTCCTTAAACAATGTTACCTCTTCAAAAATGCAAGCCTTCAAAGTTTCCTTTGGTAAATTATCTAATTCCATGTCGAAATTAAAAGGCTCCTCTCGATCGGGTTCATCGTCTGGAGTATAATACTCTTTAAGGTACGGATGAGCTAGAGCATCCTTAGCAGATATTCTATTTTGTGGATTAAAACTCAACATTTTATCTAATAAGTCTAGTGCTGTAGGATCTGCTTTCGGGTATAACCTCGCCCATGGGACCTTTGGTTTGTGCGGTAATGACAAGATAAATTTCCGAGTTTTTTCATTAGGTATGAATTCAACATCCTCTTCCGCAGGTGAGCCAATAATATTTAGAATCCGAATTATTTGATCCCAGTAATTTTTGCCAGGGAAAAGCACTTCCCTAGAAAGCATTTCAGCCAAAATGCATCCTACGCTCCAAATATCGATAGCTGTTGTATATCCCCCGTGGTTAAGAGTGATTTCGGGCGCACGATACCATCTTGTGGCGACGTATTCTGTTAGCATGCCTGTATGGTCGTGATCCAAGTCAGCTACCCTTGCCAACCCGAAGTCACATATTTTAAGGTCGCATGTTTCATTCACTAAAATGTTACACGGTTTGAGATCCCTATGAAGAACATTTGCACTGTGTATGTACTTTAAGCCTCGTAAAATTTGATAAGTAAAGTACACGATGTGATCGGCACTACTAAGTCTATTATATTTTATTATTGTAGCTAAGTCTGTGTCCATTAAACGCTGAACTACATAAACGTCTTTCATTTGATCAGGAGTGGCTGATGTTATTAAAATATCTAGAATGTTGATTATATTCTCATGTTTGAACCTCGTTAGAATTTTAATTTCTCTTAATGTTCTTTGACAAGTTGTTTGATGGTCGTTTAATAAAATCTTTTTTACAGCTACTTCTGTTTTAGTTACATTGTCATATGCAGATACAACCATTCCATATGCCCCTGCTCCTCTGTAAGAAGGTTTTGTATACCTAGGTGCAATTTCAGAAAAGAGGCTCTGGATAGTTTTTGAAGTTGTGGTCTTATCAGTAGAACTAGCCTTTCTAGTTGTTATCATTGACGACTGAGAATTTGAAACTTCATTTTCTTTCTCTGAAACTTCTTTATCTTTTTTAATAGTTGGGCTGGTTTTTGGTTTGCATCCTGAAAGCAGAGGAAATTATAATTTGTAAATAATAATTTAATAGGATGCCAACTAAATTTTTAAATACGAACCATATTATCAGATTGAGCTACAGGTTCCTTCTCTTGGATTTTTTTAAAATTATCTACATCGTCTTGTCCACCTGCACTTGATTTATTATATTCATCCTTGCAACGTAAGGTTTTAGGATTGCAATCCAATCGCAGTTCATTGTTAAAGCATGCTGAAAGCACCTCATCAGTTGGAGTTTTTTTGACATTTTTCTTTTTTGGCGAGGGAGAAAATACATCCTTAAAAAATAAAAAATTTAGAATGAGGATTAATAAATACCACAGGTAACTGTAGTCACCCTTTTCAATTAATTTCAAGTTTTACTTACTGCATCGAAAATGATTTCCTCCTTACTTTGTACTCTCCTTTTACTCATTCCGACAACATAAAAAATTCCTAAGGTTTCAGTCAAAAAAACTATACATTTAATATTTTTTTACAATGCTTTTTTTTAAATCCCTTTGTTCCTTCTGTTTACAGTAGACTTTTAAAACTTTTCCTGCAGAGGCGCTGTAAGCCAGCTGCCGCCATGTCAAAATTCAAATATAAAGGCGCGCCTTTTTCTTTTTGTTTTTATTTCTGAACGTTAGTTTTGCCGTTGACTGTACACATATTTCTGTTGCCATTCCCTTTTTTTTTTTTGTCAAGAAAAATGTTTGAAAAGAGCATTTAAAGTTCCCGTATGTTAAATATAATAGAGCAAATCAAGCATAAAATTAATATATTGCTCAGTTAAAAATTTTCATTTTTAAAGTTTATAAATAGTTATAAAATTTTTTAACCCGCCAAAACGTTATAAAGTTATAAAGTTATAAAATTTTATAACGCACTTTTTCTTGGGTTTTAAAAAGGACCATACCATTGTACTTAATAATTATGACATTTGAAATGTAGTTTTGACTTAAATCATAATAATACACAGCTTCTAACAAAATTTTAAAATTTGATGTACGCAATCGAAAAGGTCTGCAAAATATCTCGCTTCCAAGACCCAAACGTAACTCAAAATTTGAATACTTTGCTTAGCCCACCCGTTTAATGAATGTGTAATTAATTTTATGTTTGATTTTTTTTTTTTTTTTGACAGGTGATGGTGAGATCTCGCAATCGTCAATTGATCGAAGCACTTAATTTCCGCCATAGGGGAGGCGATGTAGCAAACATCACCTTATTCGGATTTCATTCACAGGAAGATACCGATAGGGAAAGACTGCAAAGCTGCATGGTAATTGATAAACTTCTAGGGAGCTTTATGATTTAAATTGAAAAAAGGCGAAAATTAAAAAAATTTTGTTTTCTTTACAGTTACACCTGCAGATACGAATTTACGCATCAGAAGTACCAACTTGAATGCAGGCTGAAACAAAACACTCAAACGCAATCACCAAGCGAAGGATACTGCGTTATTTCGTCGCCCCCCTGGGAACCTGACATTTCGTATTGTACAAATTAAACAAATACAACATGTCAGATTTCCAGAGGGCAGCGACAATTATCTTTATGTCCTGCCAGAACCATCCAAATGGGGTTTGCAAGTAGATGTCTACTGATCTGGTCAATCATGGATTTTGTTTTTTTAAATTATTTAAACCCACTTCCCTGTGGCGTCGGAATATTTAACAAGTTTATACTTAAAATCGCTTTAAAACAATTTTTTAGGTAATGAACTTTTTTGAAATAATTAATTAATTCCTAAATATTTTTTCTGAGAAAATTTTTTTAATGGAAAGAGTAAGAAGACATTTAATTGCCAGTATCTCTAAATAAAATATCAAAAACATACTGAAACTGTTTTTTGTTTTGGCGTATTTCTTTTTTTCATAGAATTTTTATAATAAGTAGGTGTAAAGTCCAACTGCATTTTTAAACTCATGGTTCCGACGCCACACTGATTGTACTTCCCTTAATATATTATTTTAATTCGGTCTCCTTTTTACCGCGATTATCCCGATTAGCTGTTTTGGATAAGACAATTCTACTGTCTATAGCTTGCTGGTCATATCAAAATGTTTAGCTTATGACTTTTTTTTTAAGTATACACGTAGTAAATTATCAGGTTTTCCGAAGGACATTAGGAAACAAGGGGTTACGCATTTTTTTAAATTTGATACATTCCTTGATATAACAATCATTTTTATTAAGAGGCTTTAGATTTTTTTTATGATCAGCATATTAGTTCGAAACATAAGATTCAATTTCTGTACAGTTTAAGTTCTTATAATTTGGACTGTTTTCCTCGAAAAATTTGAACTTAGATAAAAAGGCCTAAATCGGAAGTTAAGTTTTAATTAAAAGGTATTACGCTCGAGAAGAAAGCATTCCAGAAGGAAATCAAATTTTCATCCCTTTGAACACTAAAAAACAATGTACGCACCTCAATATCGGTGAAGTCAAGAAATTTTTGAAACTTTCAAAACTAAATATCTCTTAAACGGTTGGTTTTTCGGGGTCGTGCCCATTGGAAAAATTATTCGTCTTATATTCGTATCGAAAGAGCCTAACCGCATGTCTACGACGAAGTAAAAAAAAGCGATGACGTCACGAAATATTTCTCGAAAACTTTAAACCTTATCTTGTATAATCGGTTGGTTTCTGGGGTACGGAATCCCTGTGGCTTGAAATAACCAAAAGTACAATAATTCGACTCTATAACATTTTCATGTGATCAATAAGATTTAGTTTGGTCGAAAGGAATTTTTCTCGATCTGGTACTTCTTAAACACCCACCAGGCTGCAAAAACGCATTTGGATTGCATTCATATGATCCCAACTGGCTTAATTTCATACTTGGCTCGGAATTTTAAATAACTGTTTTCTCCGTAGATAAATCCTAGAAATTTCAATTCCCAAGAGTCCACTTTTGTAAGCAATGGGTGTTGTATATTTTTAAGCATATGCAAACAGTGGTTCTCTATTCCGTTGTTTTTAAAAACGGACTTAAGTTAAAATCGCGTGCAAGGGCAGCATTAATGGCCTCCTTTCCCTCCGAATTTTTAAATAAATCATCGAGCCTTGTGGGAAAACCAATTAATCCGAATATCAAGTTGAAATCAAATTAAGAGAAATAAAAATTGGTCACATTTTGCAACGGTCACCAAACTTTTGCAATTTGTCAAAACTTTTGCGGTTCTCCCATTTTTCGTTTCGGCGGTTCTTTTATCATTGGCACAAAGTTCCGTGTGAGTTTCCAAATATTTGTTATAGGAATCGAATTTTTTTATGTCTAGAAATTATGAAAATGGGGATGTACGCTGGAAAGCTTTGCCAAAAAAAATTTTAAACTTTTCAAATCTACGTAAGCCCTGAAGGGTCACATTTCTGTAATTGTTTTTTATTGTTTGTTCCGGAACTGACAATTTTAAATTAATTGTTTCTTCCGGAACAAGCAATGTCTGTTCCGGAACAAACAATTTCTAAAATTGTCAGTTCCGGAACAAACAATTTTATAAATTGTCAGTTCCGGAACAAACAATCTTTTTAATTGTCAGTTCCGGAACAAGCAATCATTAAAATTGTCAGTTCCGGAACAAGCAATCTTTAAAATTGTCAGTTCCGGAACAAGCAATCTTTAAAATTGTCAGTTCCGGAACAAGCAATCTTTAAAATTGTCAGTTCCGGAACAAGCAATCTTTAAAATTGTCAGTTCCGGAACAAGCAATCTTTTAAATTGTCAGTTCCGGAACAAGCAATCTTTTAAATTGTCAGTTCCGGAACAATCTTTTTAATTGTCAGTTCCGAAAGAAGCAATCATTAAAATTGTCAGTTCCCGAAAAAGCAATCTGTAAAATTGTCAGTTCCGGAACAAGCAATTTTTAAAATTGTCAGTTCCGGAACAAGCAATCTTTGAAATTGTCAGTTCCGGAACAAGCAATCTTTGAAATTGTCAGTTCCGGAACAAGCAATCTTTGAAATTGTCAGTTCCGGAACAAGCAATCATTAAAATTGTCAGTTCCGGAACAAGCAATCTGCAAAATTGTCAGTTCCGGAACAAGCAATCTCTTAAATTGTCAGTTCCGGAACAAGCAATCTTTTAAATTGTAAGTTCCGGAACACGGAATCTTTTTAATTGTCAGTTCCGGAAGAAGCAATCATTAAAATTGTCAGTTCCGGAACAAGCAATCTGTAAAATTGTCAGTTCCGGAACAAGCAATCTTTAAAATTGTCAGTTCCGGAACAAGCATTTTAAAAATTGTCTGTTCCGGAACAAGCAATTTTTAAAATTGTCAGTTCCGGAACAAGCAATCTTTAAAATTGTCAGTTCCGGAACAAGCAATCTTTAAAATTGTCAGTTCCGGAACAAGAAATCTTTAAAATGGTCAGTTCCGGAACAAGCAATCTTTAAATTTGTCAGTTCCGGAACAAGCAATCTTTAAATTTGTCAGTTCCGGAACAAGCAATCTTTAAAATTGTCAGTTCCGGAACAAGCAATTTTTAAAATTGTCAGTTCCGGAACAAGCAATTTTTAAAATTGTCAGTTCCGGAACAAGCAATCTTTAAAATTGTCAGTTCCGGAACAAGCAATCTTTAAAATTGTCAGTTCCGGAACAAGCAATCTTTAAAATTGTCAGTTCCGGAACAAGCAATCTGTAAAATTTTCAGTTCCGGAACAAGCAATTTTTAAAATTGTCAGTTCCGGAACAAGCAATCTTTAAATTTGTCAGTTCCGGAACAAGCAATCTTTAAAATTGTCAGTTCCGGAACAAGCAATCTTTTAAATTGTCAGTTCCGGAACACGCAATCTTTTTAATTGTCAGTTCCGGAAGAAGCAATCATTAAAATTGTCAGTTCCGGAACAAGCAATTTTTAAAATTGTCAGTTCCGGAACAAGCATTTTAAAAATTGTCTGTTCCGGAACAAGCAATTTTTAAAATTGTCAGTTCCGGAAGAAGCAATCATTAAAATTGTCAGTTCGGGAACAAGCAATCTTTGAAATTGTCAGTTCCGGAACAAGCAATCTTTGAAATTGTCAGTTCCGGAACAAGCAATCATTAAAATTGTCAGTTCCGGAACAAGCAATCAGTAAAATTGTCAGTTCCGGAACAAGCAATCTTTAAAATTGTCAGTTCCGGAACAAGCAATCTTTAAAATTGTCAGTTCCGGAACAAGCAATCTTTGAAATTGTCAGTTCCGGAACAAGCAATCATTAAAATTGTCAGTTCCGGAACAAGCAATCTGTAAAATTGTCAGTTCCGGAACAAGCAATCTTTAAAATTGTCAGTTCCGGAACAAACAATTTTTAAATTTGTCAGTTCCGGAACAAGCAGTCTTTAAAATTGTCAGTTCCGGAACAAGCAATCTTTAAAATTGTCAGTTCCGGAACAAGCAATCTTTAAAATTGTCAGTTCCGGAACAAGCAATCTTTAAAATTGTCAGTTCCGTAACAAGCATTTTTAAAATTGTCTGTTCCGGAACAAGCAATTTTTAAAATTGTCAGTTCCGGAACAAGCAATCTTTAAAATTGTCAGTTCCGGAACAAGCAATCTTTAAAATTGTCAGTTCCGGAACAAGCAATCTTTAAATTTGTCAGTTCCGGAACAAGCAATCTTTAAAATTGTCAGTTCCGTAACAAGCATTTTTAAAATTGTCTGTTCCGGAACAAGCAATCTTTTAAATTGTCAGTTCCGGAACACGCAATCTTTAAAATTGTCAGTTCCGGAACAAGCAATCTTTAAATTTGTCAGTTCCGGAACAAGCAATCTGTAAAATTGTCAGTTCCGGAACAAGCAATCTTTAAAATTGTCAGTTCCGGAACAAGCAATCTTTGAAATTGTCAGTTCCGGAACAAGCAATCTTTGAAATTGTCAGTTCCGGAACAAGCAATCATTAAAATTGTCAGTTCCGGAACAAGCAATCTGTAAAATTGTCAGTTCCGGAACAAGCAATCTTTAAAATTGTCAGTTCCGGAACAAGCATTTTAAAAATTGTCTGTTCCGGAACAAGCAATTTTTAAATTTGTCAGTTCCGGAACAAGCATTTTAAAAATTGTCAGTTCCGGAACAAGCAATCTTTAAAATTGTCAGTTCCGGAACAAGCAATCTTTAAAATTGTCAGTTCCGTAACAAGCATTTTAAAATTGTCTGTTCCGGAACAAGCAATTTTTAAAATTGTCAGTTCCGGAACAAGCAATCTTTAAAATTGTCAGTTCCGGAACAAGCAATCTTTAAATTTGTCAGTTCCGGAACAAGCAATCTTTAAAATTGTCAGTTCCGGAACAAGCAATCTTTAAAATTGTCAGTTCCGGAACAAGCAATCTTTAAAATTGTCAGTTCCGGAACACGCAATCTTTTTAATTGTCAGTTCCGGAACAAGCAATCTTTTAAATTGTCAGTTCCGGAACAAGCATTTTAAAAATTGTCTGTTCCGGAACAAGCAATCTTTAATTGCATAACGGACATTGCTTGTTCCGAAACATACATTGTTTGTTCCGGAACAAAGAATAAAAAACAATTATAGGAATGTGACCCTTCACGGCTTCCGTACAAATGTTTTCTTCTTTTTGTTTTCAACCGATTTAATTTTCACATATTTTGATTCCAGTCAGCAGTTTAAAACAAAAATATGAGAGAAATATTTCCTAACCAGGGCCGGGCTGGCTTTAAAAATCTGCGCGGATTTTTTCCCGAAACCTGCGCCATTTTTGAAGTTTGTACAAATTACGTTTTTAGCCGCCATCACCCCCCCCCCCCATTTCCTCTGCTTTATCCTATTTTCAAAAAAATTGGATTTTTTTGAAAAAAAAATTATAGTGGAAACGAGGATTTAATATTTTAAGGGCTCGCAATGAAAAAACGCTTCAAATTTAGAGAAATTAGAGACCACAGTTCTTATCGGAGTTATTGGTCATTAGGTTCGAAGATACTTCTTTATCCGCTTTCCTATTCAAATCTTGTATTCTTTATAATTCAGAGAAATTCAGAGAAAAATTCAGAGAATTTTTTTTGTATAAATTTTCAAAAATTTATTAATTATGATGTTGGTGATGTGCCAAAAATTGAAGAAAAAAAAAATGATCAGTTTGACTTTTAAAAGAATGTATCATTTTTGACCCAAAAATAAGCAATTTTAATGACCTGTGTTAAAATTAATGACTTTTTAAAGAAAATATGTAGATATCGAGTGCGAGCCCTGTATTTTAGAGAGGCCTGAAATAACAAATGATTGTAAATTTTTCAATGCGCTGATATTCATTCGAACACAGTTCACTTTTTAAAAAGCAAGAAAAAAAAAATTGTTTTGAATTTGAGAATTTATAATTTAACTCATTTAGGGGACGGATAATTTCACCGGCGGCTGCACCTACCGGCGCACCGGGAAATTCCCGGTATCCCGATGAGCCAGTCCGGCACTGTTCCTAACTGATAAAAATGTGATTGTTTACGCTTTTTCAAGCAAATTAATTTTCTAATTTCGAGCATCAAGATTGGGCCTGGACCGGAAGTCAAATCTTATTGATCACAAGCACAAAGAATTTTGAGTTTCTGGGTCACTCCGAAAATGGAGAGGACAATGGAAACATTGGACGAAAAACTTTTGTTATTTTCAAATTCTTTTCCTTCTTGTTTTCAACCGATTTAATTCTCTTGTTATTTGACTCCAGTCTGTGGACCCAAAACGAAAGTAATTAAAGAGGTCTGTTTAACAAAATTTTTTATTGCCACATCCTGGTAAGAAAAGTTAAGAAAAAATATAGGAGAAATATTTCCAAACTGTCAAAAAAGTGATTGCTTGCATTCTTTAAACCGAAATAATTTTATAATTTCTGGTATTTTGGTCGGTCCTGGACCAGGAATCGAATCTGATTGATCAGAGGAAAAGAATTAAAAATATTTGGACCCCGGGGGGAAAGTTTGGCCACAACTACTTTTAAAATTTGCTGATTTCAAATTTACAGAGTTAAAATTAAGAAGTCTGTAATATAGTGTAAATACAGTGAAGAGGTCGATTAATTTATTATCCGGAATCACCTAAAATTTAAAAATGAACCGTATGAAACAGTTACGTGTACATACGGTGCACAGTAAGCGTATGAAACAGTTACTGTGTCGAGAATCAATACTTATTATTAAAAATTATTATTTATAATTTTTCTCAGTAATGCATGACAAGCAGTATACTATCACGAACTGAAGGCGTTCTTTATCATAAACAGCCACAGAACTGGATGAAACTGCTTCATCATCATGGACCGTATAGAAGAATCTAAGCATGGTTTTGCCTCTGTCAACTCCTTTGACCTCAAGGCGAGAAGTAAATCCCATCAAATTTAATTTAAAAAAAAAAATTCAAAGTTTATCCATTTTAATATTTTTATTTATTTATTTATTATTTTTTATATAACTATAGACGAAAATATTACTTACAATATAAAGAATATTGAAAAAAGGACTTTCATCACATATTACAAAGTTTCCGACAAGATAATATTACATATAATAAAACATCTAAAAAATCATTGATTACTTTTCTTTTACTACATTCATAATGTGAAGTATAATCGTGATGTAATTTTTTTTTTTTATAATTGTTTTTTCGTCCAATCCCAAATACGTCACGCCCGATAAATGCTTTTATAAAATGAAAAAATTGAGCAAATTCGATTCTACAGAATTAAAAAAAAAAAAAATATTATCACAGACGTATAAGGGCTAATAATCAGTCTGAAATTAATGGACGATGAATTTTCTAAAATTTTGCATTCAAACCTAAAAAAAAAGAAAAAAAAAGTCGTTGCACATGGCCCGCATTGTTTTTTTTTTTTTTTTAAAGAAAAACCCTGTTTTAAGGCACGTTACAGCAAAAAAATATTACAAAAATGTTCCCGTGTTAAGGCGTTAATTTATTATAAACGATTTGTGAACAAAAATTTCATTCTAAAAAAAGTTTTTTTTTTTTTTTTTTTTTTTGTTAAGAATACCTATGCACATGACTAAACGTTAAAAATAGGTTAACTAACATTTAAAAACTGACCTACTTTTTTTTCAATTTTATTGTTATAACTGGATCGATTGAAGTTGATTTTTTTTGGCTATCTGCCTGATCGTTTTATAAATGCGTCGATATGTCAATCAGTCATTTAATATAAACGTCAAAAATATATTTCGCTCCATAACACATTGATTTGAAATTTAAAAATAATAAAAATATAGCCTAACGAAGTCATTTAAAAATAATAAGATAAAAAATCAACGATAACAATAACAGAGAAAAATTGAAAACAAAAGATATTATTTTTCAACTTAAATGCATTAATTTTAATCATAAAAAAAAAAGCAGTGGTTCCATATAGAAAGAAAATAAAGCTGATTGGTGGAATCATGCTAAATAACGGGATATAAACATCAAATAGGCATGCATTTACTTCTTTAACGGAAGTGCTGAAGCTTTTGTTGTCATTCCTGTAAGCGAAATGACCGTAACTGCATTTTTGTAAACAGTGGGTGTACTATTTTTAGCTTATGTATAAAGTAATTCTATTCCAAAATTTTCAAAAATGCAGTTACGGCCATTTTGCTTAGAGGAGCAGATAAGCTCAAGCTAAAGCCTAAACTAGATTAAATCCCGGATTTAAGGTGTTTTCCTAAAAGTCGACAGACCTAAATTTACGTTTTCGCCACTAAAGGAAAGAATAAAATAGGGCTGAGCTTTCATATGTTAACTATAGGCGCAAGAAAACTTCACTGGATTTACAAAATCTTAGTTCACATTTTTGCCACTTGGCGCTGCTCTAAATCAAAATCACCGTTTTGTTTTTAAAAGCAACTAGGGAAAGTAACGACACAATTCGTTTCCCTATTTCTTTGCTTGGCTTGTGAAAGAGCATATGAGTAGGGCATTAAATGCCAGATCGATCTAGGTGACAACGAATATATATTAAACTGAATTAGAGCCTAAATTCTTAAAGTAAACACTTTAAGAATTAGCACTCCAGCAGCGCTAAAGCGGCAAAAATGTAAAATAAAATTTGACAAATTGAGAATAAGAATACCTTTCTAACAAGAATTTTTTTTTCTGTAATTGCCTTTTTATCCACTAGATGGAATATAGGTCGAAGCGACGAACTTTTCAATGAACTTGATATTAAGGAGTTCGACCTGACCTCTGGTGGTAAAAGAGAAAAACAACAGAAAAAGAAAATCTGTCGGATATTCTATTTTCGCTTATTGAGGATCATAGCTGCGACATTTTGCCGCCAGGGTCGTCTGATTACATTGCCAATTCCTGTTAAGACCTTTGGTAGCAAATATTAGTTGGTTAATGTTTTCGGTAGATAGCCGTCGTCTGTTCAAAGGTAAACAAACACCCACAAACACCTAAAAGCAGATTTCAATTTCCAAACGGATCATATCCAAAACATTACCCTTAAGCAAACAAAAGCCCCTAGAGGAAAAATTTGGCAACCCCAAGACCTACGACCTTATTTTAGACGGCTTGTTGTGCCCCCCAGAGAGAGACTCAACTGCGTTTTATATTTAGCTTATAAACAGCGCTAAAATTTGCACCGATTCGATTCCACCTTTTCGCTATTTCTTAGGAAAAAAAAATGATTAAAATGCACGAAGTCCATTAACTTTCTTATCTCTTTTGCGAGGAAAAATTCTTCGAGAAAAAGATACCAAAAAAAAAAAAAAATAAATAAATAAAAAAACACGTTAGGCCTAAAGAAAGTGATAAACGGCAAAAAACGGACGTGCAAAATCCGATTTAGAAATATAAGGACAAATCTAACCTTGAAGAATAATCACCTAATTTAACACTTGATTATGTCACGTTTCGTCGGTTTTTTTTAAGTTTCGCGTCTTGCTCTTATAACCGTTAGAAATAAAAAAAGAAAGAAAAGGAAAAAGAATTTCGACCTAATCGCTTTCTCATTTTGAAGGTTATTTTTATCTACGCGACAGAAAAAAAAAATTAAATACGCCTAAAAACATTTTCATCAATAATTTTTCCTCAAAGGTAAATCGTGGGGTATCCGATCGACGAAATTCGCCGGGAATTGTCCGGTTTTCCCGTCGCATTCCCCGTAGAGCCAGTCTTGATCGATCCGACTTAGGACTTTGATAACGGCCCCTTCCTTGAAATCCAAATCCTCCCAAGTCTCCGGGGCGAACGGGTAGAGGGCGGTAACGTAGCGATCGGAACCGAAACCGTCCTCCGGTACTGGAACTCGAACCGAGATGAAATTAACAGGAACGCTCCCCTCCTTTCCGTTCATTTCACCGAGATACCAATTTTCGTCTATCCGACGGACTAGATTAATAATATCGTTTTCCTTAAAGCTTAAGTCTTCTGGCTGAGTCCCCGTGTAGTCGTATAGGGCGATTCCGTAAGATCTGGAAGCCTGAAAAAAAAAAAGTAACTTAAATTAAAATAAATAATGAAAGGGAGATTGTAAAAATCAAACATCATAATAAAGGTTTCCGCGGATTTAAAGGGATTACATCCCCGACCTTAGACTTTACCCAACCAACCATAAACCTAACCTAACCTAAAACCTAAACTAACCTAAAACCTAACCTAACCTAACCCAAAACCTAACCTAACCTAACCTAAAACCTAACCTAACCTAACCTCAAACCTAACCTAACCTAAAACCTAACCTAACCTAAAACCTAAACTAACCTAAAACCTAACCTAACCTAACCTAAAACCTAACCTAACCTAAAACCTAACCTAACCTAAAACCTAAACTAACCTAAAACCTAAACTAACCTAAAACCTAACCTAACCTAAAACCTAAACTAACCTAAAACCTAACCTAACCTAAAACCTAAACTAACCTAAAACCTAACCTAACCTAAAACCTAAACTAACCTAAAACCTAACCTAACCTAACCTAAAACCTAACCTAACCTAAAACCTAACCTAACCTAAAACCTAACCTAACCTCAAACCTAACCTAACCTAAAACCTAACCTAACCTCAAACCTAACCTAACCTAAAACCTAACCTAACCTAAAACCTAACCTAAAACCTAACCTAACCTAAAACCTAAACTAACCTAAAACCTAACCTAACCTAACCTCAAACCTAACCTAACCTAAAACCTAACCTAACCTCAAACCTAACCTAACCTAACCTAACCTCAAACTTAACCTAACCTAACCTAAAACCTAACCTAACCTAACCTCAAACCTAACCTAACCTAAAACCTAACCTAACAAAAAACCTGACCTAACCTGAAACCTAATGATAAGGTTCCCCGTTCGAAAAAAAAAAGATTATCCCAAAATCTCAAAAAAAAAAAAAAAAAAAATTTGAAATTTTGGGAACCTCTATAAGTTCCGGAAAATTAATCCGGAAGTCCAGAAAAAAGCAGGGTCGTACCCAAAACAAATTCACCGGAAGAAGTCTGTTCTCCCTGAAAACGTCCCAAAAGTGATCTAGAATTAAAATGTTTGCTATACTGCACTCTGTCGCTACATTTTTTAGACGAGACAAATCCCAAGAAAATGATATTTCCGATTTTCTAAACCGGAGCCTTTTCTGCTTCAATAAAAAATTTTCTTCGCCCTTTCAAAACTTTCTTCCCTTACATTTAAAACATTTTTCTGGAATTATTTTTAAATAAAAATCCGTTTCATCTTACGGGCGTTTAAACGAATACCCAAAATTACGTCTCTGGCTGTCAACGACCCTGAACCGTCAAAGATTACAACGAGGAAATGCTGATATAAAAAAAGGTTTAAGTGGGCGTAGCAAGAACTTTGGTATCATCTTGTGCCAGGAAAGACGTTAAACCAGACGTTAAAAAACGACCTTGGGTAAAGTTCTCACTTTTTTTTCCATTGCACATCAATTTGCATTTCGCTTTAAATTAAAGATAAAAAAAATTAGACACTTACATCTTCGATTCCATTTAAAAATTCTGGTGGAGGCGCCGGGGGAGGGCAAGTAGGCATCGGAGGAGATTCCGACGGGGACCAATCCTCATCATCCTCATCTTCCAAATTATAAATCCCATTATTCGAATTAAAACTCACAGACTCAAAAACACTGGTTAACAAATCAACGTTCTTCGATGATGTTGATGATAATGATGATGACGTAGTTGACGTCACTTTTTGAATGCTTGGTGGTTTTGGCGGTCTGTCCGGTTTCACTCTAATAATCGTAGGTATTGCGCTAACAGTTTCTGGTTGGGGTTTTTTATTAGAATTAGAGAATGTTACCCATGTGTTTCGTTTTGTTGCTGCGTTTGACTGATTTTGAGGAAATGCTAAAGGCGATGGATTTTTCGGTCTTTGTTGCTGAGCCACATCCCAGGGATCTTTTTGAGTATTCTTAAAGCTTAAAGATGATGATGAGGAAGAACTGGAAAAGAAATCGAAATCATCTTCGAAACCGCTCTCGACATTTGAAGTATTTCCACTTGAGGTAGAGCAAGGAGTTACTCCATCACTTCCAAAACTATTAACACTAAGAGCATCACTGCTTGATCTTGTTGTGAATGTCGGAGAACTTGGAGGAGAATTAAAATCTATTAGCGTTAAAACATTATTCGTATTTTTAGATTCAAACTCCGATGTAGATCTTGTTATTTGGGTATCAATTATTTTTGAAGAAGTACTGTAATTGTTTTTCCTGTGGAAGAGGTTTGTGATTAATTGGCTTGGCCTCGCAGGTACTTGATGCTTAGTTGTGAATTTCGGAGGTGGCGGCCGAGGGGGGGCTGGTTTCTTCTTCGGAATGTTTGCTGATTTGTTACGACTGTCTTTCACTGAATGATTGGTAAATCCTTTACTTCCTGGTTGACTTAATGGTGGTGGTGGTGCTGGCCTGATGGGAACCTTCATCTCTAAAAAAAAAAAATGAACTGAATCACTAAACAATTTTAATCCTTTGTCGCAACGCGATAAAAAAGATTTCTCGCTAATCACCTCCCAACGCGGATGTTTAATCTCAAACGTCAGTTGTTAGCACACTGCGTTTAAATGAGTGAAATTACATATATACACAAGCCTGTTCTTTGTTGACGTAATTCATAATGAGGTCTTATTACGGTGTGGAGAAAAAAAAGGCGGCTAAATTAATTTTTTTCGGGAATGATTTAAATTCCAGAAACAGATAAAGAAATACCTACCCGTTCGATAGGATGTCATTTTAAGAATTCCCTTCTAAAAGCCACAAATAACTAGGAAATATATTAAACGACATTACTGTTCTTTCATAAAATTGTTCGTGGAATTAGAAAGGTACCAACTGTTGAAAAAAAAAAAATTTCCGCTGCAACCGACTTCGTTATCGTGACGTCATTACACTTTCGTAAGATTTTTTTTATTTTTACAGATCTAATAATTTGCGGTTTGTCTTTCGTACTAAGAATCGCTCAATTAACTAAAGAAATTATCATAAACTTTCCATTTAAGGGGAAATAATTTGTTTTACAGAAAATATTAATGAATTTTCTGGATGTTTTTAAATTAAACGAAAAAACTAGTCTAAGAATCAAGTTTGAAATTTCGAGGCTTTGCAAAACTTTAAATTGTCGTAATTTAGAATGCACAGGAAGGTGCATGTTATGTATGTTTAGTAAGCAACAGTTTTGCTGGCTTATGTAGCTTTTGCTGAAAAAACGACGCTTATATATGAAGTCTTACGGACATTTTGAAGTTTATTCATTGCATACAATGATCGATTAGGTTGTTAAAGATAGTACCAGTGTCATTACAGGATATTAAACGAAGTAAAAATATTGCATATCGCGCTGAATATTGGCAAAATAATTATTCAGAATAATAAACTGCATTGGCAGTTAGTCCCGAGTAAACCAAGTTCCTTCTCGATTTTTAAGACGGTCAGGATTTGATTTTCACCACTAGTTAAAGCAATTTTGAAACTCTTGAGGACTACTCAAAAACTACCCTATATGCCTCACAAAACTTCAAAAATATCATAAAAATTGCTCAAGCATCTCAGCAATTTCGTAACTGGTTTCTTAAAAGTCTATAGAATTTGGGGATTTTCCCGGGAAACGGATCTAGTAAACATTTTCAGAACTTTCATTGCTTCCGCTAGAGGTACTCTTTTAATTCAATAGTCGGCCTAAATGTTTCCAAAACAAACTGCATTTTATAATTTGTAAAATCAGTACAAAATTTAACTGTTGCTAGAAATAACACCCAATGCTCGAAGGCATATGGCAGCGGCCTCAGCTTTTGCTTGCTTTTTATTAGGACTTGCAACGCTTGGAGTGTATTCAACTCCGTTGACTTTGACCTTTAAAAGAAAAAAGGATATTCATAATTAACAATTACAATTGATGTCTGACGCAACGTGTGAATATCAAGGGAAAAAAATTGTATACCTTAAAAAGAAAGTTTTTCTTGTGATCAGGACCACATTCAAAGCAAAGTTCAAATTGTGGAACTCCATATTTCCGCCGGCTGCAATATTCGTTCAGTAAGGACACTGGATGTTTACCTAAAATACAAAAAGATGTAATTGAATTTAAATGTTAAAGAATCTTGCCACGAAAACAAAGATTTCCAAATCAAATGGAAAATATAAAAAGGCTAAAAAATGGCTGTGAAAAAGTCGCCTTAAAAATGTTAATTAGATTTCCGAGTACTCTGGGCTATCGACACTCGGATATCTAATCAACATTTCCGAGGCGTAATACTTGAATGGCCCCTTTTTACTGCCAAGACACTATAAGCATAACAAGAGCCTATAAAGCATAATTTAAGCTTGTGTCAAGTAATTAAAAGAACCGAAAACTGCAAGAGCTTTAAAATTGCTCTATCTATTAATTAGCTAGGCAGAAAGGGCAGGAGCATAAGCTAAATGTTGATGATCATGTTTTACCTGATTTGATGCTTAGCTTATGGATCAAATCATTCAAAAAATAGAAATCGGCATATCATGCTCAAGTCCCTAATAAGCTGTGGTCCCTAGTCTTGTTAAGAATCACTAGCGCCATTTTTATGGAAAATAGTAGAGATTTTAAAAAAAAATCTGTTCATCAACTAGTTCCTGCTTTCTTTACTTGCACATCAGTCCGCATTTTTAATTTTTCTTAAAATTGTACCGTTCAAATTTTTACATACCGTCTAACGTTTTTACAGTCGGTAAAAGCGGACCTTGTTGAACTCCCACTCCTTTTCCTTTACCCTTCTTCAATTCATCAGCTGCCAAAAGACCTTTGAAATCAGAAAAAAAAGGAACATTACAATTAAAATATGGAAATGCGGCATCATTAATTAAAATTTTTAAAAAAATAATTTGTATACCTTTCTTATCCATCTTCACTTCCAATTTTAAAGGTTCCAGCGTCCCTTCCTTATTTTTACCTAATCCCTCGCCAGGCTGCCATCCCATTTTCTGAAGGAGCGCCATTCCCATCCCTCCTTTAACCGGAGTAGCGCTAGTTAGCTGATCCTAAAACGACGCAAATAACTATTAACTTTCTGAACCGGTTAAATGTTTTTTTTTTTTTTCTGAAAAATATACTTACCTTCGAAGTAAAAAAAAATTTACATATATTTTTTAAAAGTTAGTTTTAAAAAAAAAGGGATGTTTTAAGAAAAAGTTTTTATTGATTTTGAAAACTTCCAATAACGCCCTTAAATTTTATGTAGAAAAAAAAACCTTCAAGAATTCTAGTTTCAAATTTTTTTTTCAGAAAAAAAAAGAGAAACTAGAATTTTTGAAAGTTTTCTTTCATGATATAGGAAGGTTTCAAAACATACCAAACCGTAAAAGCGTATCCGAGCAGCTGGTCCAAAAACTGCAGGTTTCTTCCCATTCGGTGTTTTTTTTAAATACAAAATAACCCTCAAGGCACGGCAGTGAAGTTCGCTCGTAATTTTTCAAGAAGAACACCCTGTAACAGATTCTCAGGAATGCCAGCCTCGTAAATTTCCAAGTTTTTTTCAAGTTTTAAGGAAACACGAGGCTGGGTGTGTAAAAAACCTACGCACCACAATGGAAAAAGGCAAAACTTCCTGAAAGTTTTTATTTTTCCCGGTAGATGGCGGCAGCGCTCCTAAAATCCCTGTCAAAAAAAAAATTGAGGGGCGCCTTTAATTAGGGATTTTAGGAGCGCTGTCGACATCTGCCGGGAAAAATGAAAACTAAATTTCGAAAATTTCCCCTTGATAATGTTCAGCAATGCACGGTAAAAATTTAAGAAAATCCTTAGCTTAAGGATTCTCCGAAACGTCTGTACAGAAAGCAGAACATTTTGATTTATGTTCATTGCTGAGAATCCATTACAGATCAAATGATAAAAAAAAAAAAAAAAAAAAATAAAGAAACCCCCTTGTTAAACGGATTAAAGAATTGAAACTTACTCGTTTGGCCCATGCCTGGGCTCCCCCGCTTAACTCGGAAGCGGATAAAATTTTAGCGCCCGTGCTTCCGGTAAATGCTCCTGTTTCGTGTTTTGTTTCCGCCCACGACTGCATTTCCTTTTGAGCTTTGTACATTTCCATCAAAGCTTGAGAATCGTTCGGATTTTCTTGCAATTTCCTCATGGCTTCCAACCGCTTTGAAACTATTGCACTGATATCTAATTTAGGTGCCTGAAAAAAAAAAAATAAACAAAAATTACATTTTTCATTGATTTTCAAGATGGCCGCTGACGGGTTACAACATAAATTATCCGTGACATACGGAATTAAATGTGGACAGCAATAAAAAAGGCTAAAAACATTTCTGCTGATTTTCTCAAATCAACTCCTAACCTAACCTAACCTAACCTAACCTAACCAAACCTAACCGAACCTAACCTAACCTAACCTAACCTAACCTAACATAACCTAACCTAACCTACACCTACGGCACCAAAGTCGAACTGACACTTACATCAAATTGTTACCTAAATCCAACGGGCAAACTCTCACAAATTCTAAGTCAACCCTGCAGGAGGTGACCCACATCATCTTTTAGTAAAATATAAATCTTACCGACGGTCCAGGTTGAATCACTGGAAAGACCGGCTTGTGCACGGGCTCCGGAGGAGGAACTGCTGACAATTCCACCGGAGGATGAATCTGTACTGGCGTGGGTATCGGTATCGGTGCCGGCGCTGGTAACGCTAAAGGCACCGGAGGTTTTTCGACTGGAAGGGGAGGCGCTGCTTTCGGTTTTTCTGGTGGAATCTCCTTTTTCGGGGGTGATACGGGTATCCATTCGCTTTCTAAATTTGAAAAAGAAAAAGAAAAAAAGTTATTAAATTGAAAAAAAAAAAGGATTTAAAAATTAAGGAAATTACTCATGCGCATCTGAAATTTGAATGCTCAATTGACGATCAGTTATTTTTTTTTTTTTTTTTTAAGGGGAAATGGGAGCTTTTTAATTTTCCAAATTCATAAGTAAAAAAAACCGTCGTCTGCTTAACGGTAAAATGGGCCGCCTTCTTCATGAGCTGGTAAAATAAATGACTCAAAATTCAAAATAAAGAAAATGCTGGGGCGCCATTTCAAAATATGCGAGGAACAGCTCTATTCAAAATATGACAGTTATCAACCCCGGAATCACTTAAACCTGATTCAAAAAATTCGAAGTTGGGGCCCACTCTACCGTTAAACAGAAGACAACTCTATGCTTAAAATCCTCATTTTGTACACCAGGAATATGAACCAAATAGGAAAAAATTAAAATGACCACTAATCCTCTACTTTCTGTAAAAAACGATCGTGAGGCGATTACGATTATAAGATTCGTCCATTTAATTCTGATGTACAAAATTACGACCATTCAAATATTACCCAAGTCAGATTTTTTTATTTTTTTTATAAATTTCAGGTTCTACCCTAATGTATGAAATTGTCATGGCAAGAAAAGAGCGAGATTAACACTTAAAACTAAAAGGAATATACAAAAAGAATTTTTTTTTTTTCTTGCCCTAAAAGTGCTACGAAATTATTATAATTTTTGTTTTTTTTTGCAAAAATGTTGAGACTTTATGTTATGACTTAATGGAAAACCATCCTTCCCTCTTTTTTCGTTAAACGTAATTAATTTTTGGTATTAATATCCCCAAAATTAATTCAGGTATAAGAGAGTAATATATTCCGTCTGTCGGAGACCATGAGTCGTAGCTTAAAGGTGGGGCTTTTGTCCGGCAATAGGAGCGATTCCTCATGGCTAAACTGGCTCAAACTGAGAATTTTTCTTTCTGCTATATCTGAATTAATTTTTGGGAATGTTAAGGCTTGTTTTAGAAGCTCGGAAAAAAAAATCGAATTTCCCCAAACCCAATATTCAAATAACATTGAAGCTTAAGTCGCTTTACCAAGAGCATCAATGCCGTAATAAAATAAATTAAAATTTTCTTTTTCTTTAGCCCCCTCCCCCTATATCTTATTTAGGATAATATTTGAATAATCCCTTTCTTAATATTAAATCTGAAACAATAACAGTACGTCTATGTGATGATCCACTGGAAACTGGGAACTGGAGCCTCAACTGCTTTGATTGTTCTGCTGCTTTCTCTTGCAATGACTTCGTAGGTAACGGAATTGAATTCTAAAATGAAAAATAATAAAATCATGCACTTCTCTTGAAAACAAAAGATAAATCAATCAAATTTTTTCTTACTTTAATGTTCATAATGATGCTATTGGGCCTATCACGAACTTGAAACGGATGATGAAAAGGCTTTTCACCTTCGTCACTCGATTCGCTTTCTATGTCACTAACGTCATCTCCGAGAGCCTCCTTTTTTGATAATTTTTTACAATATTCTGAAAGTAAATTTTTTAAAAATATTACAGTTCGACATAATTTAAGATTATTTTTTTAATTTTATTTAAATAATTACCAGTTAATTCATTAACAGTCTTTCCACCCGCTTTAATAGTTGTCAGTTTCTCAGCTCCAGGAACGATCCCAGCGTCGATTAATTTAAGAGCGTTTTTCCTAGCTATGGCAAGTAGTTTTTCTTTGTCTATTTTTTCGACATTAGTGTCACTAAAACACAAAAAAATTTTCCTAAACAAACCTACTCAACAAAAAAATTTAGAACATCAGCCTTACCGTTCTGTTGATTTGGTTTCCGACCTATGTTTAATCTCCCTCGGTTCTGATCTATGACTAGTTCTAAGTTTTTCTTTCCGCTCTCTCGATCTAGATCTAGATTTTCTCGACCTAGATCGTTCATGTCTACTAGTATCTCTAATTGTACTTCTATAAAAATTTTAAAAAAAATTAAAGAAAAAATTACAATCGATAAAAGGGTAACAAAAAAATATACTTAAAAAAATGATTTTACCTTGAATAATGAGATCTAAATTCAATAGATGAATGTCTATACCTTTCTCTTTCTCTTTCTCTTTCCCTAGGGTAATAAGTATCATGATACAGTTCCCTAGATCTTGATTGTCTATATCTTAAGCGCTCTGATGAATATGGTCTATCATCATGTTTACTTCTAGATCTTGATCTTCTTTTTTTCTGTTAAAAAAAAAAAAAAAAAAAAAAATTAAATCAACTTCATTATTATGATTTATATAAAAATATTAAAGAAGCTCTTTACCACACCTTTAAATATAATCGTAAATCTTCCCTGTGGTGATTTGATGATTTCCTTGATTTTCTTTCTTGTCTGCTTTTGTGCCTTGAATCACTTTCTAAATATTTTTCTGATCCACTAGAATCAGATAATTCACCTTCTTCATAATTAGCCTTTTTCTCCTCTTCTCGTTTTTGTTTTTCCTCCACAGCTTTCACTGTCTCTTGATAAACAGAACTAAATTTTAAATCTCTAATTTGTATTTTCCCTTTCTTAACTTTCTCCCCTTAAAAAAAAAAAAAATTATTATTTTACAATTAACTTCTTTCTTAAGATTTTCAATCACATCCCCTCACCTTGGACAGTACTATCCGGTTCTTCAAACACTTCCGGCAACATACTATTATCATCAGTCTTTTCGTTATCCTTTCTTTCTTCATTTGTTGATAATCTTAAATCACCGTTATGCTTCATCTCTCCTTCATTCTCCCAATCACTTAAAGCTTTATTTTCCTTGTCATTTCTGGTAGTCTCAGTAATTTTTTTTATTTTCCCGTCTTCTCCTTTAATACCGACGGTCCCGTCCAACATTATTTCCAAAGCCATCGGAACTTTGTCAACCGAGAGTTCAATATCAACGCTGGAAGAGCTGCTCCTTTTTTTCTTCTTCTTCTTCTTCGATTTTTTTTTCTCCGATTCGGAACCGCTTTCGCTGCTGCTTTCAGATCGTTTCCTTTTGTGCTTCTTGCTTTTGCTTTTATGTTTCTTTTTAGACTTTTTGCTCTTCTTCGACTTTTTATGTTTTGATTCTCCTTCCTCACTGCTCGATCGTATTTTTAATTTCATGTCTAATTTCGGCGGCTCTGCGTTGAAAGCTCCAAAAAGCTCGGTTAGTATTTCGTTTGATGATTTCACAGGTTCGATTGTTTCCATATTTGATTACTTAATAAATTATTTACAATAGAATTATTTAAAAACTGAAAATAACAAATTTACCAGACAACCGACAACACAACACTGATTACGGGCTACCATCTTAAAAAATTAAAAACCCGGCTTCCTTTGTTTTGTCGTGGCAATGGATAAGATGGCGGCATAGCGGGTTTTGGGTTTTGTTTTAAAAATGTAAACAAAACGAATTTTTAAAATTCTTTTTGGTAACAGTTACTGTTCGTAATAAGTGATTTGGAAATCCCTTGATTTCCGAATCACTTTGCTGGATATTAATAAGTATTTTATTATTTTGATATAAAAAAATCAACAGCAGCGTAATTTTATAAGCGATCATCCTCATCCAAGTCCACCCCCACAGTTATCGTTCCTTTTAAAGCTTTATTTTCTGTTAATAGAAAACAGATATTTTACTAACATCAACTTTATTTTTGTTGCAGATAAGTTTTTTTACCTACCATGAGGTAGAACCTAATTTTAATTGTTAAACGTGACTGACACGACATAGGCTGAGTGGCGAGCGTGCTCGACTCCGAAACGAATGATCGTGTGGAGTCTTGGTTCGAACCTGATTTCAGTCAGGATTTTTTTCCGCCAGCATTCACCTCTGATACTCATGTGTGTGTCATGTGAAGAAGACCGATGTGTCACAGGGTTCGGATTCCCTGTCTAAATAAAGTAGGTCCAGCTCATTCGTAAAATACCTTTGCGATATGAGTGCTCCCCGTCTTCAAGCTCGTCACTCGATACATTAAGGGGTATAACGTAGTAACGCCTAAACCTTACACCAGAAACCGAACTTGGTAAAGGTAGGCGCCGGGTCATAGGGCTTCATGTCCTCATTATGCCGAAAAAGAAGAAGATGAGGTAAAACCATTTCGAAGCAGAGACCACAACACCTCTTGTTTGCTAGCAACCAACTAATCATGTTTTTTTTTGTATGAACATAAATGATGAAAAACATTTTTTTACTGAATTTCTTTTTCCTCCGTTTTTTAGGACTTCAAACAACTAGAGTGGCAGGGTTATTTGTATTGGATTCAGAGTAAAGAAACCATATTCCCCCTAGCAAAGGAAGCTGGCAAATTGCAATTTAAATGCATTCCAGCATGTTTATATACGCGGGTTTTCTTTTAAAAATGTAAAAAAACGAATGAGGATTTTTACGGCAAACTAAATCCGCTAGGGGGACTCTGGCTGCTATCATGGTAAAATGGCGGCCGGCTTCGGATTGGTTAATAAATGACATTAATATGAGAAGGGAATATTTATTGACCAATCCAAAGCCGGCCGCCATTTTACCATGATAGCAGCCAGAGCCCCCCTAGCGGATTTAGTTTGCGGTAAAAATCCTCATTTTCAAAATTCTTTTTGGTAACTGTTCGTAATATGGGGTCATGTACATATTACGTAAGCATGATAAGGGGGGGGAGGGGGTCTCGCAAATGCTTACGACACCTTACCAAGGGGAGGGGGGGGTTTCACACTTTCTTACGTAAGCTTTTTTCTACTCTGGCCAGTAATTTTCCAAAATAAAATAAATAATTAATTAAATAATTTCATCTTTTTTAATAATATTGTAAATGTTGGGGCGAGCTAATATTTCATTATTTTGTTACCGTCTAAATAAAGGTAACCTTCTCTTTAATTTTTCTCAATATTGGTGTTTACATTGGTTTATTGCAGTTCCATGAATTATGGGGAAAATTACCGAAGTCGAGTGCCGTTGGTTCCATTTAAAAAAAAAAAAAAAAAAAAAAAAAAAAAAAAAAAAAAAAAAAAAAACTTACGTAATATGGAGGGGGGGGGGGGTTGCCCAAAATCTTACTCATGCTTACAACGGGGGGGGAGGGGGTTGAAAATGGCGAAAAAAATGCTTACGTAATATGTACATGACCCCTATACACGGCGGAACAATTTTTATGGCGGTGTTTCCTATGTTTACCTTAATAAAATCACACCACAAAAACTGTTCCACCGTGTATAAGGGATTTCCATATCACTTTGTTATGGATGTTAATGAGAAGTATTTTGTTTTTTTTTATATAAAAAATTCAACAGCAGCGTAACTTTATAAGCAATCTTTATTATTTATTTACTATAATTTCTAAGATGCTTTATTTACATTATGTAAATAAATAATTATATAACTTATGACTAGGTAGTTGAACTTATAATACAAAATTACACCATGTGAATTTTTCCATACCAAGCTTCAAGATTACTATCCGTGCATGAGGGCTTGAACCAAATTTAAAAAAAAAGATTCATTGTCTTTCTTAATCCGTTAATAATAATGCTTCACACCAATGTTTTTTAATTACTGTTACTATTGTTCTTCGACAATGTTTTATCCTCGATTTTAACCTCCGATGCTTGATTGGCAGTTTGATTATTATTTTGCGACTCCATTTCGATTTCCGTCGTTTGAGTATTTTGAGATCTAGTGATGCGAGTAAGTTGACTACGTAAACGGGAAAATGACGTGGACAAACTTTTGCAATTCCAGCAAGGCGTCGTCGCGCAATTTTCAAAATATTTCCTTGCCGCTTTCCGAAACTTTCTACCCGTAAGACAGTAGAGGAAAAAATTGGTGGAGAACGTCCATTGGTAGATTGAGAAAAATAATCCACGGACCCATTTCAGTAAAAGTTTCTCTTGTTGCCTGTGGATGAAAAAAAGGAGGAAAAAAAAAAAAAAAAAGATTTAAAATCATGGAATTAATGAGGTTTTATTCTAGGTTCAATTATATAAGCCCATAGTCCGTCATGGTGGGGATAATAAACAGGCCATAACACAGTTAGACAATGATAGTAATGGACTTATTGGCCTAGCATCTTTTTATTACAAAAGAAAATATTTCTGACCTAAAAAAATAAAATACAGAAACTGGGGCTCTACCCTGGTAAACAGTAAACATTCCGTAATTAAAAGGCAATCAATTTAACGATTTTATCGAGTATCATCCCTTGTACTTTAATTACATTTTACCATGCTGTAAAAGACTAAATTTAATTAATTAAAAGCTCTCCGGCCTAGATTTTAAGGAGATAGATAATCACCATTTAATGTACTGCTGTCGAGCGGGGCCTTGCGCAGACGGTTTTTTAATCAAAACAACATCCCAATAAAGTTCGAAAGTTTCCACAATACCAAGCGGAAACATAAAAACGAGGGTTGTTATCGATACCGTTAATAAAAGCCCAAGCATCCGATGCGTATCGTTGAATCTTTTCACCGCTCTTTTGTCAGCTGAAAAAAAGAAAAAAAAAAAGAAATTAAATTGTAAAATAAATAAAATAAAATTTTATCTCCTGTCCTTGTAAAAGGAAAATAGCTTTTTAAAAAAATCTCAAAATAGATTTTTTAGCAAAAAAAAAAGAAAAAAAAAGTTTATTGCTATATAGATAAACTCACCACTCAACTCGTATCTAGCTTTATTCGTTAATCGAACTTGACGGATTAATAAAATATTTCCGATGAATATAAGAAGACAAGGGAGCCAAGTCGATAAAGCCACGTAGACGTAGACTACTTTGTTGTCTGAATTTTCCGAATGAAATTTACACGGTTTGAATCCAAAAGTACTGTCTTGCTCGTAGCCTAAAAATAATAATAAAAAAAAAAGAAAAAGATTTCATCAAATTTTTATATGGAACGCACGTGTGGCTATAGATCAATTTGCGGAAATGACGAATATTATTTCAGTTGAACTTCATAAAAAATAAATTAAAAAAGAAACAAGATTGATCAGTGACGATGCTACAGTGTGTGGGGAGGAGGGGGCGGAGGAAAGGGGCCGAAAAATATTAAACTGGGTCCAATAATTCGAATATATTTTTAGTTAAACCGAACCGAACCCTTGAGAAAGGCTCCCAACAGGAAAATATAAGGTGGAAAGGCTTTCCCGGTGCAAATATAGTAGAATCACATCAAACTAAATTAAAATTTGGAATTTATTAAAAAAAAGTGGCCCCACCAGGTTACCATAAAGGTTGTGCCCTAAAATTAAATTTTTTTTGGACTTTCACCCATCGATAGGACCTAGTGAGGGGGTAAATTAGGCCAAATATTAGGGTCGAAATGAAAGCCGTTTCTGAGGCGGGGATGGGACTATTAACTCAGTTTTTATTTTTTTGGCAGAGAATGGGTTGTCCGATTGAAGAATCCAAAAAACGAAAAAAAAGCTCTTTCAAAGGGCTATCTAAGGGCATAATTGTTAATTTTTTTAAAAATGGTCCATTGGCCAAAATAGCCAATTAAAGGAAAAAAAAATTATTTTCTTCATGTTAGCTTCGCCGGACCAAAATTTCGCTATGACAGCCAAAAAGTAAGTCAAATATTGGCCTATGTACATGTGCTTCTAAATTTTTCTTTCAACAAGAAAGTGGCCAAAAAAGTGGCTAAGATCATAAAAATCGCAAAATAATTTTTTCACTCTTAAGACCCGGCTGGACCAAAATTTCGCTATCATTACGCGAAAGTACGCAAAAAAAAATATCCTAGAAACATATTTTTCCGTTGGAGGAAAGAAGGTAGAAATTGGCCCAAATTTATGCATTTTGGTTACTTACTTTAAGCCATTAGTTTGGGCCGATTTCTACCTTCTTTTCTCCAACGGAAAAAATTGTTTCTAGACTATTTTTTTTGCGTACTTTCGCGTAATGATAGCGAAAGTTTGGTCCAGCCGGGTCTTAAGAGTGAAAAAATTTTTTTGCGATTTTTATGATTTTAGCCACTTTTTTGGCCACTTTCTTGTTGAAAGAAAAATTTAGAAGCACATGTACTTAGGCCAATATTTGACGTACTTTTTGGCTGTCATAGCGAAATTTTGGTCCGGCAAAGCTAACATGAAGAAAATAATTTTTTTTTCCTTCAGTTGGCCATTTTGGCCAACGGACCATTTTTTAAAAAAATTAACAATTATGCCCTTAGATAACCGTTTTAAAGAGCTTTTTTTTCGTTTTTTGGATTCTTCAATCGGACAACCCATTCTCTGCCAAAAAAATAAAAACGGAATTAATACTCCCATCTCCGCCTCAAAAACGGCTTTCATTTCGACCCCCATATTTGGCCTAATTTACCCCCTCACTAGGTCCTATCGATGGGTGAAAGTCCAAAACAAATTTAATTTTAGGGCAGGACCCTTATGGTAACCCGGTGGTAGCCTAATTGCGCTTGTGAGTACCGAACCCAAACCAAAATATTTGAAAATTCGAGAAATTAATTCTGCACCTCATATTTTCCGAATTTTTGACCGCTTCTCTCCTCTTCATCAAAAACAAGCATTTCAAAAGCCCCCCCGGCAAAACACTTGAGTGGCCTTCCCGCCCTAAGCCACCTTGTATCGTGTTAAAACTTGAAAGCGTCCCTACTTCTAACTTTTTTCTAAAAGAATCTTTTTAATTTTTCCTTAGCTCTTCTGAATTTTTTTTTCTTCGTGCTTGAAATGTAGGTTGGGCCCCCTTTAGCTTCGTCACTGAGCTTTACCCAAACAATTTAAAAAGAGATTAATTTAAAAAGAAGAAATGAACGTACCTACCGGAATACTTGAGCTTTAGGCAAGCTACCGAAAGCGACGTTAGGCCTATACTATACACGATTGTTTTCGCTTTTTTCACAGTGCATTTGAATGAAAATCTCATTGGGCACCCGATGACTAAAAGTCTTTTCACTGTCAAACCCACAACCAACCATGTTGAATAAAATAAAAATACGTCGACTAGAACTTTGTTTGCTCCGCATAGCCAGACATTTTCCTGAAAAAAAAAAAAAAAAATTAGATTTCGTTTTTTTTTTCTTTATTTTATAAACCGCAGTTGTAAAAATGTATTACAAGGTGAGAATAATGTTAAACCTTGACGAATATCTCTCATTTTTTTTTATCTACATATATATTTTTAAATGAAAATGTAATTGAAAACTAGTGATTTATAAAATTTAATATGTATGTACCGGTTTCTGTTATTTATCGCTCGTTAAAATCTCAAATGGGTTTTGTTGAATGATTTTGGTAATGGGCCCACGGTCTTTTGATCGAAAAGCTGGAATATAAAGAACAACGATTTGTTATAGTCTGATATTATACGGTAGCTACTAATTTTTTAACGTTTACAAACAAAATCAGGCACGAAATTCGATCAAATTCAAGGTTTTTCCTTATATACTTGGGACCCCCCCCCCCCTCGTTAAAATTTTTTTAAAATTAATATTAAACATTAAAAAAATCTGAAATTCTTCAGAAATTAAATTTTACAAAGAAAAGATTTTTTTTTTAAGTGACTTAGACAACATATAATTCAAATTATTTAAATTATTTTCATTTTTGCAAGTTTATTACATGAGACAATATTAACGTTAGATATGCAAATATCCTACCCCCCCCCCAAACGTGCTAACGTAATTTATGGAAGGCCCCAAAAATTACGTCAGATTTAGGATAACCCCCCCCAAATCCCCTAAAAATTTCAGGGAGGGGGATAACCCCGCTCCCTGAAATTTCTCACGTAATACTTTGATTGCCCCCAGTATAAATAAAAACAATTCAATTAATTTGGGAAAATCATTCCCAGATGCAAATTAAAAATGAGGTTTGAGCTTGCCTTGTGCAAGTTTGAACAAGTTTGAATTTGTCTTTTGCAAGTTGTTACAACAAAAAAAAAGAATTTCACTAAAACTGAAAACAAACTTTGCGATAAAATGCTTATGTCAGATTTGAGCAAAACCCCTCTCCCTCCTCAAATGTGCTAACGTAATATTTGAACGGCTCCGATTCAAGTTTTACGTAAGCATGATTATGGATATTTCTGATCCCCTCCCTCCCCCTGGTACGCCGAAAGAAGTATTTTGATATCCCCTTCCTATTAAGGGAACATTCAAGTATTACGTAAGATCTTTAGGGGGGGGGGGGGTCAGCATTGACCATCTTCGCTATAAGCTAAGTATGGCGAAATATCTTACAACCGGGGGGGGGTTCAAATTCACCAAAATGAAAATCATGCTTTAGGGAACGTTCAAGTATTACGTAAGACTTTTTTTTCGGGTTTTTGGACCCCCCCCCCCCCTTCGTAAGAATTAGTAAAATTTCTTTGAACCCCTCCCCCCTTTTTTTTAAACGCCAATTTTAAATTCAAGTATAATTTTTCTTAAATCTAGATTATAGTTCATACTCAGATCCCTGAAGATGGCTACAATTGTCACAAAATCTCATCAAAAAAATAAATTTTTATTTCTTAAAAGTTTTTGAAAAAATTTTCAATTTTTCTACTTTAGATATTCGAAAAAAAATTAAACAACTTAATTTTTTGAAATGAAAAAAAAAAAAAAAGATTCTGAACAATAAGTCATAATGGAAATTCTTACGTAAGATTTGCCAAACTCCCTCCCTCCCCCTAGTAAGAAATCGTAAGATTTTCTAGTACCCCCTCCCCCCCCTTTCGGTCTTACGTAATACTTGAATGGCCCCTAATTACGTATGACTGCAGTCTCAACCCCCTCTTCAAATCGATTATTTGGCGCTTACCTAAGAATTTACCGACCCCCTTCGTTATCCATGTAAGCAAAAGTAAGATTTTCCCACACCCTCCTGTCCCTAATGAGCTTATGTAATACTTGTACGACACCCATCCCTGATAAAGTCAACTAACTGCTTCCATTACGATCTCCCCCCCTCCTAAATGGCTGCCAGCAGTTATTCAAGTATTATATAAGCATCTTTGGGTGAGGGGGGTCCGACTTAGTGATTTTTGCCATAAATTAAGCATTGAAAGGGGACAAGGAGGGGGTCGAAAATTATCAAAAAAACGCCTACATAATACTTGAATGGCTCCTTTTTATCCCCTCTTTATGACTCCCTGTAGGGGGTAGAAACGTTTTTGGAGCGCCTATGTTTAGCTTATGTAAGCTCAGAAACGGAAACGGTTTTTTTCTCCCATAAGCTAAACATTAGAAACGGAAACGATCATTTTTGCCAATTTCACCCCCTGACCCCCTCCCCCTTTTGTCAATCGTTAGCATACGGAAAGAGCGCCAATTCGCACCCCCCTAAAATGCTTACATAATTATTTGAATGCCCCAAAAAAATAACCAAAAACTAGATTCTAATCCAAAATCAAGCTCAAAACCATTTCAGTATTCGCTGCCTCAAAACTGCTTCGACTTTGCCTTGACCTGACCAGCACAGGGAAAAACTCGATTTTCGGGGCACAAATTAGATGGTAGCCCGGTTTCCACACATCTGAACATTTTACAAGACTTTTTTTTTCTTTTCTAAAAATAAAATAAAAATAAATAAAACATCAAGAAAAACCCCTGGGTGAAATGAAAAGAGAAAAACAATCTCTTTGTCAAGATAAAAAGTTACCCCCCTCCCCCCCTTTTTCTACTCCTTCGCCCACATCTCCCACATTATTTTTTTAAGTTTTCCCTGTCGGCCTTGCCCCTTTATTCGTTCTTTTTAACCTTGATGAAAATATACATACCAGGTAAAGTTTTGAAAAGCTAGGGACGTGACTCCTCCCGACTCCCGTCGCAAAATTAAACAACAAAGCTCCATTATCGGAAACGGCTAAAGCTCGGAGAAAAACGGATAAACTCGTATGGCAAATCGGTGATGTGTTGAGTATCAGAAAGCTTAAAGTATTCATTGTGACACCTAAAAATAAACAAAACAAAACAAAAAAAAAAAAGTATCTAAATTAAAAAAAAAAAATGTCTTTATCTCGGATAATTAAAGTCACGGGTCACGGGACTGAAAAATTATGAAAGATGGAAGAAAATTCTTTCCTCGGCGAAGCTTTTATTCTTTCTGGTTTACGATCTTAAAAAAAACATACACACCCAGTTTTATATCAGCAAACAAGAAAAAAAAAAAAAAGAAAAAAAAAAGAGGAACTTTATTTGTTGATTGCAAAGTTACCTCTTTTAAATGAAAAATGTTTTAAAGCGTTTTAACGTTTTACAGGGAAAGAGAGAGCGAAGGGGGCTCAGTTTCCCTGAAAACAGGTACAAGCCCGTAGATGACCTTTTTTTTTTTTTTTTTTTTTTGTTAAAAGATTCATTTAGAATCATTCCACTTTCCGTATGGTATCCCAATAATTTGGTTTTTGACGCCATATTTTCTGCCGGAAAAGCCCTTCTGACATCAAATTTCAAATCTACGGAATTGAAACCCCCAAAGCATTTTTTTAATTTTAAGGATGTAAACAAATATGCGATATTTTGCATTACAAGCATGTAGTAATGCGGGTTGCCTATACTAAAATTCAATAGGTGGTTTTTTTTTTCTTCTAAAATCGGCCCATAAGGAGTTTTAGGTTAATTTTATTTTTTTATAGGAAATAATATAAGAAAAGAAATTTTGGGGTCAAATTTTTCCGGATTTCCCGGAATTTTTTTTTTTTAATTCCCCCAATCCCTAGGGCTGGAGACAGGCCTGACGAATGACCGAACAAGAAACGTTGCTTTTTGAGAAGAAAATTTTTTTTTTTTTTTTTTTTTTGGAATTTTTGTGAGATCTTTAAACAGTTTTTTTTTCAACCTGATACAATCTGATTAAGCAAATGAAACTTCATTTGTGTGTTGCCGGTTGCCTAACAACTTTTTTTTTTTCTACAAAGCCAATAAACATAGGGGTTTTTAAGGATACTGAATTCGAATTTAAAGTCAGAATATATCAGGCATCAGCCAGCATTTTCAGATATCAGAATGACGAATTTTAAAATTAAAGAATTTTGCGCATTTTCCTAATATTCGATTTTATTGGAAAATCATTTGGAGCTCCCCTTTAACCTTTGCAATCAGGGATGTCGGAAACCCCCAAAATTTTATTTAATATTATTATAAGCGTAAAATTAGCCTACACCCCCACTTATGGGCCCTTGCCACCCTTGCAACGAAAAAAGTTGTTAACCGTACAAAAAAAAAAAAAAAAAAAAAAAAAGCCTGCCGAATTTTAGAATCGGCTACCCGCAACACATGCATGTAATACAAAATATCGCATAAAATTTGTTTACTTCCATAAAATAAGCGGGGAAAAAAAAACGTGTTTTTTGTGTTTTCGACCCCGTATATTGCAAATTTAATGTGAGAGTGACGAAATGTCTGGCAGGAAACCAATCAGGGGTCCGAAGCCGGTAAAAATTGGTTGGATCCGACGCCAGCATCGGCACCGAAATATCCAAAGTGCTGGAGCTGGCGCCAGCGCCGGCAAAGAAAAAGCAAAATTGTTGCCGCTGGTGCTGGTGCCGGAGCCGATTTTAGCATCGGTGCCAGCATGCACCGCCATCAGTTTTATCAAAGTTTTTTTTTTACTTGAAAAAAAAAAAAAAAAAAAAAAAAAAAAAAAAAATTAAAAAAATGTTACAGCAACCGTCACTTATTGCAGTGCTGATTAACACAATCGGCCGCTTAATATGATCAGAAATTGCAGCCTTAAGTTTAAAATAAATTATCTAGCACTGGTATCAGCTTCAGCACAGACCTGAGTTTTTAGCCGGGCACAGCTGACAGCATCGGCTTCGGACCCCTGAATCCAATATGGCGCCGAGAATAATTATTAATATTTCAAATGGCTCCGCCATTTTCGATTTTGATCTAATCAAAATTCTGACTTCGTATAAATAATATCAGCGTTCCATTTTTCCCCAGCATGCAAAATTTCAGTCAATTTCTGACAAAAAATTACAACATTTTGATAATCGGAGGCTAAAGGTTAAAAAACTATGCGCCCCCTTACCCCTGAGCTTTGCCCACCCCCCCTTCAATTAATTAATTTGATTGATTTATATTTAATTCTTACCAATGATGATTATAACGGTGGTAACGTAAGTTAATAAAAATTTGACTGTGACCACGAAGGGGTCTATCTGAGCCCAATAAGTCCGAACTTCGCACGGCCATATCAGCTGGAGGCTGGGGATCTCGCTCGAATTGAAATGCGGCAAAAAAGTTAAAGATGTTAACGGATACGTGCAGTTGTCATCGTACTGGTAGCTTTCGTTGAAATAATCCATTTGATTTTACATGCTTCCGTTTTTAAAGTTGTTTTTTTTTCTCGTTTCTTTTTTACTTTAATTTTCGTCTCCCTGAAAAAACACCAAAATTTATAAAAAATTAATAAAGTTTTAAAAAATTTGTTAACTTTGCTGGAAAATGATGTGATGAAATGATACCTGAAATTATTTGTTTAAGAAAGTAGTTTCCTTAAGCTTTTGCTGTTTAAAAATTTTTAGCCCCAGACGAATTTCCAGCAGGAATAACACGGAAATACGTTGCCCGTCCGACCGATTGTCACCAACTAAGAATTTTAACTTACTCAAATTTTATATAAATCATTGTGGTCAGGCAAGTCTATTTTTTTTTTTTTTTAAATGGAAGACGCTCCGACGTTATCTAGATATTTGCCCATTTTATCAAATGTGATAATAGCGTCAAGAGAATAATATTTTTTTTTTTATTTAATAGTCCAAAATTATTCACTGACCCTATGACGCACACCCTTGTTTGCCATGGAAGTGACTGTAAAATCAACTTTGTGGACATCAGGGTGGTTCGAATATCAATTTTTTTGGAATTTCAAAATTTCTACATCGGGAAAAGTTTCTTTACAGGTAGAGTATCAACCCTGAATTTTTTCAGTTTTTTTGAAAGGTGTCAAATTTGGCCTTGAAATTTCCAAAAATTAAGGGCCAAAAATTGAAAATCTTTTTTTGGCATAAAAGGCCATCGATTCCTATCGGAAATTTTGCGGAGATTACGAATTTGAAGTCGAAAATTAGTTTTGGTGCACTTTTTTGGAGCCACAGGCAAAAAATCAGACTGGGATATGGGGGGTACGTCCCTACGTACGACTACATCTTTGGGGTACTGTCCTAATATTGCTAAATTTAAACAATGAAACGTTCTAAAAAATTTTAAGGCAAATTTTTTGAAAAAAATATCATTTTTTTTTTCCTGGCACGAAAAAAAAACTTAAAATTTTCGATAAAAAAGGTCAAAAGTTGAAAAAAATTAGTCAAAATTTTAATTAAAGTCTTCAAAGTTAAAATTTTAACACTAAAACATTGCTTTAGCTCATATTCTCGGCTAAAGGAAAAAGGACAAAATTAAAAATTGTAGTGAACATTTTCTTTAAAATTTCTAAGTTCTTAAATATTTCAAAAAAACGGCGAAAATTTAAAAAAAAGTTATAATTTTAAGAAATTTTTAAGTCCTTGCTTTAGCAACTTTAAATTTCTTGAAAATTTACAAGAAATTTTCCAAGCCCATGCTTTCGTTCTTGTCGTATAATTTTATTATTAAAAAAGGCCAAAAGTTAAAAAAAAAAATAGTCCAAGTATTATTTAAAATTTTCAACGTTAAAATTTTAATATTAAAATGATTAAATATTAATTTTTGGTTAAACAGACCAACTCACCCACAGACTGACATTTCCCATGGGCCGAGCCCTATGACGTAGTCCTGAAAGTCAAAAGTCATAACAAGGTTTTCTGAGCTTTTAAATTCGACCTGTAGCTCGAAAACCTTGCACTAAAACTAATTTTCGACTTCAAAATTCGTAATCTACGCAAAATTTCCAATAGGAATCGATGGTCTTTTGTGCCAAAAAAAAATTCTTGGGCCTAGTATGGACTTTTTGGAAATTTCAAGACCAATTTGACACCTCAAGACTCCGTTCAAAAAATCTGAAAAAAATCAGGGTTGATACTCAACCTGTAAAGAAGCTTTTCCCGATATTGAAATTTTGAAATTAAAAAAAAAATTGACTTTTAAACCACCCTACTGCCTAGCCACAAAGTGTAAAGCTGGCATTACACTTTAATTTAAAAAAAAAAATTCATTTATGCCTTTAGTGTAAAGCTAAAAAATTTAAACACGTTGCTATTTTAAAAGCTCAAATCCGGAAAACAGTGGTGTATGTTTCTTAATTTGAACGTTGTGTTGTACTGCAAGTGAATGGAGCGGTACAATATCAATTATTGTTTTATTTTTATTTTTATTTTTATTTTTTTTTTTTTTATTTCAAGCTTAAATTTTGGGTCTCCAATTTCCGAAAGCTCAAAAATTAAAGCTGTTGAATTTGAGCTTTGAATTGCACCGCTGACTTCACTGACCCCTCAAAAAAAAAAAAAAAAAAAAAAAAAAAAAAACTTTTGGATGTGGAAATGTTGGATTAATTGGAATGGAGACAAGACTTGGAGACAAGTCCTTAATTTTGTAACCCATGAATTCTTTGACAGCAGGATTTTCCTACTTATAAGTAAAAATTAATGTACTTTTAAAACAGTGAGGCCATTAAGGCGCGATTATACATCAACCTCAGACACTCAAGAGATTTTTTTTCCCGTATCAAATAAAAGATGAAAAAAAAAAAAACTCTTACGGTCGACAAAAATCAATCAGATTAATTCGTACACTTGATTAATTTCGTATTTTATACGTTTCTCGCTAAAAATAAATAACTTGAACCCTTAACCTTGTACATTTTATCCCAGGACCTTTATAATAAACTCGCCTAAAAGTTAAAAGTGAAAGAATCCTTGTAATTTACATCGACTTCTTCATTTTTTTTTGAATCGCACAATTTAGAAGAAAAAAAAATTGACCCTCAAGAGGCCACACGACTTTAATTACTCCTGCATGTATAAAAATGTGAAAGAAGTTATCCCATAATGTATGGAGAGAGAGAGAGAGAGAGAGAGAGAGAGAGAGAGAGAGAGAGAGAGAGAGAGAAGAGAGAGAGAGAGAAAAAAAAATTAATTTTACGATGTGATTGAAAGTAAATTAAAAGGCCTAAATTAATTTTTTTTTTTCTTCTTAAAATACTATTTAATAACATTCTCAGAACGAGATCAATGACGATTATTTCACGGTTTCCGATTTAGAACAAAAAAAAAAGCTTAATTTGACAATGATTCGGAGTTTTTTTTTCATGGACGTGTTTGCGAGGAAAAAGGTTATTTAATTATTATTATTTTTCTTTTTTTTCATTTGTTTGGATGTTTAACCTAAAGGCCGAATATTGAAAAATCAAAAACGATTTCCCAAATGTTTTTTTTTTTCCCCCACGATTTTGCACCAAAAGTTAACCTACAACACATTAGGGACCCGCATTGAGAGTTAAAACCCACATTAGACGCCTACCAAATATCAGTACATGCAACCTGCAACACATAAATGCAATACAAAATGTCGCACAAAGGCTGCCACCGGGTTACCATAAGGGTTGTGCCCCAAAATTAAATTTTTTTGGACTTCACCCATCGATAGGACCTAGTGAGGGGGTAAATTAAGCCAAATATTAGGATCGAAATGAAAGCCGTTTCTGAGGCGGGGATGGGACTATTAACTCAGTTTTTATTTTTTTGGCAGAGAATGGGTTGTCCGATTGAAGAATCCGAAAAACGAAAAAAAAGCTCTTTCAAAGGGCTATCTAAGGGCATAATTGTTAATTTTTTGAAAATGGCCAATAGGCCAAAATGACCAATTAAAGGGGAAAAAAATGATTTTCTTCATGTTAGCGTCGCCGGACCAAAATTTCGCTATGACAGTAGAAAAGTACGTCAAAAATTGGCCTAAGTACATGTGCTTCTAAATTTTTCTTTCAACGAGAAATGGCAAAAAAAAAAAGGCCAAAACTTTAAAAAAATTTTTTCGCTGAGAAGATGACGTTGCACACAAATTCCGCTATCACCACGTGAGAGTACGCAAAAAAATGGTCTAGATACGTATTTTTTTGGTTCTTCTCCCCGACGGCCAAAGTGGCCATGAAATGGCCAAAATCTCAAAAAACTTTTTGAGATTTGGTTAAAATTTGGTTATTTTAGGCCATTAATTTGGGCCAATTTCTACCTTTTTTTCTCCAACGGAAAAATAAAATTTCTAAGCAATTTTTTTGCGTACTTTCACGTGGTAATAGCCAAATTTTGGTCCTGCCTAGTTTTGTCAGTGAAAAAAATTTTTTGTGATTTTTACGATTTTGGCCATTAAATTTGGCCACTTTCTGCCTTCAGCGCCCAAGGCCAAATGCATGATTTTGGGCCAATTTTTTGCCTACTTTCACATGGTGAAGGCGAAATTTGGGTCCAGCGTGGTCTTCGTGGCGAAAAAATATTTTTGAGATTTTGGCCACTTTATGGCCTTTTTGGCCGTTGGGGAGAAAAACCAAAAAATGCGTATCTAGACCAGTTTTTTGCGTACTCTCTCGTGGTGATAGCGGAATTTGTGTGCAACGTCATCTTCGCAGCGAAAAAAAAAGCGATGATGGGTCCATTAGATTATTAGCCGATTTAAGAGCGAAATCAAATTTCGTTAAATTGAAGGGGGGCTCTAAAAAATCAGACGTAGCTGTCGCTTATAACAATGGTAGTGGCAGAATAGGTTGAAGTTTGCAATCAAATTGTTCGGACATGCAAGGACTGGCAACCAGGCGAAATGCGAAAGCCTGATGTCCACTATCAAATAAAATCCATTCCCATTTTTGCATTTCTTTTCTTTTTCTCGCTTTAAAAAATTTAGGAAAACTTGGAAAAGGCGGCGGGGTGCTGATTGAGACAAAAAGGCTCAAATTTAGTTCTCGGCGGGTTAGAATCTTAAAGTAACTTAAGTTCCAAAAATGATCAATGATTTAAAAAAAATAATCATTTTTGGTGGAATAAAAAATAAAATAAAATAAAATAAAATAAAGTGCTCTTAAAAGAAAAAAGTACGATCTTTCCTATTTTTCCATTTTTTTTTTTCTGTGTGTAATCAGACCTCGTAGTCAGGGAGGGAAGTTCAATTTGAAATCGAAAACGCCATTCGGAATAACGGTGATCAAATTAATCCTCAAATCATTTAATCATTTCATATATGATCTAGGGTTAACCCTCTGGAGAGAAAGGATCAAAGCAAATTAATATCAAAAATTCAGTGGAAAATTATGAAACGTTTTGTGAAGTGGTAAAAAAAATGCAAATATATTTTGTTAAGTATTTGGAAAGAGAAAAAATTTTGGATGAAAGTCATATGAAAAATTTTAATCAAAAGCTGTGGGGAAAAAAAAAAAAAAAAAAAGCAAAAAGCCGACGGTAAAGAAATATTATTAGCTTTTCCCTCACCAGAAAATTAGTTTGAATACAAAATTACTCTAATGCTGAGCCTCCTTTTGGACAATTTATTGTCCCATGGAAGACACAGCACAATCCTTTGGTTTTGCAATTACTCAAACAGATTTACATATGCACTGACATTTTTTTTAAGCAGGTCCTTAATGGCCAATTTGCTAGAACAACAGCAAGGAAAGACATCAATTAATCACTGCATGTCCTTCAGTTGAACAAAATTTACACTACACAGAACTTGTTTTTTTGTTTTTTTTTTTTGATATTGTCGGCTATAAGTTCAGAAGTATTGTAAAATTTTGTCGGTACCCTTCCACCCTACCAGGAAAAAATTTTTAAATGTTATCTTTAAAATAATTACTGCTACAGGCTTGGATTAAACGCTTTAAGGGAAAAAAAAAAGTTTACACATTGTTCCCAGCCATACACTTACACAAAAGAATAAGTTTGTGAGCAAAACTTTTCCAATCAAATTTATTGATAATCAATACGACAAATCAATAAAAATGATAATGAATAAAAAGTTATCGAAAATTCATAAAAAATAGAAAATGGTCATAACATGAGAACGAATTCTCAATTGATTATCAATCAATAATTTTCCCTAAAGAATACTGCACCTTACCCAATATAGCCTAGACCCTTAAAAATTATTCAAGCCCCGATCAGGACTGAATTCCAAGGCATAATTCAGCATTTTTCAAAATTTAAGTTTTTTTACATCTTTTTTTGCATGAAAACATACCAAATTTACTTTATAAAAAATAATAAGCAATCAATTAGAATCCAAAATTTTTTAAAATTGTGCAGAGCTTTGTCTTTGATACAGGATAGTCAGATTAATTAAAATCTAGGATTCTGAGTTAATTGGTAAAATCAATTTTTACATTTTTGTACCTGCAGTCAACAAGAATTTTCAAGAATAAAAGGGTTGCTGAAAAAAAAAATTTCAGTACCTTCTTGGAAATCAATTTATCCAATAGCCAGGAATTAAATCCTCTAGAGCAATGTATTTCCTTTACAATTTAACCTAAGGCGCTCAAGTTAATTACACTTTACAAAAAAAGCTAATTTTGATATTTACCTTTTTTAGAGATTAAGAAAAAAAAACTAATCTGCCGCCATATTTATTACTTTTTTTGCAGTGAACGACCTTCCTAAATATAAAATTATTATGATTAAATTATAATTTTTATTAAAATAAATAAACGATTTTCTTTCTATTTCACGAATGGTATTCCAACCGAATCGGTTAAATAAAAACCATAAAACGCTCTTCAGCGGTGATAAAAAGATATAGATGGTCGGCATTGAAAAAACCACTTTTTCGTGTTTATAAAGACCTCAAAATGTCGGCATCCATCAAAATCTCGGAATATTTTTTTTTTCTTTGAATTTATATTTTCAAATATTTGCCACTTACCCATTTCGATTTTGAGTAACCAAAAATAATCCAGGCGTTTGCGGTCCCGTAAAAAAAATCCGTTGACCACCGTTGGAGAATCAAGCATTCCATTTCACATTCAACACGGTCACTGAGATTCAGCACTAAAAACGTATAAACAGCGAGAAAGTAAAATGATTTAGCGCGCACATGCGATCGTGAAAGAAAAAAAAATTAAATTGAATTAAATAGACGAACAAAAACACAAACGTCGCTGTTATTCCTAAAAATTTTTAATATTCACTTCATGTTGAGACTTGCGAATACGAATCACGATTGACCCCGGAAAGGAGTTTGAAGGAGTTTGAAGGAGTGTTGGGTAAATGCATTGATATCTTGCATGCCTGCCGTCGGCTAGGCCAACATGTATCCATGACCCCACCCGTTCCTCTGTCTCCCGCAAAATGATCGTTTAAAAAAAAAAAATAATAAAATAATAAAAACCGAATCGAATCATTATTTTTTCCCGAAAAAAAAAGGAATACAATACGTGTGGTTTTGTACCGAATCATAAATCACGAGAAAGTCGAAAAGTTTTAATTACGCACTGTAAACAACAAACGGTTTTTTTAACGGCCCGCAGGACCGAATTCAGTAATGCCAACTTTTAAATTTTGCAATTCCCTTATTGCTGGGAGGTCAGGCGTCGCTTATGCTATTTGTTGCGCAGCTTAAAAAAACACTTCATTTTTTAGGGGCATGAACACAAAAAATCGTAAACCAGGATTTGATGATCGACTTATTCGTTTTCGTGTAAATTATCTATTTAGCTTGGACGCTTCAAATGTTAGAAACATGAAAATTAACCTAAAATTTTAATTTAAAAAAAATTCAAAATGGCGGACTACTCCTATAGACTCTTTTACCGTAAAAATGCGTATATTTACATTATTAGCTTAAGCCCGAAAATATTTCCGACCTGAAAGTGAACTTTTTTTCACCTTTCATAAGTTAAACATAATGTGGCAAGCTAAATAGAGCTAATAAAATGAATCCTTAGCATGTTTGAGTTTTGAATATTCGAATTCGGACCCAAACAAAAGGGATTTCCGGTTCCGATGCAAAAGTCAGGGACTGCATGGCCTTAGCGGCAACCAACAAAATTCAGCATTGGGACAGTTTCCTAATTACGTCATAATTTTAGGTTTTGTATAAGGCTAGAAAAATTTTTCGGCACCCGGTTAGACACACTGACTGTAAAAGAGTGAAAAAAAAAATTAGTTTTTCCACTGGGTATATTTCAATGCACTAGGATAATGCCGGTTGCATAATCAAAATCTGTTGAAAGGTTTACAGGTTGAAGTGATTTAATTTACCTAGTGAAACTAACCAAGAGTAATTAATAAAGCTTGTGCTTTTTAAAGAAAACCGACTGTAAAAGCTCATGTAACAGACCAAGAAATAATTCAACCATAAAGTCCTGTACATTTTTATGAATTTCCGAAAGTTTATTATAGAATCCGCTTTTTAAAGCCGCTACGATATAGCAAAACGGAACAGCTAAATCAATTGCAGGTCATCAGTTCCCTAGAAACCCAAAAAATGCAACAAAAAAATTGCCCCAAAAACCAGAAAATTTCAAATAAATGTAGAAAAAACCTAGTTTCTCTTATGTAAAAAATAAAATAAAACCCCTTTTTTTTCAATAAAAAGCATACACTGCAGTTTATTTCATTTTGTACAACTAATTAAGATCAAAATTAAATTAAATTAAACGTGAAAAAAAAAAAAAAAAAAAAAAAAAAATTAAAAATAAAATTAGCGGGTTAAATGTTATACATTTTTTTTTCTTTTGGTAAAATTCAGTCAGATGTTACTGGCACAATTTTTTTTAACCTATTTTTTTTTTTTTAAATTAACGCGTCCGTTTTCGAGTTTTTTTTCTTTTCTTCACATTAATAAAAACTATGTTTAGATAAAAATATTTATAAATATTTACATTTTGGTTAAAAAATTTTGATCATTTAGAATGGTTTGATAAATTAAATTAGGCTTGCACAAAAAAATAATAGATCAGATTGGGGTTTTTGATACCACCTTGCTGCCATCAAGTAACTACAGCCTCAAACTCCTACTTTTACTATTTGCAACACACCCAGTGAGTTACTCAAAAGTAAAAAGAAATGATGTAAAATCCACCCTTAGTTCTGATACAGAAACATGAGAAATCGAGTCATTATTCAAAAAAGTCAAGAGTTAATACCTGTTTCTAAGAAAAAATTTCAAGACTCAAGCCTTCGGTGAAGTTACAGCCATTTTTTTACATGGTATTTGTAATGGGTGGCAAGTTCAAATTCTGCTATCTTTCTTCAGGAACCTTTTTGATTTTCCAAATCATAAATTTTAAAAACTACCTATTCGTTATTGTTTTTTTCATTGTCAAATAGACAATCTAACTCAAAAAGAAAAAAAAAAAAGAAACAAATATTATTTTCCTATTACTTAGACCTAAATTTCTTCAAAGAAAAAAAAAAAAAAAAACATGAGTTTGATCAAAACACTCAAGCTCTAATCTCACTTAAACGTTAGTTTAGTAGTTAAACAGTCATCTCTGGGATGAAAGTTATTATTACCCTTTTTGATTCCATCTTTTTTACATATTTTTAAGTTAGTCAGGCCTGTAGATGGGTATCTTCGGAATAAATTCTATTAGCAGCACCTGAAAAAGAAATGAAAAATAAATTAGAAATCCATTTTCATTTTTAATCCTTTCAAATAAAAAACTTACATATTCCATCATGGATGAGGAATCACATCTCTGTTTAGCCAGCCTCCAATGCAGGCCTAACTTATGATATAAATGATTGTTTTCCCATTCTAATAGTTTATCTAGAGAGTGTTGTGTTCTTTTACTTAAACATATAACAGGCCACAGTGAGCACCCCAGAGTGCAGCAACAACAAACACAACCGCAAAATAGCCATTTAACATTAACTGGTAGCGTCTTTTTTAAAATACTATTTACTCTCATAACAGTTGCTTGGAATTCCTCTGGTGCTACTCTAGAAACTAAACCCGAAGGGAATTCTGTGTCAAATCTGTTGCTGAGACCAAACCTAAAAAAAAAAAGATGACCTTTTTAAAAAATCATTAACCATGGAAACAAAGGCATTGTTAACAAAGAACTTTAAAAGAACATTATGATTTTAAAGGTCAAACTACGTTTATATCTTAAAAATATTGGTGAAAAAAGTTTCTTATTATCAATTTCTGCAAATGAGGATGAATAATAAAGGATATTTATCTCTTTCAAATAAATGGTGCATTACTTTTTAAAAAATCCTTTGTCATCAACCCTGAGTTAATGACACATTAAAAGACATAATTCCAGTAATTCACAATGATTTTATACTCACACTGTCATATTTCCAGCCCCTCGGACGATGACGGGGTCTGGTACCATTTTAACGTACGGATCGTCCAATGGTTCATCATTTTCTTCTTCTTCTTCGTATATAGCATCAAAATCAGCCATGTTTCTTTCTTTTTTTTCTTACTATTTCAAAACACTGGATTTCCTTGAATAAGTTATGACGCGTTTCTAACGACCGACTGCAGGGAATTCCAGAATATTTTATCTTGACATTTCACGGTAACGATTTTAATCGAATTTTCACCTGATAGACTGACGTTTCTTACAATGGAAATTCGAAAGAAAACACAAGAAAAATAGGTGAAAGTGATAAATAATTACATGATTGCAGATGATCCAGACTATTTTAACGTAACGCGACTTGACGTGGCAGCAGAATGACATTTCTTATCACACGATGTTTTGATTTTTTATTTTCTAGCGGAATCTTTGAGTTTTTGAAGGAAATTTCTTCAGAGGGAAATTTTTTATGAAAAAAAAATTGAGCATGCAAAGTGGAATTTCATGGGGCAATCTTTTTCCAGGCTACGAGTTTTCTCCAAAAAGCAATTTTTTTTGGCAGAAATTCTATTTTATCAAATGCTACTTTGTCCAATTTGGAATTTTTTGATGAGTTCCCTTAAAATTTTTTCCCCTTAATTTAGTCATGAGTATTAATCAGGCTATTTTAATGAGCCATCAATAGATGGCACTAAAAAATGATACCTCAGATTGATTTAAAAAGTTTTTTGAAAATAATATAAGATTATATTAATATACATTTTTTTTAAAGTGAATGAAATGACATGCTTAAAATTAAATCTTAAAAGCGAAATATAAAAATATGAATGAAAAATTTTTTATACAAAAAAGAAAACAAATCTTTAGTAACAAAACTGAAATCTTTTTTTTATAAAAAAAGATAGATTACCTATATATATTTAGTCACTGTTCTATCGTAAAAAGAATCGAAAAGAATAAATCAGTACGTCAAAGCCAAAACGTGCAATTTGATTAAATCAAAATCATTTTCCGTAAGAAAAAAAATTTCAGATTCGACGTTTGGGGTTTGAGCCTACAAAGATTTGAAGTATTTACGCTAAAACTAGCACTGATTAAGCTACAGCTCTCGTTTTTTTATTAACTATTTACAATTTTTTCAAATACTCCGGGAGTATTCCGATATGGTCCCTTATGCTTATACGGCCTAAATCTAATTCCAACCGAATGACGTACTTTGTGGAGGACACGACAAAGTCAATTAAAGGATTTTCGGACTTGGCGCATTCCTCGAAAATATTTTTCACCTCTGACTCGTTTAATTCCCCGAAATGTCTTTCGAAGGATAAGGACTCCCCAGACAATCGCGGCAAATTTTTCATATCCACGATGACGTTACAGCTGAACAAAATCGGGAAACTGAACAGCCGGAAGGAGAGGGCTTCGTCTTTCAAACTGCTTCCCGGGTAACCCTCCAACACGGATAAAATTTGCCTCAAAAGATGATTCAATTTCGCGGAAAAGGAATTGAGGAGATCCAAAAAATGCGAAATTTGTCGAACGTTTTCGATTTTGTTTTCCGAAAGGAAAAATTTTTCCATTTTGGAAAAACCGAATTGTATGACGGTCAGCTGGGTGTCGATTAAGTATTCGTCTTCGTGAATTAAGGAGATTTTCCGGTCCGAGACGTGGCTATACGAATCGGAGTCTTCCGAAGGTTTTATTTTGAATTCAAAGACGACGGTGCTTTGCAGGACGTCCAACGTGAAAATCCAGCAATCTTTGGAATTTTGAAGCTGTCGGATTTTCCACAGGCAATTGGGCTCTTTCGATTGTTCCGTCAGCGAGACAATGATTTTTCCGTCTCCGATTGCGAAATCCGCAAAAGATTTGGAGTGGGTCGTGTCGATTTCCATTTTATCGTCTTCGCGAGGAGGAAGAGGAGAAGACGGAGGGCGAGGTGAAAGAGAAGCCGGACGAGGGGGAGGGCACGGAGAAAGAGGACGTGGAGACGGAGAAAGAGCAGGGCGTGGAGGCGGAAAAGAAAGAGAAGCCGGAGGAAGTTGAGGAAAATGGCCGGTAGTCGTGCTCGTCCTATTTTCCTCGATTTCGTTTAACGTGACGTCATCCATTTCGTCGAACGAAACGTCTGTGACGAGACGGATTCCGGATTCGGCGAACTCCGACGACAACCTATGTTTTTTATGCTGATTTCCCGCCAGTGGAGACAATTCCACCGACATGCGCTTAACAGCTTCTTTAACAGGCAATTCGCATTTTTGCGTACTTTTCGGAGGGGTTTTCCTTTTCCGGCGTTGGAAGGCTTTCCTTTTCCGGTGTTCGGAGGCTTACGTTTTCCGGCTTCTGGGGGCTGTGTTCTTTCTTTTCTCCTTCGTCTAAGACATAAGTCAGGTTCGGTACGACGTAAGTGGCATTTTTAGGCGTTACAGTGAAAGTAGCCGCAGTCCTGTCGTTGTGAGGCGTTTCGCTCTGGAAAGTGATCGTGTTCGAATTGACGTTTATCACGCTGTTGGAAGTGTCCTTGCATTCCGTTACTTCTTTAATTTTTTCTTCGCTCATCGACGAATCTAATTCCATTCTGCATTCCTTATCCGACTCGACCGGTGAATCTTCCATATTTTGCTGAGGAAGGGGAATGGAGTCTTCGGCGAGTTTTTCGAACGTGGAATTTAAGGGATTTACGTCACTTCCGCTCTTGTCATAATTAGGATTAAACGTCAAATTTAAGCCATTTTTATTGCTACATCCCTCCTCCTCTTCTGAATTTGCATTAAATGTCAAGCTTAAGGCACTTGTGTTTTTTCCGCCTTTTTCAGGCGCGGTCGGAAGCGAAGAATTCAAGGCACTTCTGTTATTTTCGTCCTTTTCAGTCCCCTCAGGATTCGGATTGAACGACAGATCCAAGAAATTTCTGTTGCTTCCGCCCCTTACTGACTTATCAGTTTCCGGCTCTGTCTGACACGACTCCTTTTCATTCGAAATATTCAATTTTTCAATATTCCCGGGTGACGATAAACTTTGTTCGTGCGTTGATTCGTCCGACAATTTTACTGGAGACACCTTCGAATTTTCCAAATTCATGTTAAAACTTGTTCGGACAGGCATCGAACTTCTCTCTTCAACCAACGTTTCCGCCCTTTTTTCGCTCTCCGAAACCCCAGGTCGTTCCCCTAATTTTTCCGGTGTTGTAAAAACCTTTTCCATCGGTAATTCTTCAGCCGTTAAGGAAGTTCTCGGTCGCCCTTCCGTTACGGATTTTTCCGGGCTTCCTCCGATTTTTTCTTCTGCGGTTGCGATTCTCGATCTTTCATTCCCAACTTCTTCTTCTTCTTCTTCTTCTTTCTTCCCAGCTTCTTCTGAGGACGCTAAATTTCTCGGACTTTCCGGCAAACTCGTACTTAAATCATCGATTTTTTCCTCGGTGAAAATTTTTTCTTCTCCAAAGATTTCCGGTTTTGATATGGAAACGTTCGGATCGAGATCCCGGCTCGATTTTACCGGCGTCATTTTCATTTCTTCGTCGATGACGTCAATCTTTACCGGAGTTGTTTCTTTTCTAACGACTTCCGGTTCCGGTACGGAAGGAAGCGAATCGTTATTCGAAACCAATTTTACGGGAGTCATTTCAGTATTTTTTCCGGGAGTCTCTTTGGGTTCCAGAAAATCATTTAAAACGGATTTCACCGGAGTCATTTCCATTTTTCCATTCAGATCATAAGATCGATTCACGGCCAAAGTCTTTTCTTGACCTATAAAATCCGGTTCTGGAACGGAATTCTGCGAATCTTCATCCGGAGTTAATTTTACCGGTGACGTTTCCATTTCTTCGTCGCGGGTATTTTTCACCGGAGTTTTTTCCGTTCGGGCAACTTCCAGTTTTGAAAAATCATCCTGAATCGAATTCACCGGAGTTGTTTCCAATTTCCCATCGGGTAAATTATTCTTCATCGGAGTTATTTCAGCTCTGATGACTTCCGGCCTCGAAACAGAAATGTCGGAGACATCGTCCAAAATCGCTTTCGCCGGAGTTATATTTATTTTCGAAATTTCGGATTCGCTGTCGGATAAGCCACTTCTTTTCGCTTCTTCTAATTCCGGAAAATCGTTATTTTGAATTTTTTCCGGGCTGAGATTCGGAATCGCACTGTTTCGCGCTGGAGTATTTTTTTCCTCTTCTTCCGAAAATTCACTTTCAGGACTTTCCACAGCCCTGGGGAATGGATCTTTGTTTTCTTTTTCTTCCTCCTCGTCTTCGCATTCGTCCAGAAAGTCGTTTCCGCAAAAACCTTCGCTTTCCGCTAGCTTCTCCTGCAAGTGCTCCGCTAAAGACTTATCCCCGATCGCCTCCGTGAACTCCATCCCGGAATCATCCAAATCGTTTTTATCGGCCAAGGACGTTTCCAGCGGGGTCTCCAGGGAGTCCTCGCTCAATTTCCAATCTTCCTCAACATCCCCTTCGTTTTTATTATTGTTTTCCCCCGTGAACAACCCTCCGACAAAACTTTCGACGGAGTCCCTTTTCCCCGATTCCGTCAAGTCATCCAAGGAATCAATTTTCTCCTCCTCCGTTTCCGTTGGTGGAATAAATAATTTGTTCACGTCCGGATTCGAGGGAGCATTTAGACATCCGGTTACTTCCATGGAATCATTGTCCGAGGACTCAGAATCGGCGAAAGAAGCGTGGGATTTGTTCAATGGAATTTTTTTAAGAGGGGTTTCCTCCATGAAGACCGGTTCGCAGCCTGACATGTTCATCGAATCCGATTTTGACTCGTCCAAATTATCGGCCCTGACGCATTTCGTAAAATCCATTGCGGAAGACTGAAAAACCTCCTGATTTTGAACTTCCGGGAATTTTTGAGAAACCACGCATTTTGTCAACTCCATCCCTTCAGACTGAGGTATGTACGTGGCTTCGGGGTTTTGCAAATTTAATTCTATTTGAGACTCATCCAAACTCATGTTTTCAACCATGGAATCGTCTGCTTGAAAATTGAAAACGTCGTTTAACTTTTTTTTAGGAGAAAACAAAGATTTTTCTGTATCAGGGTCCATTCCAAAAACATTTTTTAAAATCCCTTTGTTGGGATCTTCTAATCCATCGAAATTGGGCGGTGAAAATTGGGCACCAACATCCGACTCTTCGGTATCGCTATCCGTAAAATCATCAACGTCCATCGTCGATTTATTTATTTTTTCCTGGCTTGTATCTCCATCTGGTTCTATGCATTTTGTAATACTCATCTCAGCATCGGATGTTTCAAAAACATACGTCTCATTCCCTTCTGGTTTTGCCTCTTTTGGTTTTGCCTTAATAACAACGGTAATGGCTTGGTTCTTCTTATCCAGAATACTTTTTGCCAAATTAATGCATCCCTCTGTGAATTCCATATCTGCAGTTGGAGAATCAGCACTAAAACAAATAGTACTTGAAAATTTCCCGACTTTTGTACGTTTTTCAGCGTTATTAAAACGATTGACTTCCTCATGCTTATTATTAACAACCTTCTCGGGACCCAAATGCAAATCACACAAATTTTTGGACTGTTTCATAATGTCAGACCTAGCTGTAAGCTGCTTTTTATCAACATCAAATTCATAACGATTGTCTGAGTTTGTTTTAGAAGAAACTGAAATATTTTCACTGTGCGATTTGTTCATTGATAAATTTAAAGCACAACCTTCGGTACTTAACCTAATGTTTTCCTGAGAAGCAAATGTACTTTGCTCAAATAAATGGCTGGCTGTTGCTGACCTACTCGAATCCGATGAGGATAAAACATGTTCATATTCTGAAACGAATTGGGTTGACACAGCAGAACCTACGATGAATTCTTTAATAAAATTCGTTCCAAAACTGACTCTCCTTGATCTTGTGACGGTCGTTGTTGCCGTATCATCGTCCGGTAAGTCCGGTAGCATCACCTCCTGCAAGGGTACTCGTACTTTTTGTTTTAAAATCGATGACTGCTTTCGGTTATCCATTATTCTAAAAAAATAAACAAATGTATGAGGTTATGAAGATATGTTCCTAACGTATACCCCCGAGTTTACACATTCACATTCGAATTTCTGTTACATAAATACTCACGTACATATGTGTTTGTTTTCCTGTGTTGTAAAGAATGATATTACAAATCCAAATTATCCATTAATAACATAATAGGGAGTTGTTTACTCTCGGCATCATCAACAAAACGCGGTTTTCCGTTAATTTGTCGTGTCACTAGAAGCATGCATGGGTTCGAAAATTCTACGTCACATGTGTTCGATAATGTCATTATTTTGAAAAACGGTTGCCATTTACATGACGAATTGAATTTTCGAACACTGTTAAAAGTTTAAAAGTCTTTTAGGGAAAAAAAATGAATTAAATAACGTTCATTTTTTGGTTCTTTTTCAGATTGTCAAATGACGGAAATGGAGAAACCGGAGGCTGAGATAATAGAAGTCTCTTTGCCTTATTCATCACTAGAAATTCTCACAATAGGCTTTGAAAGTGGTAAATATTCCCTGACAGAAGTGCCACTTCTCACTGTAGAATGCAATTATTCCTGTTTACCTTAATAAGGATTGGCTGCAGCAGGATGAATTGGAAGCACAGGAACAAGAGGAGTGGAATAAAGTTTTATAGTATTAAAACTTTAAGCTCAAAACTTACACTTATCGTGATTCCTGGCTTTTTATTGATACAATAAATTCAACGTGTTTTGAATCCAGAAATAAACTGGATACGATGCAAACAAAACAGTTTCTTATAATCGTAATATTACAGTTTTAAAATTGAAAAAAAAAAAATCGTTTGATTTTGTTCTGCTGTTAGTTCGATAGCAGCCTATCCAGTTTTTAGTTTTTCTAAAAATATATTAAGAACTTGTAAAAAATCATAAGAGACTAATTTTTATCATTCGATTAATTTTTCTTGAAGCAAATGAAAAACTGAAAGACGAAATATTTTCTTTCTGGAATTTTAAATTTTTATCAGGCCCTGTTTCAAAACATATCATTATCAAGGTTACGAAAATTAACCAATTATAATTCAACAGGTTATTACTCAAAATATAAAAACCGACAAGAAATTGTTTTTGCTAAAAGTTGCAATTTTTTTATAAAACGTCGGCGTACAGTTAATTTAAAAACACGTCTTAAAACTTAAAAACTTTTTACATTTTCTAAAAATATATCAGCAAAATATTTGAATCATTTTTAACTTACATAAAAATTTTTCCTAACCTAATTTCTGGTGGCATTGAGCCTGCACCCTATTAATTCATCCGATTTATTTTTAAATGCATCATTTGCCGAGCTTTTTATAACGTTCAAAAAGCTCAAAAGTTATAAAGTAAAATTTCTCTTTCAAGTAACCGGTCAGCGACGTCGAACACACCTTGCACTAACAAAAGTTTTTTTCCAAAAAACATGATCAAAACATGGTCTGTCCAAAAAAGCTAAAACCCTTAATATAATATAATATTAATATAATAATATTGGTAAGTAAAAAATCGGAAATACTTATAATAAAAGCTCCAATTTAATAATTAATCATTTTTTTTTTTTTTAATTTCAAGTCGATATCAAAGTCTACCAGGAGAAAGAGAAATAAATTGTTGCGACAGTAGTTAACCTTGGGAGGAATTTTTTATGTTTTCCAATTCTGCGAAAAGTCCCGCAAGTGGAAGTGGCTAAGTCTTATTTACAAATGAAGAACAGAACCATTGTCCTTTCTTTTTTGATATTCAAACATTCATTTCACACTACTCAAGGATTTCAATGCAAAACTGAAATCATCGATCATAACCAGGTAATATTACAGTCTCATCCTACCTAACAAACTGGAGAGGTTAAAAGAATGATTTGTTTTCCTATACATATATTTCAGGGGTACGATCTCACTTCCAATACCTTCATTCTCCAGCGGCAAATGCCTTACTATGTTGATCAGACTTTGTTTCTTCGAGCAGCACTTGAAACCGCTGGTTATGTAAATATCTCGGCGCCTAGGCGCTTTATGAAATCGACTAATTTAAACACGTTAAAAACATTTTTAGAACCCGATTTAAATAATGAATTAGAGCCTATCCAGATGAGAACGGAAATATTTGTAAAGTCCAAGAGCATAAAAATTTTAAATTCTTCACGGGAACTAAAATATTACAAGAAAAAAAAATTTTTCTCGATAATTTCGGGAAACATCCGGTTATACATTTAAATTTTAATTCATTAAGCAAGACTTGATATTTTTTTTTTCTGGATTTAGTTAATCAACCATTTCTCCAATTACGATTATATAGTTTATTTGACATTGCGGTCGGAAACACAGGTATGATAGGAACAACTTTTTACAATGAGATTAAGATGATTGTATTAGTAGTTCCTACAATCCCTTGTTAGAGGGAGGGAGTGTCGGTGGTCACCCATCCACTAACTGGTCGTGCTCAATGCTGCTTAACTTCATTGATCACTCTGCCGCTAGATGGAAAGAGTCACCAATCCGACCCAATGAACAACGAACGAAGCCAAAAAACCGTTAAAGACATCCAGCGCCTTTAGCGGAAAAGTTTTGCGTCGAAAATTCTCGTTATTTGTGAATCATCGTTACATATTGAAAAGCAGAAAAATTGAAGATGACTTGAAGAAAGACTTTGAATCAACTTTAAAAATACTGCGCAAGGGTGATTTACAATCAAAAGGAAAGTGTTATGTATCTGTAAATCTGTTATCCGAAATTCCTTATCAACATTTCGGCACAGAACCGTTTCTGTTGATCGATAAATATGGTAGTCTAGTAAATAAGGCATTATACAATTCTGATCCTAAAATCTTTCTAAAAAACGAATATTTAACTACTATTGTCATTTCAATGCCCCCAAGCAAGACTGTCGTATCTACTTTATGCTACAGTAAGTTAAACACAAGAAATAACATACAAATACGACCGTTTTGCTCGGGTTTGCCGATTTAATACTGAGCTGGTTCATTTATTTAAATTATTGACTTCCTGGCCGGATTCGAAAAGATTTAAGAGTTTCATATCTGGCAATGGAACATTTGACGATGAGATCTGCATGTTGATACTCCTAATTCGATCTTCAGCTTTCTTTTTGGCCAAACTCATAGCCATATCGAGGTTGAAACTAGCGATTTTTTTGATGTCTTCATCTTTTGTCAAAATATGTAGCGTTAAATTATTTACCTGGACCTTTTCGTCAAGTCCTTCCTCTTGGATTTTTTTAATTAATTCCTCCTGCCGCCGTTGCAGTTCATTCTGCGTTTTTAAAGTCTCAGCTAACTGTAAAAGAGGATCACTGCTTTGCGATGGAGGAATAACCCCTACAGGAGGAGCAGCCGGTAGAGGAGAAGCAGCCTCCGCAAGAAGAACAGAAGGTCTTGGAGGTACAGGTGGTTTGTACGGAACAACTGGAATAGGAGGAACATTAGGAATTTCAGGTACAGGAATATTTAAATTATTATAACATATACCGGGGACGATGGGATTTTCAAAATCCTGATGGGATGGTTTTTCCACGGAATGCTCAATAGGAACGTTAAGCTGTTTAACTTCTTCCAATTCCACTTTTGTATCCTGTTAAAAGAGGAAAAAAATTAAAAGTGATTTTAAGTTTAAGCTTTTAAAAAATCAATCAAATGATCCAAACTTACTTCTACTGGATTAATCAAATTCTCCGACTCTGGAACTTTCAATTTTGGGACCTTTTTGGTTTTTCTTGGTACTATAATTGGCTCCCAATCTTCGGTTTCATCTGGCTCTTTTTTAATCTCCTGAGAACAAAATTAAAAATAATGAATACAAGGAAATGAATTTCAGGTTACAGCGATACCGGCACAACAGCTAAAAGATTTATTTCTTTCAGAAATCGTAAAAAATGCTGAAAATCATCGAAAAATAAGTTTTATTTTTTCTCTTTAAATAATAAATAATAAATATAAAAATAAAAATTAACATGTGTACGTCATTTAGAAAAGGTACCATCGGGGAGATGGCGCTTAGAATGCTGTGAAATTGGAATGCATAACAAAACAATGTTTGTTTACAAACAAAACATTCTAAGCGCCATCTCCCCGATGGTACCTTTTCTAAATGACGTACACACATATTTTACTATACTTATTTTAAGTTTTTACTTAAATGATTTTCTTTAGAGCTGTCTTATCACCAAATGGATCGATGGCACCAATGATGTGCCCTCAAATTTTAGGGTCCCAGTGCTTCAGGAAAAAAGGGCATTCATTAACAGTTATTTCCGACTCCCCTCAGTGAACAGTATATTTTTGAAATCTTATTTTTAGTCAAAATTACTTATCCATAGAGTAAAAAAAAAAAAAAAAAAAAAAAAAAAAAAAACAAATTTAGCGCTCTCCCTTCTAAAATTTTCTAAAGGGGCTATTCAAGCAATAAATCAGTATAATATTGGAAATTTTTATTCTCCCCCCCCCCCCTTCTCCTGTAAATAGAATTTAATTTTTAAAACTTCTGACTTCAGTTTCGGTATCAGCAGCGCAGAATTCATAAATAGGTCAAGTGTTAGGCCATCGCAGTAAATAATAACAAAATTATAAATTTTGATGCCGATTCCTTATATATGAGGCAAAGGTCTTTATAAAGAATTAAAAAACAATATGTTTTGAACTTGCCTTCTCTGCGCCTCTCTGCGCCCGTATTCTATCCTTGTGTCTCTCTTCATCCGTAGTCTCTCTGAGACCTCCTTTTAGTCCGTTATTCCCGATTCGTTCTTTCGATTTTGCAGCTTCTTCATTGTTGACCTGTTCAAAAAAAGAGCGAAGGTTTTAAAAAGAATACTTGTCAAATTTTGCTTTCTGCTTAATTATTCATTATTAAGCATGGACTTAGTAAAAAAAAAAGTAAAGAAATAAAATAAAGACAGGAATCAGGATACCTGACTCTGCTAAAAGCAATAACTGCTAGTCCTGCTAAGAGGTTGAATTGTCTTTAATGAAATGTTTTCAAAAATTTTAGCAAAAAAAAAAAAAAAAAAAAAAAAAAAAAAAACACGCAAAACATTGGCCATGATTTCTATTAAGATTTTTTCGATTTTTTTTTTTTTTATTAAACCAATTAGGTCCTTAATTTTGGAACTTCTGGAAAATCGAAAAATATGTTTCAAATTCCCAGTCCCCGTAGACACTCGCCCTATCCGTTAAAAAAAAAAAATTGAGCGCCCACCGATTTTGAGTATAGGCAACCAGCAACACGTGCATGTAATACAAAAATACAATTTTTCTTTCTTTCTTAAAAACAATCAATAATAACAAAATTATTAATTTTTTATACTGATGCCTCATATAAAGCAACTCTCTGCCCCCCCCCCCCCCCCCCCACCAAAAAAAAATCCTTTCAGCTAGAAATCTTAGCTGTAGGTTAAATTTTCAGCTAAAAAAAATTGTCTATATTCGGAAAAAAAAAAGTTGGAGTAAAAAAATAGAAAAAAATCGGCAGATTAATAAGTAGAGTTTTAAAAATTACATCCAGACTTACATCTTTGATTTGACGCTTTCGGTATAAAACCTCTAAAGCTCGGAGACATGCTGGAGGAACTAAAATTACGTCCGATTTTTCCCGTTTCTTTCGATGTTCGGTGGCCTTGTTTAAAAAAGAAAAAAATATTTCAATTATTGAAGGTTTTAAAAAAATCTAATCAAATCAAAAATTAGGCACTTACATTTCTAGTTACATTGCAGCTGCTTCTTCTTTGATAGACAAGCTCCAAAGCTAGTAAACTTATGTCAGGTACCATTTCTTCTCTTTTTTTGACTTCCGTTCTGGTCTGTTGAGAAAAAAAAAAAATAAATAAATAAAAGTTATTGAGCATTTCGAAACATTTTAACTGAATCTTTTTCGAATCCAAACTGAATTAATTTTGACTTGACAATCCATTTCTAAAAATTGATTTCTTTTTTTCCAAATCATATAAATTTTGTACAGTACACGCTACATTACTTTGAATTCAACTGTAAAAGGTCTATCAGGAGCTTTTACCTTCTTCTTAGGAGCAAGTGACATTCCTGCAGGCACAAACTTCAAATCTCCACCGAACTTTTTCTGTTGTTTGGCTTTTTCTGGAACCTGAAGAAACAAATTTTTGAAGTTTTGCGTAACTGAACCTTGTAAAAAAAAATTAATCGAAACTTACCGGAATTGTTTTTACTGTTCGTATTTGTCGTTTTAGCTCCTCCTGAAAAATTTTAAAAAATTAAAATGTGGTAAAAAGTAAAAAAAACAAAAAAAAAAAAATTTAAAGCTTACTTGTTCCGCTTTTTTATTTTTCGCCTCTATGAAAGTCATAGCCCTCCCCTCCTGGACTAGAATGTCATTAACACTAGATGATTTTTCCTTCGTGTGCAAATTCGCAATGACAAGATGCTTCTGTAATAAAAAGAAAAGCGCATTTGAAAGAGCATTTTGGAAAAGAAAATTCCCCGGATCAAATTTTAAAATTTTGGACGATGTAACAAATTTTCTGCGGAAAAAAAAATTACCTCGTAGTTTATATTAACTACTTCCATCACTACGGAGTTTCCTACGACGAGCTCCGAAAATCGCTTAATTGACTCCTCGGGCCACATTTCCTCTCCGTCCTTGGCACATACATTTGCCAATGCAGCAAGCAAAGTCAACCGTGGATTTTCTGCAAAGGTTTTCGGTAAGAACCGCAGATTATCTTGCAGAATATATTCGCATCTGCCGAGGTCGATGAGCCGAACGTACACTTTCACCTCGTTCGGAACCGTAATTATCTCCGCTCTATACCACTTCCCGGAAAAACGAGCAGCGCAAACTTGGTTTTTCTGGAGAAGCAACTTCTTAGGGATTCCATATCCGCTATTACTATCTAAATAAAACAACCTAAAAGAAAAAAAAAATTGTACATATAGGTATTGAATTAACATTTTAACGACTAAATGTCGGAAAATTGTCCCTAAAATTAAATTTTTTTATTATTTCGAGTGTGGAGTTAACCTATAACCCCTTACGGATCCGTAAACCCATAAAAACCTCTTTCCGATTTTTAGTATAGGCAACCCGCATTACATGAGTGTAATGCAAAATACCGCGAAAGATTTGTTTTTTACCTCTAAAAACATCCCACTGTTTGCAGTTTCTCGTTTAATATCATCGGCCCTTCGTTTACAAAAATCCACAATTTTACTTTTTAAAAATAAAATACTTACTCTAATTCCTCTGATAATTTGTCCAATTTTTCTTTGCTACTTGCTGTATGAACGTAAAATTGAACTGGAGAATAAACGGTCACAATATTTACTTGAATTATATCTCCAATTTTAATTATATTTTTTAATTCCAACTCCGGGATGTTTTCTTTCGGACCCATAACGCTGCTCGGAAAAAATACGGAAAACTGACGTTCGTCCTTGAAAAAGAAAAAGAAATATATATATTATCTATTTTTTTTTTCGAAAAGAATTAGCAAATCATCTCAGTTCAACTGTTACCAAAAACTTACCAGAAGTATAGGAGACAAGGGTTTTCCGAAAACATTTGAAATTTTCTCTTGAGTACTGCAGGCATCCATTTCAGCTAACAAAGGTAGTGCACAGAGAATTTCAAGCCCTTCAGCAACAAATGCTTCCTAAACTATCTAAAAATGACTTGAGACTTGCGACCAAGTTTTTCTAATTTCTCTTCATGTTTTTTCTGAAACAAAAAACGAAAGAATATTTAAAAAACTAATAATAATGATTAAACACAATGCTTTGAGCACTTCAGTCTTCAAAATAAGAAAACAAAATTTTGAGACTTCTTCTAACTAACACTTTGAAGCAAACGTCTGGTTACCCAGTCACCATTATGTTTATGATACAAAAAGCATGCAAAATTGCCAGTTGGCCAAAATCATCATATACATACTTTTTTTAAAAATTTTAGTATTGCACCTAAAATTATAAACCAAAGCAATCAATACAAAAATCGTTTTCTTAAAATCAGCAATTCATAGAAAATTTGAATGAGCCGAGCCCATGCAAAACACAAAGAAAACTCATAACCAATATGACCACGTTGGTGTTTTTGGTTTGCATGGCTCTGAAAATCCTTATTGCATATTTTAAAGAACTGATTAATTTTTTTGAATATGACTAGTTGGAGAAAACATTTCATACTTTCACAATATTTAAGAGAAGTTAAAACCCAGGTAATTTGAATTAAAGCAATAAGGACAGTGGCCAATTATTTATAGCATGGGGAGTAAAAAAAATGAATTCATTTAAAAATTAGTTTCTAGAGAAGCCTAAAAATCAGGCAAGTTCAACCCTCTTGGCAGAAAGCAATGACAAAAAAATTTTCTAGGCATTTCCAGGCATGGGCATTAACAAACATATCTTCGTATTCTTGAATATCAGTGTCATACGTTCATTTTTTCATATCTTTTAAGACAAAAGCAAAATGAGCTCTCCAAGATTTAATGACTTAGCTTTTTCAAGGGTTTATTCTTATCACTTTCATCCGAATAACAATGCTGTTATTCATTGGGTTCAATAAAAAGGGGCCGAAAGACTTTTCAGGATTGCGTTTTGGATCTTTTTTTGGAAGCAGTCGTCGCTAAATAATTAACTTAACAGTCTTTGCAGCCTCCATCTGTATGATGCGTGAATTCATAATATTGTTTCTTTTTATATTTATTATTTATTATTTGTTTTTATTTTTATCATTTTTGCAGGTGCACGAAATAGAGCAAGTACTTGCTCAGCTATTTAAACGTTCAAAAGCACCGAAAAAGTCTTTTGCCCTTTTTCACAAACCCTGTTTCTTTACATAATAAACTTACATATTTATTATTATTCCATCGTCTTTAATTTCCACAATTGCTTTTACATCTTTTCCAACATCAATTGGCAGCATTTTCCTTTCGGTTTGTTTGTTTCATGTTTACAATACAAAAATTATGAAAAATTATGAAAAATTATGAAAACGTTCATAATTTCATTCACTTGGCTTGAATGAAAAATCCTATAATTCGATTACCAGTTTTCATTTTTTCATTTAATCAAAAAGTCACGTTAAACGTATTCTTTCTGTCAAAATTTTTCAAAACTATCACATTTTTCGTTATCTATACCATTTTGGATTGGGCTTAGTAACACAGACTGTCGCTTGCCAGCGCTGCAAGCACATGCCGCCAAATTCAAATTGAGAAATTGTAAGCCTTTTTCCTCCCCCAAAAAAAAGTCATCCTTACTCATTATTATAATAGATGGAAAAAATATAAACTAAATTATTTAGATAAATTAAAGTTGATCAGCCGCGAAATAAAACTGTTATAAACCTCTACAGTATATTGACAATTTGCGCATATGTGTACGTCATTTAGAAAAGGTCCCATCGGGGAGATGGCGCTTAGAATGTTTTGTTTGTAAACAAACATTGTTTTGTTATGCATTCCAATTTCACAGCATTCTAAGCGCCATCTCCCCGATGGTACCTTTTCTAAATGACGTACACATATGTCATTGTCATAAGTCGTCAAATTTTCAGATTTCGTCAATTGTCTTATGATCGGTAAAGGGGCCTTAATAAAATTTATTCGGGAAAAATTTGGTGAAAAAAATATTGTTTTTGCGAAACGGCAGGATAAATCCAGGGGTCCGAAGCCGATGCCGATGCCGATGCCGAAGCCGGCCGCGGCCAGCTAAAATTTCGGGTCGACGCCGATGCCGGCGCCGATGCCATTTTATCTGTTTTATTTCCGATGCCGATGCCGATTCCAGCATCGACCACCCGATGCTGATGCCGATGCCACCAAGCATCCATCTCATCCGATGCCGGCATCTGTTATACCCAATGTACCGATTTTTTAATCAGATAAAAATTTTAGAGCCATTCTATACGTTTTCTATAATATCATTTTTATGAATCATGCATATGCAGCCACCATTCTATCTACAGTATTTGACAAATCACATATCTCGAATTTTTAATTCCGACGTCAGTGCTGGTACCGGCACCGATGCCGATGCCGCTGCCGATGCCGCTAACGATGCCGGCACTAATAAATTTCGCGATGTCGATGCCGATGCTGGCACTAACAAATTTCGCGATGCCGATGCCGACGCCGACGCCGATTTCGACTTTGAAATTTCGACTTTGAAGATTCGGCATCGGTTAAAATGTCCAAGCTTCGGACCCCTGGATAAATCAGAACAGGAAAACTTAAACCCGAGATTGGGTCAATGAATACAATACCGAATTTTAAAAAAAAATCTTTAATGTGAGAGAAATTAAGTATATTCTTTACGCACGATCTATGCGTACATAAAATTTCAGTCATAAATTCATTACAAAATTACTACAGGTCCTGTTCAAAATTCACTTAACATTGTGATTCGTCATTTTTCATATACATTTAGGTAACATAACATAAATAAAATTTTCATGAGATCATTTGATTAGGCTTTAACACACTTTAGTGCATTAAAAGTCTTTCTATAAAAGAAATGGAAAAAATATTCTTCCAAAATGCTTATAACGCTTCCAAAAAAATATTATAAAAATTAAGTAGTAAACATTATCAAAATAAGTAGGATTAAACATTCTTATACATTACAAATTTTTAATTGGTCTAGAATTAACTAATCCTTATTGTCAAATAATAAAATCACATTTTCAATTTTAGTGCATCTGGTGCGCCAAAAGAGCAAAAATAATTTCAATCTCAAAGAACCGCTATAGTTTTAGGTACTGTTGAGATGCTGGTCGCGTCTCTGTATCAGCAGATTCAGTTTTGCCACCGGCCTTATCGTATCTCACGCCTGATGCGCTCTTTTAAAAGCTTTTTTAAACGGTCTGCTTAATATAAAAAAAAAAAAGAATTCTAAAATCTTTGTCTTAAAATAAAACAACTTTCCATTTTCTATCCTAACCACAACACACTAAATACAAAACACTTTCAACCGGAAAATATTCATTTCCACAATCATTCAAAATATGCATCATTAAAATTTAATTAATGATAATTTTCAACCGAAAGAAATTTTTCAATACTGAAAGAAGGGAATTTTTTAGAATTTTGTTTTTTATCAAGAAGTGCATTTTCCAAGATTGTATTTACAACTCTAAAAAGCTCATGTTACTGCACAGCCAAGATTTTAAAAAAAATTTACATTTTCCGAAAATCATTCTAAAGCAAAAAAATTTTAAAATATAACGGGTGCTAAAAATAAGACCGGTATAAAATTCCGGTCATTCCATATGATTTGCTGAGCAGTTAAAAACATCTCGATTTTAAACATTAAAAAACCTTTTATGAGAAAAAAAAAATTTCCATTAAAAAAATTAAAATTAAAAAAAAATTAAACTGATTGAAAATGACATAAAATTAAACAAAAAATGACTGCTACTGTTTCCGTTTGAATAAAAATTACTGACATTAAAAAACTGGAGTGAACGTCAACCAACTTTGAGCGATTTTTAGTCTAAAACGCAAATGACCTTGAAAGAACCATGAAAGAGAGATTTTTTAAAGTAGTTTACGAGTCAATCGAATATCGATAGAATTTTTTTATTTTCCGCTTATTGATTCTTTAGGACATAATCTATCAACTGGAATTTTTTCAGATTTTTTGCTTATGTCGTTTCAATGTAATTAAAAATCAAAGTTGCCTCTCAAAGTCCGACCAAAGCATTGCTCTTATGGGAATCAGGCGCCGGAAGTAGGATATTTTCACAAATTTTAAAAAATCTACTCGATCGATTTGCGAAAAAAACTAGAAATGAATTGATTTTCGTACTTACAACGATTCTATTTAAAAAAAACGACCTCGCCTTGAAAGGATTGTTAAATATTTCGATTTATATTTGGAAATTGAAACTTTTTTTTGGCGAAGATGGAGCCATGTTTGTAAACATTTACTAAAATTTCGACTTTTCACCGCCTTGTAAAGCGAAATCAAAGTCATTTGAGTGTCTTTATTATTAAAAATTTTATTTTCAGAATTTTTAATTAATTTTCTAAATCATCTATGAGAACTGTTCTGGACATGATAAATAAGAATCTATTTATTCGTCCGAACAATTTGGCTCAATTTTTTGATAAAAAAAGTATTTAAATTACTACGCACGGGGACTCGTAAACTACTTTAAAAAAGTTAGCATTTTTGATACTGTCCTTGGTTTTTAGTCAGAACTAATTTTTAGATTTCAAAACATCAACATCAAAAATTTAAGTCTTGTTGCCTTTTAACAAACCAAATTTTTTTTTTTAGACAAAAACCAAAAACACAAAATGTTTAAAAAAAATTCTTTTCATTTAAAACACGTAACCGGACTCTGTCCAATTTCACAATTTAGTACTTTCTAAACATTTTTCTTTCCCGTTTTAAGGAGTCTACTTAAGAAATACTTTCACCCCGCAAGGTTTCATTTAAAAACGTTTTCTAACATTAAATGTTTTTGTTTAAATTATTTGTATCTTTCCACTCGGATACGGAAATATTTAAGTTTTCAATATCTGAAGGTTTAATGTTCGATTTCTCGCTCCTAAAACTAACTTCTGCTTTTTTCCTGGCCAAACCCATAGCCGTTTCGAGGCTGTACCTCGCAATCTCTTTAATATCGGGGTCATTTGTTAATAAATGAAGAGCTAAGTTGTTTATTTGCACTTTTTCATCTAAGCCTTGGTCTTGAATTTTTTTCATTAATTTTTCCTGGTGAAGCTTCAGCTCAGTTTGAGTTTTTAATGTCTCGGCCAGGAGCAATAAAGGATCGATCTTTTGGCTATGGGGGACAGCCGGAGCAGGAGGAATAACTGCAATATGAGAAATAGCCTGTGCAAGAGGGATGACCGGTCTAGGAGGAACAACTGGTGGAGGAGTAATAACAGGCAGAGGAGGAATATTAGGTTCAGAGAAATTCAATTTTGCAACAGCAACGTTAACTTCTTTCACTTCTTCAAGTTCCGTTTCTTCGTCCTGTCGAAAAAAAAAAAAATTAAAATGCTATTTACCAGTACTGTGAGATTTTTAAAAAAATATGCTTCACATTACATTTTCATTTCTATTTTTCGATTTTAAAGACGAATCAGAGTCAGTTTCCGAATTATCCACATCACTGACAATCTCCTTCAAAAGCGCTTTATTTTTCGGGGCTAAAATCGGTTCCCATCGTTCATCGTCTTCTTCTGTAATCTGCTGGGAAAAAAAATGAAGGTATTAAAGAAAGGAAATGAATTACTGGTTTGACCAATATCGGTATTCCAGTTCCCGATTTTTGGGATTTAAAGTATTTAGTTCTTCTTGGAATAAAAAAAATCTTGGGAATTTGGAATGTTTATGTCAAAGCAAAGCAACTGGACAATTTGAAATGGCGGGTTCAACATAATGATAAAAGGATGCGAATCAAAATTCAAATTTTGCCCCCCCCCCCCCCTTCCGCTCTCCCACCACCTTTTATTCCATAATTGTCAAAAATTCGGCTTTTCTTTTCAAAATTGGCTTTTTTAGCATTACCGTCATTATTTCCTAGACCCCCTCCCCCATTTAAAACATGGACGTAACATTATGATGACCCCTACTCGAAATTCAAGCTTACAACAACGATTGGAAATTGCGTAAATAATTTTTTTTTTAAAACAATGATCCGAACTTACGGTTTCTCTTTGAGGTTTTTGATCAATGTGATCAGAGTCCATCGATTCTTTGGTATCAGGAACTAAAAGTCTTGCCGCTCCTTGGTTCGCTCGTTGTAGAGCTTCTTTAATGAGCTGCTGAAAAAAAAAAAAAAATTCATAAGTTAAACAAATAAGTTCTAAAAAATCTTTTACTTTTTCGGAACAAGAATTTTAAAGAATCGTTTTAATCATTTCAAAATAAGATTTTTAAGCCGGAAACATTTCCCAGGAATAAAAAATTAATTACTTTCAAAGAATTTGAGAGAATATTTTCCAGAATATGAAATAAGTTTTCCACATAATGGGAATTTATTTGATTTGTTTAGTTTATTTCTGAGGTCATTATAGAAATGCATTATAAAAATTCAATGAAATTAATTTTATGTTTTCGGGAAATATTTCCAACTTAACATTCAAGTCTTTGAATTTATTAGCTTTGTCGAAGTTCTGATTTTCTGTTTTTTTTTTTCGGGGGTATTTCCAGTGAATTCCCTTTTAAAGCAAAACTAACATCATGGCGAAAATAATACCATTGCCTAGAATACTTAAAATTAAAAAAAAAAAAAAAAAAAAAAAAAAAACACCATTTGCCGTGTTTTCTTAATCTGGGGGGGGGGGGGGGAGGTGGGTCGTTTATTTATTTTGCAGTATGTTTTTGAAGGGACTCAGAAAATGTTACGACTATGTTAAATGGCAGAAAAGAGGAAGTCTATTTTTATTAATTATCGAAAGAGGAGGGGGTCAAAATCCAGCAAAGTAATTCCTTATGTAATTTAAGGACGGTCTTCCGAGTACGTTTCAACTAGAAACATACATTTTAAATATTTTTTACATATTTATTTTAAATACCGAAAATATTTCAGTAAAAAAAATATATCAAAACGATCGATTAATATCGATTTCAGAAATGAGATCCGAACTTACTCTTTTGTTATGATACTCCGTTATTCCTTTTCCAGCAGGCAAAATCTGGAAATCATTTTCACACCTTTTCGGTCCAACTTTCTTTTCGTTTGCAACGGCAGTCTCATTTTCGGAAGAAACAGTCATTTTCCTCAACCTTTCAGCTTGGCGTACTTTTTCAATATGGCGGCGTCTCTCGAATACCCGTTCGCTTAATCGGCGCTCCTCCTCTGCACGGCATTGACGTTCTTCCTCGGCTCGACGTTTTCGATCTTCTTCTGCTCGGCGTTTTCGATCTTCTTCTGCTCGACGTTTTCGTTCTTCTTCCGCTCGGCGTTGATGTTCTTCCTCGGCTCGGCGTTGACGTTCTTCCTCGGCTCGGCGTTGACGTTCTTCCTCGGCTCGACGTTTCCGCTCTTCTTCTGCTCGGCGTTTTCGTTCTTCTTCTTCTCGGCGTTGACGTTCCATTTCGGCTCGGAGTTGACGTTCTTCCTCAGCTCGACGTTTTCGTTCTTCTTCTGCTCGGCGTTGACGCTCCTCCTCGGCTCGGCGTTGTCGTTCTTCCTCGGCTAGGCGTTTTCGTTCTTCTTCTGCTTGGCGTCGACATTCTTCCTCGGCTTGGCGTTTTCGTTCTTCCTCAGTTCGAAGTTGACGTTCCATTTCTGCTCGCCTTTCCATTTCAGCTTGGCGTTCCATTTCTGCTCTGCGTTCCTCTTCCTCCTCTTTCTATTAAAAAAGAACAAGTAATTTTTAATTCAAAAACGAAAAAAAAAAAAAAAAAAAAAATCAAAACTTACTTTTTTAGCTTCTCTAACTTTCTCTTGATGCGGAGTTATAGCAATCTCCTCCCTAACAAGAGTATCGTTTACGCTACATTTTTCTTTGCCATTGAACAGCTTTACTAAAACCACAGGCTCCTAAAAAAAAAAAAAAAAAAAAAAAAAAAAAAAAAAAATCATTCAAAAATTTGTTTACAAGATATGAATAATCTACGTAAAAATTTAATATTTAATATAGCAAAAAGTGCCACAGAACGGGTTACGAGGTCTGAGCTCCAAAATTTGATTTTGTTCTCCTTTTGTCAGCTGATAGGTCCACTGTAAGGACTAAAGCAGATGATCTAATAGAGTTCAAGTCGGAGCTGTTTTCGAAGGAGAAAAACGATAAAAGAATATTTATCACAGGATCCAAGTTTTGCTAAGAACAAGTCAAAAACTTATTAAAAAATCCAAATTTTTTCTTTACCCTTGAGACTAAAAAAACAGCCAAATTCTAAAAAAATTTAACATTGATATACTTAAGGGGACTAGGCAAACACTTCATCAGCATAATTTTTGCCAATTGTTGACCACTCCCTTGCCAACAAAGCCTTTTCCTTTAAGAGATTAAACCCCGAAAATCAGAATTTTTAACTCCCTCTCCCCTTGAAGTTCTGATGTATTATTTGAATGATCCCAGCACTATCGTAAAAGCCACTAACCAGATGTTTCAATTTCGGTTTTATTAAATTTCTCCAAACCCTGCAAGATCTATCGATTATAAAGAAATTTAAAACAATGTTTTAGGACATAGGACCTTCGTACTCAATTTTCCACTCCGTTTTTTTTTTTCAGCTGAAGATATGCAACGCCCCTGGCCCAATTTCGCCAAATTTCCCTTCAGTGTAGTATTTCGCCTATTTCTGAATTTCCCGATTACATTTAAAAATTTTAATTCTCGGGCAATTCAAAAAATTTTCATACATTTTTCAGAAATAACAACTACAGACAAGCTAAAAAGGAAAATATACAAAATTACCTCATAATTTATGTCGACTATTTGCATCGTAATGGGTCTTCCACCTACGAGCTCTAAAAACCTTTTATTTGTGGATTCCGGCCATATCTCCCTGTCGACGGGTCTCACTTTCGCTAATGCAGCAGGGAAAGCAAAACGAGGATAATGTCCAAATGTTTTTGGCAGAAACCGCAGACGATTATACCGAGCATACACGATGATACCAATGTCGATCAGCCGAACGCAAACTTTCAATTCACTTGTCACTTTAATTATTTCGGCCCTGTGCCATTTCTCCGGACCCTCATTAAAATTATACCGAAGAGCACATAACTGCTTTGGCATTAATATGTGCTTCGGAAAAATGTCATACCCGTTTTCTTCTTCCTTGTAAAAATTCCTAAAAATAAAAAATTAAAAAATAAATTACAAATTTTTTTCCTAGAATTGCAAGGATTTGATTTTGGGTATAAAATTCAGTCTAACTGGGATTACGGTGCGAATGATATTCAATCTTGAACCTCTTTAAGACCATCCAAATATTACATCAGCATTAATTTTTAAATTTCTACGTCCTCTCCCTCTTGGTCAGTGATAGCACACCTTTTCTCATGAAGATTTAACGTAGGCTTTAAAATTTGCAGACCTCCTACCCTTGATCTCTAATATTTGAATGGCTCTAGAGCTACACAATTATCCTTTATTTCTAAACACTTACTCTAATTCCTCTGACAGTGCGTTTAACTGTATAAGAAAATCTACCAAATGAACATAAAATTTCAAAGGGTTGTAAATGAACGTAACAACCACTTCAACTATATTTCCTACACTTAACCAATTCTTAATGTCTGTCGCTGGCATTTTATCATTCGGTCCGAATACATTTTTAGGACATAATTTAGCAAAGGAATCTTCGTCCTGAAACAAACAGAAAAAAAAATCACTCCCCTATTTTTTTAGAAATTTTCCAATCAGAATTATTGGCAGGTCTTCTCTGTCACGATTAAAATCTAAAACGTACCAAAGGTGTAGGTGAAAGGGCTTTCCCAAAAGGATTTACCTGCACTTCTTCACCAGGGCAAAAATCTATGGCAGGTTCATTTGTTAATAATAAAGCCACATTTACATTCGTTCCCACTCTTTTCAAGTCAAAAATATCCCTACCAAACATATTTAAAAATGAAGTCAGATCATTAAAGCCATACTTTTCATAATTCAATTCTTCCCCATATTTTTCCTGAAAAGAAAAAAAAAATAAACTTTTAATTCAAATTTTGCAAAATTAAAATTTAATGTCAAGTAATTTTTTTCTGATGGTTGTTTTGCATATTTTGTTCAATGAAAAAAGAAAAAGAAAACAATTTATATGGCCCTGCTTTATACTACTGCATTGCAACATTAGAGTTACGTTTCATGATGGAGATCTGCAAAATGCATTTATATTTCTGCTTCTTTCAGGAAAAAATTACTCTAGTTCTTACTTTAAAATCATCATCATTCTTTACAAACAGAAATATGATGTAATTTCCAGATTTCGAGTTAACTTGAATCTTCCTTTAATTTGCAGACTTGCTTGCAATAATCTTGTCAAACAAGATTGTATAAATAATTAATTAAAATTCAAAATAGAAAATATCTACTTTCTTATGTTTAAAAATTAAAAACATACACGATAAAGCAGGGGGACATCACTCATTTTCATTCCTGCTTGTCCACAAGGTGACAACAATGCTATAAATTTCAATTTCAGCTGATGAATACCAGGTGGAGTAGGTCTTTTCTTTGTTGCTGTTTCCTCCCTCTCTGCAGTACATCTATCAACAAATAAATCATCTGCAACAGAAATAAATTATTAATTTAAAAGAAGCTTTGTATCAAAATTTAATTTTAAAACGAAAGTGTTTAATATTATAAACACTCAAATCGATGAAAGTAACATTGAAATTTGGAGGGCAGCCAATCATATTCTGAGATGAAATGCTTGAATTTGAATTATTGCAAAAAAAATGAGCTAAAAAATACCCTTACCTGATCTAAGATCACAAAATTCTGAAGAGGCATCACTTGAATCATCATCATCATCATCGCCAGTAAATCTAACTTTTTTCTTTGCTTTCACATCTTCAGTGTTCTTATTTGCAATAAAACTTTGTGTAATACTTTTTGCACTCACTGGGTTTTTGTCCTTCTTGTTTCCTGCTTTCTTATTTAACAATCTTTCTTCATATTTTTCATATTCACTTTTTAAAAAAAGTTTTTTACATCTCATAACTATTGTTTCGTTGCAGAGTGCTAAAATGTCCCTCATAGTTGGGATTTTTTTCTTAACATTAAAATTTATTTGCTTTTCAATTAGAAAAGCTTCAACTTCTGAAACTGAAGCTCCATCAGGCTTATTTGATAAGAAACTATGCAGAAGCATTTTTTCTACTCGATTCAACACAACAGTTTCTTCCTGCATTTTTTCCATTTTATTTCAATTTTTTCCTTAAAACAAATAATTGCTTTTGATGTTCATTTCTGAAACCGGCACTCCTTTCTTTCCAAAAGCTCTCAAATGGAATGAAATCAGACACAAATAAAAACAAAGATGTCATTAAATAAAAACGACTACACGAAAACAAAAACATTAACCACAATCATGATCTTAACAGAATACGCATCAGCCGTGGCAGCAGATCAATCTTATTTTTCATTACCGAAAACGAAGACAAAGCTTGAAGAAAGAAAAAGCTAAGATTTCACAACTTTTTCCTGATGATTCCTTAGATAGATAGATATGGCGTTACAGGGCTTGCAGCCCTACTGCCGCATCACAAATATTCCGCCAGGCGGTTCTATCTTGGCATGATTCCCGCCAATCGGGGACACCCAGCCGACCCGCATCCATCGAGACGTTATCCTCCCAGCGAAGCCGCGGCCTCCCCAGGGGCCTAGGGCTTGTCGGTCTGCCGTCAAGGACCTGCCTAATGTACCGCGTCGGTGGCGCTCGAGCGACGTGTCCCGCCCACTGAAGCCTGCGAGATTTGATCACTCCCGTGATAAATGGCTGCTTAGTTAGCCTCCGGACTTCATCGTTCGATCTCATTCTCAAGCGCCCCGTAAGCGGATCCCTTTTCGGTCCGAGAATTCGACGCAAGACCTTATTTTCAAAAACCAACAGCCGCTTTTGGGAACGGACGGTGAGGTTCCATGTGTCGCAGCCGTAAGTGACAATAGGACGTATAACGGCATTATAGATGCGGAGCTTGGCATGCATAGACAGAACTCTACTTTGGAAAACATGGTGTAACGAATGAAGACAGCGGCTACCGCTCTGGATCCTCGCTGCGACTTCATAATCGATGTTATTGTCGCTCGTCACGAACGATCCGAGATACCGAAACTCGGTAACATTCTTAAATCTCAGATCACCCACATCCAAAGGCGCCTCATCCCGTACATTCCTCGTCATAACCATATAATCAGTTTTCCTTTCGTTTACCTCGAGTCCGACCCTGCGCGCTGTCGCCAACAACTCTCCGCATAGCCTTCGAACTTCCTCTCGAGTTTCCCCTAGCAGGTCAAGATCGTCGGCATAGCCCAAAGTCCTTATCTGTCCTCCCAGATTCACGCCCCCAGGGACGTTCTCAAGGGAGCGTACGACCTTCTCAAGAACCAGGTTAAAGAGGACAGGCGACAATCCATCCCCTTGCCTAAGTCCGGTGTTCACAGCGAAGGCATCACTTATCTGATTGTTAGCCACGACCCTCGACCTCACATCGTTAAGACAGACCGACGTCATTCGAATTAACTTCCGGGGAAAACCAAACTCGGCCATGATGTTAAACAGGCCCTCTCTGTGTACGCTGTCATAGGCTTTCCGGAAGTCGACAAACAGATTATGGACCTCGCTGTTATACTCGCGTTTTTTCTCCAAAATCTGCCGCAAAGTGAATATTTGGTCGATTGTACTACGATTTCGTCGAAAGCCGCATTGATATTCACCAAGGACCTCTTCCGCTCGCGGTGAAATGCGCTGCAGAAGGATATTAGAGAGTATTTTGTATGCAGTACAGAGCAACGAAATACCGCGATAATTCTCGCACTCTTTTCGATCACCCTTCTTGTGAAGGGGAACGATAAGAGCCTCTTTCCATTGGTCGGGCAGTTCTTCGGCCTCCCATATCATCGAGACAAGCTTATGAAAAACCTCGCACACTAAGTCACCTCCGTGCATCCACAGCTCGCTAGGGATTTCATCCACCCCACTTCCTTAGCTTTCCTATTTTTTCAAGATTTCTCTTCGTTTTTCCATAAAATGAAAAATACGATTTATCTACTGCCACGACTGATTGCGCATACTCTTCAGAGTACCCAATTTTCAAAAACCTAAAGCCAACTGAAAAACCCAATTTTCAAGAATCGAATACCCCATTTTTCACAGTCGAAATCAAAAATCTGAAATTGGGTACTAGGTGAATGATGTTGCCAAATATTATAAAAGAAAAATTTTGTTTTTCAAAGTTCCAATATTAAGCACATCTATTAAAAAATCACTCGTATAAAGCTTTAACAAATGACAAAGATAGTGGTGTGGTTGAGCTTTCCCACTTTCAGTATAGATACAAAATTAATAAAAATCATTTGCTAACAGGAAGGTTTAATCAATATAAATAAAAAACATTATTTATTTAAAAATTAAAAGCTATACATGCAAAATGTGTGTTTACAGCGTTCAGGCTACACAAAATCTCAGTTTTAAAATAGTATAATATTTTTACTTGGGACCTAAGAGTTGAGTCATATTTTTTGATCACCTTATTTCTTAATGCACAATTTTCAAGAAAAAGCTGCGACATAACACAAAAAAATAAAAGTTACAATTTTTCGCAAAAGTCGAAGAAAAAACTCTTGGGTAAAATGACCATCTTCTAGCTAGTGATGGACGATTACTAAATAATTAAGAAAATTAATCGATTGCTTAATAATTAATCGATTAATAGTTTTCATCTCTACCTTTTTCTCTGGCATTATTGGGCAAAGCGTAAAAAATTCATCTAAGAAATTTTGCGAACCTAATTTTTTAAATACATTTTAAAAGAAAAATTCAAAAATCAGCATTATCGGTAAAGTCTAATTCTCTTTTTTCAGTTCGGCAATATCTTCTCCGTTTCTTACGAAAAAACTAATTAATTTTAAACATTTAGATTTGGACCACTTATAGGTTTTATATGTGATCCCGTAACTGCATTCTTCGTCAATAAAAAATTATCAGATCTAATAATTTCAATCTTAGAAACATCCATTTTTTCTTCTGATTCAAACTGCCACTTTAAAAATTTATCGGCCAAATCAAATTTTTGATATTCAAATAAATCTTTGCAGAAGTCCACGTAATTTATACTATTTTTCATAGCTAGTTTTTCTTCTACCGATTTACACATCCAATCTATAAATTTTTTGGCTGTTTCCAAGTCAAAGTTTCTGTGCCATGTAAAAAATTCATTCAAAATTTCAGAAGAACACTTTCGCAGTTCCTCAATAAACACACAAGAATCCAAAACCTCAAAGGAAAATTGATCTATTAAGTCGAATTTTCCACCTCTAGCTAATAATTTACATAATGTTTTAATGGATTCATATATGCTCTTATCATTTAAATGCAGATGATTCTCCAAAGCAGAATCAAACAGAATTCGTAAGACTTTTACATCAAAATCTGTACCTAACTGTGTAATAAAATGTTTGTCAGAAAGGCAAGAATACCTTTCACTTTCTGGGATTGATGCCCATGCTTTTTCTAGTATGTCATGACAAACGTATGTATTATCAGGATCGTGATGGCGAAATTGGTTCATTTCTCCTATAACAGTTACAATTTTGCATATTAATTTTCTACAATCTAACGCTGGGAATAAAGGCAAGTTACAATCAAAAATATTTAATAAAAATTTGTTATACGGCCAGATGGGCAAAAACAGCCTGACAATTTCAAAAATATACTGACACACTAATTCTTCCTGCTCTTTTTTCTGTTTCCCATTAATCAACTTAATGAAAATTTCACAATATTTTTCGCGTCTGAAAGGGTCATTATGCAAATAGTCCCGTTCTAAAATCCCTTCAAGAGCTTGGTCAATTTGACGACTATAATTTTTTTCAATTAAGTTCAACCTGTTCCAATAATATTCAGCAGCTTTACTAAAGCCACCTAGTGCATATTCCGCTACCAGTTTATCAGCTGACGGTGTCATTTTAAGGTTAAAGGTTACTTTTTGAATATCATGATGATAACAACATTTAAAAACTGCTCCAGTGTTCACCAAATAAAACATTATCATAGCATCCATTTTCCATTGAAATTTTGAAATCTTTAAGTAAGGAAAAATTTGTTTCAGTTCCTTTGACATTTCCGATCTATGGCATTTGACAAAATCTAAGTCTCCAAAAATGGATGCCAAGTTCAAAGCTGAATATCGTTTAAAGTAAAACACTCTGTTTTGGTAACATTCCCTCAAATCTTGCCATATATAACTAAGTGATTTCCTTTCGTCAATATTTCCATCACAAGTCCAATAAATTTTTGCATCCCGAAGAGCAAAGGTATTCAACCCATATGCTTTTATCACATGAAGAAAAAAGTTGTAAATTTTTTCACCAATATATCCAACAATTACCTCTAATTTTTTTAACATTAAAACTGGCAATGAAAGTGAATTCAGATGTCTAAGAACATTTTTTGTTATGTCATAACAATTTTCACCTTTTAATTGTATGAGCTTTGGTCTATCATTTCTGTAATATTTTCTTAAGGAATAATGATGCAAATGATGGGAGTTAAAAATGGCAAAATGTTTCGGTTCAATTTTATAACGAATGTCTTTCTTATTCCATAACCTAGTAGCAATGGAAATCATACATAATCTTTGTAGATTCGGTTGAAACTGGAATAACGCTTGCTTCTCCATCATCCTTATTATTTGTCTAATTTTTTTTTTTTTTTTTTCTTTAACTCGCAGAGTATTGAACTATCATAAAAACACAATACAATAGTGTCGTTTAGTTGATTCCGATTCTGAGATGCAATATTTACACTGGTTACATTTTATGGTGCAAGAATCAATCACTTGAACAGTTCGGAGTCCGAAAATTTAAGGATGACGAATTTAAGGATTACTAAAACGTAATAACTGCGATTAAAACTATAAATAAACTCGTCAAATCAATTTAAAAAGTTACCACGATGCACAAAGTAAAATTGTAAAAATTATAAAAATCCACACGCACACTATACGAATCAGTATGTCACCATACTGCCAACTTTCGAAAATGAAGTTGGACGTGGAGCGCTCTAGCGGTGAATTTAGAACTAGCACCGTTTTGGCGGCTGCAGTGTTTTTCAAAAGTTTTTTATTCGGGTGGATTGAAAGGTTAGAATGAAGCTTTATATACTGTATTATGTCAAGTAAGAATTGTCGAAAAATGTTTCTTTTTTGGGGTGAAAGTTTTTTCTATGAAAAATAAAAAATTAATTTTATACTCTTATTTATTTAACTGTTCAGCATAAATAAATATGGTATCAAAAAACATATAAATGATATTTTTTTTTTTTTTTTTTTTTTTAAATACAAACTGTAAAAATTAGACGACTAGATTTAATCATGTCAAAAAATAAGATGGCCTGTCAGGAAGGTCAAAGAGAGCTTTAAATGGCCCTTTCTGATATGGAAGGTGGGAAATTACGTTGGTCAAAAAAAAATTCATAGGGGAGGTCTAAGGTTTTCACAGTGGGGCTGAGCCCCCCTTTGCCCCCGGCTGGCTACCGACCTGATCGAGCAGTCAAAAGATCACTTTTTTGGATCGTAAAAATTAAATAAGTCAATATCCAGAATTTTATAAGAACCCTTACCGACATATAAATCCATGGTTCTCTCAATGGCAATCAATACATGATTAGTCTCATTTAACTGCTCCAGATAAAATAAAAAAGGATCTGCCGTATCATTTTTAAGAACGAGTAAGTCACTTTTAATCTTTCCGAGTTCATCGGTGCATAACAACCAACTGGATAAATGAAATAACTTTGAAAAAAAAGATAACTTTGATGCTAAATAAGTGCAAGGAAAACGGTTATGGCATTCTTTCACTAAAATTTCAAACAATACAGCCGCTTTCACTGACTTGGGCACGTTCAAATAATTCTTAATAAGTTTTCTGATCTCATCCTCGTGGTTATCACAAATCCAGAAAATGATTAACTCGGCAGATCTAAAGTCGAGCTTGTAAACGAAGGGATCAAGATAACTATTTATAATCTGGCGTAACTTTTTTTTAGCCTTTTCCTTGTTTTCAGACGATACAAAGCAAAGCGAAAAAAAAGTGTCAATGGCGAATCGAGACTTACAATCTTCAAATGCTTTTCGGAAGAAGAACTCGAAAAAATTATTATTTTCGGTAAAATCTAATTCTTTTTCTACTTTTCTATTGTCCTCTTCTACTTTTATGAAAAAATTAAATAATCCTGCACATTGGGCCCTGAGATTAGTACAATCATGTCTCTGAGCCACAAATTCACATTCTTTCCTCCATTTATCATAAAGCTTCATTAGTAAAAAATTATCAGATCTAATTAGAGTTTTGGCAGCACCGATTTTTTCTTCAGTTTCAAACAGCCATTTTAACATTTGCTCCGCGACGTCAAATTTTTCCAATTCGAGTAATTGCCTACAATATTTTACATAATTCAGAGAATCTTTCACTATCATTTTGTCTTCTTCCGACTTACATATCCAATCTAAAAATTTTAAAACTATCTTTAAGTCGTCTGGAAATTCAAAAAATTTATCTAAAATTTTAGAAGTCTTGTACAGCAGCTGGTGCTTAAACCCAGTATTTAATTGATCTATTACCTCAAATTTTCTATTACAAGCTAAAACCTGAAATAATTCTTCAATAGACTCATACACATCATGGTCAATATAATGAAGGCGATTCTCCAAAGCATAATCCAGCATTATTTTTAACGAGTTGTAATCAAAATCAGAACCCAATGATAATAAAAACTTTCTATCGTAAAAACAAGAATTTTTCTGAGATTCTGACATTGCATCCCATACTCTCTCTAACACTTCATGGCATATATTTTTTTTGTCAGGACACTCTGGCAAATAAATTTCCATTCTTCCAATACTAGTTACAACTGTCGATATTAATTTTTGATAATTCAAGTTTGAGTTTAAGGGCAAATCAAATATTTCTAACAAGTATTCGTTATACGGCCAAATAGGTAGGAACAATTCAATTATTTCCTTAACAAATTTAATTATAAACTTTTTTTTCTCACTTTTAGGCATTTCATTAATTAACAGAACAAGAATTTCACAATATTTTTCCCGGATAAAAAAATCAACATGATCACTTTTGAGTACCACAATTCTCTTTGAAACATCATCAACACACCCACAATGCTCCTTGAAATCTAATCTGCCACAGTAATGTTCAGCAGCTTTAATAAAACCACCTAATGCATATTGACAAAATAATTCGCAAAATGATTTTGAGTGGTGGAGAAGAAAGCCCAGTTTTACAGGCCAATATCTGTATGGAAAAATTGATTTAGTATTAAATATATAAAATAACATAACAGCATCTGCATTAATATTGTGATAAAGATCAGGCCAAAGCGTCCTCACTTCTTTCAACATTTCGAGAGATGAGATTCTGCAAAACTTCTGTCTCCAAAAATACAAGCTAAATTATATGATGAATAACATCTAGATAACTTATTTTATTTAGATTATGATTTCCCGAATTTAGCCACACAAAACTAAGTGTTTTCTTTTCATCAATATTTCCATGACAAGTCCAATAAATTTTTGCTCCTCTGAGAGCAAAGAGATCTACTCCATATTCATTAATTACATGGAAAAAAAAATTGTAAATTTTTTCCCCAACATACGAAATGATAATTTTTAACTTTCTCAACAATACAACTGACAATGGAAGTAAATCAAGATGCGAAAAAACAAATTTCGTTAAAACAGAAAGATTCTCTCCTTTAAATTTCAAAAGCTTAAATTCTTGTTGTTTTGAATAGCGTAATCGTTCATGATTAACTGTATACTGCTGTACAGCAAAATGCTCAGGCTGTATTTTATTTCTAATGTCTTTGTTTTCCCATAGTCTGGTAGCTATAGATATCATCCCAACTCTTTTAAGACTAGGTTCAAATTGAAATAATGATGTTTTTTCCATATTTGTAGCATTTGGTTTTCCGTAGTTGCTGTAATTTGATTTGATTTCTTTTCTCTTTAACCTAAAATATTGAACTCATTAAACATTTTCTCAAACCGAAAAGATGAATTTATCATTATTTACCTACAACTTTAATGCTGTTGATTCTTGCCAGTTGCAACTTTTAAAGTTCTTCGATGATTAAGAGTTGGAATATTTGGATTTGGAAACATTGACAACGGTAACAGCGACCTAAAACCTTTAAGTAACCCGTCAATTATTTGAATCAAATTAACAGAAGAAGTAAAATAAAGTCACAGAAACGAAAATCAGGTGTAAAAACAAAATAAATTTGAATGATGCAATGAACAATTTAATAAAATAAAAACTTGACGAATTTCTGAAATGAAACTTTATGTGGAGCACTCTAGTGTCGAAATTCGGAACTAGCAGACTGTTTTTGTGTTTTATATATACTTTTAATAATTCCGTTATTATTTTTACCACGATCATGGCACGATCATGCTTCGAACAAAAACGAGGATTGTTTTTTCTAGAGACCCTAAATAGAGAGCCTAGAAGGCTACTCTCCTTCTAGGCTCTCTAACCCTAGAGACTGGCAAAAAAAAAAAAGGCGCGAAAAAGCGGTGCCCACGGATCATGCGCACCATAGTCATATAAACAGGTCTGGATTCTGGAAACTCCTTGTTGATTACCATGGAAACGATGTCCCCAACTTTGAATCCATTTTTAGTTCAGACTGAAATATCCACTTCGGCGCTAAGATGCAAGTGTTATCAACCAATAAAAAAGAAGAATCAAAACCGCCAAAGATTTTAAATTTCATGATGGCGGTTTTCCTATATTTTTGTTTTGTTTTTGCCGAAAAAAAAAAGTTGGGACTATGTCTTAAATATTGTTCATCATCATCTATTCAATCAAATCATGTATTCAGAGAGAATAATATTTATATTGTAGTTAAATATTCTTGGCGGATAAGTGATAGGGTCCACCTAGCCCTTACAATGTTTTATGGAGCAAGCAACAAAATAGAATAAAATCAAATAAAATAAAATTCAATGCAATTAATTAACAAAATTAAGGGTTACATTAAATTAAATTAATTAACGAGGAGGTCTTGCGGAGTTCCAAAATGTACTTCTCCCAAACTGACGATGAATGGAAACGCCCCACTGAATGACGTCGGTCACAATTTGTCTTTTAAGTTTGTTGGATATCCTGAGAGTGGCTTCTATCTCCTTATTAGCTCGTTTTGACCAGATTCCTCGGGCTCCCACAATAACAGGCATATGGTGAATTTCGGAGACTCGATAGCGTCGTCGAATAACGTCGTGTATAGGCTCTTTGCCATATTTCGCCTTTTTATGGAGCGCTGCTAGAACGAGATTTTCACTTTCCCAGGGCACCTGAGCATCAACTACTATGGCGGAATCTCCCTTCACCATAATTAAGTCTGGCTCGTGTAGTTCGCCATTAGCATCGCGAATGCGTGGTTTGTTTTCGATATTAAAGCCACGATCCTTGGCAAGTTTGGCAATATATTTCATAACTGCATCGTGACGTCGAATTCGAGGATGGTGAGTAACGGGACATCCTTGGAGAATATGGCTTACGGATTCGTATACGTCACAACCCGCTCTACATTTACGAAGGTGGTCAGGCTTCCCTGGTTGATCACGTGTGGGTAGGCTATTTGTCCGTAACTGGTGAGCCGCGTTATATTCGTATCCTGTCCAGAACGGTGGCGGATATCGCATCCAGGAATTTGAAGCAGAATCTTCTTCACATTGCCGCAGTCCTTTCCCAAAGGTGCTGTCCTGAGTACGGCTCTTAGGGCATTCCAGCTTCGTTAACCTAGTAATCACATTCTGTACAGTTTCCGAAGTTTTGAGGAATTCCAGTTCTGGGCTGGCGACGATCTTTCGGATTCTACTTAGTAGCATCCTGGGGATGCTCTCGGCAAAACTGAATATTCCAAGACCACCATTTTTAGCTGCGGCATGTATTAACCTGTTTTCTACAGCCGAATGAAGATGTAAAGTGCGACGCACAAATCTACGAAGAAGACGGTCAGCGCTCACTAGAGTCTGTTTTTCTAATTTAAAGTTTTGGAAGCCATAAATGTATCTGGGTATTAAATAGGTCCTGAGGAGCTCCATTTTTTGATAAGATTTTAATGGAGCTTTTTGTAACGAGAAGAGATCATCACTCAGGCTTTTGATGTTATTTGGTTTCTGGTGACCTAGATATCCTACGCTGTGACCAAGATATTTGAAAGAGTCGATGGCTCCGACTGTCGGTATGAGTTTCCCTTCAAGTTTTAAATGGCCTTTGGTCATGATTGCTAGCTGGCGATTAGTTCTTCCAGGAACTTTTTCACATCTTAAGGCAAAACGTTTGTTAATGTTAACCTTCATGCCTTCGCTTCGGAGAAACTTTTCCAAAATTGTTAGTTGGAGTTGCATAGCGGAGGTGTTGTTAGCGAGAAAGATGAGATCATCGGCAAAGGCCAGTATTGGAATTTTACGACCCCCTACTTCGCCACCGATTTCCTTTGGGAGAGCCGTGAGAAGATTATCCATAACTGCGTTAAAGATAATGGGCGAGAGAGGATCTCCTTGCTTAACTCCGGCTGATATATTAACCATCCCCATGTGTTGATGATCGCATGTGAGAGCGGTGGATAGGTCTCTGTAATGCTCCCGAATGTATTCGATGGTTTGGTTTTCTATACCCATGCGTTGGAGCGATTTGACAATGGAATCGTGATGGACGGAGTCGAAGGCTGCTTGTATGTCAATCGAAACAACACAGTAACTCTGCCCTTTGGCACGGCTGTCGCGCATGAAACTCTCAAGCAAAATGCTATTAATCATAGTGCCGTCGACGACGGTGCAGAAGCCTCGCTGTTCTTCTGCAAGATCCAATGCATTTCGTAGCCTTTCAGCTAAGATTTTATGAAAGACTCTCCCGATCACGGACGAAACTGATATCGGACGCCAGTTTCGTGGATCCTTTCTGCTATTTTTCTTATGCAATAGGACAGTTCGGCTGCCCCGAAGACGTGTAGGCGTTATTGTGCACCGAAGCATTAGATTGAAGATGATGGACCAGGCATGAGCGTCTACCTTGCGCATATCGAAGATTGTGGTTAAATCGGGGCCGGGCGCTGTTGATAACGTTTTCTTTAGCGCAACGCTGATCTCATCGGCAGTCACCGGATAGAAGGTGTCACATTTACGATTTTTTTCAACGCTTTGAAAGTCGCCATCGAACGGTCTTTTCGAGTAAAGGTCCGAAAAATAATTACGAGTGTCAGACTCGGATGGAAGGCTTTTATCCTCTGATTGGCCTTTAAGAATCTCTTCCATCAGCGCTTTTTTGTTTTTACGATATAAATCTTGGTAGCGTTTAAACAGGCTACTCCTCTTTTTCTTTCTTGGCAGCTGATTGTTTTCTACTTGGGGCTGCGGAATTTTCTGCTTGCAAGGTCGAGGGGGGCATATATGATCAAGAACGTCATCTAAATATCTTCCAATTTGTTCGCGATCACTCGTACACAGTAAACGACTAGTGCCTTCCATCAAGCTGCACTTTGTTTTGCTCTCAGCTTCTAAGATGGCAACCAGAAAGGGGTCCCCATCAGAAAAATTGGGTTGAATGAATGTAGATGTAGTTTCCTTTGGATCTGTTGTTCGTATGGGTGTAATTTCGGTTTCCTTTGGATCGGTTGTGGATCCCTGTATCACTTCCGAGGAGAGTAATTTGATAGCGTTAACATCTTCCAACAGACGACGTGGCTTGATGCGTCGACGAGTGATACGAGGCCGGTCTCGCAAAGGTATGCGTTGCACAAGTTTGGTACGAGTAACGGCATCCATAATAACAGGCGAGATTTACTGCGGGGAGGGAGACGATACTGATGTCGGCTCGTCCTTGGGAGGTGAAGGAGTTTTAGCGCTCCAGGTATTAGGAGGAGTCGAAAATATATCGGGTTCGGAAATATTGCCGGTAGGAGTTCCAAATTCGTCAGTGGAGGATTGAGACATTGTGCGGGTAGGTGATGCTTTATTAACAGGCGTTTCAAGGTTAACAGGGTCGGTAAGATTCGATAAAGGGGAAAGTTTATCTGGGATATCAATAGTAGCAAGGAGTTTTTTGTAAGGTTGAGTATACCTCTGATTTACTATTGACGATTTAGTTCTCCCCAGTTTTCCTGCTAGATAAGTATCGACATCAGGCCCAGAGTAACATTTTTCTAGGAGGGCCATCGTGACCTTTTCATCATGAGACCAGCGTTTAATGCGTGATGGTTTATTGACCTTTTCCTCAAGAGACTTGTTGTATTCCTCAGGATGTATTTGGCGTTCATGGGTTCTAGCGCTTAGAGCAGATGGCCATTCTCGTTCGCAGAACCGGCACGGGACAATCTCAGCGGCAACTTTGGCCCGTTCACGCGGGCAGAACCTATTTTAATGATCCAGCCAACGATGTCGAGACGGATAGGTCTTACCACAGATGCATATGATACTTCCATCAGGGTTCACCGTATGATCATTAGATCCGATCTTGGCATAGCAGGCTCTTTGATGATTTTTTAAACCAACCGATTTAGAAAAGCTCCTTCCGCACTCACACACATTTTCAGTACTACTGTTTTCGCGTTTATCACTTGCACCAATGGCTTGGGGGGGATAGGGTAACCGGGCATTGGAAGACTCCGGATCCCTTTTAATTTTATTTTCCATACCCCCACCCCTTTTTTGCCGAACAGGGCTAGGCGTAGTCCTGGAAGCTTTTTGCATTGCACTGATTAAAGTGTCTTAAAAGGAAAATTTTAATTGTCTATTAATTAATCAATTTAAACCAATTAAAGTTCACTAAGTTCAAAAGTTTTTAATATGAATCACTAACACTAGAAGCAGACGTGGAAGCTAAGCAGTCAGTAGAAATTAGAAAATAGTCCAATTGATACATAATGAAGATGGATTCTGCTAGCGAAAACTATACCAATACCAATACCCGCGAAATCTATCCCCCCGGAACGATGGAACTGGACATAAGGAATCCAGTCCAGTTAGTCCGATTGATTGGTTGATGACATCATACACGTAGCGAAACAAGCGGCAAAAAAATTAACTATTTTATGCTTCACTTTCGCGGACAGTTTTTTACCCCTGAGTTGCTAGACCTGTTTATATGACTATGATATGACTATGGCTGAAGGCAAATAACAGAACGATAAAAAAAATTGGTTAAAAGAAGGCCGTTTGTTTTTGTCCCGCTTTTCGAAATCGTTTCAAATGCATCAATTTTTCGCCCGATTTTTTTTATTTTTTTTGAGCTAACGACAAGTTAAAAAAAAAAATTACAACTCAGAATGCATTTTTATTTTTTCCTCTAACTTTTTAGGCGGTTTAAAAAATTTAATTTAATTATGTGAAACAACCCTATTCTATATTGACCGTGTACGAGAACGGATGTTGTCTATGTATTTATTATTCGTAAAAAACGATCATGTCAGAACATTCCAATTCGACGTTTTGGATCCGTAGTACAGAGCTGTAAAAAATGTATTACTGCAATACTCTTAATCGGTCAGAAAATCTGTTTGCTAGAGTTCAGAGAGATGTTCACTAGAGTGTGATACCCTTAATGGTTATATATACCTTCCTCATACACACCCTGACACTTAAACATGTTCCATGTGTATAGCTTATCGAGCAAAGTTCCGAAAAACATAGTGTCTAGTAGAAAATAATCACTAAGTGTAGTGTAGGCATATTATCAAGGAAAATAACCAAAATAATGAAATGATAATAAGTGAATAAAACATAAGTGAAAAAAACGTAATAAGTGTGCCAATACACAGGGAGTACTGTACCACATTATTCAGCTAAGATTTTATAAAACTAGTTCATGCTGTCTCTATTTTTACATTGAAGCGTCAATAACTTGGACATTTATTTATCTATTGGTTTATTTATTTTTTACAGTGAAATTAAAAATTTCCTTAAAGATAACTTAAAAGAAAATGAAGTGAACCACCCTTTAAATATTCATGATCCTCAATCATTAGCACTTAAAGTAATCCCTCAGCCCTTTTGATGTAGTCTGCCGTTTAATATTTTATTTACACCATGACGAAGAGATGTACTAATTTGAGAACCAAAGGTCCAAGTTTTCGTTGCTCTAATCCACGCTGAGTTGCCGAAATGTTCCACCCATATAGTCCTCTTCAGCTTTTTGTGGGCGAAGATGGTCTAGCTCTCTCATCGACTTCTCCTCCTCCAAAAATCTTCGTCTGTAACTTTCGACTTTCTTCTTCCAGTTATCTTAAAACAAGAAAAAACAATCCTTGATTATTACTACTGGTGTTAGTTCACCTTTTATGACTACCATGTTGAACGAAAATGCTCTCCCCATCGCCTCCGAATTCTTTCGGTAACATTTTTTGAGGGATTTCTTCCGTGAGCTTATCCATTGTACTGTAGCAATTGATCTAAAAAGGAAAAAAAAATTAAATAAATAAAAAAAAAAATAAATAAATAAAAAGTGTATTGAGAATATAAAAAAAGTTTTCAACATACCCTGTCCGCTAGCTTACTTTTAAGACACATTTTGAATATCCTACATAAATGCTCTCCAAAAGATGGAAGGTTGTAACAGTTACAGGATTTAATACGGATTGGGAATCCGGATGAAATATTTACCATCACTTGTTTGATGGCCGTAGGTGTTAGTTCTTTTATATAAGCGACGCTTGGTGCATTATTTGCAATGAAAACGAATTTCACTTGCCCATTTCCGAAATTATTTTCCTGAAAGATAAAAAAATTAAAAAATGACTGGCCTGAAGTTGATTTTCGTTATTCTGTTTCATCACTTGCCCACAACAAAACATAAAGTGTAAGAAGTAAATATCTGTATTTTTCAAGCATGTGGCTTTTAGAAGGATCGTTCATTTTTGGATTCAAGCAGTCGAAGATAACAGTGCAGCCGTCCTGGGATTTTTCAGCTAAAGGAAAGCTGAACCTGAAATTAAATATACTTCAGGGGTCGTTTGAGTATCGCGAAAGAATTTCTTGATCATTTTTTACCCCTCCCCCCTCTTTCTTAACATTTTGCTTGTCGTGAAATTCGCTAATTCGTACCCCTCCCATTCCGTGACGGACTTTCCAAATCAGTTTAAAAATTTACCAAATTAATAAACTCTCTTGAAGACGTGGATGAAGAGGATCTAAGGATCCGAACACATCAGGGCAATTCATCCCCAGCGCATTAAAATTTTCAAGCACGGTTTTCGCTTTTTGTAAGCTTCTTTTACCCGCCCGAACAAACCCCGCAAGGAACTGATCATCTAAAAAAAAGAATTTTTTATTAATAACTGGTTGCTTTTCAAAATTTAAAAAAAAAAAAAAATCATTCCTTACCGTAGTGTTGAACAAGATGTGGCATTTTTTTGATCCATTCGCGTAGTTGTTGAAGATCCTCTTTCGTAGGTTCGAATTCCCTAAAGGATTTTTTTGTAATAGGGTTGTTTCACACAATTTAATTTAATGTTTTAAACCGCTTCAAAAATTCGAGAAAAAAATGCGAAAGCATTTTGCGTGGGAATTTTTTAGTTCCAGATTGTCATTAGCTGAAAAAAAAATAAAAAAAATTGGGCCAAAAATTGATGCATTTGAAATGATTTCGAAAAGCGGGATGGCCTTTTTTAAACTAATTGTTTTTATCGTTCTGCACCTTGAGAATTAGCGACTATGTATTTCTTATTATGCGCTGAAGGCAAATAACAGAACGATAAAAACAATTGGTTAAAAGAAGGCCGTTTGTTTTTGCCCCGCTTTTCGAAATCGTTTCAAATGCATCAATTTTTCGCCAGATTTTTTTTATTTTTTTTGAGCTAATGACAAGTTAAAACAAAAAAATTACAACTCAGAATGCATTTTTATTTTTTCCTCTAACTTTTTAGGCGGTTTAAAAAATTTAATTTAATTATGTGAAACAACCCTATTCACTAACTTACAACTAACTTTTTTTGTAACTCACAGGTTTATATATTTATATAAGAAATACGGGGTATGTACTTACATTTTCCACAAATGGAGTAAACTTGATGTTGACGTAAACGTTAGTCGACTAACGACTACTTGGTGAACGGATATTTTTCCAGATATTTTCACGAATTTATTTTACAACCAGTATTCAAACAATGGGAAAACTAACCGGATCAATTTTATAACTTGTTTTCAAACAACCGGAAAACTGATTTGATCAATTCTCTTATTATTATTATTATTATTGTTATTATTATTTTTTATCTTAAAAAACTCCCACGTTATGAAAATTGATTATACTCACCTTGAAGAATGCTGTATCTTAGTTATTCTGCATTAATATTCTATTTAAATTATATTTTTCCATAGTTAGATTGAATTTAATTAATGTATAGGGATAACTGTCTTTGCAAGACTGCGATTCTGTTTCTTTACACAGAGCAAATAAGACTATCGTAGAGATGGAACTCAATGTTAACATTTGGTTCTGTAAACCAGTAAACGAGAGCCTAAGATGGAGGCCGTAGTTGTCATCCGACTCGTTAGGCAGCGCTGAACATCGAGATTTCAGAATGGCGCTTTACGCGGGAAATTTGATTATATTATATTACTTTAATTTTTCTCTTAAAAAGATAAATTTGAATTAATTTAATAAAAAACAAAAGATAGGAAAGGATGCAAGTAATAAAAATTACATCGTTACGTATTTCAACGTTTCTGATTTTAATTTTTAATCTTTGTTTAAAAAAGAAATGAATGTAATTTTTTTTTTTTTTGGAAAAAAAAAAAAAAAAAAAAAAAAAAAAAAAAAAAGAATTAGACAATTAGAAACGAAAAAAAAAAATTGAAGTATTTAACAATTTGTTCTTTCATAAGTAGCCGGTCCAGCCACAATCTTGACCAGTAATGGAAGCTGCTTGTTGCAAAACATGATTTAAGAACTCATATTTAAAAAAAAAAAGAAAAAATTCCGGAGGTAGTGGGTCAGCAATTCAACAAAAAATTGAATCATCAAATGTCCCTGATTCCCCTAATCCGTAGGCATCACCATCCTAATTGCGACACCTACAAAAAAAAAAAAACAAAAAAAACTATGGCAATAAAACTGTTTCCTCGTTCCAAATAATTCTATTTTTTTTTTTTTTTTCTAAACTTCAAGCAGTTATGTTAAGCAGAACATATTTAACTGAAATAATTTATTTCCCTTAAATATCACCTCCATGATATTCATTCATTTTCCTTGCAGAATATATTAAAAGTGAAACATTTTATTTTTCTTAAATATTAACTCCATGATATTCATTCATTTTCTTTCACAGAGCAAATAACACTTACAATTCACTTACTGCTCAATATATAGAAATAAAAACTTACATATTTTTGTTTAAACTCCTTTTTCAATGCAAAAGATCCTCATTTTATCCTCCTTTTAAAAGCCTCAAATTATCCTTGTTTCAGGTGTCCATCTTTGTGTCATACATATAATCCATAACAAACGATGCATTCACTCAATTTCCTTGCCTTAATTCCACCTGTAATATGAAATTAATTATGAATAATTTTGTTTCACTTTTTCCCCTGCTCGATAAATAGAAATAAAAACTTACATATTTTTGTTTGAACTCCTTTTTCAACGCAAAAAATCCTCGTTTTATCCTCCTTTTAAAAGCCTCAAATTATCCTTGTTTCCGGTGTCCCTCTTTCAGCCATACATATAACCCATAATAAACCATGCTTATATCCTTGCAAATTAAATTATTTAATTGTAACTGAAAAATGTAATTCCAAAAATTCACATTTATATTAGGCATAACTCATTTTATCATTTTCCATTTTCTCTTTCTTTTCGTTAACATTAATTTCCATAACTACAAATATTTCAAAATACCTACCTTATCATTTTTTTTTTCAAAGCCATAACGGTTGAACAAATTCACATGTTGACATTAAAAATTAAAGAGGGTGGGGAGAATGCATCCACCGCCTTAGAACAATGTCATCCGAGTCATAGAAGGCGATGGGATTTTCAATGTGGCGGCGGAACCAAATCTCCCATTTAAGTGAGACCCCCCTGGTTTCTTTACTTAAAGGAATCTATGGAAGTCTACATCTATGGAAGAATACATAACGGACTACATTTAAATGACGATTCATTTCAAATAAAACCATTCCGTATATACTTTTAGAATGTAGTTTATGTACTTCTGTAATAAGTCCTTTATATTATAAGTATCCTTTTATTACATTGTTTCTGTGCATCTGCGTATTATCCCATTTTAATTGGATTACGCAGATCTGCAAAAACACTTATATGTTATAATTGGGTTTTTAATTAACTACCACGCCAAGGAGTCCTTTTGATAACTAAATTTTGGACTGTTTTCTGAGTAAAATTGCTGAAACCATCGTCGAAACCTGGATATTGAACGATCTTCATTCACCAACATAGGTTTTTTCAAGTACTTTTTGTGGTTCCAAATCGCAATGTCCTGCTCAAGCTGCAAAAAAAAAAGGTATTAATAAAATAAAAAGAATTGACAAATTTTTTTTTTGAATTTTTACCAATAAGCGCTCGAAAAATATTTTCTTGTCCCGATCCATTTTTTTTTCTTTTTTTTTTTTGTGGAGGAGCGGGAGCTGGGAGGTAGCCAAAATTAAAGTGCTAAAACCTCATTATAAAAGCATGACTAATTTTTGGCTACTAATTTCCCCGTTACCAATCAGCAAGCCTTAAATATTTTATTCAGTTTTTTAGAAAATATTTTCAAATAATTTCTGCAATATTAAAATATATTATTTTTTTAATACCAAACGGACCCCAGGTTTCATAAAGCTTTCGATATTTCAGTCCGAATATTTAGCCCAACTGGTCTGCCCTTCTGAAGGAAACGGTCCTGAGTATTAGATTTTTCAAAATGGAGTTCATCATTTGTTCTGTTTTAGCCAATTTTAGCAGACTTTTACATTGTTTATATTTTTAAAAAGGGTCTCCGCATTCAGGACCATTTCGCTCAGCAGGGCTGCAGTCAACTGCTTGATTGTGAATGTATTCATGTATGATTAAATTTTCCATATACTTACAATTTTTCCTACTACCCACAAAACGAGTTTAGCAAAAAACATTGACGTATAAGGAGCGTACATCCTTATGGTGAATTTTTGAACGTAAACGAGTGCCTCCATCGGAGTTATCGCAACAACAACTGACATTTTAAATCCCAGCGCGGTTATCCTAAATTGAGTACAACCAGGGCCAACCTGCTTCACTTTGTTTTCGACAATCGGTATGGAAAATTTATTAAAAATTCTTGCATCAAGCCACGACGATAAGCCTACTCTAGCAACGTGATTCTCATCCAGCGATTGATTCCATTCCTCAGTGCAAGCAATATTAAACTTCAAGTAAAATTTACGGAATTCAAGGGACGAGGAATGATTTGCATCAAAATGCGCCGCATCAGCTGCGTTTTCTCCTACATCCTGTATGCGGCAACCTATCAAAAATTCCGATCGACCGTGATATGAAAATTTTTGGGTTTTAATAACATCTAAAGATTCCGGATACCAAGACGGTTTCTCGTTTTCCGCGTGATACCAAACAAAAATAAAATCGTTCACTTCTACACATTCCCATTTTTTGACTTTTATAAAATCCGGAGTTTTCTCACTATAAGGGACGGATGAGCAACGGCCAGTTTCACCGTCAAATGCCCATTTGTGAAAAGGGCATTCGAGGCAATTTCCGCGGACGGCTCCACCGATCGCCATGTTTTTTTTTTTTTTTTTTAAATTGTTTTAGCTGCTTATTGCAGGTCCTTGTCTTTTCTTCAATTAACTGCATAACGCAGGTCTGTTTTTCTGTTTTTTCTTCTTTTCTGGTATGCGACAACCAACTCGTACAGTGAGGTTAAGATGACTGCATTTGCAAGTTCCCGCCATCCCCGCCAGAGGGGAAGAGTGTCGGTGCGGTCACCCATCCAGAAGCTGGCCTGCATCAATGCTGCTTAACTTCATTGACAGCCAAACCGCTACATGTACAAGTCACCACTCCGACCTCTATATACCATAAATTTCAGTTCAATCGAATCACTCTGAAAGAGCCATGTTTGCTCCTAGATGAGGACAGTACGCATCCAGAATTTTGACTTCTCCTAGTGAGTTTCGAAAAACGGCGAAGTTCTCTCCCAAAGCAACAACATGTTTCACTTCATCTTTTTTCAAATTCTCTGATTCCAAAAAAGCGAACCATCCGTTAGGATAAATCGGGGGTAGGTCCCCGATTTTTCGCAATCTCTGAACTTCTCTGACTAATTCGCGTTTGTATTCCTGTTTATTGCCAGCAGATTTGTAATATCCGTTCGTTAAATGATCGAAACCAGCGTCAGATAAATCCTAAAAGAGGAAGAAAATGATCAAGCTGCAAAGTTGCAACTTCCGAATTCACATGTCAAAATTTTATAAACAGCTTATTTTCTCTTATTCAGTTTTGAGGTTAAACTTGGGCCAGTGACACATCTTTTTTCAAACAACTTTATAGGTTTTTATAAAATAAAAAAACAAAATTAGTAATCCATCAGCAAAAAATTATTGTAATCCAGTATTTGCACCCTGTCAGGTATATAAATGATATATCTTCCACCAGAATGGTTTTTTAAAACCGACGTTTAAATTTTTGTGACGAACCCTCCTTATTTTGTTCCAATGCCTATAAGGTTATTCCAAAAAAAATATGAGATCGATCGGTCATTATTAAGAGTGCCCCAGGGGCCCAAAAATTTCCAAAAAGCCCATATAAAGGCCAAAAATGAAAATGCAATTTGGCATAAAAGACCAAAGATTCCTATCGGAAATTTATCCAAAAAAATTTTCATTTTTGCCCCATATATCCCCTTTTTAAAAATTTTCCGGCTCCTGGGTCACCCGTTAATATGGTGACCAATTGAACTAAATTTTTTTTTGTGGGTAATCTTACAGGCATTGGAACAAAATCAGGGGGGTTCGTCTAACATTTTTACAAGGAAATTTATAATCATAATTATTTCTCACTTTTCCTCATAAACTCAGCACCTATTATTTCTAACGATATCCTTGAAATCAGTCTTCTGGAACTTTCGTAAAATTCATGAGGATACATTATCCCGTATAAAAAATTATTTTACCATGCAAGTTACATAACAGAAAAGAAAAAAACCAAAAAAACAATGGTAAATTTAAATAAAGGCATCCAGTAATGACTTCCGCGAGCTTATACATTAGGGTGTCCCAAAAAAAAAAAAAAAAAAAAGTCTCCGATTTTGCTGTTCACAAAGTTCGACCTTTATTTACATTTAAGAATCAGTAAAAAAAAATTTCCGATTTTTTTTAATGTTGTTAAATTAACAGGTAGCCAAAAATACATATAATTTTGTTATGTTTTGTTATAATTTTTTTATTGCTCAACAATCACAGCCTTAATTTTTTTTTTCTACATTGCACTTTGTTGACTTAAAACTGTTTTAAAATTTTCATTTAAAAATTCTTTAAAATATTTCTCAAATACTAATCTTGATAAAAGCGCCCTTCTGCCTTTACATTGACCTTTCCTTAAAAATGGAAATTTAACTTTAGCACGTACAGAGAGCAAAAGGCTTGGGACCATAACTTGTCCGTCATATATCTTGCTCCTTAAGTTATTATTAACCAGGGTTAATATGTCAACCAAATCCATGGTCTCTCCACACCGCCATAACTGTTTGCATAATTCTTCAATGTACCAAGAGCCATTATAAGGATCACGGAAGGAAGCGTAACCTTGGACGGTGGACCATGCGATTATCGAATCCCCTTTCTGCGGACCCACGAAATGGAAAGGTTCCGGTTCCGGTTCCAGCTCAGGTTGTATCGCTACTTCCGAAATGTTAGGTGCATCCGTTTCCAAATTTGAAAATTTGGTGTTTCTGGCAATTTGCCACTGCTCCCCTTGACATGACTGAATTATGAAAATTTTTGGCTTCCCAATCAAGTTGGGACATTCATCTCCTTGAAATTTCATTTCGATTGAGTTCATTGTCACTTCAACAAAATCGGAAGTATAAATTACATTTTCGCTCCCATGGGATAAAATTATTAACACAAAACAGGAATGACTTTTTGAAATTGTTTGTCTATAAAAATCTAACAAATTCATTAATTCATCATAAAAAACATTTCGATGTTCTTTCACTTCAAATCCAAATGCTGTAAAAACTTCTTCCAGTCTTTCCACATCTTTTTCAGTTCCCCATCTTGTAGATAA